>CM070519.1:1264652-2464652 GCA_036346375.1 Guadua angustifolia | reverse complement strand
CAGCGGAGGTCCAAATCGGGTATTCACCAGCTCGACGAAGCGGTGCCAGGGTGGAGTACCCATGTCGCGCTCCAATCGGCGATACCACAATTGAGCCGCACCGAGCATGTGGAAGGAGGCTAGCCAGACTTTATCTTCTTCTAAAAAGGCGGCTACGGAAGAACGGATCGCAGCGATTGAGCCATGGTAGAGGATCTTCTTTCCCGTCGAAGGTTGGAAAGTTGAGCTTATAGAATCGAGGGGCGCCGCCACGATCCGTTGGGGGATGCGTCGGCTGCTCCGAGGGAAGACGATTGGCACCGAAGTCGCGCTGATGATATGCACTGGGCGACGCCAGCAGAGGCGCACAGTCATGGCCCTGGCTCGGCAGTCCGGATGGTGTAGGTAGGATGCCGCCCGAATGCAGGGGCGCCGGATCATGCAAGCTACTGCCCTGCCCATCCGCATGCTCCAAGCGGGCGATGGCGATGTGATGGGCACGCTGTTGATTGTCGATGTCTCGTACCGTGCTAGCAAGAGTATCCAGCTTGGCGTGGAAGATCGCTTTGTCCGTCGCCATCTGTTGTATGATGGCGTCCAACTTCGCCAAAACTGGATCGGTTGTATCCTCGCTGGACATGATGGGTGAAGCAGCGGACGAATCTGATACCAAGTTGTCACACGCCGAGGATACAAGGGTGGAATTGGAGCGAAGGAAGTACTGGTGAGATGGAGGACGCGCCCCAGCCCTCCTGCGGCGCGGCGAGGGAGCCGTGGCGGCAGCCGCGCGGCAAGGAGGTGAGGGCGGACACCAAGAATTAGGAAACAGAGGTATGAGGCAATTTTCTGATATCCCTTTATTTTAACATCTAGCCTTCTTATATAATGAAGGTCTTGTAACAAAACTGGAAACAAATTATTCTTCGTATCAAATAAGGAAACTGCTTTGCTAAAGAATCAAACTATTTTAAATTACTTCTATCCTTAAGAGAAGCTAATCCGGGTCCGTCTAGGAGTCGGCCCCGGTGTTCTTCCTGCGCCTAGAGTATGTGCGACCCCACATGACAAATATAAGAAATATTCATAAAAATAAAGGAGAAAGAGGAAATATAAAGATTCAAGACAAAATGCTTTTCTGTTTATAATTTGCTTCTCTAAATTAGTAGGATAACTTAACCAGAAGTACAAGCTAAACTGATACAAACTACTTACTACTTTACCTTCATGCTAGTTGGCACCTCTTCTATCATCTCAGCAATACGAAAAATGGTGACATCTCCTTGTATTAGCTCTACTATTGCATAATGAAATAGCAAAACACCAATTGAGTAAGTACAAATACAGAAAGAAAACAAATTAATTAGATAACTAAAAGAAACTCTTTTATTAGCCAAGAAGAAATCTCATCGTACCGTGTTGATCTATCACTGAACAAAGAAAGGCACCATTAGAAAAGGAACTAGCAAACTTACCTCCTGATACATACCTGTAAGTCCTGGTGTCCATCATGCCAAGTACACCAATAGTCACTTCAAGCCATGATAAAATCCAAACATCCAACCGAGTTAAGCATAAATATTCAGATCAGTAGCTAGCAAACTGAACAGAGCATGCAGTTATATTCAGAAAGTCAGAGATACCCCTTCTAGTTATTCTGACTGATTAAGCATGCGGTTGGTACTTGCTAGTGATTAAAGAAAAATTAGTTTCTTGTATCCCAAGAGTATCACAGCCCGCTTCTACCTAGTGATCACATCATTGATGTGTGCATAGGCGTAAGGAATCTTTTACCCATGTGATTAGCAAACTTAAACCTAAATCGATCGAACCATGGTGATTAAATCTTGAGAATTTCATAGTTCACATTTCACTTCACACTCGCATTAAACTTCTATGTTCTACTAATTTGTAGGTAAATACATACTGCGTTCAAAGAGAATGTGCACAAAGATAAAAATTTGTTGGAATATGAGTTCATCCATCACACATCAGTGTAAAAGCAATCCACTATCCCAACTGTGCATGTATATGCACGCCTACATAACATATCTGGGTTGGGTATACTTAGGATATTGATACAATGACACTAGTATCTTCATGATGTCCAGAAATATATAGTGCAATTAGTACGTTCTGGTCAGCTTGAAACCAAGTTTGGGATCACAGACACAGAGAAAATTAAAAGAGCAGTAGAGAGTAGTGTAACGTCCCGAAATTTGGCCTGATTTTAATTTTAGAGTTATTTGAATTTTTGTGAATTAATCAACCTTTATTTGCATTTAATTGAATTTATCTGAATTTTTGGATTTAATTGAATTTTTGTGGATTTTTTTGGGAATTAGTTGGATTTAAATAAAATTAAATTAAGATATCCTTCTCTTGATTAATTAATATCAGAAAAAGTATTTATCAAAAATAAATGAAAATATTTTATTTAGGCTCAAAATGCTCTGAAATATTTTCTAGAATTTTTCTAGAATTTTTCGGGTATTTTTAGTGCCCTAATGAAATACTTTGAATTTCTGTAATTATTTTTATTAGAAAAAGCTGAGAAATTCGTTAGCTACAGTGTCGGGCTGAGCCCAACACTGTGCTGTCGCCGAAAACCCTAAACGCCGCATCGCTCCGCGCCGTCGGATCGAGATCAGACGGCTGACGTGACCAGACGGTCTCGGGAGTAGGCGACTGTCGCGCCGCCGTCGCCGGTAGGGTGCCGAAGATCATGTCAGAGATATTGCGCGTGACTCGAGGCATGTCCGAGTGGGTGAAGTACACCTCCGTGCTCAGCACTCCATCCCGCTCACTTTGCCTCATCTCTCACGCTCAGCCATCCTCCGTAGCGTGCGCTAGAGCTCGCCGTAGTTGCCATTCCTTTCGTCTCGGTTCTTCTCCTCAATCCGCCGTCGTTCGCCACTCTCCGCCGTCGCCGAGACCTCCACTGAGTTCACCAAACCGAGCCGCGTCCAGTTAGTTACTTCTTCCGACCGGAGACGCTCGGAAATGCCGCCGCCCACTCCGTCTTCTCCAAGTCCGGCGACCAGTGCCACCGCTTCTTCCTCGACGCCTCGCGAGCAACCACAGCCGTCAGATCTCCATCCAACGATCGAGGTGAGGCCACGTAGACTTGGTAGCAGTGTATTGCTCGGTTAAGCCTCCGCCGTTAGATTCGAATCCAACGGTCCGGAAATCGCGTATGCGTGGCTTAATGCTTCCTCGCCACGTGTCAGCTTCTGGTTGGTCCAAGCACTGTTCACCGGGCCCACTTGTCAGTGGGTGGACCGCGATCGTCTTGCCGTCGACAAGATGACGTCATCCGCCCGCATGTCAAGATCCGCATCGACGTGGAAGTCCCTGGTGCCAACACGTGTCGCCGAAAGGGAAATTAATCCAGATTTCAGAGGAAAATAAATCTGATAATTCGGTTATATATTTATTTGAATTTGAAAACTTGAAAATGCTATAACTTTCGCATTTTAACTCGGATTTGGGTGATTCCAATTGCCCAAAATTTTTTAAAAATGTAAACTATTTAATGGTGATTTTTATTTTATTTTTGGTGATGATATTGCTGTCTATTTTAGTGTATTTATTGTGCACGTTTGTTCCGATTAGACTCGAGTTGGAATTCGCCGAGGGAGAATTCGAAGACCCGTCGCAGACCTCGGACCAGAACCAACTGCTATTTGAAGGCAAGTCATGCTTTGATCATTTCGTGACTAGATTTTGAAAATATATTTTGATTCAATTATTGCATGCTATGTTAAGTAAAAATGATGTTGCTTATGTGGGAACGGTAGCTAAAATACCTACCTTGTTATGCCACCTTGTTAATACTAATTGTATGCCCTGAAAACCTTGTCACCTTAAGATGATCATTTATGTTGGTTGCTATATAAATGCCAACACGGGAGGCTAGACCGTGATTAGTCGCTTAGTCTGCTTATATGCGTTGAATGTCTTTTAAATAACAAATCAATGCTGACTAAACAATTATGGAACACATTTTGGAATAATGCGAGGATGTCATGAAATGGAATTGAGGGTAGCGACCTGTGTGGTTCTACTCGTGCAATGAAGTGGGCATTGGCATGTGTTGCAATAATGCAAACCCAGGGTGGGAAATGATTTGGACCGGGGCAAGTGGCAAGAAGGCTTCGTGCCAGGTGGGCCTGTGTGGCAATGGGATGTATTGTGATGGTTAAGGCTGTGTGCCGAGATGTATAAAATGGATGTCTTGCTCGGGACGATTAAGGACTTCACCTTGCGAGCCTTTGATCTGAGTTTCTCGTACAACCACTTGTCCGAATGGGACGGACCTAGTTTAGTAGGTCTCTAATATCTTTCCTTTGATACCTCGGGTGATTTGTTACTAAAATGTAACAAGATGGGGAGCGATACTGTCTTGCTGCTTGGTACCCATCTAACGGTATGTGCTGTTCTAAGCTTTGGCTCGTGTGAGGGAAGTGTTAGAAAGGCGACTAGAGAGGTTCTTTGGTTAAGTGTTAGTCTCTGAAAGACTTTGTTGCAATCAATCACTGTGTGGTGAGCGATGTATCTGTGGGTAAAGTGTACACCTCTGCAGTGTGTGTGTAAACCTATTGAATAGCCGTGTCTCATGTAGATCGACAATGCTTTCGGTGATTACAGGTCAAGGGTTAGATTTTAAAAATAAAAGATGTGGATTGGGTGGTGTGTGCCGGTCGATGAATGAAACTAGGGCCGGTGTGCCAAACTCTTGGAAAAGAATTGAGAAATTAATTATTAATAATATTGGTTTTACTGCTTTTAATCTAATAGGATTACCTGTTTAAAAGAAATGCTGCTTTAAGCAAAATAACCAATTAAGCCTTCCCATTGGGATAAGCCATGCATGTAGTAATAGACCTGCATTGTGCATGACTTGTTGAGTATGTTGTATACTCACCCTTGCATCGACAAAAACCTCAGAAGAAGCTGTGCCAGCTTGGGAGGAGGAGTTCATCGAAGGCCAGGAGGATTAGGGGTTGAGCCGCACTCAGTTTCCTGTGGCTATGAAGGGTTCATTGTTTTACTTTTGCTTCCGCTGATAAACTTGTGCTACTTTGATATTTATCGCCCTACGAGGCGAATTATTGTAAGGTAGCCATAAGGCCGTGTAGCTCGTTATTATTCATGATTGAAGTACTTTATTATTAAATTCCGCTGTGTATGATTGTGGTACTTCAACCTGTTTAGCCTGTGTGTACTAGCGTGATCCTAGACTAGTACAATATACACAGAGTGTCCGAATCCGTAAATTCGGGGCACGACAAGTAGTTATCACCATGGAGCTAGCTAGGTAGCTGTAGATTAATTAAGAAGTCAGATTTGTCACCAAACTTACGAACGTGTTGTGTGGCTAGCTATATCTTGCAGACAACAAAGCAGGTCGTTTTTCGAATGATATACATACATCTTGTCGATAGGAGCAGTCAGTCATCCCAGCTGCCTCTTGTGAGTCAAAATCTAACCTAACTAAGGATTAATAATGGCAAGAAAAAGAGCAACTAAACAAGCAGCGGAGCAATCAATTAGGATGAGAATCCAAAAGAAGCGCTACAAGTAATCACCATCAATGTAAAATTCTGGTCAAGTCAAACTTGGTTGGTTTAGGGTCGGCCGAACAAGCAGGCTAGAGAAGAAGGAATTGAAGAAGAAGAAGAGAAAGAGCGGATCGGAGGGATGAAATTAACAAGCTGAAGGCAAGAGATTAGCGATTCTTGCCGCTTAATTGGGATGGGGATCGGATCTCATACGGACTTTGCTTTGCTTGCAGGCAGCAAGGAGGAGAGGAGGACCTCGTGCGTAGCCAAGGAATTAACGGAGAGGGAGAGAGCTACCGAGGAGGAGGAGGCTACCGGAGGGAGGCGAGCGGGCGGAGGTGACCCGGGAGGCGAGCGGATGAGGATGCGAGCTCCACGGACGAACCCTAGACGCGAGCGGAGGGCCTCGAGCGCGTCTGCACCTCTCGAGCCATACCGCGCTGCATCCGATGGGCCTGGACGCGAGAGAAGCCAGAAGTCTGCGTTTCTTCGGTCCAGAACGCCGGATGCAGGCTGCACGCACTGGGCCAAAATTTCCCATATAAACAGGAAACCAAACAGTAGCATTAGTTATTTATACTGCATCTACTCATTCCATACAGGTGTTATGCAGGCAACCAAACAGGCCCAAAGTCATCCATGAGGCCACGAACGGTATTCAGATCGTCGCCAATACAACTCCCATACGGCATCCAGATTTGGAGAGTTCCGAGCCGTAGAGAGAGAGGAGGCGAGGTGTTCAATAATCAAGCCAAATAGAGAGAGGAGGCGATGCGGTGACTGGCGAAGCAACGGCGGTGGTGGCGGTGGGATTGTGATCAGAGGGCATGGCAATGGCGACTAGAGAGGCTCCTCCTCTGGTCGTCCCTCTCCAGTGACTGTGGCTCCCAGTGGGCGGTTGGCGTGTAGGATATGGGCCAACTAGGGTTGGCGTGTAGGATAGTCCGATTTTTCACAGCATCTAAAAATACGAGGACCGAGGCAAAGAGAGAGAAGGACTTGTTGGCCCTCAAAGAGGAGGAAAGGGATATTGTCAAGATCATCAGCAAGCTGGTGAAAGGAGGCCTGACAGGGTAGAAGAAACATAGTCCTCTAAATACGCCGGGAATATAGAAGGCGACCAGTATCCGAACAAGGACGAACCTGGTGGTAAGAACATTCTCAAGTACTGACCTCTTTTCTTTCTTTGATTGAAGAATTTTACTGATGTTTGTGGGTATTGCTCCTGTCAATTCTAACCTTCAAAGAGGTCTGGTCAGGAGTTGCGTCTATACTATGCATCTCTTTTGACAGATCTAACCTACCTGCCTTGGGCAGCCATCCAGCTTGATCAGGCAAACCAATGAGTTCATCAATGAACGTATCATGGTAACCACCAAGAAACTTCTTTGGTTTTTATGGTTTAATTGTTTTTATACTTAACAATTGAATTTATTCTTTTAGATGCATCGTCAGAAGCAACTTGTCGATTAGCTTGAGGTCTCAACCTCGGCTCCTCCAACCAAGAAAATGAAGATTAGAAGTGCTTTAAAGGTGGTGGACCCTGCCACCGCTGTGATTAGTGTTGATCTGACCAGCACTAGTCAAACCCTAATACCGTTGGATGATGCATGTTCCAAGTGTGCACACAACCGGTCCCAAGCATAGGACAAGAGGGTTACATTTGCTGTTGGGATGCAGACAAGGTCCTAATCCTAGGTATGCCTTAAAAAATAGTTCAACCGCAATTGGGATCTACTATATAGAAATCTTCCGACCTTTCCCTTTGTCCAGGTGAGAGAGGATTAGGAGGACAATATTCCTCTGATCATAAGGAGAAAGAAGAAGTTTCCCAATCTGGATGTTGGAACATCTTCACTCATACTATCCTAGGAAATAGACTCAGGGTTTCAATACAGGTACATAATTTTCTTTGCATATATCTTTAATTTTGAGTACTTGTCTTTAGAATTTAAGAATTTTTTGTTATTTGTTCTTAGCCCCCAGGCAACTGCTCCTAATCCTCTTGTGGACTAGGATGTGACTGCCCAGGTCAGTGTTGAGTCTAGCCCACTAGTCACCTTGGCGATGACCAGTGTGGAACATGCTTTAGTTCCAACCAAAGAGGCTCTTCCAACCAATGGGCAGGTAAACCCATCTAGCATTAAGGGTGAAAATCTCTTGGCTGCTAGTGGCGAACCACTGGTTGGTGAAGGTTTGCTGACCACGAAGGAGGTTGGAACCTCTCTAGCGATGACTACTGAGGTAGTCGGGATGACCACTATTACTGAGGAGGCTTCTATTGCCAGGGAGACTGAGGACCTCCCTGCCGCAAATAAGGAGACACTTGTAGTGCCGACCAGTGAAGATAAGGAGATGGAAGTAGTGCCTGAAAAGGCAATAACTACTAACATCTTGTGTCTAGTGGTTTTACCACTGGGTTTTTCCTCTAATCATCCTGACCAGGGGACTTCAAGCAAGTTTTTGATAACTCGAAAGCAAAGGTATTCTTCTTATTCTCTATTTTTTTAAGGAAAGGTAGCTCTTAATTCATTTGCTTTTTCGCTCTTTTTTAGTATTCACAAGAAATATTTGACCTGCTAAGCCTGTAGGCAAGGATCTTGGCCCAAGCCAAAGTAAAAAATTAAGAAAAAACTTTATTTCTATTTTTCTTTTATCTATCATTTCTATTCTAACACAGTCAAAAATAACAAATAAAATAATTAGAACGACATGGATAAAAATTTGATCTTGTTGCTTTTAGTTTTCATCAAATTTGACCTGCTAAGCCTGTAGGCAAGGATCTTGGCCCAAGCCAAAGTAAAAAATTAAGAAAAAACTTTATTTCTATTTTTTCTTTTATCTATCATTTCTGTTCTAACATAGTCAAAAATAAAAAATAAAATAATTAGAACGACATGGTTACAAATTTGATCTTGTTGCTGCCAAGGATAAGATCAAATATAATAAGGAAAAAACTGTCAAACTTCATGACGCCTTCAAAAGAAATGAAGACAATGTCCAAAGGCTCTCTAAGGAGTACAAAAATACTCTTTAGGCAAAGAAGACTGAAATAGCATGTAAGGATATAATTCCGACATACTTTGAACTCAATTTTTTATTTGGGAAAACTAAAAACAAATATGAATTTAAATCTTGCAGAGTTGAAAAATATAATAAAGGCCAGAGAATCTCAGCTTTAGGCATGGGAAGAGGAGAGACTAAAAGTTGAAGAGTAGAGGTTGGCGACGAAGAACGACATGGATAGACTCACCGACCAACTGAAGATCTTCGTAAAAGACATGGTCACAGTTCGGAGAGGTAGAAAATCTACTCTGAACTTTATTTTTAATCTGCTTAAGAAAATTGCCATAGATTTAAAGGGAAAAGAAGTAGAACTTACAATTCTTGATTCGTTGGTTGATGAATTGGTCATGTAACATCCCAAAAATTTTAAAAATAGTAAAAATAAAAATTTAGAATTTTAAAAATGGAATTGAGTAAACATTTTAACTAAAACCAAGATTTGCATTTTAAATATTATCTTTTTCTTCATTTTCTAGTTTCTCAACCAAAAGAAAAGAACAAACTGCTACATTAAAATTTTTGGTCCAAAATAAACAAACTTTCAAAATGAGTGAGAAAGTAATCTTACTTTGAATTCCCATCTTTTCTAAAACTTTTTCAACCTTAATAATTATTCTTGAATTTTGGGTTTAAAAGAAAAATCAATAAATGAAATTAGTTAAAGAATAAAGGTAAAAAGGTAAAAGATAAAAGTAAAAGGCCAGTAAAAATGCCATTAAACTAATGGAATTCTCCACCACATCTTTTCAGCTGTCCAAAGATTTTAATGAGCTAGGTAAAGAAGTAAATAATAAAGTAACATGTTTTAACTTCAAAACAATGACATGACAGAATTCTACAAAAATAATCAAGGATTATCTTTGGTTCAAAATTTATCATGTCTTCCTCATTACAGTATTAACCTCTAGTAAAAATATCAAAAATTAAAAATTAGAATTAGTGCCATTTAAAATTTGAAAACAGAGAACATGAAAATTTGAAATCTGAAATGTCAGAACTAACAGAAAAATAAATATGCAGGATATTGATCTAAAATTTTTTATACAATAATTATTAGCCCATTTGGAACTCTCTCAAGAAGTCTTAAGTTTTTGAATCCATTTTTATCCTTAAATGAAATAAAATCAGAAAACAGCATAATACTTACACAGCAATGAAAGAATTTTAACAATTATGTCAGATAAGAAATTTAGCTAAAATTTTTATGGTAACTCTCAATAATTACCATGGTTATCTAGAAAAAGTTTCATGTAGAACAAAGCTTATTTGCTATATAGGAAAAATGTAAAACTGACTAAAACTCAGTCAAATTTGGATAATTACTGTTCATAAACCACAGAAGATAATAAGATGAAACCAAAGAAAATGGAAAGTAGAATCTTTGAAATACCTGCTCAAAAATTTACATACTTTTCCAACCACTCTATCACTCCCAATTAGCCTGCCCAAACCCTAAATCCGAATTTGCCATAAATATTTTCCAACTGCCAAATGCAACCGTTGCAATCGATGGAACTCAAAGCTAAGCCTCTGCCAGGAGGTCCCGCACGTACCTGGACCCACCGGCTAGCCTCTTCTCCCCTCTCCTTCTCCCTATCTCTCTCTCAGGCCTCTCATCCGAACACGCCCACAGCTGACTCTTTTCCTCTTGTGTCTCGCCTCAAAGAGAAACCTTCGCCACGCTGCTGACTTCGATCGGCTGCACCCATAATGTCACTATCAAGACGCCAAACACTCCTTGGTGCTTAAAAGGACCACCGAAGCTCTTCCAGCTCTTTTGCTCGCTGCTTGCTCTCCTTGCCGTAGCAAGCACCGAGCCGTGCCCGCCTGCACTAGAAACTCTGGTGAGCTTCGCGAACAAACCAGCCATTGGGATCTCTCTACCTCTCTCTGATCATCTCTTAATTCTAGCCTCTGCATTGCATGCAGCCGAGACCTCGCCGTATTCTCTCCAGCGTTGCTCCACGTTGAGGCTGTGAGCTGGAGCCAGTCGCCAGAACCTCCTCGCCAAACCGAGACTCCAGTGCCCCCTCTGGTAGCTGCTAGCCGAGCCCTCCACTATGGTGCTACTGAACAGCTCGGCCGGAACCTTCCCCACGCTCCTTCCTCTCCGCTCCACACACTTCTTCCTTCGGTTCTGCCGAGCCCAGTGCAGCCACTCCATTGTTGAGTCGTGAAGCTTTAGGGTAAGTGGAGGTAGAAATAAATATTTTGGCATAGAACCTTGTCACAAGTGGCGCCGTAGCCCGGTGGTAGAGTCGCTCAGTTGCAACCGAGAGATCTGGGGTTCCAATCCCACCCCAGCCTATTTTATTTTTATTTTTGCTCCATTTAATTCAATCCCTCATATCTTTTGCTAGGAGTGTCCAAATGAAGCAAAATCAGTTTCTAAATTTGAGTTAGGCAATAAAGATTTGGATTATGCAATAAAAATTTATAAGTTACTTGCAGTATAGTTGTTTAAATAGAGATCAAATAAAAGTCACTTTTTAGGTGTTATGAAGCAACTATGTAATCTAAGGTTCCAAAAATCATGAAATAAACCCCACATGATTTTGTGATCATTAGTGTTACATTTTTGTAAGAACATTTAGATTTGAATGTAATTTAGATCAAAAATCAATTGTAGAAAGCCTCAGTTGCATGCAAGAAACAAATGGTTACATTGTGAATCAAATTAGCTAAAAAATTGGTACAGCTAGTTTAGTTGCACTCCTAGGATTGCAAGGATCATAGTTATATAAAAAAAGATTTAGATTTTAACTTTGTTTGCATTTATTACTTGATAGTCGAATATACAATGCGAAAAATGTTCAATTGGTCATGACTTTAGCAATCAGGCCTCAAACTGGACAAAACCAACTCATATGACTTTGAAATGTTATGCCCTAGCTTGCCATGAAAAAGTAATATCAGTTTGAATAACTTTGAGTTAAGATCATATTAAGCCTTAATGACCATCTATATGAAAAACACCTTGAACAAATGCGAAATACTACAGAACTAACTTTAAAACACTCTTAGGGATATCCCCAACTAATGCCTATAAAATGATCAAATTATCCTATATAGTGCAGTCGCAAACACAAAAAGAAAACTAGACCGCAATCGCGCAAATAGCATAGTCATTTAAGCTTTTTCGGCAATCTGTAAAATATCGTGTATAAATATAAAATGATAAGGGAATAGCCTAGAAATGTTATCTGATATATATGCTACTATAATCTAAAAAATATATTAATTATAACTTGCTTTGTATCCGAATCTAATCACAAGAAAAACCCTAAATGATCACAAACTGCACAGATTCGATATCACTTAAGCCTTTTCGGCAGTTTGTAAAACAGCTCGCCTAAACACAAATTTTGGAGGAATTGGTCCAGAAACATAATTTAGTTCATGGACAACTAAATTGTAGAAAAATATCCAAATTACAACTTACATATCATATAAAATCCGATAATGCAAATACCCTAAGTGATAAGATCTCTAGAACTGTATTACGTGAATAGTTGTGAATAGAAGTCTTTGTCCAAAGTTTTTGCAATGCAAGAACCATCCTGTGACCTTATAGTATCAGCCAATAATTTAAAACTTCAGATCTAACTTACAGAAATTGCTCCCATACATGAACACTTAATGCTAAGCACTAGTCATGCATAACACTTTAACTAATGACTTCCTTCACTAGTCCAAACAATTTTTGCATCTTGAATTCGAAATTATAAATACTAATACACACAAATTTAGCCTCTTAAATTCATAAACAACCTTATGTATGTTCATAACTATAGCTTTATGTAATCAATGAATGAAGGTAACACACTCATGCTAAAAGCCTCTCATTAACTGAGTACAAATGAAATTGTTATGCAAGAGATAATTTGAGAACCCAAAATTCACCATGTTCTTCTTGGTAAGTTTTAATTTGGTAATTCTATCTGATTTCTTTTTGCCCCATTTGATTCGATGTTGTTTACTTTTGTCTCGGTTCTTATTATTCGACGCATAGACGACGATATTTTGGATCCGATTGATAACGACATCAACTACGATCCAGATTATATTCCCAAAGAAGAGCAACCAGGCAAGCACCCTCTTTTGACTATTCTGATCCCATATTTTCAATGTTATTTTGCTTTATCAAACTATATGCATGCGTGTATGTTGTAAACTGCTATGTTGTGGGAATCGATAGCTAAATCCACCTGTATACATTTCCTTTACCTTGTCATTTGATTACTTGCCATTGTAACCTAGTAATTGTGTAGACAATAGTTATTGTCACTTGGGTAAAACTTGCGAAATTAACTTATGTATCTGCTTATACATGCTCATTAAAACGATTTTTAAATGATGGGAACCATTTCAACTAGCATGAGCAACTTTGTTTAAATACTTGGAACCGAGGTATGGTTTCCGTGTATTTTGGTAAACATCCAACTCAAAACCTATGATTTAGACGCGGGCGAGTTATTACTTAACTTGGAGCGTGAAAAGGACCTCACGCGTAGTTAGGGGGAGATTCTCGCTTGGGTCAATTAAGGACCGAACTTGATGCTATCACCTAAGTGTTTTGGTGCAACCACATGTGCTAGTATGGGATAGCCTAAACTCATTAGATTAGTTGAAATTTAATCTTGCATCTTGGGAGGCCAGAGTAGTAAGAGCACATCAAGGAACGGTGTTGCTCATAGGTGCTCCCTTCACCGAGGTGTTGGGACCCAAGCATTCCAATACAACAGTGCATGCCTTATCATAGGGAGAGTTCCCGATGGGGGGTACCATCGTGGTTCAGGATCTCCGGACTGTGACAAGGGTTTAACATCACCAGGGCGGGTGCAAGATTAAGCTTTAACTAGTTGAACGGTTTCATCACAGTCTAGCAAATCGGGTACGATGAGTATCTCGAGGTATGGTTGACATGATTGCTAGAATGTGTCATGTGGGTAAAGTGTACACTCTCTGCAGAGATTAAAATCTAATTAATTAGCCGTGCTCGTGGTCATGAGCAACTTGGGGAAATAATGTCAAGTATAGTCTTTGTTTTTGCTAAAGCTTTTGGAAATGGTGTTTGAATGGGTTGGTGAATTGGAAAGCCAATGGTGGCTGTTTTTACTTGTAATTCGCAGCCAAGGAGGGCTGTGGAATGTCATCTATGAACTTTACTTACTGTTCTTTAGCTTCATATTAAATGCTCTTTACAAATTCGTTACCGTTTTATGAATCTTTTACTTGCAAACAAAATATGCCTTATGCTGAAAATGAAACTAGTGTAGAAGCTTGTTTCCTTATTCTAGCCATGCATTTACTTCATTTCCATACACTAAAGTCTTGCGAGTACATACGTGTACTCACGGTTGCTTAATCTAAACAATATAGACAACGGTGTGGAAAAACGCTCCGACGACACGTACTTTACTCCGGGGTCCAACAATCATGTTGACAGATGAACTTGGGCTTTTCCAAGTCGGTTGCCTATGGGTTATTGGATGGGCATACCACTGTCCTACTTTTGGTATATGTTTAAATTCCGCTGCAATTTACTTTTTCGCATGTAATATTTGGCCAATCGGCCACTACTTGTAATAGTGAGTAGTTGTAATAGTTGTAGTTTATGTTTATGCTATTCTAACTACTTAGATTCACGTGTATGTGTTGAGATTCATCTCGAATGCGGGATATGTGGGTGCTAGGCGTTGATCTTGGGAACTAGCACTAGACAAATATCTGGGTACCTGGAATTGTCATCAACCATCAATGCATAAACTCGCGCGACCGTCATTCTTTGGCTATTGCTCGTCCTCCCCTTGGAGAGTGAGGGCGATACCAAGGTCCTGAGATGGATGGCAAGTGCTATGCTTGGATGAGTTGGTCTCAATCCTGGTATGGTTGTTCGGAATGGAATCGAAACTCTCATGGATGCGTAAGTGTGTACGATGCGACTATGTGGCTCATATTTGTTTGGGTGAGGGCCATTTAGTCAATACTCCGTGCACGGGACTTTCGGGTGACAGTGAGCATACACTTAAGTGGAGTATGGGTGTCACCTCTAAGTCCAACGCACATGTGAGGATTGATTCATATTTCTGGGTGCCCACAAGAGGTGATATCAGAGCTCATACGACTGTAGGAAAAGCCTTAGTTAGCATGGTCGATAGTTAAGGACAAAACTTTCTCTCACAATATTATTTTTGGTTAAAAAAGGTTATTTGTAAAAATGTAGAATGCAATTCTTATTCCTTTCATAGGTTTTCCCTTCTCATCCTACCTTTCAAAAAGATTTTGAACTCATCTCAATCTTCAAAAGTTGGTTTTCCATAAAAACAACATATCACAACTTGATCTACTTCTTATGCCGTTCAAAAATTGATGGAGGCTATGTTAAAAAAAATTGTAAAAGCTGAAATTTTGAAAAAAAAACTTAAAATTTGAAAGGATCTGCATGAAGCTCCCTAACCTCTCCTTACTCTGCACCGTCTCTTTTGGAGGCGAAAGTTTTTAAAACCTTACCCTGTTTCAAAAACTAGATAGGCCACAAGTAAATGTAAGGTTAAGGAAACTTAGGCTCTTGTTTGTTCAACTTAGAGACATAGAAAATTCTCACTAAAATTTTGAAATGGGTCATCACTGGGTCAAGACTAAGCTCGTAGGATCTCGTAAAATTCTGACTTAAGGAACAGGGGTTAGAACTCCAAAAGAGGGTAGTATGAGCAGACTAGTTAATCTGGATAGAACCTCACTTTTTTAATTTAGGAAAATATAGCAATGAAAAAATTTCAAAAATTTTACCTTAGGCGCATAGGTCCTCTAGAAAGCTACCCAAAAATTTTCACAATTTTATCAGCTATTTAACAGTGCCTAAAAATTCTACAAACTAGCCGGACAGAACCTTTAGCATCACAGATTTTCTGTTTTAGCACCTCTCCCTGGCTATCTTTGATTATTTTGTTGCCAGGCCCAAACTGTAACAAATGCTATCCCATAAAGATGGCATGTGTGTGTCATGACCCCAAATTCGAATTCGGCTCATGCGGCTAACATTAGTGCCAACCAAATTTTGGCCGCATTGAGATCCAATGCTAATTTCAATCGTAGCATCAAAATTGAATCCAAATGCTGAAATTCTAGGGTTTAGCCAATTAAGCTCTTGCCTAGTGGGTGATGTGAGCTCAAAACACAAGTGAAATGTGGTGCAGCCAAACCAAATCAGCACCTCATTTCTTTCCCCAAGCCAACCAAAGCAGCCGCACCTCAATTCTTTTTTCCCCCATAGCCAAACCGATTCAGCACTCACTTCTTTTCTTCCCCAAGCAGCCACACCTCCCTCCTTCTCCTCCCCCCAAACCGAAACAGCAAGCACTTCTTCCAGCTCTCCCCAAGCCGCACCTCCCCCTGCTGTTCTCCAAGGTGGCGCCCTCCCTCAGCTCCTCCCAAGCCGGCCTCCCTCCTCCAAGTGCAGCCCTCCTCTTCCACCTCCACTCCCTTGAGGTGAGGCTCTCCCTAGGGTTACGGTTTGGTGTTTCCTGGTTTTGGGGGGCAGTAATGGTGAATTTGGGGGCTTAGGAGAGTTGAGATTTGGGATTTGGATGTGGAATGACCAATCTAGGGTTTGGAGCAAAGTTCTGAATTTTCGAGCAGATTTCGTGGCTGCTGTTTCGGGTTGATTTGAGCAAGTTAAGGGCATCTCCTGCTAGGTTGGCTGTAGAGAAAGTTATGGATAATGGAATTATATTTCATTTCCAACTAGAATCACCTGATTTCGTTAATCCAGCTGAAAGTTATGTCGATTTTAGTGTGTGATGCTCTGAAAATGCTGAAAATGTAGAGCTGAAACTTGAGCTGCGAATTAAAATTAGTTAGAGGCCGAATTAGAAATTAATTTTGCCTGAGAAGTTGTAGGAAATTTCGTGTAGATTGTAAAAATGTCATCTTTTACTCAATTCTGTTAAGTATAGCAATTTATATGATGAAATTTGTGCATGCTGTTCTGAAACTCTGAAACTTCTAAACACTGAAACTGTTCTCTGTTCCTGGCCAAACTGGGAATTCTCTGAGCAGAATCTGGGTGATTGGCCAAAGCTAAGTGGTAGGTTTATGTTTTGTGGTCATCTAGGATCTGAGTTTGCTCAATTTGGTTAAGTGATCAAAAAGTTATGGCCATTTGTATCAATGCTGTCCTGAAACCTGTTTTGCTGAAAATTCAGACTTTGGGGCTGAAGTTCAGGGTTGGGTTGAGGGCTTTAATTCCATTTTCTGAATGTGTTGCACTTTTGAACTGTCATGGGTGGGATGCATTTTGTATTTCATTTCATATGCATCGCATGCATCTCATTTACATGCATTGTGATCGTGTAGAGAATGAAAACACGGAGGTTGACGCGGCGGTGACCGAGGGGGTTACCGGAGAGCCGGCTATTATTGAAAATCTAGCAGAAGCTCAAGGCAAGTACCTAAGCATTTTCAACCTTATATAATTGTATTTTGGCGAATAAATTGCTTATTGGATGATTATGTCTTGCATTAGGAATTGAAATGTGGGATAGGGTTAGAACCTACTTGTTGCACATACACTCATTGTTAATTGTTGAACATCTTCCTTGGAGCTAGTGTATGGGTAATTATAATGTGTCCATGCTTAGTTTGCTTAGATGTCGGGTATGGGCCAAGTGGTGGATGGCTCCATCACTTGAGATTAATTACTTCACTCTAATGGGTTGCAATTGGTTATAATTATGCTTTGAAATGGAAAACTTGAGACCGGACGAGAGGGTTAGATCATTTGGGTGTGGAGACTAAAATGTTGTAGTCTCGCCTGTGTTGGTTAAGGACCGATCCGTTGTTTGCCATGTTGATCGAGCACCCCTTGTTGATCGCATGCCCGATATAATGGTACAGTAAGCCACCCTTTCATGGCATACTACTCGATGAGTCATGCCCTCATGCGATTGGACGTGGTTGAGGGCGAGGCCTAGGCCTCTCTCGTGGGCTAAGCGAGGCTTGAGCCGCTCGAGGGAGGTTGCTAGGTGCTCAGGCCGCATGAGGATGGTTCAACGAGTAGATATGGATGGGAGGAGGGTTGACATGAGGTTCCTTATGGCACATGTCATGCGATTGATGATCCCCTGCAGGGTGAATAAGCGATTCGAATTGCCGCGCTCTCAGATATGAGCACGCTTGTATTATCCGACACTTCAACGTAGTAATAACTTAAATTGAAAATAGTTGGAATACTTGATGTTGATGCTTGTTCATGATTTTATTTGCTCTCTTAAATGTTTAAATTCAGCTCTCACTTTAGCAATAGGTGCTGTCCATAAATGCTATAAACTTGAAATTTGTGTAGTTGAATATGATTATGCAACAAAGTAAGTTTTTCCGCACTTTTACCTTAAGCTTATACCTTGCTACATCCAAACGCATATTCCTTCGAGTCGGTCATATATGGACCACGGGTAAGTCTTGCGAATACCTTCTGTACTCATGCTTCTGCTTTGTAGTTTTTCAGGTGAGGACCCCGACGGTTGTGAGTTATGTCCATATTGCTTCTCGGTGGTCGGGTGGGGCACCGAGTAGAAGCTAACCCGACGTTGTAAATGCCCGGAAGTGTTCAGGGGTAGGACACTTCCAGAGATGTCATAATTTTGGTTTAACTTGGTGTTTGTATGTCCTTTTGTTGTATAGTTAGCTTTCAAGAATTATGTTATGGCTATGTTTAATCACTTGGCTATTTCCGTTGTTGAACTTTTATGTATCGCCATGCTTAACTTAGGTCTGGGTTGTTGTTTTTATGCATGTCTGTTTATATTGTGGTTGTGGTTGTGATATATTTGTTTGGTTATTTGTTTCTTATGCCTGCTGAGTGGATGTCCGTACTTCTAGGGGCATCATGCCGAAATTTTGTAGATTTTATGAGTCTAAGTAGGACCTTGTGTGTTGTCTGTTTTGAGTCTTTTTCTGCTGTTGTTAGTTCTTGCCATGTGTGGTTGTCTGGTTTGTCTTTGTGCTTGAGTTGGTGTTGTTGTTGTGCTTTCGCGTTGCGTGTCTGGTCGTAAAGTTTTGGGTTCGTTGCTCCCTTTATGCGAATTGGATTGATATGGCAATGGAAACCGGTATGCGAGGCGATCCTGGGCGAGTTTCGGGTTGCATACCGGGGGAATACCGGGATTGTTGTCGAGCTATTCGAATGGGTTCGTTGTTGTCCTAATTGGGCTTGGGTGTTAGCACTGTGAGCACCATCGGTGATCTATTGCTAGCCTCCAAATCCGGTGAGGGCGACCGGGCATTCGAATAACCTGAGGACGGTCTGGGCGGCTCCTCACAGTGTGTGCAGCTTGTGCCTATTTAATTTAATAAAAATACTTAGAGTTTCCTATAATATGTTTAAAAAGAAAATGTATACTATGCATGTTAACTCTTCCCTACTTCTGTTTCAAATCAAAACTTTCTCTTGTATTTTGATTCGCTATGTCTATTATTCTTTCCATCTATTGTTCCAAATTCTATATCCTTTTCAGAATTTGCTCATAGCACGAATGACCAATTTGAATCAAACACCTTTATTCTCCATATTGCGTTTGTAATGTATCTTCAATGTGAACTCTTCAACAACCCTATAGCTGTCCAAATTGTCATCGTACTTATATATTCTCCCTGACGTGAATTTTCTGCCTTTCTCTCGATCACTCTAGTTCTTATGCATCCTACCTTCCATCTCAATCACTCCAACATATCACATATCTTTTCCCAAGTTGAAACATTCTCATCACGTAAATTATTACGGATCTGTGAAATCCTCCCATCTACATCTACTCCCATAAAAGAATGTGAATCTCTCTGGTGTACCCTAATTATCAAGTGCATCTCATTGCAAGGCAAATATCATCATCGTATCATGGATAATGCTCTTCATTCTTTTCATATCAATTCGACGATGATCTTTAATCTTGCTCTATCTCTTCGAAGCTATGCAAGTGTGACCTCCTATCTCATTATATCATTGATCTACTAACCATCATTAAATCGATCTTTATAACTATGAATCCTCAATACTGTATCTATGTCTATGAATCATCAAATCGATCATTATGTCCTTGAATCGTTAGATGGAAAAGTATCGATCTATCATCCAATTTATATGTGCGAGGTCTAACTAACTCATGTTTCTATTAACTTTCTAAAATCAAGATCTCAATGGTTATTCCTTACCTCAAATCTACTCGGTACCGATCTGAATCCTGATCTTGAGAACTATCTATCACTGAGTAACTTAGGTACTTACTAACAATGTCTCTGAAATCAAGTGTTATCTCTCAATCTCCCTCCAAGCATGCTAACTTATTATTGATGCCATCATTTATCTCGGGATAATTATAATAGCTGCAACCAAGTCCTTACAAATCTCTTCAAAAATCTTTTTCGGATCTTCTCGATCTAACAATCCTTGGAAGTATAATTGATTAGTCTGCATGGTTCTTTTCTCGTTTTTGGGTCATTTGTAATCCTTGATGCACCATGTACTCCTCATGACTTACCTATATATTGAAACTAATCTTTTCTATTCTTTTCGCTCTTTTATTGCCTTTTTGAAAAGAAAAAAATCACTGCACATTAGTTGCGGAGGAATAAGGGAAAAGAGAGCGGCAATGGCGGTATTGACTAGTGGTAGTTTCACGTCAACGACAAAAGGACAGTAGTTGTCCCAACTTCACACGAACTAGCTACAAGTGACGGGACAAAGGGAGGTTCCCAAATATGTGTCTGCATTAGTGGCAGTATCGTTAGGCCAAATACACTAGGTGCATAGCCAAAAAGTAACTATAGAACCCCTGTGTATTGGTTTTGAATATGTGATCCTTTGTACTTTGGAGTTCTATTGTAAGATCTTCTGTAGTGCTCCTCGGGTTACTATCGTAAATACTAAACCCTTGGGTTGAAAATTTACGATGTGCCAACCCTACTTAATAAGAAACCTTAATTAATAAAATTTTAAGGAAACGAAATGTTGCCTTATAAACTGATTGAAAATTACCTAATCCCTGTGAAGCGTGAAGACCAATCTTAAATTAGTAGTTTAATGAACGGAATATAGCCATGTAACCTGATTAACCCCGTCCAACCATTTTTCCCCGATCTTAGCATTTCAACGAACATGGTTGTACGATGCCTGTGACCTAGTCCTGTAGGAACGAGTTGGCCTAGAGGGGGGGTGAATAGGCAACTCTTCAATTTTAAATTAGTAATTACAATTAACTATTCTAACAAATAGACAATTTGGTAATGTAACAACAGAAAGTAGTAACTGAAGAGGCGAGTCGAGTAACAAAGAACAAAGAACACAACAGAAGATAAAATTGAATGAGACAAGTAATTTATCCCGTGGTTCAGAGCTTCACTCCTACTCCACGTTGAAGCACTTCTCACGAAGTATAGCTTCACCACAGCTAGTCGCAGTAGCCACGGTATTCACTCGGGTAGCTCTTTCACAACCCCTGTGAGGTGAGCTACAAACCCTTCACAACAAAAAGTGGCCTTCCACAATCTTCTTTGGACAGGTCACACTTTTCACCTCCTCCAAGCTGTCTAGGATCACTGAGATCCAAGAGTAATTAACTTTGCACAAGCTCTGTCTCTTGGTTCACTCGCTAAGAACTCACTGCTAGACACAAACTTGGAGCTAACACACTTTGAAAGAATGAGAATTTTTGTGTTTGCAGATGAAGCACAGACTCCTTTAGTGAATGAGAGCTCTTTGAATGCTAAAATTACAAGGAGTTCATAAGGTTCTATGGTAGATGGCTCAGGCAATGCTTATATAGGTGTTCTGATGAAAAATAGCCGTTGTACCTACCACAGTGACCGTTGCACGTGTCAGAGGGTCAAATTTCAGCTAAAGACACGTTTACAGCGGACAGAAATCTTAAGTTAGCGATACTGATCATGTGTGTGATGGACTAAAAACAGATGTTTATGACGGACAGAAAATTTAGTCCATCATACGAGTGAAGCGCAGCAGGTTTGGTCCGTCAGAGCAAAAGGAGGACCACATGTATGGCGGACCAAAAGATTTTGTCCGTCATAGATGGGTCGCAATGCAAGTCAGAGCTAATGATCAGTTTTAATACAAAAAGGAGTTTAAATCAAAGGATTAGAGATTTGATACAGACTTAAACCTTGAATTGGACACATTAGGTCTTTTATAAGAACAACTCACATAAATGAAGTATATCTTTGATTGTGGATTAAAAGACTGAATGTCAAGGTTTGGTCTGACAGATAAATTTGATATTTTGAATGTATGCTGGACAAAACTTCAGGTTTTGAAGTGCACGTGTATGCCGGACCAAAAATTTAGTCCGTCATAGATGGGCAGCTGAGACACTTTGGTCAGATGAACATAAGTGTATGGCGGACCAAAAATTTAGTCCGTCATAGATGGGTAAGCTAGGTTCACTAATTCTTTGAAGAGGTTTTCACTACGGACTAGAGCAAATTAGAACATGAGTTTTGATCCGATGAAAACAAATTGAATTTAATAAAGAAAATAGACTAAAGATTATATAGATGTTGGACATGATTGACCTTGATTTGTGATAAGAATTTTGGCTAGAATGTGACAGACTTGGAAATGACCAATTCAACATTGGTCCGTCACCAACCTTGGACACAAAGTAGGACATTGGATTTTGATTCAAAGTTCAGAAAGACTAAGATCTTTAACTCCAAGTATTCTAGTTATGTTTTAGCCTTATGAACCAAACCACCAACTTGTGCAAAGTCCCTCTTTATAGAACAGCCAAAAACAAAACAATCCTAGCTATTTGACTTGAATCAACTCCCAAGTCATAAACTAGAAGACAGATACCTTAATCTGGTTTGTCCAACTTGTTTCATCCATGATTTCCTCACATGCTTCTTGTAATTGGAGGACTTATTAACTCAGTCATCATCACCAAAACCAATTATCATAACAAGATTAGAATTGAGGGGCCTAGATGCTATCAATCTCCCCCTTTTTAGTGATTGATGACAACATACCTTTTTTCAGTTAATAAAGTCTCACTTATTCTGCAAAACGGAGTTAGCTTGACAGGGTATAAACAGATATATGTAGATGAAAGTGCTCCCCCTCAATAGATGCATGATCTGAACTTGGCAAATGAGATGATTTTAGAACTATATTAGATCCTTAAAAATTCAATTTTTCAGAACTTTCATAAATAGCAGATATCAAATCATTTGCAGATGGAGCATTTATCAGACTTAGTAATATACAACTACATATAACAAAGATAATATTCAACAGACCATTCTTTGATCATTCAACGATAAGTTCAGAGCATACCAAAGAAAAACTTAATCAAAGGAACTTCATAAGATAACAAACTTGAAGAAATGTATGATACTTAACAAGAAATAGAACCTAAGGAACCTAGGAAATTCTCCCCCTTTGGCATCAAAACCAAAAAGGGTCCTATTTGTGCCTGGAGAAGGACCTCTTGAGCTGACCAAGAGCTGAGCTTTCCTTTGGAGGTGACATAATCTGCACATCATCATTTTCTCTTCTTTCTTGAGCTTGTGAACTTGGCACTTGGGCCATAGCTTGATCATGCCAGCTAGGGTAGTTGAGCTCTCCAGGTTGAAGAACCAAGCTATGAATATCATTTTTCAGCTTGTCAAGGGACTCATTTATGTTGTTTATGGATGCGCCAAGGCTAATCATTCCACCAAGATGATGATCGGTCATCTGTCCAATTTCTAGAAGAGCATCCTCAGCATATTCCCAGAAATCGTTTTGGTCTTCTCTGATCCACAACAGATTACTTGATTCTAATGTGTGTGCAGCCTCAATTTGATTTCTCAAGTGCTTGTGATTTGTATCAATTTTCTGGTTCATATCATATAGTCTGTCTTTAATCAGGTTCTAATTTGTGCCAAGCTGAGTAACCCAGTTTCTTAAATCCCCAAATCTGGTCAGAGCTTCATTTCTGAAGTTTGCTTGCTCTTCATAGTGTTTCTTCATCTGTTCTTGAGCTTGTTCATTATACTGTTGAAGAGCTCTCATTTGCTCTTCATGCCTTTGAGTTGCCAACTGTTGATCGTTAAGATATGCAGCTTGAAAACCCCTTTGATCAGCATAATACTGCTGCTCAAAAGATGTAAACCATGAAGGCTGAGAATCATTGGTATTTTCTGGAGCTTGATAAGATTTTTGTTGCCCTTGCTCATGATGTGAATGGACAGACTGATGTGGATAGTCAAACAGATTGTCCCAACCAGGAAAAGTGTTCCTTTGATCATGGTTTGGGTTCAAAAACTTGTGGCACTCTAGATCCTCCAGCCTCATAATCATGGGCACCAGGCCCAAAACTCTGATCTTGCATGAATCTTGCTGCTGCTGCTAGTTCTTGAAGACGATTAATTTGTTGTTCTTCATTTAAAGATTGTGCCACTGAGCCTGACATGACTTCAGTTGCAGCATCATCCATAAAATCTTGTCCTTGGTCATACCAAGAGTTACAACCATCCATAATTTCGTGGGTTCGGAGAGGAGATAAAAGTGAAAAAGAGGTCTTGGAGAAACTTGAATAATGTGAGCCTTGGAGAGTGACCATGACTTGGAGTTCTACTCTTGTGTCCACTTTGAGCACTAGGCTCTTTTCCAGATTTACTTTTCCCAGCATTTTGAGCACTAGACTCTCTTTTATTTCCAGACTTGTTTTGTTTGAACTTTGATGACTGTGGTCTGAAGGCAGTTGTCTGTGGCTTGAGCTTACTGGTGCTGCATAACTGCCTGAAGGATGATTGCTGCTATATGAATGATAACTGCCATAAGACTCATAGTGGTCACTACCACTGTTATGAGTCTGAGAGTGTCCACTCTAACTATTATTGCCAAAATCATCTTCAGCTTCATCATCTGACTCCTCTTCTTCTATAAAAAACATATTCAAGGGCTAATTCCTTACTTGGTTCATCCATTTCTTCTTCTTGATTGTGGTGCACTGGTTCTTCTCTTTCAGCATGCTGATTTTCTTGTAACCTTTGTAGAAAGCCAGTGACCCTCAGATTCTGTCCAGTTGACTTGTGCATATTGTATTTCTTTGGAAGGCACTTAAAGTCTCTTTTCATTTCATTCTGAGAGATAATTCCTTGTGCCAACAGAACTTGAGTGATTTGCTGAGCAAAAGGCAGAGAACTACTCATCTTTCTGTAGATAGCCTCTTCCATTTCCCCAAAAATATAATCTACTAGATCAATGGGTTGTCTTGACAGTATTAGGTGCAGCAGCCAAGCTAGGGTTGGGGGCACACCTTCTCTGTATCCTGATCTTGGAAATATGGTGTGCCTCAAGACAAGCAACAACACTTTTGCTTCTTCAGATAAGCAAGAGGCTCTATTTGGATTGAAATCAGCACTTGTGATGTCCTTGTAGATGTGGGCAGATACTTGCAGATCAGACATGTCACCATTTAATCTCCATCTTTGACATGGATACATCTTTTCAAAAACTCTGGTTCTATTTACTAATGGACTTGAAGCTCCAATGGCTGATTCAAACTGGGCAGCTTTTATTTTTCTAATCTTTCCATTTATAGTGAACATAATATACTCTCTTTGTTTGTTCACTAGCAAAGATGCATAGAACTCTAGGGTTCTTGACTCACTCCAAGGTATGGCCTTATTTGACATTAAAGAAGCCAAACCAGGGGTGGAGTTTATGCAGTCAAACAGCCTATTTGATCCTATAATGGAATTCACTTGTGCCCAATCCACATATTGGTGATTTGCCATGGCAGAGACAGCTTTTCCCTTTCCATCTAGCCTGTTCTGATAAACATTATAAATATTTTTGTGGAGTAGAGAAACAAAGTTCTCTCCCAATGCTGGTCTAGATGCTGGAAACCAAGACTTTTCACTTACTAATCTTATGGCTCTCAATTTTTTGCCACTTAGAGTTATCAAGTCTTTACTACTTAGCAGATCAACTTCAGAGACTAAGTCAGGATTTTCAGATGAAGAATCACTGTCAGGTTCATATTCACTGTCATCTGAGGAATCTGATTCTTCTACATCTTTACCTTTTCCTTTCATAGGATGAGTAGTGACCATTTTTCTATTTTTTCTTTCAGCACTATGAGCATCTTGAATCACAACAGAGCCTTGAGGTTGTCTAGATACTGATATTCCAGGAGAAGAGCTTGACACTTTCTGTTTCTTGCCTTTTACTTTGTCAACAAATTTTCCAATCAAACCTCTCTTATCAGGATTCTTGGACCTCATTTCGATTACTCCGTTTTTAGACAAACTCAAATGCAGATTCTTTCCAGGCACAAAACCCGACCTAAATAAAAAGCAAACACTGGTTTCTAAGTTCTAATTCTAGGGTTTTGACAAGAGTACAGGAGAGAATCAGATTAAACTTACTGCCTTTAGAAGATCCTTGCGCTAGATGACCAGATGACCACCGTTGCCAATGCCCCAACTTGGGATTGCTTCGGTGAAGAAGGAATTAGGGTTTCTGGTCAGGAGAAGGATACGCAAGGAGTAGGAACTGCAAAGGGAAAGATTTAATCGAAGGAAGTTACTGCAATGAATGAGGATGAGAGAAGTAAAAGAATCTTGGGAAACAGACGCCATAAAGCTTGGTGGTTGAATGGAACAGGCGTCCTGATAAAAGGTGGTGGGACCCCTTCTGCGAAAAGCAATAAGGGTAATAACTAGGGATCCCAAAAATCAAGGATGGGTTAGCAGAGGATAAGACCTAAAGCATTTTCACAAGATTTTGAACACCCTTGTTAGAAAACTGAGATAAGAAGAAAAAGTTTTATAAAATGGATCAAATATCTCTTTTGAATTTAGATAAGAATCAAACTATAGAATATTTGCATATATGTCAGTCATGATTCAATCAAGAGGACAAAATAAACCCCTTTTGATAACGGACCAAAAACTTCGTTAATGACGGACCAAAATTTTTGTCCGTCATACACGTGCTATGGCTTAAGACCTATCCGTCATCAATAGGTTATTTATTTTAACTGAATCAAATCTGTCATATAAGAAATTCTCTGAAAATAACAGATATAACTAAGATGAGTAAAACAACAGCAGAAATATAAATTAGAAAGAATTATGACTTTTTAGGAAATGTTTGAGTCCAGATTTCACATGAGCATGAGTATTTGCAACTTAAGCTCAATTAAAAGACTCATGTGCTGAAATAGATATAACTAGTGAAATTTGTCACTAAGGTTTTGAAATAACAAAGATTTTGCTTAGGTACTATGTTTCAGATGAGATAAGGAAGAAGCATAGTAAGATAGGACCTTTTCAGAAGCATTTTCTCAAATTAAAGATAGTTACGAAAATATCAATTTGATTATGATTCAGCACTCTGCATTTATTTATTCACATTGTGGGTATCAAGATGCACAGTAAGCAAACTTGCTCCCCCTTAGTGTGACATCAAACAACATTTGAATAATCAATAATATTTAATTCATTTCTCAATCTTGAAAATCTTGCCTCATCAAGTGGTTTAGTAAAGATATCAGCCAATTAATCCTCAGTTCTTACATAACTAAGCACAATGTTGCCTTTGGCAACAAGATCACGAATAAAGTGATGTCTAATTTCAATGTGCTTAGTTCTAGAATGTTGGACCGGATTGTTTGCTATTTTTACTGCACTTTCATTATCACATAATAGAGGCACATTATCAAATTTGATCCCAAAATCTAGAAATGTTTGTTTGATGAACAGAATTTGAGCACAGCAACTTTCTGCAGCTATACATTCAGCTTCGGCAGTTGAAAGTGCTATTGAATTTTGCTTTTTAGAACACCAAGAGACTAAAGATCTTCGAAGCAAATGACAACCCCGAAGTGCTCTTACGATCAATTTTGCAACCAAAGCATAATCGAATCAATAGCTAAGAAGCTCAAAGGAGCACCCTTAGGATACCATAAACCAATATTAGAAGTAAACTTAAGATATCTAAATATTCTTTTAACAGTACTTAAGTGAACTTCTTTAGGTGCAGCTTGAAATCTAGCACACATACATACACTAAACATGATGTCAGGCCTAGATGCTGTCAAATATAGTAGTGAGCCAATCATAGACCTAAAAAGCTTTTGGTCAACAGACTTACCTCCTACATCTTGATCAAGATGTGTGTTTGTTCCCATGGGAGTTTTGATTGGCTTGCATTCTTCCATTTTGAAACGCTTGAGGAGATCTTTGGTGTATTTTTCTTGTGAAATGAAGGTTCCTTCCTTCAATTGCTTAACTTGAAAACCAAGGAAGAATGTGAGCTCACCTATCATGGACATCTCAAATTCCTTTGCCATCATATCACCGAATTCCTTGCAAAGAGAATCATTAGTACATCCAAAAATGATATCATCTACATAAATTTGACAGATAATTAATGTTCCATTGATATCTTTTAGAAACAATGTTGGATCAACTTTCCCAATTTTGAAGTTCTTAATTATCAAAAAGTCTCTAAGACGTTCATACCAAGCTCTAGGAGCTTGTTTTAGACCATAAAGAGCTTTAGATAACTTATAAACATGATTAGGCAGGTTTGAATTTTCAAAACCGGGTGGTTGCTCAACATAAACAGTTTCATCGATGAATCCATTAAGAAATGCACTTTTTACATCCATTTGAAAAAGAGTGATATTAAAATGAGTAGCGATAAGAAGAAACCGAATTGCTACAAGACAAGCCACTTGAGCGTAAGTTTCTCCATAATCCAGTCCTTCAACTTGAGTGAAGCCTTGAGCTACAAGTCTGGCTTTGTTTCTTATTACCACTCCATTTTCATCTTGTTTGTTTCTGAGTACCCATTTTGTACTAATGACATTATGATCCTTTGGGCGTTCTGTTAAACTCCAAACTTTATTTCTTTCAAAATTGTTTAGCTCTTCTTCCATAGCTATTATCCAATCAGCATCTTCTAGTGCTTCTTCAACTATTTTAGGTTCAACAAAAGAAACAAAAGAGTAATGTTCACAAAAAGAAGCTTGTCTAGAGCGAGTTTGCACACCCTTACTGATTTCACCAATGATTAGATCAGAGGGATGATCTTTAGCAATAGTATGATGATTTTTAATTATGACTGGTTGCTCTCGTTCCTTTTCTTCTTCTTCTTCTTGAGTTCCATCATGTGGTACCATTGAGTGTGTAGGTGGATCATCTTTGTCTTCCTTGGGCTTTATATCACCAACTTCCATTTTCCTCATTGCTTGCACCAGCCCATCATCACCTACATCATCTAAATTCTCATGCTCACCTTGTGAGCCATTAGATTCATCAAATTTTACATCATAAGTTTCCTCTACTAAGCCAGTTGAATTATTGAATACTCTATAAGCTTTGGACTTAGAAGAGTAACCTAACATGATACCAGTATCACACCTAGTCTGAAATTTTCCCAAATGGGTCCTCTTCTTATATATGTATACTTTGCAACCAAAGACTCTAAAGTATGAAATATTAGGTTTTCTACCAACCAATAATTCATAAGGAGTTTTCTTAAGTAATCTATGAAGATAGAGTCTATTAACAGCATGGCAAGCAGTATTAATGGCTTCAGCCCAGAATGCATCAGAAGTATTATATTCATCTAGCATGGACCTAGCCATTTCAATTAAAGTTCTATTCTTTCTTTCAACTACACCATTTTGTTGAGGAGTATAAGTGGCAGAAAGTTCATGTTTAATTCCTAATTCATCACAGTATTCAATAATGTTAGTATTAACAAACTCAGATCCATTGTCACTTCTGATTTTCTTAATGGGACAATCAAACTCATTTTAGGCCCTTTTTGCAAAAGATTTGAAAATCTTTCCAACTTCACTTTTATTTGGCAAAAAGAATACCTAAATAAATCTAGAAAAATCATCAACTATAACTAGACAATATGAGTTACCACCTATCCTTGCATATGAAGTGGGGCCAAACACATCCATATGCAACAGTTCAAGTGGTCTAGAGGTGGACATGATACTTTTGGTTGGATGAGAATTGGTTACTTGCTTGCCTGCTTGACAAGCACTACAAAGCCTATTCTTTTCAAATTTTACATCCTTCAGGCCAACCAATAGCTCATTTTTAAAAAGCTTTTTAAGATTAGACATACCCACATGTCCAAGACGTCTATGCCAAAGCCATCCAAGAGAGACTTTTGGCTAATAGACAGGTTGAGATGCACGAGGAGTTAGATTTGAAATCTACTAAATAAAGATTTTAAAACCTGAAACCTTTGAAAATAAACTTTTTATTTTTGTCAAATACTGTTACCCCATCAGAGGAGAAGTTACAATGAAATCCGAGATCACATAATTGAGCCACTAATAACAAATTAAAGTTTAAAGACTCAACAAGAAGTACATTGTCAATAGAGTGATCATTTGAAATAGCAATCTTACCAAGCCCTTTTACCTTTCTTTTGCTGCTATCACCAAAAGTGATTTTGTGACTTGGATCACTTTCTCCTTCAATTGTGGTGAACATTTTTGAGGTGTCGATCATATGTTGGGTGCATCCACTGTCAATCACCCAATGCCGGCCTCCACTCTTGTAATTCACCTGTGGAACCATTTCTTGATTTTAGGTACCCAAATACTTTTGGGTCCTTTAATGTTAGTCTCAATAATCTTAGGCCTAATAGGGTTTAGCAGCATAGACTTAGGTACCTATACAGCCTTAAGTTTCTTATCCAGATTAGAAGGACCAACATATTTAACATTCGTTTTGCCCCTAAAATTCTTAAACAACATATAATGGGCATCTACCATACAACTCCTATTAACCTTAGAATGAGGAGCATTTGCAAGAAAGCAATTTCTAGATTCATGGTTTGATTTATGACAGTAATAACATTGAGTGCTTTTCTTGACAAAAACCTGTTTGGTTTTGCTTGATCCATTCTTCTTGAGCAGGCTGTTAGGTTTATACCCTAAGCCCTTTTTGCCCAAGTTGGGTCTATGCTCAACCAGAATTTTGTTAAGAGTAGCACTACCCAAAAAGCATTTTTCTAAACCTTTGTCAAATCTAGCTATCTTGAATCTTTAACTCTTCATTTTCAGTCTTAAGTTCTTTAGCACAGGAAGCATATTTGCAACTTTCATCACAAGGACTAGAAGAACTAGAGATTATGGTTTCATTTGTAAACAAGTCACACGAAATAGATGCATCACAAGCAGAGACATGTTCAGACTTGTTTACGAGCATTTCATTTTCAATTTCTAACTCATAATATTTATTCTGTAAATCTTTATGATCTTTAACGAGCAAAGCATGACTTGAGATCAAATCATCATAACTTTTCACAATCTTTGTATGTTCATGAGTAAGCTCGTCATGTTTATCTTTTAATAAATCTTGGTCATTGATCAAGCTGGCAATAGTCTTTTTGAGAGTTCTAGTTGAAGTTGTTTTAGCATGCAAAGCATTGTTTAATTCTTCAACTATCTCAACTAAATCATCATATGTAGGAGAATCACTGACCTTTTCCTCATCTGTTCTGGCCATCAGACATAGAGGAAATGAGGGTGGTGGAGGAGTTGACTCATCCAGGGCAAGCCCAGCTAGCCCTTTTGACCTTGAGATTTTATCATCCGAAGATGATTCTTCACTTGAACTTTCCTCATCAGTGATCCATTCTCCTATGTGAGCTTCTCCTTTTCCTTTCTTTGAAAATTTCTTGGAGTAGCTTTTCTTATAATATTTCTTCTTTGATTTGTCGTGAGTCTTTTCATTGTCATCATCATCTTTAGCCTTGTACTTGTTCTTCTTCTTGCTTTTGTTAGGACACCGAGCAGCTATGTGTCCTTTTTCATTGCATTCAAAACAAATAACATTAGTAAAAGGATTTTTCTTTGAGTAAGAGTTTAACTTTCCTTTGTCCTTGAAGTTACTCTTCTCATAATCTTATTTGCTCTTCTCATCAGTAAAGCTAATTGCTTCACATCTTCATCACCAGCATCACTTGACTCATCATCACTCTCATCTGATGAGTCTTGCACGATCTTCTTGGCTTTAAGAGCAATAGACTTCTTCTTTGGTGCATCTTCTTCAGCCAAGGTAAGCTCATGAGCTGAAATCTTTCCAAGTAGCTCAGTGGGAGTGAGCTTCTTGAGATCACCGCTGTTTGACAAGTAGGTGATCAAACTGTGATAAGTTCGAGGAAGAACTCTTATCATCTTCCTGCAAACTTCAACATCAGAAATTTTAGTTCCTAGGCCTTTGAGCTCATTGACAATAGGATTAAGCCTAGTGAACATATCATTTGCATTCTCTTGAGGAAGCATTTTAAATTGATCAAATTTTTCTCTGATAACATAATATTTTTCTTCTTTAACATCAGAGGTTCCTTCATGAATTTCTTGAAGGGTAGTCCATATATCATATGCAGATGTTAAATTACTGACTCTATCAAAAACTTCCAAGCTAAGGCAAGAGAAAATAGCATTTCTAGCTTGAGCATCATACGGCATATTCTGAATCTCACCAGGGGTGGGTTCACCATATACAGTTTGCCCTTCGGGCATAATGCGTGGAGGCAGGGGCATCTCTGTAACCCTCCAGACATCATACCCTACAGCTTCTAAATAACATCTCATTCTAATCTTCCAATAAGCATAATTAGTACCATCAAACACAGGTACTCGACCTATACTAACAGTAGCAGAACTATTCCCCTCAGCCATATACCAAAGCTAGTTAAGCTAAATAAGGTAAAACCTGCTCGGATACCACTTGTAGGAACGAGTTGGCCTAGAGGGGGGGTGAATAGGCAACTCTTCAATTTTAAATTAGTAATTACAATTAACTATTCTAACAAATAGACAATTTGGTAATGTAACAACAGAAAGTAGTAACTGAAGAGGCGAGTCAGAGTAACAGCAACAGCAACACAACAGAAGATAAAACTGAATGAGACAAGTAATTTATCCCGTGGTTCAGAGCTTCACTCCTACTCCACGTTGAAGCACTTCTCACGAAGTATAGCTTCACCACAGCTAGTCGCAGTAGCCACGGTATTCACTCGGGTAGCTCTTTCACAACCCCTGTGAGGTGAGCTACAAACCCTTCACAACAAAAAGTGGCCTTCCACAATCTTCTTTGGACAGGTCGCACTTTTCACCTCCTCCAAGCTGTCTAGGATCACCGAGATCCAAGAGTAATAAACTTTGCACAAGCTCTGTCTCTTGGTTCACTCGCTAAGAACTCACTGCTAGACACAAACTTGGAGCTAACACACTTTGAAAGAATGAGAATTTTGTGTTTGCAGATGAAGCATGCACTCCTTTAGTGAATGAGAGCTCTTTGAATGCTAAAATTACAAGGAGTTCATAAGGTTCTATGGTAGATGGCTCGTGCAATGCTTATATAGGTGTTCGATGAAAAATAGCCGTTGTACCAACCACCAAGGTGCTGTTGCGTGTCGAGGGTCAAATTTCAGCTAAAGACACGTTTACAGCGGACAGAAATCTTAAGTTAGCGATACTGATCATGTGTGTGAAGGACTAAAAACAGATGTTTATGATGGACAGAAAATTTAGTTCGTCATACGAGTGAAGCGCAGCAGGTTTGGTCCGTCAGAGCAAAAGGAGGGCCACATGTATGGCGGACCAAAAGATTTTGTCCGTCATAGATGGGTCGCAATGCAAGTCAGAGCTAATGATCAGTTTTAATACAAAAAGGAGTTTAAATCAAAGGATGAGAGATTTGATACAGACTTAAACCTTGAATTGGACACATTAGGTCTTTTATAAGAACAACTCACATAAATGAAGTATATCTTTGATCGTGGATTAAAAGACTGAACGTCAAGGTTTGGTCTGACAGATAAATTTGATATTTTGAATGTATGCCGGACAAAACTTCAGGTTTGGAAGTGCACGTGTATGCCGGACCAAAAATTTAGTCCGTCATAGATGGGCAGCTGAGACACTTTGGTCAGATGAACATAAGTGTATGGCGGACCAAAAATTTAGTCCGTCATAGATGGGTAAGCTAGGTTCACTAATTCTTTGAAGAGGTTTTCACTACGGACTAGAGCAAATTAGAACATGAGTTTTGATCCGATGAAAACAAATTGAATTTAATAAAGAAAATGGACTAAAGATTATATAGATGTTGGACATGATTGATCTTGATTTGTGATAAGAATTTTGGCTAGAATGTGACAGACATGGAAATGACCAATTCAACATTGGTCCGTCACCAACCTTGGACACAAAGTAGGACATTGGATTTTGATTCAAAGTTCAGAAAGACTAAGATCTCTAACTCCAAGTATTCTAGTTATGTTTTAGTCTTATGAACCAAACCACCAACCTGTGCAAAGTCTCTCTTTATAGAACAGCCAAAAACAAAACAATCCTAGCTATTTGACTTGAATCAACTCCCAAGTCATAAACTAGAAGACAGATACCTTAATCCGGTTTGTCCAACTTGTTTCATCCATGATTTCCTCACATGCTTCTTGTAATTGGAGGACTTATTAACTCAGTCATCATCACCAAAACCAATTATCATAACAAGATTAAAATTGAGGGGCCTAGATGCTATCAAGTCCACCAATATATCCACTGGAAGTAATAAATAATAAGATTCTCAGTCTCCTCAAATTGACCTTCATGTCTAACTCAACCCAATTCTTGAGTATCTTTGCCCTGCTCTCAACCTAAACCTTCACCTCCTGTGCTTAAGAGGTTAGCCTAGAATGGAATTTATTCGCAACTAACCAAAGCAACCCTCATTGACCTACACAAATTAACCGTTGTATTTGAATACCCTCCTCGATGTCGACATTTGGTCTTTCCCAGAAAAACTATAGTTGCTGTATATCCTTTCTTTCCAACATGTTCCATACCTCTCCTTCAACCAGCTTATCTATGTTAGCGGACCATAACCAATAAAAGAGATATGTAGAATGCATTAATGTCCCTCATCTGTTTACTTGAAACCCAAATAAAAACCTTCTCCATTCTTGGGACATCAACTAGGAAAAACAAGAAAAGGTTTAATGAAACAACTGAACTAAAGACAATGCAACAATAAAATGACTAGATCATTACCGAGAAAACATTCCCTAAACCCATCTAGTCTCTACAAATCTTGAGGACAAGATTTTTGGAAGGGGGGTAGGTTTGTAACATCCCAAAATTTTTAAAAATAGTAAAAATGAAAATTTAGAATTTTAAAAATGGAATTGAGTAAACATTTTAACTGAAACCAAGATTTTCATTTTAAATATTATCTTTTTCTTCATTTTCTAGTTTGTCAACCAAAAGAAAAGATCAAGCTGCTACATTAAAACTTTTGGTCCAAAATAAACAAACTTTCAAAATGAGTGAGAAAGTAATCTTAGTTTGAATTCCCATCTTTTCTAAAACTTTTTCAACCTTAATAATTATTCTTGAATTTTTGGTTTAAAAGAAAAATCAATAAATGAAATTAGTTAAAGAATAAAGGTAAAAAGGTAAAAGATAAAAGTAAAAGGCCAGCAAAAATGCCATTAAATTAATGGAATTCTCCACCACATCTTTTCAGCTATCCAAAGATTTTAATGAGCTAGGTAAAGAAGTAAATAAAAAAGTAACATGTTTTAACTTCAAAACAATGACATGACAGAATTCTACAAAAATAATCAAGGATTATCTATGGTTCAAAATTTATCATGTCTTCCTCATTACAGTATTAACCTCTAGTAAAAATATCAAAAATTAAAAATTAGAATTAGTGCCATTTAAAATTTGAAAACAAGAGAACATGAAAATTTGAAATCTGAAATGTCAGAACTAACAGAAAAATAAATATGTAGGATATTGATCTAAAATTTTTTATACAACAATTATTAGCCCATTTGGAACTCTCTCAAGAAGTCTAAGTTCTTGAATCCATTTTTATCCTTAAATGAAATAAAATCAGAAAACAGCATAATACTCACACAGCAATGAAAGAATTTTAAAAATTATGTCAGATAATAAATTCAGCTAAAATTTTTATGGTAACTCTTAATAATTATCAGGGTTATCTAGAAAAAGTTTCATGTAGAACGAATCTTATTTGCTATATAGGAAGAATGTAAAACTGACTGAAAATTAGTCAAATTTGGATAATTACTGTTTGTAAACCAGAGAACATAATAAGATGAAACCAAAGAAAATGGAAAATAGAATCTTTGAAATACCTGCTCAAAAATTTACAAAATTTTCCAACCACTCTATCACTCCCAATTAGCCTGCCCAAACCCTAAACCCGAATTTGCCATAAATGTTTTCCAACTGCCAAATGCAACCATTGCAATCGATGGAACTCAAAGCTAAGCCTCTGCCAGGAGGTCCCGCACGTACCTGGACCCACCGGCTAGCCTCTTCTCCCCTTCTCCCTCTCTCCCTCTCCAGTCTCCTGCCCGAACGCTGCCACAGCAACTCTTTCCTCGCCTGTGTACTGCCCCGGCAGGAATCCTTCACCACGCGGCTTCCTGGTTGGCTACACCCATAATGTCACTGCTGCACACCGAACGCTCCGCCCCAGCTGCTTAAAAGGACCACCGAAGCTCTTCTAGCTCTTTTGCTCGCTGCTTGCTCTCCTTGCCGTAGCAAGCACCGAGCCATGCCACCGCACCGAAACTCGTAAGCTTCATGAGCAAACCGCCACCGATCTCTACCTCTCTTTGATCATCTCTTAATTCTAGCCTCTGCATTGCATGCAGCCGAGACCTCGCCGTCTTCCCTCTAGCGTTGCTCCACGTTGAGGCTATGAGCTGGAGCCGGTCACCGAAACCTCCTCACCAAACCGAGACTCCAGTGCCCCCTCTGGTAGCTGCTAGCCGAGCCCTCCACTGCGGTGCTACTGAACAGCTCGGCCGGAACCTTCCCCACGCTTCTTCCTTCGGTTCTGCCGAGCCCAGTGTAGCCACTCCATTGTTGAGTCATGAAGCTTTAGGGTAAGTGGAGGTAGGCATAAATATTTTGGCATAGAACCTTGTCACAAGTGGCGCCGTAGCCCGGTGGTAGAGTCGCTCAGTTGCAACCAAGAGATCTAGGGTTCAAATCCCACCCCAGCCTATTTTTTTTTATTTTTGCTCCATTTAATTCAATCCTTCATATCTTTTGCTAGGAGTGTCCAAATAAAGCAAACTCAGTTTCTAAATTTGAGTTAGGCAATAAAGATTTGGATTATGCAATAAAAATTTATAAGTTACTTGCAGTATAGTTGTTTAATTTTTAACCCAATTTCAAATTATTCGAATTCAAATTTAAATTAAACCCTAATATGGCTTCATTTCAAAAATGTAAAACCCTAGGATATAAAATCGTGAAATTATGTTCATATGCTCCTAAGACCAAAATAAACTCACTTGTGTAAAAATATTTAATTCTTGTACACAGTTTGAATTATTTGAAGATCAAATTTGAGTTTACCCTAACCGAGTGACTATTACAAGTATACAAACCATTGATCCAAAAATCATGGAATTAATCCTAGAAGATTCTAAGGTCTAAAGTGTTCCATTTCTATTGGGCCAAGAAGATAGAGATATCAAATTCATCACGTTCTGGAATCCAATTCGGCCTCCAAATACTAGCCTGAAGTAAAATGAGCATAACTTTTACATACACTATATGATTGGAGATTTCTTGCACTTGATTAAAATCTTACTTCAAGATCTTTCCAATGGATTTGACCTCACCTAAAAATTCCTTCGGAGCACTCCACAATCACCAAAACAAGTTGGATTAATGTCGGGACCCGAATATGCAAATCCGGACCCTCTGTGTATACTGCACTAGTCCAGGATCACGCTAGTGCACACAGGCTCAACATTAGTGAATATCACAATCATACACAACGTAAATAAGGTAAAAGACATAATATATTAAATATTACCAGTTGGATGACCTTATGGTCAACTCACTTAACAATGCCTCACAAGGCTGAACAACAAATTGAACTGCATCGGAATGAAGACGTAGATAATCCTCAAGATACCACAGTAACCGACAAGGCTCAGACCCTAAACATTCGTCCCTTCATGGTACTCCTTCTTCAAAGACGATGATTTTTGTAGGCAAGGGTGAGTACACCAACACGTACTCAACAAGTTGTGCATGTAATGCAATTCTATCATAGCTATATGCAAGGCTTATTCCAAAGGAATGGCTAAGTGGTTCTTAAGCAGTAAGCAGCATTTTCAAACATAAGCAATATGTAGATTGAAAGGACAGTAAAACAAATAATAACAAGTAAATAGATTCCATTGTTTGCAAATCAACCCAAATCTCAACCTAAATCAAATTCCATTATCCACATGGCATCCCGCCATCCCATAACAAATTGTTCATTTTAATTAACTACCCTTGATCTGTAATTCGAGCATTGCTCAATACCGTGAGCACGGCTATCCGAATAGATTGTACACTCTGCAGAGGTTATGCACTTTACCCACATGATACAACCATGCACCACACAAAGTAACGATCGTAACGAAGCCTTTACAATGCATCATCTTAACCCATGCTACCCGCTAAGGTTTCAACATCAAGGGCTAAACCACCACAAATAGGCCCCCTCTTGCGCCATGTGAGTTTCCTCCGTGAACCCGGACCCACACCACCAAGATAGCACTTAAGTTAAGCATTTGCAAATTAGTCACTAAGCTGTCCCATTCCGCATATGTGGTTGCAAGTTAGACTCAGTCAAAGGCTCGCAAGGTTAAGTCCTTAGGATTGATTAAAGCAAGACTTACACATACCCTTTCTCGCCCATCGGGCCCACCCTGACACCCTTGTCCCTACCACTTGCTTCAATCTAAATGATTATCAAACCCAGTTGATTACCAAGCATCAATTCAACATCATCGTTCCATATTCCATTAGTCAAGATTATTAACCACTAATTCATGAACTTGTGATGACGTAGCATGGCTAAGCAAATCTATTCCGGTCTAACCATCCATGTTGATTTTCTATTAACCAACTATAATTAACCAACCTAGGGTGACAAGTGGTTCATGGCATACAATTTAACAAGGTAGGGTGTAATTCAATAGGGTATGGTAACTAATCCCAAACTTATGTTGAAATCATTTATACACATCAAATATCAAGTGATAAGGTAAATCAAAATAGCATGCAATCTAATTTATGGGTGCAACATGATCAAAGCACAACTTGCCTTTGTTAAGCTCCTGCTCCTGGTCTGAAAATAATTCCTGAGCTGAGAAATCCCCTTTCGAAGCCTCGCACAATTCAACGTCTACGCGAATCGAGAGAGAAAAGCAAATAAAAACCAAAACCAAAGAGCAAAAAATTCAAAACTTCAAATAAAAGCCACCATTAGAAAGATCTCAATTTTACAAATTTTTAGGAATTTGAATCACCTCAATCCGAGTTCGTATGCAAAAGTTATAAGGTTTTGAAGTTTGAAAATCCTGAAAATAAACCCTAATTTATAAATTCCGAATTTTATCGAATTATTTTTATATAGAAAACTCGGATTTTTCCCGCCGGAACGTACGGACGACACGTGGCGAAACCCGGACCACTTGATTCAAATCAGACGGCCGAGACTTACCCGTGCTCTTTACTATTAACCGAGACGACATGGCGCACTTCCTGTTCGTCCGATGATGATCCGACGGTTCACGAAGCTCGGGTCCGGCGATGGCCGGCGGCGGCGCAAAGTCACCGGAGCTGGAGACGATGACGCACCCGACGGCGTTTCGGCGCTTCCCGGCGAAGAAGAGATAGCGAATCCGACGCGACGTGACGCGGGCAACTCGCTGGTGGTACCGGCAAATGAATGAGGTTTCGGCGACGGCAGAAGCGCGACGCATAACGCCGGGGACTCCGCGGTCGGGCGCAATTGCTACGGTGTTTCTCCGGCGACAAGGAAGTAGGGGAACTACGCGGCGGGGTGAGGTGAGTTTTGGAGAGGTACCCAGGGCCCCTTAAATACCCGGCCGAGCGCGCAAATAAGGAAATAGCAATGGCGGCGGCGTCATGATCCGAGACGGCGGCGGAGCCGAGTTCCCCTCGAACACGATGATCGACGATCGTTCGATCAGCATCCAACGGTCCGAAACGTTCTAGGGTTTCCTATTCCGTCCTGGCCTGCACAGTGCACGGGCCGGCCCACTACTGTTCATTCCTTTATTACTTCAATTTTCCTTTTAAAATATTTCCATAATTTGTTTTGATTTAATTACAGCAGCAAAAATACTCTAAAAATTCCCATAAAATTCTCAAAAATACTTTGAGATATTATGTACTTAAATAAAATATTTTCACAAAAACTTTATTTTGCAAATCTCTTTTTATAATTATTTCTTGACAAAAGATATTGTATTTTAATTTAAAAGAATTCAATTAATTCTCAGAAAATCCAATAAAATCCAGAAAAATCACAAAATTCATAAATAGCAATAAAATAATATTAATTAATTAAAAAGGCTAAAAATTGGGATGTTACAATTAATTTTCCAGTTCAAGTCAAACTTGGACCTTGGGCCTTGTAAGAGTCCTATTCGACCACTCCTTTGTGTTGGTCGAATCCCCCTTCTCTTTTACCTATATATAGCTAGAGAGTCCCCCAAAATTACTTGGATTTTGTTTAGTCATATTTTTCCTTGGTGAAACTATTTGGTATTCTCTTGTTCGGCAAGATTAACAGCAATACCGTGCTTCGAAACCCCACATCAATACTTCATTTATATTTGCAATTTCAGATTACTTTTGCTTTGTTCTTGTTTGTTCTTTGATTGTTTGCAGGAACTAATCTTCGTGATCAGGTCAACCGAGTTTTTGCATGGTTGGTAACAATTCAGAGTTTGGTTCAATGATTGCTTGTTGTCGGTCATATTTCGGTCGTAGCCTAGATCGTGAGGGTCGTCTCCACTAATCGATAGTTATCCATCTCACCAAAAGATCGAGCCTCCATTAGCCTCATCAGGTGGTATCAAAGCCATGAGAAGAGGTAGTTCACACTCCAAGATATGAAAAACGTACGAGCACAACTTCACCACCACGGAAGTAAGACGGCATAACACACGTACTAAAAATAAGTACAATCTTACTTGGGAATTTGCTATACTATAATCATTTGATAAACATGGAATTCCTGAGCATGATAAGGTGAGAGTTGTTACTAGTAGATTTACTAATTTTGTTGCTCTTTGGTGGAATGATTATATGCGTAAAAATCATGACATCCCTAGCACATGGATTAAATTGAAAAAAATTATGAGAGCCAGATTTGTTCCTTCATATGTTGCTCGCTAATTACACAATGAACATCCCTAGCACATAGATTAAATTAAAGAAAATTATGAGAGATAGATTTATTCCTTTACATGTTGCTCGCTAATTACATAATGAATTGTAACGTCTAAAACAAGGTAGCAAAACTGTGGATGAGTACTACTAATAATTTCAGCTTAGATCTTTATGTTCTAGGTTAGAAGAAACCGAAAAGAGTTGGATGAACAACATTTATTTTGGACTAGATTTTAATATTCAGATCATGATATCTTGTAAAGAATACAATTCTATGTCATGTTTGCTTAATCTTTCATGTGAAGCTGAAAGAAAAATACAGAGAAGACAATCAACCACAGTTCAACTTCCTATGGAGTTAAATGCTACTCCTATTGCATGCACTGCAGAGTTAAATGCTACTCCTGTTGCATGCACTGCACCAAACCTTAATCAGAGAATATATCCTGAGCATGCGAAAGAAATACTAGAAAATTCGAGTGAAGTAGAGGATAGCACATGTGAGGATGATTCTACTAACGTAATTCCATCTACTTCTGTTACTCCTGTTGTTGCTGTTCTATGTGATATGTGGGTTACTTCTAGAGTAGGGGAGCTACAAGTTGAAAAACCTATGTTATCAAGTGAAAGTTTCAAAGTACCTACTTCTAATGAGGACGCTAATGACCTTGGTACATATCTGATGTTACACCAAGAAAGGGTGTAAATTTGTGAGTATATGCCTGCTGTACTTAATCCTAGTGAGTTACCATCTTGTGCCACAATTGTATAACCATGTGATGAATTGCATGCTTATAATTTTGATTATGTGGTGCTGATTACACATAAGGAAGTGATAGCTAGAATATCCTCTACTACTGTTTTGTGCTATATCATGTTGAATGAGCCTGCTAGCTTGATATGTTCTATGGATAAGATTTCCGAAATTTTATCTCTTAAGTCTTTATCTAGCACCTATGCCTATTGTTTCAAATTCAATTTATTTGGGGCTTATGGCATAGATGGCAAGTTTCTTGTTTACAGAATATGTAAAACTTGTGATAAACTTGTTGAATTGAAGCTTGCTATTTTGGGTAATTCTTGTTGTATGCAACAGCTCGTTTCATATAAGGCACCATCAAATTTTCCTGATATATGTGATACCCATAGCTTGCTATCTCATTGTTTGAATTTTAGTATGTTGACTTGTATTACAAATCAGCATGTCATAGTTGATGAGTGGAAGCCCATTAAAATTATATCACCGTTGTTGGTATGATTGATATTGTTTGTTTATACTAGTTCAATGCCCGTGCGTTGCTATGAAACATAAAAGGAAAGATGTCCTAATCTCCAATAATGGCCAAGAGGAAGAATGCGAGCATGAGGAGGATGGCAATTTCGTAGCAACGCACTACCATATATCGCTCTAAACATTGCAATTTCCATTGTTTAATGAAAACAAGGGATACCCCAGTTAAAAACAACCAACAATGCCACAGCAATTGCATCAGCGCATCATTAGTTCCCCTTTCAAATTATAGAAAGAAAGAAAAACTGATTGCAACCAAGAGTATACCAATGTCAAACAAGCATAGATAAATCTTAGCAAGTCTCTCCGGATAATTGTGTACATTCCAGTGGTTTCTCATGTTCAGCAAGATGTGGATAGATATAAGCCACCACTACATAAGTCGCATTAAAAGAAATAAACATCGGCTACAACTGCATTATTTCAACAACCACAAAAGGCATTTCAAAAGTAAAAGAAGTGAAGCTGAAGCTTACCTTTCCAGTAATCATTGTGTACATATTAAGAACATCTGTCACAGTTGTCTCAAAGTGCGTAGTAGCATCATAACTCTGTAAAGAGAAAAACTGCCATAAATAGCTACTAAAATATTAAGACGACGTTCATTTCATTATCATATACAGCAAAACTTACTGTTGAGACAAAGCAGTTATCAAGAGATGGCTCATTCACTGGCTCATATCTGTCATACACATATCAAAAAACAGCTCATCTACTGGACCAAGTAGATCAATTCCAGGCTTTAATTCGGACTGTGCATTATCAATCTCTGCTTCTGCAGACACAAATGCAATGAACTTCCCTTTTAGCGCAACATTGTGAGTGTATGAGCAACAGAATACATACCTAAGAAACATAAACCAGCATGTCACAGTCAAGCAATGGAAACTAAATTTAGACATGTATCGAATGAAATTTTTTGAGAATTGAGATAGAAGAAGCCCCACATGTCTGACTTGCGCCCAAGTTGCTTTTGTGGCAAAATAATCTGAACTGAGTGGGAACCATTTGTTTTTGGTATTGGGTGGCTCATAATGGCAATTGCGCGTGCAACTTTTCCAATCTTCCTTACCTGTTCACAAAGTGAACCTCAAATTAGGAGACCATATGTAGCAAAACAGTCAGCAGCCATTAGCCAACAATAATTAGAAGAGAACAGACCAGGAAGGTTTAAAATTTCAGTAAATTTGGTTGAAACATAAGAATTTCAATGAATTTGGTTAGAACATATGTAAACAAATGTACAATTTTAAATAGACACAGTGATGTTTACCTTGTTGGGCAAGTAAGAAGGATCACAGACAACTTTTTTGCAATTAGCAGTTTCTCCTTCTGATGTAACACCGCACACTTTTCCCTCTATATCAAATTCAACCTGCAAAAGAGTGTATTTGGAAATTTGTTCTCATTCAAGTACATTAAGCATTAGCATGAAAGGGATAAGACCTACCTTGCACTCTGGCTTATTTAACATGTAAGTACCACCATAAACAGCGCTTAGACGTGCAAAAGCCTGAACCATAAGACAGCCATGTAACCATCAACATGCAGTATATAAGGTGTTAGCTCAAAGATTTGAAAAATTACTGACCTGTGGCAGCTCACCCAACCCATATAATGGATAAATATAAGGTGAGCCTCCTTGGAAGCGTGCAAGAGACTCAGCATAAAGCTAACAGTAACTAGTGAAGTTTGATTAAGCTCCATCAATCAAGAATACTTAAACAACAGAAATACCACCAAAGAACATATTTAGAGATGATAGATTCTTGGGACGTCTTGGGAATGCTACACCTATCCTCTGTACAAATTTTCACAATTCACATAGATGGTTACATCTAAAATAATTTATTTCCCCCAAAAAAATAGAGAGCACAATCACATGATCCACGTATGTTGGACAGACAACATGCTTTTGGAATCATATCCAGTTGAACAGGACAGAAAAGATAAATCTACTTCCTAGAAAACAAACAGGAATTAGTCGCATACCTTTACTTCAAGATATGCCCAGTGATGCCATTATTGTAGCATTCCTTGCTATCTTCAAGCCTATCTGCCTCACAAGTATTTGTCCCAACTGGTACTTTGGAAGAACAGGGTGCACTACTACAGAATCGACCTTTCCTACCGGCCCATCAGTACCGGTTGGGTACGAACCGGCATTGATATTTAGATCAGTCCCGGTTCAACGGCTCACAGCTGCGGGAGGCGATTAGTACGGTTGAAGACACGAACGTCTTGATGAGATCACATCGATGCGGTTGGTGTCACGAACCAATACTATTTAGTGGGTGCTAAATAGTACGGTTCGTGACACCAAACGGTATCGATGTTATCTCATCGAGACGGTTCGTGTCTTCAACCCAGATCTTAAGTCCCAATTAAACTTCTTCCTCCTCCGCTCTCTGCGAGACCAGATCATTCCGGTCTTGTGAAAAGAACAGTGGAGCTTCGGCCAAGAGCTTCAAGGGAGGGGAGGTGCTGCCCAAAATTTCAAAATTTTGGTCATTTTACTCACAACCAAGGTAGCTAAGGTTAGTAATATCATTCCTCACTTCATTTGGTGTTAAATGGAGCCTCTTTTTTGCTTGAATTATGAAGAAAATTTGATCTTTTCCCATGATTGATGAAAGATTAATATGAATGTAGAGATCTAGCTTGATCTTTTCAAATAGGATACAAAAACTTGTTGTGTAAGCTTAGAATTTGCTTGGATTATAATGTAGCTCGCATTTAATATGTGGATCTAGCTTAAATTTAGGTTTTAGTTCCATCGGTCGATGAAGGATGAGGTTTGGTTGCACGTAGTCGGGGGGAGAATGGTGCATAGAAATCATGGAGTTTGGGATCTTCAAATGGCAATGGTTATGTGGAAAAGAAGAAATTTAAATTCATTTGCGAATTAAAATAATATCAGAAATATGAATGGCTTTATAGAAAATATAAAATGAGTTCAATATTTGAGAAAAGTTTTCAAAAATACTTTGGAATATTTTAAACTTAGAAAATTACTTCTAGTATAATTTTGGTTTTAATTTCCATCAGCAAATTATTTTTGAAAACATCATTAATTAAGTGCTAGAGATTTAGAAAAAATAAAAATAAATGATTGAATAATAATTTAGAAATTTTTAGGGTGTTACAATTTCAACAGAATTTGCAAACAAAGTCGTCGTGAATTTTGTTGAAATTTTGAATCCGCAGACTCGATCGACCAATTCTTTTTGTAGGTTGCAAAAACTTGTTGTGTGGGTTTATATTTTGCTTGGATTATTATTTAGCTCGGATTGAAGGTATGGATCTAGCTAATATTTAGGTTTTGGTTCAACAATTCATTATCGGAAAATGAGGTAATGATTATCTTGATGTAACATAATGTAGATGGACGGCGATGGATGTACATGGATCGGCGCTCCCGGAGTTCTTGCGGGGTTTGCAAGATTTTCTTCGTCTTGGCCGATGCACACACGACGTCGGGCTACATATCTTGTCCATGCATAGGCGCAAGAATGAGAAGGAGTGGCCAAAATCCAGCCACCTTCACTTTCATTTGCTCACAAGAGGTTTCATGTCAAACTATACCGCTGGACCAAGCACGGTGAAGAAGAGATTATCTACAGAAGGCGGTGAAGAAGAAGAAGCGGACAACAATATCCCTGGATTTGGTCAACACGGTTCTTCGAAGATACATTGGGGAGTGTGGTGATGATGACCTAGACCAGATCTTTGCGTGATGGAGAGGAGAATACATCGATGAAAGACATTACGAAAAGTTCCGGCGCCTATGGGAGGACCACGGAACACTGTTGTACCCAAAGCGTCGACGGGGCCATAAAAAGTTGCATACCACACTAGAACTCGATGCAATGGAAGGCGACCAATGGATTGTCGATAAGGGATTGACGAGTTGTTATGCGTCATAAAGAAGTTACTTCAGAGGGGAACACCTTGCCGAAACTACGTGACGATGCCAAACAAGTTGTCCGCCCTTTGGGGTTGGAGGTCTGAAGATACATGCATGTCGTAATGATTGTATCCTTTATCGCAATGAGTATGAGGATTCGGAAGCTTGTTCGGTGTGCAAAACTTGCGGTATAAGACCAGCGTGATGACCCTGTGAGGTAGAGGGCGGCGAAGAAGAAGAGACCTCTGCTAAGGTGGTGTGGTATTTCCTGTAATCCCCGGTTGAAGCGTTTATTTGCGAACAAAGCGCATGCCCGGATGATGCTGTTGGCACAAGGAAGACCGTGGGACGACGGAAGGCTAAGGCACCTTTCGATGGCTCCCGGTGGAGGAAAGTCGATAGAACATACCCGGACTTTCTTTGAGGATGCAAGGAACATAAGGTTTGGGTTGAGTACGGATGGGATGAACCCGTTCGGCGATATGAGCAGCGATCCAAGACTTGGCCCGTGACTCTATGTATCTACAACCTTCCTCCTTGGTCGTGTATGAAGCGGAAGTACATTATGATGCCATTGCTTATCCAAGGGCCGAAGCAACCTGAAACGACATTGATGTGTACCTCAAACCGTTGGTTGAAGATCTGTTAACACTGTGGAGCGATGGTGTGCGTGTATGGGATGAGTACAAAAGAGAGCACTTCACTCTCGTGCATTGCTATTCGTAACCATCAACGATCGGCCTGCACTTGGTAATCTATCGGGCCTATCTATCAAAGGATATAAAGCACAGATCCACCGCTTAGAGGATACGGACAGCAAGTACCTAAAAACTCTCGAAAGGTTGTGTACATGGGCCACCGTAGGTTCCTCCATATGAAGGACCGTTCACGGAGGAAGGGTGAGAATTTTGATGGGACAGAAGAGAAACGTAAGAAGCCCATGCATCGCAGTGGGACGCTTGTATTTTCTTTGGTAAAGGATCTGAAAGTAGTTTTTGGAAAAGGTCCTAGTAGCAAACCTGTCCCGGCTGAACAAGGTCACACGAAGGCCATTTGGAAGAAGAAGTCAATATTTTGGGACTTACCTTACTGGAAAGACTTAGAGGTCCGCCACTCACTGGACTTCATGCATATCACGAAGAATGTCTGCGTGAACCTACTAGGTTTCCTAGATATGTCTGAGAAGTCAAAAGATACACTTCAAGCACGAAAGGACCTCTGACTATTGGGACTCAGGCGACCTACATCCGGAAAAGAGAGAGAAAGGACAACATTACCTCCACCCCATGAGCTACACTCGAGCAAGGAAGAGAAAAAAACATGATTAAGTTCTTGAGCAATGTGAAGGTCCCTTGTGGATACTCCTCGAACATAAGGAGACTCATAAACATGAAAGAGAATAAAATCGTACATAAAATCCCATGATTGTCATGTGTTGATGACCTGATTGCTCGATGGCGGTGCGAGGTATTACGCCAGATTGGGTACGAGGGATAATCATAAAGTCGTGTTCGTTCTTCAGCGCGGTGTCGCAGAAGGTCATCGAGCCGAATAAGTTATCTAGTCGCATGATGACATGGTCAATAGTCTAGTTAGCCTTGAGATGATCTTCCTCCATCCTTCTTTGATATTATGGTCCATCTCATGGTCCACATTGTTAAAGAGATAGAAATTCTCGGACTGTGTTCCTCCACAATATGTTCCCTTTCGAGAGGTACATGGGTATCCTAAAGAAGTATGTTCAGAATCGGTCTCGCCTGTATAGGCTGCATTATGCAGGTGTCAAGCCAGAGGAGGTGATCGAGTTTTGTGTTAGTTACATGGATGATCTGAATCCGATTGGCGTCCTGATCACGCCATGAGGGGAGGCTACGAGGAAAAGGGACTTTAGGGAGAAAAGAATCCTATAGCGACGATCTACTTGCATTTAAACAAGCACATTTCACGGTATTGAAACAAGCAAGCTGAGTGGCTCAGTATATCTATGATCACGAGATGAGTCTACGCGCCCAATACCGGAGAAGTCGATAAGTGGATCACGATGGAGCAAATGGATCATTTCGAGCTTGGTTACAAAAGCAATTGTTGGGCAAGCGCATGCACGATGAACAATTGAAACTCTTGGCTCGAGGACCGTCCACAACAATCATATCATTTCAAGGGTATGAGATAAATGGGTACACATTTTACACGACAACCCGGGATAACAAGAGCACCAACCAAAACAAAGGGCGTCCGTATAGATGCCTTGGACAAAAATAGAAAGATGGACACCTACTATGGTTTCATAGAGGAGATCTGGGAGCCGGAGTACGGGCCATTAAAAGTCCCTCTGTTTGGTGCCAATGGGTCAAACCGACACCGTGGATATCGATAAATGCGGTATGACAACTGTGGACCTCAAGCAAGTGGCCTATAGAGACGAACCGTTCGTGCTTTCGCTAATGATGTGACAGGTATTCTATGTGATGGACATGGACAAGAAACCAAAAAGCGAAGGAGAAGACTAGCGAGAGCGATCGGCCAAGGCGCCACGTGGTTCTTCGGTAAAAGAAGGATTGTCGGAGTTGAGGCGTCACGGACGAAGAAGAGTATAATCGATTCGACGAGCTGCCTCCTTTCACGGTGGGCGTAGACATTAGTGTCTGAATGATACAGAGGAATCTCCCACGACGCCGCGATCATAATGAAGGATCACTTGTAAAAGCAAAGTATGTTAGCAAATAAGGATTGCTTTGCTTTCTTTTGGTGTAATAGACTACTAACATACTAGTTTCTCATTCCTCTAGTGGTTTTTCTGTATTTTCTGTTCAAATTGTACTAATATTTGACTAACAATATTGTTCAAAGTCCTCTGTACTAATATAACAAGGTGACAGTTTGCAATGGAATTATAAGAGTGCAAAATTACTTTATTTCTTACAATTTTCTATAATGTTAATTTATATTACATGGTTGGAAAAAATATTGTAAAGACTATCTTTAAAAAAGGCTAAATGAATTTAAAGTGGTAAAAACATTTTTACAAATTATTTAATGAAACAATAGTTAAGCAGTAGATTTAAAAAAGAAATCTTAAAAAAGGCTAAATGAATCTAAAGTGGTAAAAGCATTTTAAAAATTATTTAATGAAACAATAGTTAAACAAGAGATTCAAAAAAAGAAATCTTAAAAAAGACTAAATGAATCTAAAGTGGTAAAAGCATTTTTAAAAATTATTTAATGAAACAAGAGTTAAACAACAAATAAAAAAAGAAATAAAAGAAAAGACGAAAAAAGAAGGGCTAGGGGCACGAGCGGGTTCGAACCCGAGACCTCACTGATCGGGAGAGCTCGCGACTCAAGCGCCTCGCTAGCCAAGGGGAGGAAGATTTCTTGTCGATTAGTATGGGCGCTAAGTTGTTTTGAGTCTTTTAACATCATCCGGTTGGTGTTTTCAACCGGACCGATAGTGCCTAGGGCTCCCTCCTCGGCGAGGTGACCCATCGATCCGGTTGGTGTATTCAACCGATCGATGTCTCACATCGATACGGTTGGAGTATCCAACCGATCTTGATATGATCATCGATCGATTGAATACACCAACCGGGACTAATAGTGCACCTATAAATCCCTCCCGCCGCCTCCTCTTCCCCAATTTTTCCTGCTCCCGCCATTGTTCCCCAATCTCCTCCTCCTCCCGCTTGTTTGCAAAGACCTCCGACGACCGGGACGCCTCCAATGACCCCACCGCGCGCCATCCTCCTCGCCTCCGACGACCCCACCGCCACCGTCCTCGCCTCCGAAGCCTTGCCTCCGCCGCTGTTCCCCTCCGGCCTTCGCCAACCCTAGGGTTTGTGCCCTCCTTACCCGATGAGATCACTTGTCACTAACAGATGGTGAAAGTGTGGTTTTGCCTCATTGGTGCCCGAGTGATTGGTTTTGGTTTGGTGGTCTGAAACCATGTGGTTTTACCTCATTGGTGCCCGAGTGATTGGTTTTGGTTGCGTTGTTGCGTTTGAGATGTCAGGTGGTTGTCTCTATACATGTCCTTGCACAGGATTGGTGCTTTGTAAGTTTTCGCTTTCTCTGTGATTGCTAATCTGTCAGTAGCTTGCAAAGGGGCTAGTCTTTGAGGCTTGGGGACCTTGCAAGAGTGGGATTATTGTTCGATGAAGATTTAACAGTATTGAGACCATTTGTGACAACAACAATTTTCCACTTGACATTTAGTTGTATAGATCAATTGGTATCTAGTGATTCTGATATATATATGTGTGTTATGAATCTTTACTGTTCATGCATAACAATCTGTTGCAGTGAGTTCTGGAAGTAAGTTCTAGTAAGTTGTATGCTCCTTTTGCATTCGGATAGGCTCACCTGTGTTTGCTTTATATTTCTGTCACCTAGAATCATTTCCTTGTGTCGCCAGATATTGTTTGCATATATATATCTTGATGTCCCTTTTACTTGTCATTATTAGGCAAATCTTCAAATACTTATTCATGAGCTTGTATCTTGTGACATTAGATCATGTCTCTGCTCAATGCTTAAATGACATTGTGAGATTTCTATGTATGTGTGAGATTTCTATGTATATGTGAAGTTTGAAATGAATATGTATCATGTGAAATGAATATGTATCATGTGAATTATTCTAAGTTGTCAAGTCTTTGGAAAAGTTGTTTCATTTTCACTAAAGTAATGTTGTCACAAATTGGTCAATGATCTTTGTCCCTAGTGACGAGGACGGTCTTGAAGGCAACCCGTTATCTGAGAACAATACAAAATTGACAACTTGAGCACTATGCTAGTTGTGATGTCCCTTTTACTTGTCATTATTAGGCAAATCTTCAAATACTTATTCATGAGCTTGTATACTGTGACATTAGATCATGTCTCTATTCAGTGCTTGAATGACATTGTGAGATTTCTATGTATATGTGAAGTTTGAAATGAATATGTATCATGTGAAATGAATATGTATCATGTGAATTATTCTAATTTCTGGTGAATTTTGAAATTTCTATTTTTATTGATCAATTTCTATGTATATGTGAGATTTCTATGTATGTGTGAGATTTCTATGTATATGTGAAGTTTGAAATGTATATGTATCATGTCAAATGAATATGTATCATGTGAATTATTCTAAGTTGTCAAGTCTTTGGAAAAGTTGTTTCATTTTCACTAAAGTAATGTTGTCACAAATTGGTCAATGATCTTTGTCCCTAGTGACGAGGACGGTCTTTAAGGCAACCCGTTATCGAGAATAATACAAAATTGACAACTTGAGCACTATGCTAGTTGTGATGTCCTTTTACTTGTCATTATTAGGCAAATCTTCAAATACTTATTCATGAGCTTGTATCTTTGTGACATTAGATCATGTCTCTGCATTCGAAAGGCTTGAATGACATTGTAAGATTTCTATGTATGTGTGAGATTTCTATGTATATGTGAAGTTTGAAATGAATATGTATCATGTGAAATGAATATGTATCATGTGAATTATTCTAATTTCTCGTGAATTTTGAAATTTCTATTTTATTGATCGGTTTCTATGTATATGTGAGATTTCTATGTATGTGTGAGATTTCTATGTATATGTGAAGTTTGAAATGTATATGTATCATGTCAAATGAATATGTATCATGTGAATTATTCTAAGTTCAGATTCATTATATCTGAGAGTTACAAAAAGAAAATTCGACAAGTTTGAAGATCTTAAACTTGTCCGAATTTTCTTTTTGTAACTCTCGATATATAATGAATTTGATTGTACAAAATAAAATGAAAAAATTCATATATTCTTAAGAATATATTTGCTTAATAAAAATAATGAATCATTCTTATTCCACACTAAAATGATTTTTAAAAAAGCCCTGCAAGTTCAAGAAGCATGGATGTCGGAGAGGCGTCAGAAACCGAGAGGCGAAGCCATGAGGAGGCGAGCTCACTTATCATGAAGCTTCAGATCAATGAAGAAGAGGAGCGGGAGGAAGCCTATGGACAGTGGTACGCGGAAGAAGACAGCAACCAAGTCCATGATAAGCGAGCCTGCCTCCTCATGGCTTCGCCTCTCGGTGTACCGGACGCTCTCCTAACATCCATGCTTCTTGAACTTGCAGGGCTTTTTTTAAAATCATTTTAGTGTGGAATAAGAATGATTCATTATTTTTATTAACAAATATATTCTTAAGAATATATGAATTTTTTCATTTTATTTGTTCATTTCGAGATGTATATGTATCATATGAATTTTTTCTAATGTATAAGTATCATTTTAAAGTTACATGTGCACATGTTTGTAGTATGAGGTCACAACATCAATCACTTGATTTCCTCTTAACTCTAGCAAAATTACCATCGTATAGTATTTGGCCGATTTACATTAGGAACATCTTGGCGCTTACCATCCTCTCTCTACCATCTTCCACGCCGCTTTAGAGTAGTACCATCACTTTACATGAAATGAAATCTATTTTCGTTAATTTTCAGTGCTTCTTCTAGCCTAAGAAATGACGATGGACGAAGAAGCATTTATGTTAAGTTTGATTGCGGGAAGTGATGGTCATGAGACGGCGGAGCCTGCACCCGCCACCGAGGCCAATGAGGCTGCAGAGCACGATGAGGCTGCAGAGCACGATGAGGCCGACGAGGTAACAATCAGTCACGTTCATGATTGTCGGTTCCACTACCATGCTAAGCCAATATCTTGACCCGTTCATGATTGTACCATGCTTTCAGATCGTTCAACCAGGCAGGCAATCACGTCAGCGAGGTCCAAGCAAGAAGAAGAAGGCAAGACATGTTATCACCGAAGTCGGCGAGACGGCCGACCTCTTGCACCCTCGGGCGCTTGGGCCATTCAATTGGCATGTGGCGCCCACGTTAGGGACCACGTGGCAATTAGCATAGCAAAATGGGATCAGGTCCTCAAGATACGAAGAACATGCTTTGGAGCGATGTGAAGGAGACATTCACCTTCCCCAAGGGACCGAAGAGAAGGTGAAGAGTTACACTCTCAAGAAGATGGCGGTCGATTCCGGACTTATAAAAAGAAGTGAACACGAGTATATCAAGAAGAATCGAACGCTCGACTTCAACAAGCACCCAAAGTTGCAAGATCACTGGCTGCGTTTGTGAAATACAAGACTTGGACGAAGGTCAAAGTTTGAGTGAGAAGAATAAGTGAATGCACGAAGAAGAATTATCACCACCGACTCGCCCGGTGGTTACCGCCATGCAATACCAAAATGGGAGAAGAGGAACAGGACACGCTAGCGAAGGGTATCGCACCGCAACAACGGATTGGCCTAACAGAGCAAAGCATTGGTTCTATGCTCACGGCGGCGCCCTTGATGATAACGACAATCTTTGTGTTTGGGGAGGTGCAAGAGATGTGGCGAAGGCTTGTACAATCCATCAAGGAGACTTCCCAGGGTAGCTTTGTGCCAAACAGGAGAACGAGCGCTAATAAGGGCCTTGCAAAATCCAGAGCATCCTGGACGTACACGAGGCGTCGGCGTTGTCCCGTGGAAGGTTGGTTTCGCTCAGGACGCCGAGACCTATAGGAGTCGGGCGAGGAGCAAGGCTCGACAGACACAATAGCTTAGTGCGCTTGAAGAACGCTGAATCAAACAAACGAGAGAATGCAAGAAGAGATCCGAAGAGAGGTGCGCTAGCCTTGAGCCAACAAAGCGAGACGAGCCAAGAACCTCCAATGAATCCAGACATCATTAGCCCCTCCGGCAATGGCAACTGCGCTTCCTGGTCAAGAAGCGGACTTGGCCAAGTATCCCGTAGACGACATCAGACAGCGGACACCTTGTGAGCTGCATATCCAAGCACGGAACCTTACCTTCAAGGCGGCCGATGGTATGGCTCACCCATTAGAGCCGGGGCAGCTTATCCATGGCAAACAGATACCGTTAGGATACTCCAAGGTCTCGGTGGAGGAGGTCTGCGCAGGGTACGAGGACCTTGACCTCGAAATTCCTAGAGGTGACGGGACTACGAAGCTAGGAGAGGCAAGACACAATTTCATCTGTGGGCGTAAGCGGTACATAATTTTCGAGATAACATGGACTTGTCCTCTCCATGAAGAAGCCCGAGAAGAAACCCGTCTCCTCCCAAGAACTCCGTCGACTCCTACACCACCTCCTGCGCATATAAGCCCGACAAGAAGCCCGTCTCCTACACCATCTCCTCGCACATATAAGCCCCGAAGAAGTCTCCTCCCAAGAAGGCGCCGACTCTACACCACCTCCCGTGCACATAAGCGCCACAAGAAGCCCGTCTCCTCCCAAGAAGGCGCCGACCAAGGGAAAGAAGCCAGCTCGGCCAGTAGCTCCCAAGAAGACGGGGTCCTCCACCCAATCCAAGAAGTCGGGTGAACTTCAGGCGGTCGTATGATATGAACGATGAGGAGACCAAGAAGGTGGTAAAAGGAGAGGTAACTAAATTTCTTAGACCCAAGTCACCCGGTGAAGAAGGTTCAACTCGCATGTAAGAATTTTATAAAGGTTTAATGACTATTAAAAATTTGAAGGATAAAAAGAAATGCCTCGCCAATCAAACTACGGCGCACATTGAGTAAGGAATGCCCCAAGAAGATGTCAGCTGAGGGGAAGAGTAAGGAGATGCAACAATTCTTCGATGAAACTGGCCTTACCGCAAATCAAATATTAGGCACGGAAAAGATTGAGGTTGCCCAAGTAAGATGGTCATTTAAAATGGGCGATCATTGGTCGAGTGAGGTCGCTTGACTAACGACAAAGATGCGGCAATTTCATGAATGGTACTTGGACGCGACCAAGCATGGTCTACAAATGTTCGTTGTCAAGTTTAAGGAACAAGATTTTTTTCGCGGTGAAGGTGAATTTGTTGTCGACTGGGACTACATATATGATCTATACAGACAGGCGCCCTCGGCGTGAGCTTGATGGGTTCTTTGGATTCTCTAAGTGTCTTAAATTATTTGCAAAAAACTATCGTGCACTTCCTTGTACTATACTAACTTGCAAGCCTAACTAATTTCTTATGTAGCATGGAGATACAAAGATGCCGAAGGGATCGTATTTTCGACATAGGCTTCATGGACCCAGTAGTTATCAACAAGACAACCGTTAGAGACCACCCAAGCGAAACAGAGACTAACATATTCAATGCGCTAATGGGTCAAAGATATAAGTCAAAGATATATCTAGCCTACTCATTTGAGTACGTGTTTTCGTACCACCTCATTCTACTCTTTTTTCATAACATGATGTTAGAACTAATTAGTTATCTACGTTGACACATCTATGTATAGTTTTCATTGGATTCTTCTTATGATCGAGCTAGATCGTAGCTCGATCACAATTATGGACTCGCAAAGGAGACCAGTTGAAAAGTATCAAAACTTTATCGACATGCTCGTAGGTATTAATTCTTGTTCCTTTCATTATCGTACTAGCTCTATTTCCTTCAATTTGAAACAAATTCTAATCATGTACATACAATTAAGTAATCACATGTGTAGTGCATTCACACGGTTCCGTGCTAAAAGCGTGGGCGTATTCAAGGAGAAATTTGACATTGCAATTGCCTCTCATGTACGTATATCATAATGCTAGCTTTTTAGTTAGTTAACTTAATTTCTTTGCATCCATTTCACGCTTTCAATTTTTTCCACCGCAGATCTTGACTCACCACGGGTAACAATTTATGCGGCTACTATGTATCTTGAGTTTATGCACACCAAACCGAGCTGGCGACCGCATGCTAAAAGGCAACAAGGGGTGAGTAAATATAATTACTAGCTTTAATTGTGTATAGGTACTCCTTATATCTTGTACAAATTCAAGTATTGATTAGTTAATGACTTAACGATAGGTGCCTCAATATTTGGCGGAACAAGGTTCGAACTCTCGCCGACGCAGTGAGAGCAATCCAAGAACAACTCGTCGGCTTTATTTACGATGAGGTGTAAATCCAAAAGGCGAGTTTCACGAACCAAACTTTAACAGTGGGGCCCTTCGATAAGGACCGATGAATCGTCGTGGTCGACATCTCTGACTAGCAAGAGCGATCGCGTAAAAGATCCCGATGAATAGAAGGAAAAGAAATACTAAAGTTGTAATTAAAGTTGTGTACATATATAAAGTTGTGTACATATATATTGTAATACATTAGAAGAACAAATATGTGTACATATTTTAATACATTAGATGTAATTAAATTTATTAATGAATGTTCAATGATTTAATTATCGTGCAAAGTGCATGATTGATTATCGTGCTTTTAATTAGTTGTGATTTAACACACACATATATATAATAGCTCGGAGAAATAGACCTATATATATACAAAACATTAGTACCGGTTGGAGAAACTAACGACATCTTGATGAGGGCTCATCGAGACGGTTGGAGATACCAACTGGTACTGATGAGGTCCTCAGGGGTTCCCAATGCGCTGCCACGTGTGAATTGAACCGCATCGATACTCCATCGAGACGGGTGAGGAATCTGGGGACCGATGCCCTTGAGCATCGATCTCGAATAACTATGCACGGTTCAAAACCGGTACTAAAGGCAGTTTTGGACCGGGACTAAATGCCCTTTAAGTAGTAGTGGTGCAGTTCCCTGAGCGTGTTTCAATGTTTCCCCATTCACATGAGGACTGGCAAGAGACATCCTTGGCAGCTTAGTCATCCGCATACTACGCTCTGCCAACATTTTGCAAATAAAACTTGATAGAATCAAAATCATAGCTAGAAGAGTATCTAAATTTATGCTTATTCTTAGAAGGACTAAATGAACACACACACACACACACATATATATTTTGGGGGGGCGTTAAAAAAGGGAAAACCTCATTGGCTTTTTGTGTTTCTGCTCATTTACATCACCTTTTTTCTCCTTTTCTTTCTCTTTAATTTTGTCTTTAGCCTTTTTTTTTACATCGTGATCTTTGACACCCTTGTGATGATTAGCTTTCACCTCTTTAATCTTTGACCCACCCTTGAACTGTTCCATATTTACCTTGTACCAATTGCTGATCCATCCTGGTATCCTTCTCCATCATCCTTTTGGTGCTCATGCTTTCACTTTGTCCACATGCAAAATGGGAAGAACTGTCTGAATGTTGGCCCACTTGTTCGGTTCTCCGCAAATCATTTGGGCTTCGTATGATTCTGTCATCTGGACTTCTCCCTCCACCTGGTATAACTGTGGTGGTAGCACATACACCTCCAAAGCCTTTTTGTGCAATACACAAAGAATTCTCCTGTTGTAGGCCCACTCCATTACAATTGTGCCTTCTAGTGGAATGTTTTTCAGCTGACCCAGCTTGAAGGCTCTTCCCATTCTGTATTCTAGTTTTAGACCCAAGGCTATCAACATTCCCCTTTTCATTGGCATAAGCAATATTATCATTCTTTTGTACCATCCCATGATTGCACTTTGTAGTTTGGCCAGATTCCTGAGCCACTCTACTGGAAGTTCTTTCCTTCTCTTTAGAACCTACAGACCCAAAGCTCTTGATGCTTCTAGGAAGCAGCTTGCTAGTACTACTGCCTGTGTGGTTTTCATGACCTTCTTGACCTAGGATAGGAGGAACCAACTCATCTATGGCGTAGTTCCTAATGTATGCAAGGTAGCTATCTGAAGTGATTTCCCAGTATGACTGCAAGCAAAAAATAACATTAGTAATATCCAAACAGATGCTTCCGCTGAAGTTACACAAAAATGAACACTGAAGCTTAGAGGTAGTTCATCCAGCATATCATTCATTTTTCTTTCGTACCATTGAAATAAATGTATAAGATACATTTTATTACACAGGATTTGTACCTGGTTTGTATCTTGTGCTCTCACAGTGAAATACATTGATAGTCGGGTACTCAACAATAACAATACTCCTCAGTTGTGGGCCCAAGGGTTCTTCTATGTTGAGTTGGCAGTATGGTGATTCTGATTCCTACAACAAGTTAAAGAAGTCGCTGTTTTTACGAAAATGTATGGCGAATATCAATAATCATGACAGATGCATAGTAACTTGAACAAAATACCTTGGCAGACTTTTGAATGAACAGTTTGAGATCACGCAATTTTGTATTGTGATATGGTGTAAGCTGGTCCTTCCAAGGGCTAGGACTAAGGTGTTTTTCCAATAAAGATAGCAAGGTTGTGTGCTCATCTACACTGGAAAAAAAGAAGGCATGAGATGAGCATAGAAAGGAAAAGGGATATATTTATGATACACCAAGCTTTTGCCTGTCATCATACGATTACATGTGACTCAAAAAAGTAAAGTAACTCTTGCAACAAAAATGAATGTTTAGGTCTGCTTCCAAATGTTTTGAGTTTTGTAGAATCAAGTAAATGCAGAATTACAAAATATGTGAGAATAAGAAGCTTGAGAATGAAAGATACATCATACATATTAATCAATAGCAAACAGAACAACTATTCAGAAATTTAAAATAGTTTTACACAGATTTCTTGCCACCTTGAAACAGTTCCAAACTTACAAACTAAAAAAACAGAAGCAAATATTCCATACAGGTCGGTTAGAATAAACTTACTCATGGTCAGTTAGGACAACATCTGGTGAATTAAATCTCCACTCGAGTGTCCAGTATATGCAATCCTTTCTGCAAAGAGATATTCAGATGTAAATCAGCTTTCGAAAATCTGTTGAATGTACTAACAATTTTAGGATAGAATAATTGAGAAGAGTGGAATGCGTTGAAATAATTTCTGCGGCAGACACAGATAGTGTTGCCTAACCAACAAGAAGGATGAACCTGAATGCCAAACCCACCATTGTGAATCCCATCTCATTTTTTCCAGCCCTGCCAGTGCCAAAAGAAGGAGCAGTGCAGAGAGACAACTGAATCATTACCCTTTTAAAACATACATATGAACTACACCATCAAGGATTCTAATTTTCTAAAGTAAACCTGCTGGAACTTCTGAGATGCAAGAACTCTAGAGCGCATGCATCACACTGATGCAAATGAGAAGACTATCGGGAACATAGGCCAAGCAACATTGTAGAATAGATTAAAAGCATTCGACTTTTCACAGCATTCATGTATGTTTCATGTTTTTAATATCAGTTCGTTGTGGTGTGACACAAAATGGACTTGATAAATTCCATATTGTCTCATCATATATCAGTAACTCGAATGAAATACCTAATCGCTAATCATACCACAGGATTAACCCAAACATGGAGCCATAGAGGAAAATTAATGAAACAGGCAATCAGACATGTAGTTGTGTCGTGAAAGGTTTTGCTCTCTCCTGGTCATGCCCCAAGGGAGGAAGTGGAGCCTGATACCCCGGCGTTGTGCCGCCTTACGGAGGAAAATCAGCCTGTGAGCGGATTCCCTGACATGCTTCGTCTCCTCCAAAAAGTTGTAATCTTTACACAAAGAAGAAACAAGACAACAACACAAGAGACAGTAAGGAATCGGTATGGCGATCGATGAAGGAGGATGGGTGGGGGTTTACCTGAGAGGGGCTGGTTGTTGTCGAATTGGGAGAGCAGGACAGGGTCGGTGCGGGGACGCTTGCCGGTGCAGGGGGTGCGGCGCTTGTGGGACTGGACGCAGGGTAGGCTGCAGGTGAGACGGGAGCAGCCGGGGCACCGGTACTTCCACGGCTGCTCCCCGCACTCCTCGCACGGAGACCCTTTCTTGCCACCGCTGCCGGCGGGGCTAGAGCCGGCGTTGGGGTTCGGCTCCTGCACAGGCGGCTCCCCTCCCTATTCCTGATCCTCCTCCATGCCGAGGGTGAATCGAGTCGAGGGTGCTACGTGCGGCGCGGTGGCGAGGGCATTTTTGTTAGGGTTTAGTAACGGATTTTAGCAAGGCAAGGAAGGAAAGAACCGGGGAGGGGAAAGATCGACGCAGGGAAAGATCCCCGATCGATGTGCCATATTTAGGGGGGAGGGGATTGCGGTGGGAGATCTCCGGATTTGGGGGCATCGGGAGTGACGAGTTGTGGCGCGGCCGCGCGGGGGATTTGGGGGCGATCCGGATTTTGCGCCCGGAGGATTTGGGGACGATCGCGCGGAGGAGAGAGGAGTGCGGTGCGGGAGCGCGTGTGGGGTCAGGGGAGCGAAGAGAAGAACGTACCATGCCACCAAGTGCTGCATTATATTAGTAGAGAATCTGACCATATAAATGAGCTATACTTGTTGCCAAAACATATAGTTTTGCCCATCTATATTATTGAATGAGGCTTACAAAACATGTGTATTCTTTATCCAAAGACAGATAGATTTGTGTGCTTTACTTATTTATGTTATATACTTCACTTATAATCACAAATTGAGTTGCAAAATTGTGAGGAAAGGTGCTTTGCTTAAATTTGATTTCACCATTTACTGTTATGTAAATAGTATTATGCAAAACCAAAAGAATAATGAAATATGTTCCGTACACGTTGTTTTTTATTGCTTGTTTCTTATCTAGCTTGTCAAAAACTAAGGATGGTTTTCCTTCAAGGAGGCGGGGGGAAGCATCCAGGAGGGCTAGCTTTCATCATACCTTTAATACTGGAAAGAAGTATTGAGCTATGTGGATATTTATCAGATGAATCCTCTAAATTTCTTTCCTATTTTTAAAATATATAAAGAGGTGGAACTACTATTTTATTTAATTAAATGCTGGATCTATTTGAGGACGTTTTGTGTTGAGGACGAGCTAAAAGGTGAGCTTGAGTCAATGATGACACAAATTCAAAAAAGGGAGGATGATAAGGATATCACTACTACGGATATGACCACACCTGGTTAGACCAACTTTAACATATCATCCATGACCCAAAAAGAGAGAGATATCAAATCCATCACGTTCTGGAATCCAATTCGGCCTCCGAAGACTAGCCTGAAGTAAAACGACCATAACTTTTGCGTATGGTGTCCGATTAGAGAGTTCTTGCACTTGATTAAAAGATTAACTCAATATCTTTCCAATGGATTTGACCCCACCTAAAAATTCCTTCAGTGCACTCCGCAATCACCAAAACAAGTTTGGTCAACTTTCTAGTCCGAGTTAAACTTGGGTCTTGGGCCTTGTAAGAGCCTTATTTGGCCACTCCTTTGTGCTGGCCGAATCCCCCTTCTCTTTTACCTATATATAGCTAGGGAGCCCACCAAAATTGCTTGTGTTTTGTTTAGTTGTAGTTTTTCTTGGTAAAACTATTTGGTATTCTCTTGTTCGGCAAGATCAATAGCAATACCGTGCTTCAGAACCCCACATCAATACTTCAATTATATTTGCAATTTCAGTTTGCTTTTGCTTTGTTCTTCCTTGTTCTTCGATTGCTTGTGGGAATTGATCTTCGTGATCAGGTCAACCGGGTTTTTGCTTGGTTGATAACAATTTAGAGTTTAGTTCAACGATTGTTTGCTGTTAGTCATGTTTCGGTTGTAGCCTGGATCATGAGGGTCATATCCACTAATCGATAGTTATTCATCTTACCGAAAGATTGGGTCTCCATTAGCGTCATCAATCTGTGACCCTCCAAGAGGATAGAATATAGGTTACCGTGGAGGTGAAGCAACCACTCAGCACTAGTAGTTGATAAGAACTATATAAAATAGATTAGACTATTAGTTTATTAGGTATTTACTAGATAGTTTTTAGATTAGACTATTAGTTTATTAGATACTTTTTATGTTATATGATACATTAATCAACATATTTTTATTTTGCAGAGTCTCTTTTCATGTGTTGTTAGATTTTTGTTGGTGAATTATTGAAGTGTTGGTAGTGTCGTACAGTCATAGTAAGGTACTTGACTCATCTTTCTTTGTTTTCATCCATTGAATGTTCACATATCCATTGCACTATGCTTTTAAGAAAAACTTTTTGAGGTTCTTAATTTTACTTGTGTGATGTGTATATAGAGTTATTCGCATTTATTGAACATAGTTAAGCTTGCCGAGGCTCCCGAAATTTCCTGGTTCCATCACTGACTGTAGATTAGAGTAACATACAATATCCTAAAACAATAAGTAAGGTAATAAAGAATAACGTTTTAATCATTTTTATATATACTTTGGTTAAAATACAAAATGGTAAAACATTTGTAATACCACAAATTATTTTACCAGGGTTTTTAGATGGAATTGTTTTTGTCGTCTCTCGGTTTTAAGAATCTTATCAAAAGTTCTGGCTTTTGCCAAAGGCATATCGGTAAAGGAATTTCTTCAGGCCGTAAAGCTTTTGCGGTTAATTTAAGTCAGCTTGTATTATTCCAAGTGACTTTTAGGGGAGAATATATATGTTATTGTAGTGCATCTCTTGGGCTTTAGGAGGACCCGGTTGGGGGTTTTAGGCTAGAGGGAGCAAATCTGGGCTTGTAGGGGGTGTTCTTGTGGGCCATTTGGGGGGGAAATTTAACCCTAGCCCACTCTTCTCCCTCACCCCATGCGCCCCCTCCCTCCCCCTGGTGCTGCAGCCGCCTCCCTTCCCCTAGTGCTGCAGCCGCCTCCCTCACCCCCATGCGATGCCCTCCCTTCCCCCTGGTGCTGCAGCCGCCTCCCTCACCCCCATGCGCCGCCTCCTCCCCCGGTGTCAGGCGCCTCCCTCCCCCAGTGTTTGTCGCGCCCCTCTCCTTCCCACCCTAGCTAGGGTTTCCCCCATGGCCGCCCCTCCCTCCCCCACTTCATCTCCCTGCTGTTTTTGCAGTGGAGCTCTTTCAATCGAGGAGAAAATGGCAATTCCCTGCGGTTTGGAGGAGGAGCGTAGGCGGGAGAAGAGAATTTCGTCGTTCTTTTGATTCATCAAGAAGAGGTATGCTTTGGTGGATTCAGTTGTAGGGTTTTGGTGCTGGTTAGATGGGGAAAATTCATGCCTAAAAACCCATAATTAGGTGCTGTGGTTGGTGGATTTAGGGTGATTGTAGATCTGATTCACGTTCTGTTCTCGGGCAGATTGGAGTGCAGTTTTAGGACGCGATTTTGAATTTGTTAGAGGCGTCTTTTGGGGGGCGGCTGTTGCGAAAGTTGTAGATAATTGAATTACCTTTCAATAAAGACTGAAATCGCTAAATTTTGTTCAGCCGTTTAAAAGTTGTGGTCGTTTTACCGAGCACTGTCCAATTTTGTCGCGATTGGGGCAGTTTGTGTTCAACTGCAGACTAGAGGAACATAGAGGCCGAACCACACTTTTCGTATACTTAGAAAAAGGTGGGAAATTTCCTGCCGTTTGAAAAAATGTACTCGTTTATTTGATTTGGAGTTGTTAAACTCAAGTTATGCTTGTTGGAAGTCTGCTATCCCGTTGGACAGATTTCTGGTTTTCAGGCTTTCGGAGGGACGTGTAGAATCGTGGTTGTACTGAGTTGTTGTGGTTATTTGGTTGGCATGATTTTGAGTGGGTTATGCTTATATGCAGGTGGTGTGACCCCGGGAGTGCCGTCAACTTCTCGCCACACTGTTTCAAGAGGTTTAAGGCAAGTGCATTCCTTAGATTGCGACTAGGAGGATTAATCGATTGTTTGCTCTTAGCGTACGAAATTGCCGATGAATACGCAAGAGGTAAGCTTTACTTGGATATAACTATAAAGTGCTTCATCATATGAAAATGTTTATGATGATTAAAAGGTTAAGGGAATGGATGCAAGTACATCGAGCTGTGTGCCTAATTGAGTTGTTCGTTGCTATTTATCTGTTCAGGGCTAATTTCTATTGATTGTGGCAAGTGTATTGTAGGGGTTGAGGCTTAGGGAGGCCTTTATGTTTCGCAATACTACTATTATCCGTATGTTACATTGATATTGCCATGTTTGATCTTGCATGTGGTATGATTATACCTTGATGATGTTTATTAATATGGATGTTGAAATCATGAGAATGACTTGATTGTGCCCATAGTTTGCGAGTATGGTATTTATAAGAGTATAGAAGTTAATGGTGATCATAAAGTTATAAATGTGGAGAATATGCATAAGAATATGGGGAATGGCATTTGCATAAGTGCATTCATGAAAAGTGCATCGAGCCAGGTCGGTGAGAAAGTCATATGGAATATATGACTAATCCGGAGTGCTCAGGGATCCTATCCCGTAGTCCCATCCACTGGCGTGGATGGGAGCGGTGTTAAGCGTAGGACCCGCTACTGGGTAGCGAGTAAGTCCTGTTTCGGCAGGCCCCTTCCACAGGATGGTTGGGTTTGAGGGCACGCATCGACGGGTGGTGCTCGGCAATACCGGTATGTGCTACGCAAAGAGGCATGATGCATTGCATTGCATTGCATAAATGAGAATGTGACTAAGAAAGTATATAAGCATGTGAATGAGAAAGTCTTCATGGATCGTTTCCATGGTTGGTGACCGGTATACTCGTTGAAAAGTGCATTTGAACATGGAAACATATCACATTGCATAGCATTGTGTTATGGGCCACAGCCTGCACAGGGTTTATGTTAGGCGTGGGAAAGGCAATCAAGATGCAGAAGACAAATTAGGAGGCGGCGGCGGTTTAGATAAGAGAGATTTGGAGATAACTCCAGATTGATAAGTTTCTTACTTTGTTTTCAGCAATTAAGTCTTTCCTTTTGATATCTTAGATTCCATATTTTGGTTATTTGCGTCATATCCTGACCAGTCTGTTGGTGAGGGTAGTTTTTGAGTTATATAAGAAGAGAATAGAAGGAAGAAAAGGCATGATTTTGATGCCACAAATCTGGTTTTAGGCGGTGGCTCCGAAAACAGCCAAACCTCAGGCGTAAGCCGCCACGACGTCTTCCACAAGCGTCAGGCGATCTGCGATCAAGACTCTGGCACGGAACCCGCGCTTCTGGCGAGTTCACATTGAATCTATTCGTAACAATTTGGTATCAGAGCCAATTGATACCGGGACCATGACGGCTCCAGGAGAGGACCGCGTCACGATCTTGGAGAAGGAGATGAAGATGATGATGGGTGAGATGATGAAGATGTTGAAGGAGAAGGGGTCGGTGGAAAGTCCCGCCCAGATCGGCACAGGAGAAGGGCAGTCCTCCCATCAGGCGGCCGGTCGGCGCATGGAGGATGAAGGGCGCGATCGGGATGAATTGCCCCCACGAAGGAACGCCGCCTTGGGTTTCCGTACGGCCCAGGGGCGCGGACGACAGGACCCTGGGAGGCGGGGTGGTCCGGGGGGGGCGTGAGGAGGAGGAAGAACAGGATCGGCGGTGGATACCTCGTCTTCCCCGCTTTGATCTCCCTGAATATGATGGCCAGGGCGACCCCATCAGATGGTTGCGACGCTGTGAGAGATTCTTCCGCCTCCACCGCATTGCCGAAGACGACTTTGTGGAGGTTGCAGGGCTGCATCTAGCGGGAGAGGCGCAGGAAGTCCTGGACAATTGGCAACAAGGGGGAAGGTGGATCACCTGGGAGGATTTCACAGAATCCTTCATCTAGCGATTCAGCCGACACTCGAGTTGTGGTCCCTGGGGCGACCTCGTCAACTTCAAGCAAGACGGAAGGGTTGTGGATGACTATGCCAGGGAATTTCAGCGGCTGTTAGCACGAGCGCCGCCCATGAAAAGAACAGAGGAGATGGAGACATTTATGGCGGGATTATCGGTGGCGCTTGGGGCGGACGTGCGAAGGGAGAGACCGCGAGACCTCGCTGAGGCAATTGGGTTTGCCCGGGAGGCAGAGACCCGGAAAACCGCGTGGATCGCGGAGGCGGTCCAAGGGGTGACGAGTGCTAGTCGTGGGCGTGTCCAGTTCGGCCGGGGAGGATCCACTCCTTCTCCAGCGAATCCCATTGGAACAAGCACAGCGACAGGAGCGCCCATGGCCGTGGGGCGGTCGCGTTTGCGCGTCTGGCGGGCCGGATGAGCCATGCCACGACTGCAAGTGGCCGGGCTAATCCTGTTCCGGCGTCGAGCATGCAGAGTAGCGCCGCCTCCACGCCTGCTCGGCTGCGCCTCACCGCCGATCAGCTAGCGGAGCGGAGGGCCAAAGGCTTGTGCTATAATTGTGATGACGTTTACACTCGGGGTCACCGATGTAAACGCTTATTCCATCTGGAGGTAGAGGAAGAGGAGGCGGATACAGCAGAGGAGGAGGGGGATGCCTTGTTGCAGGAGACTGACATTTCCTTGTCCATTATAGCAGCTTTAGGGCCTAAACATGGGGATACAATGCAAGTAATGGTGCTCGTGGAGGGAAATCAATGGTGAGGACTTGTGGACAGTGGAAGTACCCACAATTTTATGAGTACTTTTGTGGCTCGTCATGGTAATTAGATGACAACACAAGAATCGCAACAGCAAGTCCGCGTGGCAGGAGGGTCACATTTGCCATGCCTAGGAACTGTTCCATCAGTGGCTTTCACTATCCAGAGTCATGCATTTGAAGCCCCATTCATTGTACTTCCAATAGATGGGTTCGACATCATATTGGGGGTCCAGTGGCTGAGGACCTTGGGCGACATCCGCTGGAACTTTGAAGATCTATCAATGGAGTTTGGACCCAAAGATGCCCGGGTACAACTTAGGGGCATGCAACGGCAGTGCCGTGCCACCTTGCTGCAAGCTAGTTTGAAGGAACATACAGAGATGCAGCAGTTGTTGGTTGAGTATGAGGATGTCTTCGCTGAACCCGAAGGACTGCCACCCCCTCGGTGGTGTGATCACCGGATTACTTTGACAGAAGGGACGGATCCAGTGGTGGTTAGGCCTTACCGGTACCCCTTCCGCCAAAAGGACGAGATAGAGTCTCAATGTGAAGCAATGTTGAAGCAAGGAATCATCCGGCCCAGTAGATCACCTTTTTCTTCTCCGGTTCTGCTGGTTAAGAAGGCAGATGGCACTTGGCGCTTTTGCGTCAATTACCGTGCTCTCAATACATGGACAGTCAAGGACAAATTTTCGATTCCAGTGGTGGAAGAACTTCTTGATGAGCTTCGGGGCGCTCGCTTCTTCACCAAATTAGATCTCCGGTCAGGCTACCATCAAGTCCGGATGCGCGAAGAGGACATCGGGAAGACAGCATTTCGCACTCACCATGGGCATTACGAGTTTCTCGTGATGCCATTTGGGTTGTCCAACGCACCATCAACGTTCCAAGCTCTCATGAATGAAGTATTGCAAGAGTTCCTTCGCAAGTTTGTGCTTGTCTTCTTTGATGACATACTCATTTACAGCGGCACGGATGAAGAGCACAGGTCACATCTTCGGTTGGTGCTGGAGCAGTTGCGCCACCACCGGCTCTTCTTGAAGAGGTCCAAGTGTGCCTTTGCTCAAGAACGGGTGGAATATTTGGGACATGTCATCAGCCACAATGGAGTTGTGGCGATCCCAAAAAGCGCAGCGATGTCGGCATGGCCCCGCCCATCCAAAGTGTGTCGGCCCTCGGGGTTCTTGGCTTGCAGGCTACTATCGGCGATTTATTCAAAGACTACGCATCCATTGTCGAGCCTCTTCGCCTCTTGAGGAAGAATAATTTTGCTTGGACATCGGCTCGGGATGCTTTCCATCGTCTTAAGCGAGACCACGACATCTGCACCAGTTCTTCAAATGCCGACTTCACCGCCCGTTTGTTGTTGAGTGTGACGATCCCACGAGGATTGGGGTGTTCTTCAACAACATGGCCACCGTTAAGTATTTGATCGGTGGTGGCAGACCGACATAAGAAGCTTGCGGCTTATGAGAGGAGCTCATTGGGCTCTCAAGGCGGTGCGCCATTGGCGCCTTACTTAATGGGGTCACCCTTTCATCATGCGACCGACCATGGGAGTCTCAAGTTCCTCTTGGACGAGCCCTCATCACGCCACCGCAACAAAGATTGGTTGAGCAAACTAATGGGATTTGACTTTGTGGTGGAGTACAAACCAGGAAGCATAACCAGTGGCGATGCCTTGTCCAGATGCACGGGACTCCCTCCAGGCAACTGCATTGTGTCCACTCCCAGAGGTAACACCGCCCGATGGCGCGACATCCTCCGTGATCCGGTGGTGCAAACAACTTATCGGTCAAGACGCACAACACCATTCCCTCCGTGGCGGGTCTTCCGCACCAAAGTGGGCTGCATTCGGATGGGTTGTTGTACCGAAACAACAAAGTTGGTGGTACCTTCGTCATCTCCGTTGATTGAACCAATCATTGCTTTGGTTCATGAGTTGACGCATGAAGGGATCCAAAAGACACTCCATCGTATTCAGGCAGAGTACTGGTGGGATAAGCAACGCGACTCAGTGGCGCAGTATGTGGCACAATGCATTATTTGTCAACAGCACAAGTCAAGTACTATGGCGCTAGCAGGTCTCTTGCAACCTCTGCCGATACCTCATCAAGTTTGGGCGGATGTCTCGATGGATTTCATCACACACCTTCCGAAGTCTCAAGGCAAGACCGCTTTGCTGGTGGTGGTCGACCGCCTCTCCAAGTATGCTCACTTCATTCCTTTCCATCAACCTGCACCAGCCCCTACCGTGGCGAGACTTTTCTTCGATCAGGTCGTGCGCCTCCACGGCATTCCGGAATCCATTGTGTCGGACCGCGACCCGGTTTTTCTGAGTGCCTTTTGGCAAGGGCTGTTTAAGCGCAGTGGTACTGCATTGTTAATGTCCACCGCCTACCATCCCCAGACGGACGGACAAACCGAGGTAGTCAATCGAACAATTGAGATGTATCTCCGTTGTTTGGCTTCCGCCAACCAGGCTACTTGGGCGCAATGGGTGCCGTGGGTGGAATATTGCTATAATACTTCCTTTCACTCCGCTCATCGTTTAACTCCCTTTGAGTTGGTGTATGGCCAGGCCCCTCCACCCTTGACACCGTATCAGCAAGGGGCCACTAGCATCGACTCGGTGGATTGCACATTGGTGGACCGTGATGCGCTTCTCCAGCACGCCAAGGACATGCTTCTCCTAGCTCAAAACAGGATGAAGCAAAAGTATGATGACCATCACAGAGAGGTGGAGTTTGAAGTTGGCTCGTGGGTGTGGCTCAAGCTTGTAAATACCACCAATCATCGATTCGCGATTCGGTGGTCTCCTTCAAGTTGGCCCCAAGTTCTATGGTCCGTTTGAGATCACAGTCGAGTGGGTCTGTCGCAGATCATTGCAGCTTCCAGACTCGCCAGATTCATAATGTGTTTCATGTCGCCTTGCTCAAGTTGTTCCAAGGAGTGCCACCAACACAGCAGGTGGAGTTACCTTCAGATATTGCTCCCTCAGGCGCTCCTGCTCAGCAGGAACCTCATGCCATCCTTGCTCAACGGTTCCTGGAAGGGAAGCGGCAGTTTCTAGTCCATTGGACAGGGGAGTCTGCGGAGGAAGCAACGTGGATGGATGCCATCATTCTCCGCCGATCATATCCCGACTGCAAGCTTGAGGACAAGCTTCATCTCCAGGGGGGGAGTAATGTTATGGGCCATAGCCTGGACAGGGTTTATGTTAGGCGTGGGAAAGGCAATCAAAGATGCAAAGAACAAATTAGGAGGCGGCGGTTTAGATAAGAGAGATTTGGAGATAACTCCAGATTGATAAGTTTCCTTACTTTGTTTTCAGCAATTAAGTCTTTCCTTTTGATATCTTAGATTCCATATTTTGATTATTTGCGTCATATCCTGACCAGTCTGTTGGTGAGGGTAGTTTTTGAGTTATATAAGAAGAGAATAGAAGGAAGAAAAGGCATGATTTTGATGCCACAAATCTGGTTTTAGGCGGTGGCTCCGAAAACAGCCAAACCTTAGGCGCAAGCCGCCACGACGTCTTCCACAACGTCGGGCAGTCTGCGATCCGGGCTACGGCCTGGAACCCGCGCTTACGAGTAGGTTCACATTGAATCTGTTCGTAACACATTGCAAGTATGGGTTGCGGTGATGGTAAAGGAAGGTTAAATCGAATTCGATGAGTTAGCGCATTTCATTGCTGTGCTAATTATGTTGTATGAATATCGTGGAGGGAAGTCGAGTTGTGAACTCAACTAAAAGTGATGAAAATGGTTTGAGTTGCAAAAGGGGGTGGTTGAATCGGGAGGCGTTGTGATATAGAGTTAAGTAATGTTTCTTGAGCATTGAATGGTTTTATTATCAAGTTGAAGACTTGATTGCGGCAAATTTGTGGTATGATCAAGTTGTTGCTTTAAATGGGTATAAATGCGTATTGTTCAGATGTTGTTTCATTCGTACTACTTGCTCTTGTGTTCATGCTTTTGTTTTACTTGATAAATTGGAATTGTTAGTCTCGTGTACTTTACTGAGTTTGAACTCACGCTTGTTTGCTTCTTGTTTTAGGTACTTTGGAGCTGGCTCGTCTGGTTGGGAGTAGTATCACGTACACGACTTCGGTCTCCAACAATTTATTTAACCGGTTCATTAATTCTGGATGTAATTAATGGGGTTGTAATATGTCGTTCGTCGTGTTGGAGTTTGTTAACTTCTTTTGGGTATATGATTGATTAACTAAGGAGCTGCTAGAAGGTATCTTCCTATTTTGAGTGATTGATACATTACTTAACTGCTGTTATTCTTTTATCTGCTGAGTGGATGTCCTCTGTTCTAGAGAGGTCATGCCGAAATTTTGTAAATTTCGGTGGGTTAGTTTTAAGCCAGCTGGAAACGTTTAAGGGTTGATTTCAGTCTTTCTGTAGAGATGTCTTTAGTTATTTAAGTTTTTGGTAGCATCATGACGCGTTTGGTGTCGAGCTGTTACAACATTGTCTACTCAGAAAACGGTGGGAGCATGTATTTTAATCGGAACAGAGACCAAGTGGCCGGCTGGCAAAGCAAAACAACATATGTGCATGGGTTAATTACAATGCATGCGACGGCTTAATTCACCTACCTAGGTTCTCAAGCAACTAGAAAACTCTAATGAATTAGTACTAGTATTCTTCCCATCATAAATAGCTATCATTTCAGACATATATTTATTAAAAATTAATTGTCAAAATTGTATTTTACAAACTATATCGATATCTAACGTGACAACTATTTGTTTCCTGAGTGAGCACTGAGTAGAGATAAAAAGGCGCAATCAGCGCAACGCGGCTCTTTTTTTTTTTTTCCTTATACGTACACGTGTACTTAGTTTTATCCCCCACCTCTCTTAAAAGAAACTTATTAGTTTGACACGCTGCGGTAAATCCGATCCGTTTTGCACAGCTTGTTTGTCAGTGCCCGATCGATACGTACGTAAATAGTTGTCGATCCCTACGTTCGCATGTCGTCAATTGCTATGCTAGCTGGGAATACGTCGAGCTCGAGCAATAATTAATTATACAGCATTGTTTTGCCGCATCGATCGATCCATGCTGCATGGGTTACTTCAAGTACTATATATAGCATATCACATTGTTTTACTGGATAATTAATGATCCTTGTCAGCGACGTCGATCATTGGAAAAGCCGCCGTTACTTGCACTTTCGACTACCATTGTCGCTACTCTATTTGCGACAACGTTCTTGCGTTTCATATATATATAGTTTACCCAAGTGTTGTTGCAGCTATAATTGGCATCCCTAACCATAACGCGCGTAGCCTGACATTGTGGCCTTCTGTCTTCCTCTGAGTAAGTACGATAATAAATTTCGCTATTTACTTTATCTTTTATTTATATTATTTAGAGTAAATAAAAAATTCAGTTTATACAATAACAATCCTTAAAAGTTACCTCTAGATATTATGTAATAACTATCTATTCTCTTTTATACACAATTAATCTATCTTATTTTTCGTGCCGTACTAGCTCTTGTATAAGAGACAACTCTCATCTCTCCCCTCTTTTCTTATTCCTCCACGTAGGATAAACCTAATGCGTATTAGTTAATAGTAAGCTAAGACGATTTTATTGTATATGCCCTTCTTGATCTCCGATTTCGGGAAAATAACGGGATTTGAACCATCAACAGCCTATCGTAAGTTGCACAAATTCTAATGACATATAAAATGAAGGCCAATACGTATGTATGTATGCACTTCTTGCACCGAGGAGGACTAGATGAAATTCCTTTTTTGTTTTGTCTGTGTTGGTAGGTTCGTTATTTTTACTTGTCACTTTAATTAGACTTTACCTGATCTCTAATTCATATATATTTGACCATTACCTTTTCTAATTAATTATATGAAAATGAATTTATTAAAAAATATATTGATATTATAGATTTTTATGACATGTCATATAGTAAAGTACCATTTGTACGTGAAAATCCAAATACTTTTATATACATCGGTAGTCTAAGGTCCTGTTTGGTAGAGTTCTGCTCCCAGCTTCTGCGGAGTGAATCTGTGAAGCTCGCTAAATAAAGCAGTTTTCGAGAATCGCTCCGGGGTGATTCCGTGAAGTGATTCTCGAAATGAACTAGGAGCCGAGCTGAAAAAGTCGCTTCTCCGATTCACTCCCAACAAAAAGTCGGTTTCTCCATAGAGTTTATCCTATAGATTAGTTAGAGAATCACTTTCGTGACAGAATCACTTCTCTCAGAGAATCACTTCTAACAGAGAATCAGAATCAGAGGGAGCTCTACCAAACAGGCCCTAAGGCTCCAGTGGAAGTAGCGTATCAACTTTTCTGTATTTTTTACCGTGCAAGTAATTCTTCATAAATAAATAGATTGATAGGAAAAAAAATCGGGTTATGCTACACACAGACTCATGCATGTGCAAATGTTACAGCCTCTAGTTTTTCGATAGATTAGGTTGGGTGGTCGCCGTCCGTTAGTTAAGCTACCCACCTATCGCCTCCGTCCACAGTTTTCTCTGTTCCGGAAAAGGTGGGCCCCCGATCGTAGTAGGGTAGCGCTGGGTAACTGCTCCGTCAGTGGCAACAAGGAATCTGGAGCCAGAGCGACGCCGGCCGGCGGCGACTTGGTCAGCTGACATCAGAGCCGCATTGGTCAGTTGACATCAGAGCTTACTTTTTCTTTACATAATACTTGAAACGATGTTTCCTCGTGTCCATCTTCAACGCTCTATGTATCTTTTTTTTTCTTTCTCCTCCGTGTATGTATAAATCATTTCGGAGTATTTCATATCAGGATTACTTATGCAGGCTAACATCCTAGCATGATGATCGACAAAGTACTTCGCAATACTATGAAGAACACTCTCCACTATAGCAACCAAGGGAAAGGGTCTCAGGCCTCGCATGACCCAATTGTAAATCTCAACTAAGTTTGTTATCGTGACCCCATACCGGGCACCATCGGTGTCATAAAGTAGTGCCTATTTCTCCCTAGACTCATGCTCTATCCATTCAGAGAATTATTTCGTGGCCCTTCCGTTCCTTCGGATCAAGTGTGGATAGTCCATGGGTAACACTTCCAGCGCTACTGGGGCGTCCTCTATGCTAGGCATTGCTCTCTTCGTTGCCTCTGTTGTATGCTTTGATGTCAGCTCATCCAACTTTTTACGTAGTGTATCAAACTTTCTTTGTTGGTTCTGGTCGTACAAGCTCTTAAAAAGCTTCGTAAACTCCTTGTTCTTGAGCTCCCTGTAGAAGTTAGCACCCATGTGCATCTTGCACCACCTACTTCGCAGATCAGGCCATAGATGTGTTTCTTCTATACCTTCCTGCAACTACACGACCGCCTTCAACAGCCCAAGATGCCGATCGTGTATAACGCACACTCCAGACCGCTGATCCACAATGCCGGCTTTCACGTTCCTTAGAAATCAAAGTTAGCTTTCTGTATTCTTACCCTTCATGAATGCGAGCGCTACAGGAAGAATCTGATTGCTGCTATCTACTCCTATGACAGCCAATATCTGACCTTTATACTTTCTAGTCAAGAATGTCGCATCGACGCATAACAACTTACGGCAATGTCTGAACACGTTGACACATGCACCGAAAGCAAAGAATGTCTGTTTGAGTACCATCTTCTTAGGGAAGTATTGCGAGGGCTGCTCACAAATATCGATATAAGTTCTAGCATTCCTTTCCTTGATCACCTCAAATATACCTGGTAGGTTTTGATATGAGTCTTCAGTGCCTTCTACTTCGCTCTCTATGCCTTCGTATAGCTTATGGTGTACTGAAATCTCTACTCTATTGCAAGTATAATGGCACGTGGCTATAAATTCAGGTTTCCTACAATCTCCCTATACATTGCATTCACAACAAAGTCTGAAGATATATTTCTATACGATTGGGCAGACTCTGTTAGCATGCATGTGTGTGGGATGACTATAGAACACTTCCAAATTATATCCCACTTAGGCTGGTACGCATGCACAAGCCATGGGCAACCCTCCATCCGTATCGACATCATACACCGTGACGATCCGACCAGAACCTTAAAGATTCTCTGGCGACCTTTGCCTATCTTTGTCCACCGCTTCTGAACCTCAAACTTACTCTTGTAAATAGCACCTTACCTCACCTCATTTCGATCTGATTGCCATGTAAAGTGTTCCCCCTTGTTGACCACTAACCTATTGAACTGACATGCATCCCACTTCGTAGGGAAATGCTCCTTATCGTCTTTGTCGTTACTCAAAGCCTCATATTTCTGGCTCTTTACCTCCATCGCTTGAACCAACGATTCAATATTTTCTCCCTTATATGTCACACCTAATGGTACCTGAACATCTGGCATTGGAACATCAACTTCCTCTCCTTGCATATCGTCATGACTCGAATTGACACCCTGCCTCTTTAAGCATTCTCCGGTTCGACTGCTCTCCCCAACTTCCTCCAATTCATCACCAACAACCTCCTACTGCGTCGTATGGCTAGCATTGGTTTTCTCAAATGTTTGCGCCAACAACACTAATAGCTAACCATTCTCAGTCACCAATCTTACATACGAGCTCTAGGATTTCGGCCCCTTCAGTTCCACTAACTCTCAATATGTGCAATATTGTCTCCGATACCTCACTTCGTGCAATTTGAGGTTATGAAATTTACTATCCAACGAGAACTTGTGGTAAAACCATCTGTTAACTATGCCCCATGAACGTTCATCGGCACATGACAGGCCAGCCATGGCACTTGAAAAATGACTAAGTTTCATCCCTTGTGCACCCATCTGCGAAACACCTTCTTTGTAGTGTATTTTTAGGGTGTGTTTGGCAAGGATTCAGCTTCTCCAGATTCATGAATCTGGTGAAACTGAAAATTCTAGCTTCACCAGATTCGTGAAGCTGAAGCTGTGAGTACATTAAGAGTGTTTAGATAGATCATTTTGTTTACATTTTAAACCAAAAATATAAACTTAATTCACTTTATTTTAGCCTACAAGTTTTAGATTTCAGGTGAAGCTGGAATCTAGAGCTCTACCAAACATGCCCTTAATTATACTCGTTCGTCCATACCTAATAACTATTTTATGAATTTTTTAACATGCGCACAACATAACACTAACACCTTTCAAATTCTCAACCTATCCATACTTCTACATCTATGTACTACGACGACGTACTCTACACTACTTCAAACAATTATTGCAACCATTCCAACATTAATTTTCAACTAAATAGTATCTAGCCTAATTCTCACAGTTTTTTATGTTCATAACTACTGTTACTCTATACAGTTAATAATTTACATACCTAAATAATCTGATTGCCAACTAATCAGTGTAAACAACTATTGCCTATCTACACACCTAATTACTAATAGAACTAATTAATCTGGTCTTTAAGTCATTTGCATAATTAACTATTGCTACTTTATAGGACTAATTACTTACAGCCCTAATTAATCCAGTCTCTATATCGTATATCTAAACTTGACAAACCTAAATACATACCAATCTATTTAATTTGATCACTAAATTGCATTACTAAATTTAAATTTCAATTATTCATAAAAATTTTACCTGCATAGATGACGAATCTTTTTCCTCCTCCTCCCCTCTTCTTCTTCTTCCTCTCCTCCTCCTCCCCCTTCCTCTTCCTCCTCCTCTTCTTCTTCTTCCTCCTCCTCTTCTCTCCTCTCTTTTTTCTATGGCGGTGCTCGGTTTCTTCCCTTAGTTGAATGAGGTCGAAGGGCCATAGCCACGGTTTTTACTCTCTTTGTTGTCAGTTGGAATGGCGACAAATAGCTGAACTATTGGCAACAACTCTCTCTCACCATTCGAACTAGCGAAAGAGGCTTAATCAAAGGTGGTGGCTGTCCGTCTATAGTTTTCTTTGTTCCGAAAAAGGTGGGCCCCTCATCATAGTCAAGGTTAAAATCTTTGATGAAATTCATCGAAATTTCACAGAAAAAATGGATTTCGAGCCACCCTAAATTTAAAACTTCCAGTCGTATTAAAATGCTTTAAAATTTTTTAAAAATGCCACAATAATTTTAATTTTTTGGTGAAATTTTCCAAATTTCACCTAAAGTTTGGGTTTTTTGTCAGTTTTTAATGTTTTAGGGCCGGATTTGGTCTAATAACCCTTAAGAAAGTCATCTTATTTGAAAATTTGTTGAAAAACCAAAATTTTGAGACATTTTAAAATTTTAGTGAAAACACTGCCAGATTTTTATAAAATTATATAAGTTTCATAATGATCTAAAAAATTTATGGTACAATATTTAGGAGTGTAGGATCATACAAAAAAATTCAAAATAATTTAACTTCAGTTATTATCTTTGAAAAATCAAACACAGAATGAACATAATTAGGACAATGACCTTGTGAGAATTTTATAAATTGTTTCGTGTGTGGTCATGATCTAAAAGTTTTATGAGAGATTAATAATTGCCTCAGTACCATTCTATAAAATTTTCAAAAAATTTCAACTTTTTTTGTTTTGTCAATCAAAACTATGTATGCAATGAACTTCATTTGTTGAATTTTAGTTTTTAAATTTTAATCAAAATTTATGTATTTCGTCAAAATTCCATATTTCTGCCGTACCCCTTTATTTTTCGCCAAATGAAATTTGAATCCTCGTCAGTGGCAACAAGGAATCTGGAGCCAGAGCGACGCCGGCCGGCCGGCGGCGACTTGGTCAGCTGAGCCGCATTGGCTGCAAGCACGGAACGAGCTCCTGTTCCCGCCCCACAGCAGATCAAGCAGCCGGAAATAAATACAAGAATGAGACCGAGGAGAGGAGAAATGCTTTGAATTCCATTCCATAGTCGTCGTCTTCTCCACTCGCTCGCCGGCCGTAGCCTACCGACGCCCCCCTCCGGCTCCCAATCCGACCGGCCCCACGCGCGACGCGACATCCGTTTGGCCTTCCTCTGCAAGCCAAGTAGAGATCGAACAAGATTCCTTCCCGTCGGTCCAAGATTCAGATTCCGCGCGATTCCCTCCCTCCGACGCCCTCGCCGGCGCAGGTGCAGCCACGATTAATGGAGGAGGAGGGGATGGGCGAGAGCTCCTCGCCGCCGCGCCAGCTGCACCACCACCACGACCTGCTGCGCCGCAGCATATACGAGCGCCTCCTCTCCCTGGGGAAGGCCACATCGGAGTCGGACCCCCACTCCTTCCGGGAGAAGCTCTACCTCCACTTCCACCGGCTGCCGGGCAGATACCTCATCGACCTGGGCGTCGAAAAGGCGGAGGACGTGCTGCTCCACCAGAGGATCCTCGACGAATGCGCTCAGCCGGACACGCGCCCTGTCTTCCACGCTCGCTTCCTAAAGGTGACATGCCGGCTATATAACAATGCTACTATGCAAAATTCAATTTATTTGGTGCAATTTTCACATTTCTATTGCTCTATCCCTTGATGAGCAGTGCATTCCAGCAGTTGAACCCGATAAGGAAGGCATCGGTAATCTCGAGCCTTTTGATGATCCATGCCAAAAGTTGTTGCAGGACCTCAGCTTGGAGAGAAGAAACGCTGCCGACAACTCAGCCTCCTCTATGTCTATCTCCTCAAGGTACCTAACCTAGATAGCTACTACTCTAGCTCTCTTTATGTTTCCTGCTGAGTGCTGACCATCGGGGATTACTATACCGTTTCGAGCTTGGAAATCATCCACCATTCAGTACCGATTTTTGTCGAAAATCGGTAGAAACCAACCGTTTCGAAGTCAAACTCTTTGAACTCAATGGTAAAAAAATAAATACAAAAATCGACCAATTTTGTCCATTTTTGAGCAATTTTCACTGATTTTCGACCAGTTTTCTACGAAAAATTGGCAAACTAAATGAAACCATCGGGGATTACTATACCGTTTCGAGCTCGGAAATCACCCACCATCCAGTACGAAACCAACCGTTTCAAAGTCAAACTCTTTGAACTCAATGGTAAAAAAAATCGAAAATCAACCATTTTTGAGTAATTTTCACTGATTTTCGACCAGTTTTCTATGAAAAATTGGCAAACTAAATGAAACAATTCGAAAACCGATTTTCAAGTGATTTTCACCGATTTTCGACCGGTTTACATCGCATAAAAATTCCCGAAATTTTTATTTTTATTTTTTCTTTGGATCGGTTTATCGATTGGCATAGTTTATCGAGTCGGCTCGATCATACCTCACTCCTCTTTTATATCTTTGCTTTTCATCTTGTGGTATCTCACACCAACAACCAATTTGTCTCACCACCGAGGGCTCCTCCCCTTTCTTTTTTGATGATTTCAACTTGGTGATAAGTGTTGCATTTTGTCCTTCCTTCTACGAATCATCCTTTCCATGTGCTTTGCTTACAATGTTTACTCATTTGGTTTATCACTTTTATGTTAAAACTGGATTCTGAATTCTCCACAGGGATTCAAAAAATATCCTTCTTCACGAGATCATCTTCTCGTCCCTCGACAAGCCCAAACTCCTTAGCCGGGTAATGCCAGTGTTTCCTAGTATTGCCTTAATATCCAATTTCATGTTGCTTGCTTTTCATATTAGACCATGTCAAGTTTCTCATGGCAAATGGTTGTTCAACAGCTAACTGCATTGCTTTCTGAGGTTGGATTGAATATTCGTGAAGCTCATGTTTACTCTACAACCGATGGCTTTTGTTTGGACGTTTTTGTTGTTGATGGGTGGGATACAGAGGTAAAGTTAGTTTTCCCCCTTTTTTGGAGAACCAGGTAAAGTTAGTTTAAGCATGCCTGTATGTAGTGCTGGACTGTTTATGGCTTTATGCACATATTATCTCTGTTCTGTATTTGAAATTCTACTATATATGCTCCAGAAGTAATTAAAGAAATTTGTCAGTTTGGAATGTTGTATATCAATTCTATCAGCTTACATTTCTCATAGACAGAGTGAACCATGAATCTCTTATATTACATTCTCTCTTATATTACATTCTCTTACATATCACTCATTTTGCAATTGTACATGCAGGAGACAGATGATTTGCTCAGAAAGATTAAGGAGACATTAACACATAAAAATGTATGATGCCCTTTTCCATTCAACTTATTTGAATACTTTTAGTTTCTGTTGTCGGCAAGCCATCTGAATGCTTGTTTTTGTCTCACTTATTCACAGTAAATGCATAATCACGCACGAGGATCTACTTTCAGTTAGCATGCCATGCCTAATATTTCCTGCCAGATCGATTTAAATTGTTTCTATGTAATTTGTAGGCATCAACATCTAATTCAACAAATTCTTCAGCCTCCGAGAAATTACTTGAGCTACAACAACAGGTTGGAGATTCAGAAATCAACTGGAGCATGCTAACAAGGGGGGAAAAGATTGCATCTGGATCTTCTGCGGACTTGTAAGAACTATTTGACACTTGCCATTTGGGAGTAACACGATCACCATAGGCTAGCCCCTCTAGCCTCAATAGCCAGTACTCTGTGCATGATGGCATGTTCTGACAACGAAATGTTGGCATATTGTCATGAAGCCAGCTGACAAATTTCCATGAATATTATTAACCTACGTTTGGCTTTGGTAGGCAAAGCCATACAAGAGTTGATTATCATACGGATCTCATTCATGTTCTACTTCACAGATATCGAGGTACTTATAATGGTTCCGATGTTGCTATAAAGATGCTCAGAATTGCAAATCTCAATAATCCTTCAGAAGTTGAGTTCTTTCAGGAAGTACTTATTCTAAGGCAAGCTTTCTACAACCGTTACTGAATTAATCAGTTCTGTTTTATTTTTACTAATTCAAGATATTTTTCCTCCAGGAGTGTTAATCATGAAAATATTCTTCAATTTTATGGGGCATGCACAAGGAATCCATACTTTTGCATTGTAACAGGTACCACCAGGGATTTTTATATTTGGATTGGAACCAATTCTGTAACCATTGCTAACAGTGCTATGTGCTCATTCTAGTAATCAGATGCCCATTAGGAGATCCAACTGCCTAACAAAGATTTCGCTACTATTTCTAGTTTAGATGTAATTTATGTCTATCTGCTTTTAGATTCCATCCAGTTTTTTGTAATGTTTGGGACCTGTGTCAAACCAGTGTTATACATGCGTGCTTGTATCTTAGACTCATATTCAGTATTTTTACTATTTTAGCAAGTTTGGAAATTTCAATGTAGTCCCATCTGTCTTAATGAGCTCACCTTCTTCTCTTGTGATTGGTTCTGTTTCTTTCAGAATACATGCCTGAAGGGAATTTATACGACTTTCTTCACAAGCAGAATAATGTTTTGGACCTCCTTACTATTTTAAGGATTGCTATTGGTATATCAAAAGGGATGGATTATCTGCACCGTAAAAACATCATACATAGAGATTTGAAGACTGCAAACCTGCTCATAGGCTATGATCAAGTATGCATACTAATTCAAAGTGTTAAAACTATTGGTTCTCAGTGCCCATTTTCTTCTGCCTTCCTGATATCTGGTATGAAATCTGGAAAATATATAAAAGTGGTCATAACCTTACAGATCTCCTTTTGCTTTTTGGTCCGATAAGGTTGCTTTGGTATAAGTTGATCTTTTTTTTTAAAAAAATTACTGAAAGATTTACAATCCACATCTGGTAGACTGCCAATGGCATGATGAAGAGCATTTTCCAGGAATAACATTTTTAAGCTCCAAGAAATTCTTTGTAAGTTTCAAAATATATAGAGAAAAATGGAGTTCTAATTCCATTTAGAAAAATACACGTTGCTTAAGAACTCAATCTCAATTTTACCTTATTATGTTTGTCTTTTCCAAACAAATTATTTTTGTATTTTTTGAAAATATGAAAATTTCATTATCTTACGTTACAAACTAAAGTTGTGTGACTATAAGTATGCAAAACCACCTTCATGTTGGAGACTTAGATAAGAAAGTGATATGATAAATGTTTATTTAATTGAAATTAACTAACCTGCCTAGTTATTAACCTGTTGATCTGCTCCTGGAAATAGTAGTTATTAACCTGTAGATCTGCTCCTGGAAATAGGTTGTGAAGATTGCAGACTTTGGTGTGGCTCGACTTGGAAGTCAGGAGGGACAGATGACTGCTGAAACTGGAACCTATAGATGGATGGCTCCCGAGGTACGGTTGAACTCTTGTTTATTACCCTTTGAAATTTGCTTTTCTTTCATTTTAGGAAGCTTTGATGTCCTGTTTACTTTTTTTCATTTTGCTTACTATTTCGTTGTTATCTGATATACCAAAACTTCCAGCCAACCTTTTGCTTTCACTTGATCTTTTATTTGCTTGTGAGAAGTTTTTTTTTTGTGGGGGGGTTCTGCTTGGATCACATCCTTTTTTCCGGAATGAAGCATGCCTCAACTTCACTAAACTTTGCATTGCTTTCAAATTTCATTTGGTTCTGACTTCTGAAAAACTCTATTTTCAGTTTTTTGGTAACCAATTAGTGAGTTAGGCCTTATAAGGTGTACCTCATTGAAGATTTAAGTTTTGGGAACTTGTGGCTTCATATGAGACATATTATTAGGTGAATCCAAAGGCATGGTTCAAAGCTGGGTTCCTGGGGACACCAAAAACAAGTCAGATCCTGATAGGCAAGTATGGATTGGGTAATAGAGTTCAAATCAATAAGGGACATTGCTCGTGAAACTCGTTGGTACAGGAGTGATGAACCAGCCAGTGTTTATGTAAGAGCATCTTGTTAAATTTCTTAAGTTCCCCCATGCAGGCGCCACTAATATGGTGTTTCTAGGATCAATTTGAGAGGCTTTGGGTCAAACAGTGTCATTTGGACATCTAATGGGAATTAAGTTACCTGTTACCTTGTTGTCCGGATCTGGATTACCAAATCTGAAACCCTTTGTGTATACTGCACTAGTTCCAAATCACGCTAGTGCACACAGTGGTAACATAGATAAAATACTATTCTATTTAAGGAATTAACTAAGAAAGTAGCAAATTATTATTTAGTAGTACAAAAGGATCTTATGATCAAGGTTTACACAACTATACTGCACAGAATTAAGAAACAAATAAAATATTGCAAAGGAAATATGATAACTTGGGCTATTCGACATGCCACGGGCAATTGTCAAGGGGCACATCCCTAGTTCATGAAGTCTTCGTATTACTTCTCGTAGAACTCTGTGTTCGTTGGTATTTCCTTAGCAACTAATTAACAAAGGCGTATAGCTATGAGTATGTAAAGTACTCAGTAAGTCGTAGGGAAATGATGCAATTATATTCATGAAAGGCTTGACAAAGGAATAGCCATATAATTCTTTTGCAGAAAGCAACAACTTGAATTTAAAGACAATTGAATACATTCAAAGCGTATTTGAGAAAAGATAATAACTGCTAAACCAATGGTAGACAACATAAATAGATTGACAAGGCTTCACTCTTCACCATCTAAAACCATCATCAAACCATTGAACCCATCGATGCTAACATTAGACATCAAAATCACAAGTGAAATCCCCATCCACTTATCAAAAACTCCACCTTAGTAACATTTTTATGAAAAACTTTATATCTCGCATAAAATTCTTAGGCACGTCCATAACGTGGACATGGCTATTCAAATAGTTTACACTTTGTAGAGGTTGTGCTTCTTTACTCACAAGATATGATCATCTTGTATTTCCACGTGGTAACACACTTCCTTAGGTGTGTGGCAGAGAGATCATGACAAGGCCTTTACACTGCTACACAATGGCTAATGAGTTTACCTCCTCAACCCTAGGACGGACCTAGCCTCATGTCTTTAATGAGAGGCTCACCATTGTGAGAGAGAATGGAGTTACTCTCGAATCATCACCGTACATCTCGGTGTCCCATCGAGTTAGAGTAATCCTCTGCTTGCACACACATTGGAGGAACTCTCCAATTCAACCATGCATGTAATCCTCTGCTTGCACACCCATCGGAGGAACTCTCCAATTCAACCATGCATGTTAGCACAAGTATACTACATTTAGCCAGGTCTATCCCATACCAATGTAGTTATATGTTTAGGCTCAGTTCAATGGCGTATAAGATTGAGTCCTTAAATAGCCTTAGACGAGATATCTACATCCCAAATGGGCTAACCACAACACATTTACTGCACAATCACTTGCCCGATTAAAAATTATTTTGTTTAACCAAGACTAATGGCATACCATGTTATGGCACAACAAAGTTTACAACAGTGACCACCTATTGTAATTCCATATCTCATTAAGTCAATTTAATAATAATTCATCATGTGACATGAGCCCACCGTACAACTGAGCATGTCTATGCATAGCAACGGTAACCCAATTGTTGGTAATACATTTATGTTCCAACCTAGGGTAACAATGGATATAAGGCATTCAATAATCAAGGTGGCATAATAACGAGTAGATATTTATCTACTCTCACTAAATAAAATTGTTAAAGAAGTAGCATGCAATTTGTATAAAACAAAATACTTTTGCAAACATAGGTTCAACATAATCAAAGGTTATGACTTGTCTTGCTCATATATTGTTGTTGTTGAGTCTTGCTCTTCAAATCCTTCATTCGCTCTCTAGGTCTATCGGGAAAGTAAGCGAGAAATACAGATAAACAAAAAGAAGAGAATCAAACAAACTCCAAATTGAAAATAGATAGCTCCGGAACGTAGAGCTCAATTTTAGATGAATTTAGAAATTTTAATGGGTTCGATCGGAGTTTGTATGAAGGAGAGCGGGCTTTCAGAAGATTGAACAGGAGATAAAATCAAGAAAATAAAAGGAGATAGGTGGGCCCCATGATTTTTCTGAAATTTTGGAATTAAAAGGAATTAAAAAAAAGGCTGAGAGGCTAATATGTGGGCCATGGTCTATGGACCAAGTCCATGGTCTATAGAGTTGGGTTGAGGTGGCCAGCCTGAGCAGGTCAGTGGCACCGTGAAAACAGGCTGGTAGGCTGACATGTCCGGAAAGGAAAGATGGGCGGAGCGAATTCAACCCGGGGAGATTTGAGAAAATTGAAAATGATTTAAGAATTAAATAAATGTTGGAAATTCAAATAAATATTAAGTGAGCTCCAAACATTCTAAAAAAATATAGAAAAATTCCTTGCATCACAAGAAACACAAGAAACCCAACTAAAACTAGGTTTCTTTTATTTATATATAGATTAGTCAAATTAAATATTTTTATTTTGGAAAAATTCCCATCAAGCTTTATTTAATTATATAAAATCCAAACTGCTCCTTTTATTTTTAAAACTTTAAAAAAGGTGTGAAAATCGGGGTGTTACACTTGTTCTGTGAGCCAAATTGTCTGAGTGATTCGTGGTGACTAATAAGATATCTCCTTTTGTTTTCGAGGAATAGGTTCAAGAAAACAAGTTGCCCCCTTGAAATCATCTTTGTGTGAGCTGAGATAATTTTTGTACACAGTTTGCTGAGAGTTGCTTTTTTTTTTTTGGTTGTTGTTGGAAGCTCATAATGTGCTGCTTGTCTTAGCAGATCATTAACCATAAGCCTTATGATCACAGAGCGGATGTATTCAGCTTTGCTATTGTTCTATGGGAATTGATAACATCAAAGGTAGGCCCTGGTGACGAATGCATTTTGATCTGATTTCCGAGTTGTTTAAACTACCGTACTGTGTTGGTTAAAGGTAACAGTGAAGCCTGTACTCTGCTATAGGTTCCATATGATAACATGACGCCCTTGCAAGCTGCATTAGGAGTTAGGCAGGTATACGTATCTGATGCTGGCTATATATCGCCCTAGATGAACTCAAATTCTCTTATTGATAGCGTGTCTTCTGATCTTTGTTCAGAAATCCCTGTTGAGCTGTGGTTTTTCTTATGCTCTGCTCCCCTTGCAATAGGGATATCGCTTGGAGATTCCCCCAAGTGTGGACCCAAGATTGTCGAAACTGATTCGACAGTGTTGGCACGAAGATCCTGATGTACGGCCCATTTTCACTGAGATCATCATACAACTTGAAGACATCTTACAGCATGTTGAGGTAGAACACACGTTGTTTTCATTCATGTGACGCAAATCGCCAGTGTTTTTTTTTTCTTTCAATCTTACAGCATGGTTTTTTGGCAGGCACCCAAGGGTGGTCATCGACGTTCTAGATCCAAGATGCAAAAGAAATCACAGCGATAGAGAGAGAATACATACAATAGAAAAGGTTATTTTTCCTGAACAAACCTGTGCGAGATGCTTTGTCCCAAATTCCAACAGGCTGACGATCAGCCGATGCGTGTGTGATAGGGTTAGAAATTAGAATGTCTTGTTATGTTTCTGTATATACGTTGGGTGCCTTTCATTAATGTGTATAAATTAGTTTATAGGGTTTGTAACTACGCCTGGCACCGGCGGTATGTAATTTATCTTTTTGCCCTTTGAGACAGGGATGTATATGTATGCATGCCTTGAAAAGGTGTCGTACGTGCTGAAGCTCAAGACAGCAAAACAACGACATCGTTTTGGGAGAATGAATGAATACCTGCATGCAAGGAAGAACATCTCTCTGTACGCGCTGAAGCTGAAGAGAATACAGCAGGTCGGATTGCTGTTAATTTTTTCCTTTCTTAATCTTTTTTGTTTGTTTTTGAATAATTGGGCAACCAATCCACAGTAATATCTTGGCTTCCACATCGCAAATACAAAGAGAAGTGTGTGTGCATAAGTGTGTTATGCGTTGATTTGGTTTGGCCACGTAACTGATTAGCTTAGTTAATACATGGGCGTACGTGAGATGCTTTGCACCAGTTTCTCTAACCGAAGCACAGAATAACTATTCTATGCTTAGGAGCAGAATAATGTTTCCATGTATGTGCGTGTGAGTGCGTGTGTGGGTGTATTCTCCCTATGTATTTGCACGTGAAAATTTTGGAAATTTTTAGAATATTGAGTTTAACTAGTTTACTAACTAGTTCAAATAAGTTTGAAATAAAATTCAACTAGAGTTTTCATTTTTGATGATAGTTTGATTGTAGGTATGTGCTGATTTTATATATAAATCAGCAAAGCATGTAATATAAATTCGTTCAACTCTCTGAATTAGAGTATATTTTTTAAAGGTATGTGTTTCATTTTAATTGTTATAAATGAGTACAAACCTTAAAATTGAAAGTTTCAAAAAATATACCCGAATTAAGCTTGAATTCATGCATTTAAAATTATAGTGCCTAGGCCCATGGTGCCCCATTTCACCATCCTACACATATATACATACGTACATATACATACATATCAGCGATCTAATTAGTTTTGGACCATCCAAAAAGCCTGATTTTAGAAAATGCAAAACAAATAGTAAACAAATTCAAAAAAATACGAAATTTGGTTTGTAGCTACATTTCAATGAGATGAAGAAGATGAACGGTTCGGATTGAATATTTTTGTCACGGATTTCTTAAAATCATCCTGGAGCATGGGAGGATCTGTGCTTTGAAGCTGACGGTAGCAAAACTCTATATACATACATACATACATACATACATATACATACATACATATACATACACATATACATATATATATGTATGTGTATATATATATGTATATATATATATATATATATATATATATATATATATATATATATATATACATATACATATACATATATATATATATATATGTATATATATATATATATATATATATATATATATATATATATATATATATATATATATATATATATATATATATACATACATACATACATACCTCAGAGAAGCGCGTCCAAACCATTCAAGCACGCTTACTTCAATATATACGCTAGTACTATTCTACGCGTGTGCCTAGCTACATGTTAGTCGTAACCTCAGAGAAGCGCGTCCAAACCATTCAAGCACGCCCACTTGTGTTGCTAAGCCAATCAGTAGCATGGCTATACAACTAATACATGCGTTTTAGTTTGTACAAAAATCTTTTTTTTCTTTGTTTTAGGCACAACTTTTTATTGGTAGCTCCAATTCATGAATGGTTTTCACCAGTAGCTTACTGACGACGAGAGAAACAAAATGATGTAAATCTCACAAATAAACACCACATAAATTAGATTTTACAGTCAAAATAAACATCAATTTACTATTGAATGATAGCAAAATGAATTTTTTTAAATAATATTTTTAATGAAAAAATATAGAAAAAATATACCAAAAATAAAAATTATAAATATACTTACCTATCGTGGATTGAAATCATGACAGAGAGTCTGTCCCCATTTCAAATGGTGATAGACTTTCTGTTACTATTTAAAATAGCGATAAAGACTCTATCACCAATCCAAATAACGACAAAGAGTCTATCGTCGGTCTCTTTGTCACCATTTGGTTCAGCGACAAAGAATGCACAACATCAATGTACACAAGTCGACATGAATATATCTCATTGCAACCAATAATAACAAATAAGCCAGTGCTATTATTTTTATAAAAATCATAACAAGTTTGGAAATATCTATTAAAATTTTTGTATGAAGTACAGATGTGTAGCACAGAATTGAGTCTCGAACACAACAAAATTATTGGTATTTTATACAAGACAAGCTTAAAAGCAAACCAATTACAATATTCAATCTAAAAGCAAAATTTAGATAACATTTGATGATCTGAGATGGAATTTAGTATCATATGAAGGAAAGGTTTATACTATGTGATTAAATCCATTTTGAAAGACTAAAATACATCGGTACATCTAAAGAACAAAAATAACTAGAGCATAACAAGCAATAGAGGTAGATGAATAGAGCTACTACAACTGGTGTAGTCATTGCACGTTTAAAGTTCGAAAAGAAAAGAATGAATGAAATATAGTAGTTCATAATAAAGGGGGATTACATGGTGCATATATTTTGGATGATACAAATGGCAGCATAGAGCAGCCACGAACATAGACAAAAGTATGATACTAGTGTGCCTTTTAGAAATGTAAAAGGGTGGTATCGACTAGCTTTATGGGCGGAGGACATTAAGGCTTGAATGGTAACCAAGCTCCAAGTTCTGACTACGAAGCTATTCGTTCTTCTTCTTAATCTCTGTGAAGTTCTCTTCCATTTCATCAAGGCAATATAACAATGTATGAATGTAGCATTTGGCATGTATGGGATATGGTGGGTCTACCCATTCAGTGAATTTGCAATCTATGGTTTGCAAGCAAGAGTATGTGTCATATAGCGAGACATGAGCCGAATGTAAGTAAGAATTGTAGCAATTACGATGAACAGATGGCATCGGTAGAAACGATGTCCTGGGTTGGGATCCGACCCATCAGAAACATGCACAATGGCGCCGATGTCGTGCTTGCATTTTGGCCAGTTCAAGAAGCAGAGTGGGTGGCCTTTGTGGATTGGATCTTAGAGGCCATATGAGTCCCTTATTCAAATAGAAAAATCTAGGCTAAGGGGATTGGATCTAGTGGACCGTAGATTATAGTATCTTCGAGGAAGGGTTGCGGCCTCGAAACCATGAAGGGATAGGGCCTCAAGGTGATGTCCGACCCAGTCTTCCCCATTTACCCCTCCTACAGCTTGAGGTGCCTCCTCTGTTTGTCATTGCAATGGAGTAGAGTTTGGGGTAGAGAAGAAAGGCTGCTTGGGTGACAGGTGATTTTATACCTCACTTTGGTCTAAAAAGCGGGCTGCAGCATGTTGTCGCTTCGGTCTGAGAAAGCAATGGGCTTCAATGTGTTGTTAGTTCCCTCTGAGATAGGCAGTGTGTTATCCGTCGGTCTGAGATAGGCAGCATTTTGTGACTTCGTGGTGTGCGGAGTGTTGTCAAATCAGACTGTAAAAGGTGCTGGCAGTGTATTGTCAAATCGAACTGAGAAAGCTCATGTGTGTATTGTCCAATCTTTCTAATATAGCTGAAGGCATTACGGAGAAAACTAATATATCGTAGTTAAGTAAGCAAAAGGTCATATCTGAGTAGTATATAACTTAAGAAAGCAAAAAAATATATCTAAATGGTACATATGTTAAGAGTAAAATACAATATCCGATTAGTACATCAGGTATGAAAGAAAAAACTAGCTGGCGCCCCTGCGCGGTGTGACCCCTTGTGTGGTTCCAAGCTTCCTCCGCCGCTACACTTGTCCAAATGGCTATGTGAGCTGGTCAGGGGCCTATCCACGAGTACTCCTAGCAGGCCATACTAGTGCTGTTGGAGTAGTGAAGGTGGCTTAATGTCAGGACCCGAATATGCAAATCCGGACCCTCTGTGTATACTGCACTAGTCCAGGATCACGCTAGTGCACACATGCTCAACATTAGTGAATATCACAATCATACATAGCGGAAATAAGATAAAAGACATTATATATTAAATATTACCAGTTAAATGACCTTATGGTCAACTTACTTAACAATGCCTCACAAGGCTGAACAACAAATTGAACTGCAGCAGAAAAGAAGATGTAGATAACCCCTCAGTATACCACAGGCAACTGACGAGGCTCACACCCTAAACGTTCGTCTCTTCATGGTACATCTTCTTCAGCACTGATGATGTTGTAGGCAAGGGTGAGTATATAAAGCACTCAACAAGTTGTGCATAGAATGCAATTCTATCATAACTATATGCAAGGCTTATTCCAAAGGAAGGCTAAAAGGTTCATTTGCGTTAAAGCAGCATTTATGAACAAATATAGTATATAGATTGAAAAGACGGTAAAAACAAATAACAGTAATAGATAGATTCAGCATTTCTCAAGTAAACCATATTTCCCATCCTAAGTCAAGATTCAACTTCCATGGCAACCTGCCATCATCCCAAGTTTTATTTTGCAAAAGTCTAAACCCTTGACTGTAATCCCCGAGCATTGCTCAATACCGTGAGCACGGCTATCCGAATAGATTGTACACTCTACAGAGGTTATGCACTTTACCCACACGACATGATAATCTCTTTGTGCACGCCATTAGCACACTTCCTTTGGTATCTTTGAGAGAATCATGACAAAGCCTTTACAATGCATCATCTTAACCCAGTACTACCCGCTGAGGTTTCAACACTGGTGGGACTGGTTACCACATCCAGGGCCCCCCTCTTGCGTCATGTGAGCCACCCCGAGCGTGGACTGGTTACCACCACCCGGGTCTCACGCCACCACGATAGTACTAAAGCTAAGACTTTGCAAATTAGTCAGCTAGGCTGCCCCATAACAGACATGTGGTTGCATGATTGACTCAGGTCAAAGGCTCACAAGGTGTCCTTAGGGTTGATCAAAACAAGACATACACATACCCTCTGCCCATCGGGCCCACCCTGGCATCCTGCCCTTGCCACTTGCTCCGATCTAAAATCATAACCACCCCAGTTGATTACCAAGCACCACGTGCCATCAACAATTCAATATCGTTGCGTGACATCCGTTGCCACCACAACTCAATCTCATCGTGTGACCACACATGACACACAAATTCAGAACATTGTTCCATATTCCATTAGTCCAGATTATTTATCAAAGATTCGAGTACATGTGATGACGTGGCATGGCTAAGCAATTCTAATTCGATCTAACCATCCATGTTGATTTCATTATTAACCAACTATAGTGAACCAACCTAGGGTGACAATAGATCATGGCATACAAATGACGAGGTAGGGTATAATTCAAAGGGTACATTAGCTAATCCCAAATTTAAGTTGAAATCATTTATACGATTGAAATAACATGCAATATAGTTAAAACAAAATAGCAACTAATCTAGCTATGGGTGCAATATGATCAAAGCACAACTTGCCTCGCTTAAGCTCCTGGTCTTGGTCTAAAGATTGTTCATGAGTCACAAATTCCTCCTCCGAAGTCTCGCACAATTCAACGTCTACGCGAATCGAGAAGAAATAGCAAATAAACACCAAAACCAAAGAACAATGGAACTCAAAAATTCAAATAAAAATCATCATTGGATAGATCTCAATTTTACAAATTTTTAGGAATTTGACTCACCTCAATCGAAGTTCGTATGCAAAAGTTATAGCATTTAGAAGTTTGAAAATAAATTAAATTGAATTTCTAGATTTAACCGAATTATTTTTATAATGGAAAAATACGAATTTTCCCGCCCCGGCTGTACGGACAACACGTGGCACAATCCAAGCCATCTAAAACCGATCGGACAATTACCCTTTAATCCGCGACGTGGCTTAACGTCAACCATTGGATTCTAATCTAACGGCTATTACTTACCCGAGCCGTTTACTGTTGACCTAATGACGTGGCCCAATTCCTAACCCTCCGATTTCAATCCGATGGTTGAACTTACCCGAGCCGAGCGCTATTCCAAAATCGACGTGGACGAATCCGGCACATTGGTTGAAGATCCGATGGCTGATGCTCCTCGCGAACGTCAGTGAAGATGCGGCGGTGCAGCTGGCCGAACTTGGAGAAGAAGATCCCTCCGACGGTGTTCCGGCATGCTCCGATGAGGAAGAAGTGGCGTAGTGGACGCGGCGCAATGCAACGACCTTGAATCCGACTTCGATGCAACGGATGAGTCACCGGCGACGACGAAACACGGCGAAACCTCCTCGGGAAACTCCGGCGAGCATGCGCGGTAGCTTCGGTGATTCTCTAGTGATGATGCAACACGGAAACAAAGCGGCGGCTTGTGACGAACCTTAGGAGAGGCTCCTCAGGCCTTATATACCCGGCACTCGGCGTAAACTCGGAAAGTTTTGCGGCGGCGGCGGGGTTGTACTCGGACACGGTGGCGGCGGAGTTCAAATCGGAAACGATGATCTCCGAGCGTTCGATCACGATTTGACAATCCGGATAAAACGAGGCATCCGAATCGGTACCGATTACTGGTGATCACATGATGATGATCTAACGGCTGTGAGAAGTTAGGGTTTCATAAATGTCGTGAAGTGATATTGACCGTTAGATCACGATCCAACGACGCACGTTGATCCTCCGATTCTCTTGGCGGTGCGCACGGTGATGGGCTTCGCCCGTTCTTTATTCATAAGGATTTCGGTTTTTCTAATAAAAATAATAAGAGAAAATCATTTGATTTATTTAAGGTAGTAAAATACTTCTAAAAATTCCAAGAAAAATCTCAAAAATACTTTGAGACATTCTGGACCTAAATAAAATATTTTTGACAAAACTTTATTTTAACTTTTCTTTTTATAATTATTTCTTAACAAAAAGCAATATGTTTAAATTCAAAATAATTCAAATAACTCTAAAAAAATCCAAATAAATCCAGAAAATTCACAAAAATCATAAATTGCAATAAAATAATATTAAATAATTAAAAAGCCAAAAATTGGGATGTTACACTTAAGATGGCCGAGTTGGTCTGAGCGCATTGGCGAGCTAGACAGACCAAGGACCGCACCCAATGACTGCTGGTCAGGGTCCACGAACCGGTCCAAGTCGGAGTTGTTGATGGGAGTGAAGTCACCGGAGTGGGTCGTGCTCTGCTCAGGTGCTGCATCGATCACTACTGACAAACTTTTCATATTAGTAAACCACATAATATGAAGAACATAATAGCGGAAAGGAGGCCACACGATGTACCCGGAGTCATGTGGACGTTCAACTCAGAACGCTGCCAACTAGAGCCCCTTGGCACGTTCGGAGGAGGGGCTGCCTACATGTGCAATGTTCTAGATGTGGCCTGCGGCACATGTCGACCCCATATAGCTGAGGTGCGCTGTGAACCTATACGACGTCGTTGTCCCTAGGCCTCCTATAGGATATAAGCTGGATGATGCGAGCAGTCTTCTAATGTACACGTTGCAACACCCCTCTTAGGAAGTCCATCGTGACCTCCAGCCTGTCCCCCTGGCCAACTCCAGCTAGTAGTGCGTAAATTACTTACAAAACTACTTAATTTGGACTCTAGGTCATGTGCATAAATAACTATAGATACTCTATAAGACTAATTACTTACAACCCTAATTAATCTGGTTCCTATGTCGTCTACCTAAATTATTATTACTCTACAGACCTAATTACTTACAAATCTATTTAATCTGATCACTAAATTGTATTTCTAAATTTTAATTTAAATGGACCATAAAAATTTTACTTGCACAAACAACGAACTTTCTCCTACCCCTCTCCTCCTCCTCCCCCACTTTTCTTCCTCTAATCCTCCTCCCACCTCTTCTTCCTTCTTCCCCACCTCTTCTTCCTCCACCTCCTCGTCCTCCTCCTCCCCTCTCCCTTCTTTGCTCCTACGTAGCGCTCGGTCTCGGTGAATTGAAAAACGTCAGTAGAAATGAGGTCGAAGGCTTGGGCGTAGCACTATAAAAGCCTCTCTATCGCCATTTAGAATGGTGACAGAATTGAATCATTGGCGACAACTCTCTGTCGCCATTCCAAATGATGACAAAGTCTTTGTCACGTTTTTAAGCAGTGATAGAGAGTCTGTTGCCATTTCAAATAGCGACAGACTCTCTGTCGTGATTTCAATCCATGATAGGTCGGTATAATTGCAATTTTTATTTTTGACATGTTATTTCTGTAATTTTTCATTAAAAATTGTTATTTAAAAAATTCATAGTAAAATATATACATATGGATAGTAAAATTTATATATAGGAATAGTACAATCTATCACTAGACTATTAGTAATTCATAGTCATTTTGCTATCAGGTGATAGATTTTACTATCTGTATATATACGGTAGTACTAATTTGCGCTTACATGCAGATTAGGTTATTCCACGCACTGACCGAAATTGTAGTGAGTTAATGCATTATAAACAATGCTAGTAAATGTAGCCCAGTAGTAAATCACAAAACATTTTACTATTGAACAACCAATGAATTGACTGCACGAAGTGCATACAAAGCATACCGTACTGATTAAATCCAATTCGATAGTAAATAACAAATACATTTTACTATAGAACAACAAATTGAATTACTATCGAATCATTTACTAGTTCATGCATTGGTCAACCCAGCTAATTAATGCATATTATAGTTTGTATATGAATATGTTTCTTCTTGATTTTAGTCATATCTTTTTATTGGCAGCTTGGATTTGCAAATGATTTTCACCAATAGCTTACTGACGACGTACGAGAGGAATAAATTGATATAATTCTCGCTATTAGACAGTAATTTTTCTAACTAGTAATAGAAAATACTATATGTACAACATAAAATTACTGCATATACAATATAAAATTATTACATTTGCAACATATTCTGCATAGATCAGTTATTCAATAGTAAAATCCATGAAAACTATATGTATAAGTTTTAAAAATTCTCAAAAAATTATCATAGTTAGGGAATGTGAGTTTCTACAATTCTGTAAAATTTGAATACCAAACTCAGTCATATTTGAAAGACATGAAAATGACAAATTTACTATTCATCACTGATTAGTGCTTGTCAATTTCATAACTTTCAAATGCGATGGAGTTTGATCATTTTACAGCCTTATAGAAGCCTACATACCCTATGTATGGTAACTTTTTGAGAATTTTTTAAAACAAGTATTTATGGTTTTCATAAATAAGAATTTACTTCTCTTTGTCAGACCTATAGTAAAATATTTGAAAAATTCTCAAAAAATTACGACATGTTGGGGAGTTGAGTTTCTACAACTCCGTAAAATTTGAAGACCAAAATTAATCGCATTTGAAAGATATAAAATTGATAAAGTGCTAAATAACAGGATATGCTGTCTTTGACTTAAAAAAATAACATTTTACTGTGAAAAATTCTCAAAAAATTACCACATGTAGAGAAGATGAGTTTCTATAACCCTGTAAAATCTAAAGACTAAACTCAATTGCATTTGAATGATATAAAAATAACAAAGTACTAAACAACAAGATATAATGTTTACTACTGTCAAGAAAACTACATTTTACTACCTATTACTATATGTGTTACTATGTGCTGTATATAGCAGTATTATAGTGAAAAATTTATAAAAATCATATGTACACATTTTCAAAAAATCTCAAAAAATTACCATATGTAGGGTAGGTGAGTTTCTATAACCCTACAAAATTTAAAAACCAAACTCAATTGCATTTGAAAGATATGAAATTGATGAAGCACTAGATAGTGAAAAATCACTAGTCAGCCAAATTTATTTTTTTCATATCTTATAGCTGATATCTTTCATGCCAAAGGGTTTAGCATTATGTGGAGTCTATACGGTAGTAAAATCTTACAACACATTAAATAATTCGATGTTCATTTGGTAGTAAAATATAATTTATGCAGCATGTATTGGTGAGACTTATATCATTATGTTTCTCTCATCATCAGTAAGCTACTGGTGAAAACCGTTCGTAAATTGGAGCTACCAATAAAAAATTATAGCTAAAATAAAGAAAAAAGGATTCATGTGTAAATAAGGAAACACATTAATTAGTTGATTTGTCATGTAGCTAATAGTCAACTAGGATAGTTCCATTACGTTGAGTACTAGTATACGTGGATCAATCTGTTTGTGTTGACTGGCTGAGGTGTAGCCTATTCTACACACAGCTATATAATAGTGTGTGTGTGTGTGTATGTATAGATAGGGGGAAGTTGTGACATCCCAAAATTTGGGTTTTTAAAAATTTATATTAAATTAGCCATCCAAAAATTTTACATCAATCTTATTTGAATAAAGAAGCTTAATTTAGAATTTTCTAAATCTAAAACAATTTAATGTGCCTTCTATGTGCATCAAGTAATTTAAAATTTAGTTTTTACAGTATTCTTTGTATCTCAGGGAATTTCCCAAATTTAAGATTCGCTAAAAATTAATTAAAATTATTAATTTAAACATTTGGATGTTAATTGGATTTTTAATTTGAATTATTAATTGTTTGAGCAATTCTATATCCAAATTCCAATTCAAACCTTTCCTTTGAAATTCCATTTAAATTTAAAATTTGGATTTTCCTCGGTGTTCTAAATAACCTGGCATCCATATCCTTCCGAAATTAAAGTTCAATCCTTTACCATCCGCAAACCCAAAATTTCAAATTCTGGTCCTTATTCGAAATTTCACCTGAGTTCAAAAATACTCCAAAAATCTCAAAATTCATAGAATTAGGTTCCAAATATTCTATAATAATTTTGGGAATTTTTCTAAGATTTATAGATCTCTATAGTATTTTATCTCTCACGCTTTAATTAAATCTATTTTATTAATCCCAAAATTATCTAAATTCCAAAATTCATCCAAAATTAGCGAAACCAATTTTATTGGGTTCCATTTTATTCTTTAGGAGTTTTAGGATCTTTTCTGGTATTTTTAGATCTTGTTACCTATTTTATCTCGCACGCTTTAAAATCTGCACTGTTGATCGTCTTCAACCTCCGGTCAGTACTGTTCATGTCTAGCCCCTTTTTCAAGGCAATCTTCAAATGCTCATGTCTTTTGCAATTCTCAACAAAATCAAGTGAGGTCAGTTGCAAAACGATCGTGTCATAAAAGACTTCAATTCTCATGCAATTACCCCCTCTGAAATCAAGTGAAACGGTTGCTGCAATCAATTCTTTGCCGTTTCTTGTTTTAGCCATAACTCTTCTGTTTCTCCTTCCCTCAATGTGAGTGAGTACTTAAAAGTTTCGTCTCGACGTCCTCCATCCCGTGCTCACCTTGCCCCGTTGGTCCAGTACCGTTTCCCTTCTCAAAACTCGAGAAAACCCAACGCCCGGCGCACTCCAAAGACACCGGTGAGTCATCTTTTGCTACGGTGAGTTTCCGGGTAAACCAACCGTGTCACATTGTGCCTTTTGCTTCCGTCATCACAACCATTCAATCGGATTTGATTTTCGTTGCAGTTTGACCCCGAATTTCGAGTTTGTTTGTCGTCGGTCGTCGCTCCGTTCTTCATTGATTCCTCTCAAACCGGTAACTCCCGATCAAATTCCTTCTAGATATAGCCTAGTATGATCTTGCTCTACGCCGTGCTCTCGCTAGTTTTAGGAAATTTTGCGTTTTAATGTGTTTTCGAGCACCGTGCCATCCGGGTCGTCTTGCTCGTCCTTAGCGCCGTTGCCCTAGGCCCCCCCGTGGCCGGCTGTTGTGCCCACAGGCTCCCCCTCACCTTGCCACCCCCACCCCACCCCTTGGCCGCCCTTCCTCGCCGCCCCTCGGCGCCAAGACAATAGCCAGCAATGCCACTTAACGTCGGCCTGTTTTGGCGTCACATTCCTTGTCGGCTTGTCACGATTTTTGGTGATCCACCTACGTCACCTCGTGATCTATGGTACCCTCTGTCTCCCTTTCAAATTTTGTGCAATTTGGTTCATGGAATCAAAAGTTACAGCCGTCCAAAGATCAAATTTTGCCAGAGGCTGTTCTTCCTCGTTTTTATGAGTTTGGCTGTGAAATTTTTATGGTAGACTCCTCTTGATGTCCCCTACATGGTGCTCATCCTAACTCAAGGTTTTGCCTGTGGGATTTGCACAGAAAAATTAATCTTCCCCGATCAGACTATGTTTCAACGGCAGAAAACTTCGTCATGCGTTCCCCGTTGAACCAGAAGGTAAAACTCAGATCCGTTCACGTCATATTGTGCCAAATATTTCCAGATAGCTCTATGTAAAATTTGGTTAGGTTTCATCTTTTATTTTAATAGTTATGTCCGTTTGATCTATTAGCTCCAAGAGCCGTTCATCGGCAGTTTGTGATCAATCCGGTGGGTCGCCGCCAAATCTGTCTATATTGTTGAGTTTGTCTCGTCGCGTTCTACGCGATGGATATTTCCCCTTTGCTGTTGCATCTACCAAAATTCTTTTTATTCGTTGGCCGCCGCCTTTTGCCGCCGCCGCGCGTCGTCTAGTGCCTCCAAGCATTTGGTTTGTCATGGCAATACCATTGTCTCCAGTAGATCATTATTCCCTATTTTGCCCATCGGTGAAGTTCAATTGATTCCCGGTTGCCGTCAAAGCAATGTTCTAGAATCTACCCGTCGTCTTTTCAACTAAGCCGTTGTGCCCAATGCAATTCGTTCTTAATTTGGAGCTTACTTGATTTGTCTTTTTGAGTTTTGTTGTATTTGTGCTTCTTTGTCGTTAGAGTGTCGTCCAGAAGTTACCCGAAGTAGCTGAAGGACGAGGAAGTCGAAGCATTCGATTGAAGAGCCAAAAGTTGAGGAAGCCGAAGATCAATTAAAAAGTGTAAAGAGCAGTTTATAACAAGTGCCAAGCAAGTTGTGCTTTGATCATATTGTTCCCAGTTTTACAAATTTACTTTGATTCAAATTGTTGCATGCTAGTTCAAGATTAAAATGATTTAAATTAATTTGGGATTAGCTATTCAATCCAATTGCTAATATCACCTTGCCATGATTATTTGTATGCCATAATTCATTTGTCACCCTAAGATGGTTGATTATTAGTTGGTTGTTTTTACTTGCCAACGTGGGTTGGTTAGATCATGTATAATTGCTTAGCCATGCCACGCAACTCATGTCTTTTGAAAATAAAAGGTTAATACTGATCACTGGATTATGAAATGTGTTTGTGAAATGGTGTAATGTGTTGCCACACGATGATGTTGATATGTGGAACCAGTGTGGTTCTACATGGATGTTGAGTTGTTGTTGGCATTGTGTTGCGCAATAATCAACTGGGGTGGTAAAGGATTTAGACTGGGACAAGTGGCAAGTGGCTTTATGCCAGGTGGGCCATCGTGGCATTTGGGAGGGTTGAGTGTTGTGAGGGCTGTGCGCCAATTTTGAGAGAAGGATGTCTTGCCTTGGTCAGTTAAGGACTTCACCTTGCAAGCCTTTGACCTGAGTCACTCGTACAACCACATGTCTGAATGGGAAGACCTAGTTTAGTAGGATTCTGATATCTCACCTTTGATACCTCGGGGTGGCAGTTACACGGGGTAATCAGTATGGGGAGCATGCGTGCTACTGGCTTGGTACCCTATCCAACGTGTGTTAAATGCATCCTATACTTCGGCTATGTGTGAGGGAAGTGATAGTGAAGACAACCCGGGGAGGTTCCTTGGTTGAGCTAGAAGTCTCTTAAAGGCTTTGTTATGATCGCTCATTCGCATACTCTTGTATGGCGATTCACGGCTAACGTGGTAAGTTGATTGTATCTTGTGGGTAAAGTGTACAACCTCTGCAGAGTGTAAAAACTATTCGAATAGCCGTGTCCGCGGTATTGGACATTGCTCGGGGATTACAGTCAAGGGTTAGATTTTGATAAAAAATGAGGTTGGGAATGTGGACAATGTGATATGGAAATTGGTTAAGGATGATAAATGCTTTACTTGAGAATGATTATGAAATTTATTATGGGTATTATTTGTTTTATCTTTTTATCTACTATGATTATTTGTGAATGCTGCTTTATTGCAAAAGAACCATTCAGCCATTCCTTTGGAATAAGCCATGAATGTAGTAATAGAACTGCATTCTGTGCATGACTTGTTGAGTACGATTGTGTATTCACCCTTGCTATAACAAAACATCACCAGTTGAGGAGAAGTCTTTGTTTTCGAAGGAGAAGTTCTGCAAGAAGGCGAATATCTAGGAGTTGAACCTTGTCAAATGCCTGTGGTATTTTGATGGGATTCACCAACGTTCTCCGTTCCGCTGCTGTTCGTTTTACTCTGAGTTGAAGCCATCCAGGCTCACAATTGTAAGTTGACCTTAAGGTTGTTCAACATGTTATATTAAAAGATGAATTTTTTATTTATTAATCCGTTGTGTATGATTGTGATATTCATCTTTGTTAACTGTGGGCACTAGCTACTGATTCTGGGACTAGTGCTGAAAACACAGAGGGTTTTCGGATTGCGAATTCGGGTCCCGACAGAGGTGGTATCAGAGCATACTGACTGTAGGTCTTGACCCTAGATAGTTTGGCCGTTCTTTAGGAGCTTCAAAATTATTTTCCAAAGAGAAAATTTAACTTGAAGAATAACAAGTTCTTGACTTACCTTATTCTTCCATTCTTTTCCCCTTTTGCTGAAATTTCTATCTTTCTCCGCTGATTTAAGTTGAAAATCTTACCTCAGCTAACTTGAATAGATAACGATGTTTCACAGTTTAGGAGAAAGTACTGGATGCCGTTGCTGAACCTTAAGATCGTGAAGACAGGAATCGTCGAGCTCAAGGAAAGAGTGCCGATGAAGTATTCCAGAAGGTAGAAGAACCAGTGCCGATGAAGTGTTCAAGAAATTCGAAGAATCAGTGCTTGTGTAGCCGTTGAGACTCAAGTGTGAGAGTCACGTCTGTCTAAGTGAGGAGTGTTACCCTTTCTAGACGTTAGACTTGTGTGCTTAGGTTAATTTGGTTTTCTGTTTGCTGTGTTTGCAGTATGTGTTGCATGGCCCTTAGGCTTTTGTGAGCAACCATACCAAGTTGTAAATAATGATTGTATAATTTGAGGTTTTGGGTTAAACCTAATCCCGTAATAGTCTTGGATACTTATCTATGCTTTTCCCTCTTGCCTATTAACTTTGGACAGTCAACAGATGGAGAAGTTTTCCAGTGACAGCCTTGGCAGTGATTCCGAAGCAGTCTAAGTCAGCTCAGTTGCTACCGCTAGTGTCGGTGACAGGATAGTTGATGATCAACCGCAATCCCCAGTACTAGTAGTGTCGTACCAGAATCTGAACCAGTTCTTTGTCACCCAAACTCTGTTTATGCAGATGGTGATGCAAAAGATGAACAATAATGAAATCAATAGCATTGTTCCACCGATTGAAAATTCAACAGTGCGTTCTTAGTGCAAGTTTGCAAAGTTCATAGAAACCAAGTCACCCATTTTTGAAGAATTCACCTCCCTACAAGGTACAGAAACTTGGATTCAAGTCATGGAGAAGAAGCTATCTTCCATACAGTGTGATGATAAAGATAAGGTTATATATACCACCAGTCAGTTAGAAGGTGCAGCATTAGCTTGGTGGAAAAACTACCCTGCTATCCATGGTAAGGATCAGACTATCACTTGGAAGGAATTCACTACTGCGTTTCGTGAGTTTCATGCTCTGTTGAAAGGTGCATTAAGTACAACCAATTCAGAGGAATATGCAACTCATGCATATCACAACCAATCTGGACATTGTTCTTTAGAGTGTTGCAAACTAGACAAATCAGAGGATCGTGCATGTACCCGTTGTGGAGTCATAGGACATACCTCGGACGAGCATCATATTAATTGTTCCAGTTGTGAAGGGAACCATCCTCTTGGAGAATGTCCGAATAATAAGATTACATGTTTTATTTGTGAAAGCCAAGATCATTACCCAAGCTAGTGTGCTATGTATTCGGTATTGACCTCTGCAATGCAACGTCAACAAGATAATTTCTGAGCCATTGTGGTTGAAGAGTTAGCAAAGAAAGGCATGTTGTCATCTACCCATGCCTTGTCACAGGAACAGTTAAAAGAGAAATACCAAGAATCTAGCAAGCTACAGTAGAAAAGAAGCAAGTCAAAGTCACTAGGAAGTTGTTTCCTTTGTGGTAAACAAGGTCACTATGCCAAACGATGTCCCCAGAAGAATCAAGCACAAACTTTACCTTCAGTCCTCCCAGAAGTCAATTCAGTTCAAAGCATATCATCAAGATTGCATAGTGCAGCATCAAAGAATGGATTATGCTATGCCTGCCGTAAAAGAGGTCACTTTGCCAAGCAATGCCCGTTCAAATATGAAGTACTTTGTGGAATTGAGATCGTCCCTGAAGCTACCTTGGTTGAGCCTGAATTAACAAGTATGCCTGAAGCAACAATAGAAGCCGATTGTTCCAAGAAGCAGTTGAAGAAAAGACGGTTGACTGATGAAGCTACCAAGAAGTTTCCGAAGCCATGATGCTATACTCTAGTTTATAAGAGTAATGCCAAGGAATTCTCTTAGCAATTCCTATTTGTGGAATAAATGTACCCAGAATTCTAATCAAAAGTATTAAGTGAAAGTGCATCTAGGCACTTATGTTATTTTGGTGATTAATGACAAACGCATATAATGACAATCTATGTAATTGTGTAAATGCTTAACTTAGTGCTTAGCAAATGACAAACCTCTAATATGATTATATTGCTATGAGACTAACATGTTCATTGCCAAGTTGAGTATTAGTCTCATCTATTTAGAGGAAAATCAAAAATCAAGTGGAATGGTTAAGCAAAGTTAAGGTATGCAATTTTAAATCTCTTCTATATTTGTTATTGCATTCCTTTTGTGCAAATGCATAGTGAACTCCAAGTAGCATGTTGATTATATATATGTACATTGCTCATTTGTGCATATATATTCATTTGAGTTCATTATGTGCTTTGTTTTTAGTATGCATGTATTAACTAGAGTTAAACTTCATATTGCTATAGATTGACTTGGTGCATGCATGTTTTAGTTGTATATCTTCTCATGCAACTCCCTTAGTGAAGTTTAATCTAGAGTTGGATCACATATTTACTCTTATTCTAAATATTAGTTGCACATGTACAATTCGTGTATATTCTATTATGTGCGTCATTTAAGTAAAGACTGTGATCCTTGCCATTATTTAATTGATTCATCATATCGGCAATTATCTCTCTAGTGCATATAGATCAATTACATATTCATCATGATGCACTTAGTAGAGAACATTTCTTATATCAAGTGTTTCGGTTATATTGTGCCTCTTTATATGAAACACTTGTGGTACTTAATTGCTCACAAATATCAATTTATTCACATCTATTGAGCTTTTGGGACTAATGTCTTTCATGAGTGACTTGAAAAGAATTAGGTCCCTTGCGTGTATGATGACCAAGGTAGTTTGAAGGATGATCGTTAAGTCGAGGTCAACAAGACGGTGTCACCAAGAGTTGAGGACTAAGTCAAGATCGACTTGGCGTGGAGATCGTCAGAGAGGATGATCAAGTCAAGGTTGATAGGACGAGAGTCTCATGAGGTGAATCGAGTCAAGTTGAACAAGGCGAAGATGTCATCAACTATAAGGTAAAGGTCTTCATGCACCGGCATTAAGAAAGAAGACGGCATGCGGATTGAATGTAAGACTTTATTATCTTTGATTTAATTTGAGTCTAAGGATTGCCGTACTATTAAGAGGGATGCGACGTCGAATGACTTTTAGATGCGTCAAGTGTTCAAATGATCCATCCTTGTGAAACATAGAGTGAGAGTGGTATTGGTGGTACCTGAAAGTGAGAATTGTAGGTCTCTCTTGGATTCTTGGTGAAATCTGGATTTATCCTTTGAGATTTGGGTAGTGAGACCTTGTTGGTTGTGTAGCCCTTGTTCTTAGCTTTCAATAGAGTCCAAAATCACTTAAATCGGAGTCCGGAATCAAAAGTTATGCTCTTTTTCGTCGGGCTGCTGAGTCCAGTCCGGAGTATCCGGATATTTAGTCCGGACACTCCGGGGAAATTGTCCGGAGTCTCCGGGGAAATTGTCCGGAGTCTCCGGGGATTAAAGTCCGGACACTCCGGGTTAACCTTCTCGGTTCAAAGCAAATTCTTCCAGTCCGGACACTCCGGACTAAATGTCCGGATAGTCCGGGGTTTGCTAGCTCAAACGGCTAGTTTTTTGGGGACCTCTATTTAAAGCCCTCTCTTCCCCATTTGAAAGGTGGCCGTTATTCCACTGGTTTGAGGTGTTCTCCTCTTGTTCTTGAGCCCCCAAAACACCTCTTTACCCTTAGATCTAAGTGATCCCTTTGTGAGAAGGGTTGGGAAGGGTTTGATGAGTGAGGTGTTAGATTGAGGAGATTTGATTTGTTGAGCACTTGATTTCATCTCCAAGCTTGTTCTTCGTGAGCATTTGTTACTCTTGAGGTTGAGGACTCCTAGACGGCTAGGAGGTCACCCACGAGCCACCGTACTTTGTGTGGTTGGCCGTGGGAAGTTTGTGAAGGCCCGATTCCGCCGCAAGGGAAGGAATCAAAGAAGTGACGACCGGTGAGTGCATTTGTGCAACACCGGAGGAAGAGGGTTGAAAGAGACCCGGCTCAAGCGCCAAAGGAGTTGAAACCGGCGAGTGCATTTGTGCAACACCGGAGTAAGAGGGTTGAAAGAGACCCGACTCAAGTGTGACGGAGCCGCCTCAACGGAGACGAGGATCCTTCAAGGATCCGAACTTCGGTGAAAAATCGTTGTCTCCAAGTTTGCCTCTTTCCTTGCTTTATTACTTGATTTTGAATCTTGAAATTGCCCGATCTATTTGATTATTGAGTTTTCGCTAGGCATCTACTTGATCTAGGTTCTGCTAATGTTTATCATCTTTGTGTTCAAGTAGATTGTTTAAAAGTTGGAGAAATTTCAAATTTCATCTCGAGGTGCCCAATCCGAGTATCAGGACAATTACCTGATAGTCCGGACATTTATACCGAGTATCCGGATAAAATCCCTGACACTCGGGTGACCCCCTCGGCTCTTCAAGGTCTCCAATCCGGAGTATCCGAACAATTACCCCGGATAGTCCGGACATTTATACCGAAGTATCCGGATAAAATCCCCGGACACTCCGGACTGAAAACCTTGGATTGTTTTATTCCGCTGTGACTTAGTTTTAAATTTATTATTCGCCTATTCACCCCCCCTCTAGGCGACATCACCTGCCCATAAAGGATTTGATATGTCTTTGAGCATTCACTTCACTAGATAATGTTCATGTGTATGTTGGCCATAGAGCCTGAGTTCTCAGTAATGTGATGTAAAGACAAAATTTGTTGATTTAGCATATTGAAGACCAGTACTTTCACTTCAGTGGAATTTAAAGCATTAATTCGCTATGGAAAGAATATCTAGCTGACATAGAATTTCCAGTCGCTACTCGAGAACCAAACCAATAAAGATAGTATCAGACCAACAGATCATCAGAGCTGGTATTTTTATCCATGCTCTTGACAAGTCCAATAAGATAAAACTAATTCAGAACCTTCAGAATCCCATGACTCAGTCGTGATGTTAAGAGTTACCAGATTCATTTCGATCAATGTTCCTTACTCCGAAGGTCATTGGTAGTGAATTTGCAAGGATCAAGGAATCGTTCAAGACTTTGAATTGCCGTGAAGCAATTATCAATCAGCTTGAGTTCCTCAGATCAAGAGCTGTTCTCAAGAACCAACTCGACAGAAATGATGTTCAATCTTCGACCAAGACCGCAGAATAGCAAGTTGCTTTCGCCGTTAGGAGTAACTTGTCTAGTTTCCAAGAGAAGCAAAGAATCAAGTGTCAGTGGATAAATAAAAGGTTGCTTAGCAATGGTAGTTGTCAGCGTTGTTAGGAAGAGTGCAGATTGCCTTCCAAGGGCCACAGTGGAAGAAGTGTTTCATATGCCAGAAAGCAGACCCAGTTGAAGCCAATTAAGTTTGCAAAAGGATCCTGTCTTCAAGGAGTAGCTTATCAGAATTTGACCCAGTAGAAGGATGTTATCTAGCGTTTGACCTTGAAGCAATTCTGTCAAGTGTGCAGTTGACTGCAAGTGCAAAGAGTCTCGAAGGTCGAGTTTCCCTGAACCTATTCTTTAGTCAGCCCGAATCTCGGGGACGAGATTCTGTTAAGGGGGGAAGGTTTGTAACAACCCAAAATTTGGGTTTTCAAAAATTTATATTAAATTAGCCTTTCAAAAATTTTACATCAATCTTATTTGAATAAAGAAGCTTAATTTAGAATTTTCTAAATCTAAAACAATTTAATGTGTCTTCTGTGTGCATCAAGTAATTTAAAATTTAGTTTTTACAGTGTTCTTTGTATCTCAGGGAATTTCCCAAATTTGAGATTCGCTAAAAATTAATTAAAATTATTAATTTAAACATTTGGATGTTAATTGGATTTTTAATTTGAATTATTAATTGTTTGAGCAATTCTATATCCAAATTCCAATTCAAACCTTTCCTTTGAAATTCCATTTAAATTCAAAATTTAGATTTTCCTCGATGTTCTAAATAACCTAGCATCCATATCCTTCTGAAATTAAAGTTCAACCCTTTACCATCCGCAAAGCCAAAATTTCAAATTCCGGTCCTTATTCGAAATTTCACCCGAGTTCTAAAATACTCCAAAAATCTCAAAATTCATAGAATTAGATTCCAAATATTCTATAAAGATTTTGGGAATTTTTCTATGATTTATAGAATATCTCTGGTATTTTAACTCTCGCGCTTTCATTAAATCTATTTTATTCATCCCGAAATTATCTAAATTCCAAAATTCATCCAAAATTAGCGAAACAAATTTTATTGGGTTCCATTTTATTCTTTAGGATTTTTAGGATCTTTTTCAGTATTTTTGATCTTGTTACCTATTTTATCTCGCGCGCTTTAAAATCTACACTGTTCATCGTCTTCAACCTCCGGCCAGTACTGTTCCTGTCCAGTCCCTTTTGCAAGCCAATCTTCAAATGATCATGTCTTTTGCAATTCTCAACGAAATCAAGTGAGGTCAGTTGCAAAACGACCGTGTCATAAAAGACTTCAATTCTCATGCAATTACCCCCTCTGAAATCAAGTGAAACGGTTGCTGCAATCAATTCTTTGTCGTTTCTTGTTTTAGCCATAACTCTTCCGTTTCTCCTTCCCTCAACGTGTGCGAGTACTCAAAAGTTTCGTCTCGATGTCCTCCATCCCGTGCTCACCTTGCCTCATCGGTCCAGTACCGTTTCCCTTCCCAAAACTCGAGAAAACCCAACGCCCGGTGCACTCCAAAGACACCGGTGAGCTATCTTTTGCTCCGGTGAGTTTCCAGGTAAACCAACCGCGTCACTTTGTGCCTTTTGTTTCCGTGATCACAACCATTCAATCGGATTTGATTTTCGTTGCAGTTTGACCCCGAATTTCGAGTTTGTTCGTCGTCGGTCGTCGCTCCGTTCGTCGTCGATTCCTCTCAAACCGGTAATCCCCGATTAAATTCCTTCTAGATATAGCCTAGTATGATCTTGCTCTACGCCGTGCTCTCGCTAGTTTTAGGAAATTTTGCGTTTTAATGTGTTTTCGAGCACCATGCCATTCGGGGCGTCTTGCTCGTCCATGACGCCGTTGCCCTAGGCCTCGCCGTGGCCGGCCGTCATGCCCACGGTCTCCCCCTCACCTTGCCACCCCCACCCCACCCCTTGGCCACCCTTCCCCGCCGCCCCCTCGTCGGCGCACCGCTCAGCCGCGCCGCCGAACGTCGGCCTGTTTTGGTGTCACGTTCTTGTCGTCTCGTCGCGATTTTTGGTGATCCACCTATGTCACCTCATGATCTATGGTACCCTCTATCTCCCTTTAAAATTTCGTACAATTTGGTTCATGGAATCAAAAGTTACGGCCGTCCAAAGATCAAATTTTGCCAGAGACTGTTCTTCCTCGTTTTTGCGAGTTTGGACGTGAAATTTTTATGGTAGACTCCTCTTGATGTCTCCTACATGGTGCTCATCCTAACTTAAGGTTTTGCCTGTGGGATTTGCACACAAAAAAATCAATCTTCCCCGATCAGACTGCGTTTCAACGGCAGAAAACTTCGTCGTGCGTTCCCCGTTGATCCAATCGGTAAAACTTAGATCTGTTCACGTCATATTGTGCCAAATATTCCCAGATAGTTCTCTGTAAAATTTGGTTAGGTTTCATCTATTATTTTAATAGTTATGACCGTTTGATCTATTAGCTCCGGGAGCCGTTCATCGGCAGTTTGTGATCAATCCGTTGGATCGCCGCCAAATCTGCCTATATTGTTGAGTTCGTCTCATCGCGTTCTACGCAATGGACATTTCCCCTTTGCTGTTGCATCTACCGAAATTCTTTTTATTCATTGGCCGCCGCCTTTTGCCGCCGCCGCGCGTCGTCTTGTGCCACCAACCATTTTGGTTTGTCGTGGCCATAACATTGTGTCCAGTAGATTATTATTCCCTATTTTGCCCATCGGTGAAGTTCAATTGATTCACGGTTGCCGTCAAAGCAATGTTCTAGAATCTACCCGTCGTCTTTTCAACCTAGCCCTCTGTTATCCATTCGCGTCTCGGTTAGCCATCCTTGATAGCACTCTATCGCTGCTATGTCGTTGCACCGACGGGCGCCACCTTGTTATTCCATGAGCGTCCCGTCATCGCTTCACCTTCATCGTTAACGTTTCGCCGTTAATATTCCATCGTTAACGTTCCACTGTTAACGTTTCGTCGTTAACGTCCCGCCGTTAACGCTTTACTCTCATCGTATCGCTGTCATCGCATAGGTGCATGCAAGTGGAACCCCTAATGTGATGTCCTTACCTTTGCTATCACCTTATTGTGACCTAGCCCATCACGTTGAGTTCAGCCTCTATTCCTGTCATCACCGCCTCGTCGTCGTCGAGTCCCGTCCTCGATGTAAGACTAACCTCCGGATCGAACCGTAGTGGATGTCGATCTCATCCGTGCTTGTCTTATCCCTGAAAATCTAATCTGCCATTAACCCAGAATTCATTCGTGGACTTGGTCGCTAGACCATTGACCATGTGTCATATCCTTGTGCCATATCTAATCTATCAGCTTATCTTTCTTTTGTTTGATTGTGTATCTACTTAGTCAACGAAAGTCAACCTCAAGCATTAGCTTAGTTCATCGTGAACTAACATATCTTTATAGACCCGGTCTATAGATTGAGAGCCCATACGTCATTGTCAGTCTAATCAAGATAACAACTTCAAAGGAAATATTCTTCGGAATATTATTCCTTCTTTCCCAGTTATTGATCTTTCTCTTTGGTGTATTTTCCGAAAGCCGTTCTCTTTTGTCTAATCATCGACCTAATCCATTCAAGTTCCTAATTTCATCTAAGCCATTGTGCCCAATGCTATTCGTTCTTAATTTGGAGTTTACTTGATTTGCCTTTTTGTGTTTTGTTGTATTTGTGATTCTTTGTCATTAGAGTGTCGTCTAGAAGTTACCCGAAGTAGCTGAAGGACAAGGAAGTCGAAGCATTCGATTGAAGAGCCAAAGGTTGAGGAAGCCGAAGATCAATTAAAAAGAGTAAAGAGCAGTTTATAGCAAGTGCTAGGCAAGTTGTGCTTTGATCATATTGCTCCCAGTTTTACAAATTTACTTTGATTCAAATTATTACATGCTAGTTCAAGATTAAAATGATTTAAATTAATTTGGGATTAGCTATTCAATCCAATTGCTAATATCACCTTGCCATGATTATTTGTATGCCATAATTCATTTGTCACCCTAAGATGGTTGATTATTAGTTGGTTGTTATTACTTGCCAACGTGGGTTGGTTAGATCATGTATAATTGCTTAGCCATGCCACGCAACTCATGTCTTTTGAAAATAAAAGGTTAATACTGATCACTGGATTATGAAATGTGTTTGTGAATGGTGTAATGTGTTGCCACACGATGATGTTGATATGTGGAACGGTGTGGTTCTACATGGATGTTGAGTTGTTGTTGGCATTGTGTTGTGCAATAATCAAGCTGGGGTGGTAAAGGATTTAGACTGGGAAAGTGGCAAGTGGCTTTATGCTGTGGGCCATCGTGGCATTTGGGAGGGTTGAGTGTTGTGAGGGTTGTGCGCCAATTTTGAGAGAAGGATGTCTTGCCTTGGTGGGTTAAGGACTTCACCTTGCAAGCCTTTGACTGAGTCACTCGTGACAACCACATGTCCGAATGGGAAGACCTAGTTTAGTAGGATTTCGATATCTCACCTTTGATACCTCGGGGTGGCGCTACACGGGGTAATCAGATGGGGAGCATGCCTATGCTACGGCTTGGTACCCTATCCAACGGTGTTAAATCGTCCTATACTTCGCTATGTGTGGGAAGTGATAGTGAAGACAACCCGAGAGGTTCCTAGGTTGAGCTAGAAGTCTCTGAAAGGCTTTGTTATGATCGCTCATTCGCATACTCTTGTATGGCGATTCACGGCTAACGTGGTAAGTTGATTGTATCTTGTGGGTAAAGTGTACAACCTCTGCAGAGTGTAAAAACTATTCGAATAGCCGTGTCCGCGGTATTGGACATTGCTCGGGGATTACAGTCAAGGGTTAGATTTTGATAAAAAATGAGGTTGGGAATGTGGACAATGTGATATGGAAATTGGTTAAGGATGATAAATGCTTTACTTGAGAATGATTATGAAATTTATTATGGGTATTATTTGTTTTACTGCTTTTCTATCTACTATGATTATTTGTGAATGCTGCTTTATTGCAAAAGAACCATTCAGCCATTCCTTTGGAATAAGCCATGAATGTAGTAATAGGCGCATTACATGCATGACTTGTTGAGTACGATTGTGTATTCACCCTTGCTATAACAAAACATCACCAGTTGAGGAGAAGTCTTTGTTTTCGAAGGAGAAGTTCTGCAAGAAGGCGAATATCTAGGAGTTGAACCTTGTCAAATGCCTGTGGTATTTTGATGGGATTCACCAACGTTCTCCGTTCCGCTGCTGTTCGTTTTACTCTGAGTTGAAGCCATCCAGGCTTCACAATTGTAAGTTGATCTTAAGGTTGTTTAACATGTTATATTAAAAGATGAATTCTTTATTTATTAATCCATTGTGTATGATTGTGATATTCATCTTTGTTAACTGTGGGCACTAGCTACTGATTCTGGGACTAGGTATAATTTTTTTTGTTTAAGCGGTATGTGAAATGTGGGAGAACTTACTCTGTAATGATGGAACCATTTTTCTATATATATATGTATATATATGTATGTACACACATATATCACCACTACAGAAACATACATCACAATCTATTCTTTTTTGTCATCACAGGCAGTTTTGATGACAGTGCAAAGTCATTAGACATTGATGAGGACACACTATCACAATTGGTTTTCGTCCGATAGTACTAAATTGTCATCTTAATTGGTTCTGAGCTCAGAATTGATTGTGATGGGTACCACATCATAATCAGTTCTAGCTTTGAACTGATTACGATGTCAGAAAAAATCCTACACTAGGCACTTGTATCTTGAAGTGCTTCCACTCCAGCTAGTCGTCTCGTTTGTCATCGTGCTGCCCTCCTTCAGTAACATAAGATAATAAAGCCCTATATAAATTAAAGAGATGCCATTGAGGAAAAAAATAAACGTTGTTACATACAAAGAGCGTTTTGTTAGAGGAATGTACTTACGTATGAAAAATAGGTTTTGATCGCGTAGGCCATCGGTCTCTTCTCGATTGAGTTAAAAGTGTAGACTTTGTTTTCACTCGGAGCGACCACGAGTAGAACCCAATAGTTGCTTATTAAATGGTATGCAGTGCAAGAAAATAAGTTCATATATAGTTTAAGTACATACAAGTAATTGAAGGGTAAAGTAGTACTTACTCCTTGTGGTACGGGAATAAAATGAAGTTTTTTTTCGCCTCAGTCCGCAATGCCTGCTTAATGTAGTTGGTAAGGAACTCCGATTGAAGTTTAGACATGGTCATAGACACCATCTCAGGGTCGACAAACACATACTGCAATCATGATGTTTGAGAACAGCTGCCATATGAACTTGAAGTGATTTGGTCCAAGCGTGCTTGTTCGATTGTTTGCAATTGCGCAACAATTGCCTGTTAATTGATCAATCTGACAATTTGTCGTGCACTGCCATGAAACTAGAGTATTATGGGTGTTTTGGTGTCAAATCCTGTTCCGAATATTACAGTATAAGCAAATGCATCTACTAGTGCAATGTATCTTACAATATAAATATTGTTTCATTTAGACGATGCATTAAATGCTTGTGCAACATTTCATCATGTAGCCTTTTATTGTCCTAATATCTTCTCCCTCTCACTGCATGGCTTGTTGTACAACCTGGCCAATTTGTTTTCATAAACTGGGTTTCTCTCGAAATTACATAGGACTTTGCTTGTCCTAGCTCTATTTGATTGAATTTTCATTGTTTTGTTATGGTTTATGCCAACGCTACTGTCTGGTTTTTAACACAGGTTTATCTGCAAGTTCCTATTGGTGAAAAACTTGCCCAAGCAGTTCATTCCAAGGTAGGCAGTTTTCCAGTTTTCCTGCTCAAATTTTGCATCACTATATGCAGCTAGAGTCTTATTGTCCATTCTCAGAGTTTAGTTGAAGGAATTAGATTGACTTGAGTATTATCTTTGGCAACATATCCTATGCACATAGGATTTTCCATGTACACACCGTGTATACCAACTAATATAAGTCATGAAAAATTCTGAAAAAATTATAGATGTACTTCATAGATTACTCTACCTATGTATGAAGTTTCAATTCAAATTCAAGTTTAAACTTAAACTTACAAAAATAGTAATTTTCTATTTTTTGTAACTCTCGATATATAATGAATTTGAACCTACAATTTTATACATAGGTAGAGTAATCTATGAAGTACATCTACAATTTTTTCCAGAATTTTTCATGACTTTTATTAGTTGGTGTGTACGGTGTGTATACGGGAACCCCTGTGTGCACAGGATATGTTGCCATTATTCTTTTATGCAAAACTGAATCAGGTGAGCAGCAGCATCACGGTGTTGACACACGTTGTGTTTATTTTTCTCGAAAGAAATGTATTGTTTGATGTGAATATGACACTTATGAATTGCTAGCAGAGTGATGTATGGTCCTTACGATATCATACCTGGATGCATGCTTAATGAAGTTACAATTTTGTTAGCACATTTGTGATGCCCCCCTTCTTTTATCTCCACACTACTACAAAACAGCACATAGGTGACTCTATTTGTGACGGTTTTTCTAGAACCATCACAAATAACATTATCAGTGACGGTTTTTTAAAAAAAATGGTGGGAAGACTATTTTGTGACGGTTTTTGTTTGGAACCGTTACAAATAATGCATTATCAGTGACGGGTTTTTTTGAAACCACTATAAATATATCTATGGCGGTTTTAACCAAAAACCACCACTGATAACATGAGTATCTATAGCAGTTTTTGACTAAAACCGCCACTGATAATGTAAGTATCAGTGGCGGTTTTAGCCAAAAACTGCCACTGATAATGTGAGCATATGTGGCGGTTTTTAGTTAAAACAGTCACTGATAATATTATCTGTGGTGGTTTTAATTTGAAACCGCTACAAATAATAAAAAATAAAAAATTTAAATATTGCTAATTACATCTCTTGCCTTCTAATTTGAAAGAATTGAAATTAAATAATATTACATTTGAAATAATTGGAACTAATGTTCCATTTGCAATAATTGAAAAGAACGACCGAAATAGATTCAAAACTTCAGAGACCATTTTGAGGCCCTAAACGACCTTTTTTTGGAATTCCATCACCGCACACGCACTCACACAAAACATCAGGAACCGACCATCTGATTTTCGCACACTTATGAAATGACATTTGGGTGCTACTTTTCGTTATCTTTCCAACGAGCCAAAGAACACCCTGATCGGAGTTACGAGTCAAAAGTTGTGGCCATTTTAACAAAAGTGCTTGAATTTCGTATTTGGAAATTAGAATCAGTGTCCAAAAGAATATAATTGGATAGTTCATCAATTATTGGCAGCGGATGTTTGTTTTTCATTGTAACTGAGTTTAACTGCTGATAATCTACGCACAACCGCCATGTACCATCCTTCTTCTTCACCAGGATTACTGGAGATGCAAAGGGACTACTACTGTGTCGGATGATACCGGAATTCAGCATCTCGCGTATTTGACGTTCAATCTCGTCTTTTTGTTGTGGGGAATAGTGGTATGGTCTCACATTTACAGGCGATACCCCTGGCACTAATGGAATCACATGATCATTCACCCGGAGGGTTCTTGGAACAGCTGACCATGTTCTTGAATCAATCGTTGAACCTCTTCTGGAACTTTACTCATTTTTGGATCTTCCACCATAAGCACTTCGTGACCTTCATCCGGAAGAGAGTGACTTATTGTGACTATGTGAGAAATGGCCTGGCACTTAATCAAGCCTCTGAGCTTGCTGGTTCTTATTTGCTTGTACTATACTTTAGCATCTTTAATTCCCTGTAGAGTGATTTTACTTCCCTTGTTCCAAAACTTAATGAGTTTTTGATGCCAATCAATCCACATTGGACTATGATCTTCTAACCAATCAACCCCCAAAATGATGTCATAATTGCCCAATGGTACCACTTTAGCTTCCTAAGTGAAGGTGTGTCCCTAGGCAAACCACTCTTAAGGTTTTCACTACCTGTACACAGCTGAGAGATCCCCCATTTGCCACCGTATATAGCACCTCTTCATTGGGTTGAGTACGGAGTTTCAACTGTTGCGCCAATTGTTCCTTAATGAATGAATTAACAGCCCCTGAATCGACTAATATGAGCACTTGTTTCTTACCAATCATTCCAGACAAACGTAAGGTGCGCCTCCGATGAGGTCTAGACTTTGGAGCTACTGAAACAAGCATTAACGCTCCATCTGGTTCATCCTCTGCATCACTATTCACCAGAACTAAGTCTGAATCAATTTGCAAAGCTTCTAACAGTTCTTCAATGACATGCAGGGACACACGTTCAGGGCAAGTATGTCCTGTTTTACTCCATTTCTCCCCACACGTGAAGCACAACCCATTCGCCTTGCGATAAGTCTTTAGAGCACTTAACTTTTTCTCCGATCTATTTCCTTCCATCTTCTTTTGGCTCTCACTTTTCTTTGCCTCCTCCATTTTGTCTCTCAATTTCAATTTGTCCTGCATGTTACTGAACTTGGTATAGCTCTTCTGAATTTCTACTCTTCCTAAACTCTTCTTTAGCCCCATCTCATGCTCTTCCTCTTGTAATAACGCCATTGCACTGGCTATGTCAATGTCTAAAAGACCATGTGGAGGTCTATACCAGTGTGTGATTAGTAATTGACTAGATTGAAAGGTTGATCTGATGAGTAGCTGACTAGATTGAAAGTTTGATTCGAGTTAAATTTGTCTTGGGAGCATTTTGATAAGTTCTCAACCAAGTCGTATTTCTTTGTTGAGTGCTTCTAGCTTCTCGACTGGCTTTCTTCCTTGGCTGAGTGCTAAATACTGAGTGCTACCAGCCTTTGCTGAGTTCCTCTAGCTTTCCGACTGGTCTCTTTGCTAAGTACTGTGTTCCGAGTGGTTCCTGTCTTTGCTAAGTGCGTATAGCTTTTTGACTGATTTTCTTCTTTTGGTGAAGGCCGAGTGCCAAGTGCTTCCAGTCCTTGCTGCGTGGTTTCTAGCTTCTTGACAGGTTTTCTTCTTAGTTGAAGTACTTTGCTGCTGGCAAAAGGTTTGTCAAGGACTCAGAAAAGTAGCCATGTCTAAGTTTCTGAGAATCTTCTTTGGGACGCTGGTAGTCGTCCTTAGGGCATTTGGTGTTTAGCCGAGTGGTTAACCAGGTAATTAACCGAGTGGTCTGTCTTGTGGCTTGCTGAACAGTTTATGCCGAGTGGGCTTCAGCATGTGGGTTTGCCGACTGGTCGTAATTTATTTGGTGTTTGACTATTTTGAGATAGTCAGCAAATATGTTTGTGGGCATTGCTTTGTGAAAGGTTTCCTTGTTTTTGATGGTTGCAAGATGACGATACTGGGTCATGGTGAGGTGGAAGTTGACCGGGACAAGGCGAGGTGCGTCGAAGGTCTAGAACGGTTGGGAGATCACCGGAAGATGACGGAGACGAAGATCAGGCAAGCCAAGAAGGCAAGGAAAGGAGCAGATACTAGTTAGATGCTACGAGGATCAATGAGGACTGTTGGTGTACAGTCTAGTTGATAGGAATAGCGGGTCTAGTAGTATGCTTTGAGAGCCGTGCAAGAAAAACTCTGTGTTAGTGGGTTTAGGGTTTCCCCTTGCTGGCTATGTGAGTGGGCTCTTCCTAGCCCTTGGATGAGACTCTAGGATTGAGGGTTGCATCTAAGGGTGGTAGGTGGCCCAAGAGTTGTATAAATATGTGTGGAGGGGTTGCCTTCCAGTGAGAGGATAGGAGAGGGATCCCAAAAGGGTTTTAGAGGTTTTTGAGTGCTCTGTTGAGCTTTGCCCACTTTTATGTATGTAGCTGTGTAACCTCCCTTCCAGGAATACAAGATACATATCAAAGATTTCAATACTTGCATTTTCCCTTCTGTCATTTACTTTATGCAAGTTACTTTTTGCAATTTAAGTTATGCAAATTTACTTCACGTAAGTTGATTCTTCTTCGTCTGCATTCTTTCTCTCTTGCGTCTTTTGCATTCTTGAGTTGATTGATCTTATATTTCATTTCTGTGCGCCTCTAGCTTGCTGTGTTTAAACTTTCCAGATCTTTTTGCTTTTCTAAATCAGGAGCAAGCCTTTCACCGAATTCCCTGTTCTTTCTGCTTTTCTCAAAGTGTTCTTTCTTCTCGGACAGAAAGGTCGATTCTTTGAAATCAATCTCAGTGATCGGTTCGGGAATCAAGTTTCTTGGTGAACCAAGATCTCATCTACCAAATTTCTACGAGTTTTGTTTAGCCAATCAAAAGTTCTTGTGATTCTTGTTCTGGGTTGAGATTTCTGTTTGTGAGGAACCTTTTTGGTTCTGGTACTCTCACCTACTCCTGAAGGGTACTACAGCTTTCTCTCTCAAGAAGCTCCACCTTTCTGGGCGATCTTTGGGTGTTAATCTTTTGGAATATTGTGTAGGAAAATTTGATTGCGACCATTCACCCCCCGCTGTTCGCCATTTCGATCCTTCAATGTCAAGAGGGCAGTGCAGCCAGATAGCTGAATGGATATTACCTTGTAGTCCTTCCAAATACTCATGCACAAAGAAGGTTTCATCTAGAGTAGGATTATATAACCAAAGATGAGGCCTCAGTTGTTCAAACTTATCTGTATATTCAAACATTGTTCCTGTTTGCCTGAGGGCCCTCAATTGCCTACTATAATTTTGATACTTGTCTTTAGTGAATTTGTCATTAACCAAATGACACAACTCATTCCAATCATCGATTCTTCCTCTGGCCTCAACCTTCTGAAGCCACAACGCTGCTGTGCCTGTGAAATTGAGTGCAGCAAAATGCGTCTTTAGGCATTCGTGTACACCAAACACTTCAAAATACATTTCACATCTCTCTTGCCACAGCCTCGGATTCTCCCCCATCAAATTTAGGAAACTCCATCTTCAGTGTGGGATTGTGACCAAAACGGTTGGGCAAAATACCTAGATTACTGTTCTCTGGGCGCCTTTCCTCAAGAGGTGTCCCTAAAACAGGGATACACTATGGAGGCCTGAGGATCCCGTTAGCATTAGCAAGTTGATGAACCTCCTCACGATGACCATTTGACCCTTGTGAGCGATCCCCTGCTATGATCGGCGATGATGATCCCGAGATCGCCTGTGTGGAACCCGCTTGTAGAGGATATTGCGTTGGAACCATAGGACTATGAGACCCAACCCCCACAACTTTTGTTGAAAATCATTCACAAAAACAAGAATAAGCGAGACGCAGAATTTTACGTGGAAAACCCTTACGGGAAAAAACCATAGGCACCAATCGGCAATCTCACTATTTTGGGGAATTGAGTACAACTGCTAGGGTTTACAAATGAGGCACCCCCTCTATTCTGCATACAAGGGGTATTTATAGATGGAAGAAGCGACTCGAGTCTAAACGGGCTATACCGAACATACGGGCCAAAGGCGTCCCTACAACCCAAACTGTAATTCGGATCAAAACCCAACAAACTCCATCTTGAGATGAATTCCTTCTTGTAGCAAAAGAATCATCGCTGAACTCCCTTCAATAATAAATATCACTGGCGCCAAAAGTCTCTAGAACTCAAACTGTAACTCCAACCAAGCTTGAGCATAGCTCAAACTTAGTGGCAGGAATTGACTTTGTCATCATATCAACAGGATTATCATGAGGACTTATCTTGGATATTTTGATGTCACCTTGAGCGATAACATCTCAAATGTAATGATACCTGACATCAATGTGCTTTATTTTTTCATGATACATCTGATCCTTTGTGAGGCAAATATCACTTTGGCTGTCACAAAATAAGGTACCACAAGAAGTAACCCTGCTGAGCTCAATGTACAAACCTCTCAACCAAGTAGCTTCTTTACATGCTTTAGAAATAGCTATATATTCAGCTTCAGTAGTTGAAAATGCAACAGTAGCCTGCAAGCTTGCTTTTCAACTGACAGCACGACCACCAATAGTGAAAATATAACCTATGAGAGATCTTCTCTTATCTAAATCACCAGCATAGTCAGAATCAACATAACCAACAAGTCCATCTCCAGATTTTCCAAACTGCAAACAAGTATTAGAAGTAACACGCAAGTATCTAAAGATCCACTAAACAGCTTTCCAATGCTCTTTGCCAGGATTAGCCATGTATCTACTGACAACACTTAGTGTATGAGATAAATCAGGATGAGAACAAACCATGACATACATAAGAGAACCAACTGCACTGGAATATGGGACTCTAGACATGTACTCAATATCATCATCTGACTTTGGACATAGAGCTGAAGATAATCTGAAATGTACAGCTAAAGGAGTACTCACTGGTTTTACATCATGCATATTAAAGCGACGAAGGATCTTCTCAATATAACCTTGCTGACTAAGATATAATTTACCAGATTTCCTGGCTCTAATGATTTCCTTGCCAAGGATTTTCTTCGTTGCACCTAAATCCTTCATCTCAAATTCTTTACTTAATTGTGCCTTCAGTTTAGCTATTTCTGATTTATCTTTTGCAGCAATCAACATATCAACATAAAGAAGCAAATATATAGCTGAACCATTAACAATCTTCAAGTAAACACAGCTATTATAATTAGACCGCTTAAAACCATGAGAAAGCATGAATGAGTCAAATTTCTTGTACACTTGTTTAGGGGATTGTTTCAAGCCATAAAGAGATTTCTTTAATCTACAAACAAGGTGTTCTTTTCCAAGAATAACAAATCCTTCAGGTTGGTCCATATATATATCTTCCTCTAACTCTCCATGTAAGAATGCAGTTTTAACATCTAATTGCTCAAGTTCATAATTTTGCATGGCAACAATAATGAGTAGAGTACGAATAGAACTGTGTTTCACAACGGAAGAAAACATATTATTGAAATCAATACCTGGAATTTGGCTATAGCCTTTTGCAACCAACCTTACTTTATACCTTGTTGGATCAATAGAACAAATGCCTTCCTTTCTTTTGAAAATCTATTTACAACGGACAATCTTCTTATCTTTAGGCAATTTTATTAAATCCCAAGTACCATTCTTTTCAAGTGACTCCATCTCATCTTGCATAGCGGTCATCCAATTTTTGCAATTAGCAAAAGTAATAGCCTCAACATAATTAGAAGGTTCTGCATTATTTTCAATTTCTTCTGTAACACTTAAAGCATAAGAAGCAATATCACATTCTTTAATGAACCTTTTAGGTGGATTAATAGACCTGCTAGGTCTATCAGTAGCAATAGAATATTGTGGAGGCTGCACAACTGGAGAAGAATGCTGAATAATATGCAGATCATCAATAATAGGTGCATCCTAAACATCAGTACTATTATTTTCTGGTGTCTATTCTGAATCAATAATGTGCTCCACCTGCACACTAGTTTTCTGTTGTTTCTCAATAGGAACATTTGTATCCAATTTATCATTTAACATAACAGATTGATTAAAAATAACATTTCTACTGATAAAAACCTTTTGTGTTTGAGGATTCCACAATTTATAGTCTTTAACATCAGATTTCTAACCAAGAAAGATGCACTTAATAGCTTTAGGCTCCAATTTACCATTATCAATGTGAGCATAAGCAGTGCAACCAAAAACTCTCAATTGTGAATAATCAGCTGGAGAACTAGATATACCTCAATTAGAGTTTTCTTATCAATAGCAATGAAGGATGATCGATTAATAAGATAGCAAGCAGTGGAAGTAGCTTCAACCCAAAAACACCTATGCAAACCAGCATTAGACAACATACAACGGGCCTTTGAGATGATAGTTCTGTTCATACGCTCAGCTACACCATTTTGTTGTGGAGTATGAGGAACAGTGTAGTGCCGCATAATACCTTCAGACTTGCAATATGAATTAAATTCATCAGAACAGAATTCCATCCCATTATGAATGCGAAGTTTCTTTACCTTCTTTTCAGTTTGCTTTTCAATTATAACCTTCCATTTTTTGAATGCTGAAAATACTTCTGATTTATGCTTCAAGAAATAAGGCCAAACTTTTCTAGAATAATCATCAATAATTGTTAACATGAAACGAGCACCTCCAAAAGAAGTTTTACGAGATGGCCCCTATAAATCAGAATGCACATAATCAGGAATATCTTCTGTAGTATGAACAGTAGTGTTAAATTTCACCCTTCTATGCTTACCAAATATGCAATGCTCACAGAAATCCAATTTTCCACCATTGTATCCATCAAGAAGTCCTCTTTTACTCATTACTGCCAAACCCTATTCACTCATATGTCCAGTATGCTTGTACCAAAGTTAGTAATATCAGGTAATGCGTGTGAAGAAACAAAAGCATCACCTGTAATTATAGTGCCTTGTAGACAATATAAATTGGCAGATTTCAAATCTCCTTTCATAATAATAAGAGAACCTTTTGATACCTTTAAAATTCCATTTCCACTAGAATATTTATACCCTTTAGAGTCAAGAGTACTCAAAGAAATAAGATTCCTTGTCATACCTGGAACGTGCCTCACATCTATCAAAGTTCTGATAATGCCATCATGCATCTTGATTTGAACTGATTCAATGCCAACAATAGGACGTGACAAATTATCATCCATCCTAACAGAACCATCATATTTAATAGACTCATAAGTGATGAACCAATCTTTATTAATGCATATATGAAAAGAAGCAGCTGAATGAATAATCCATTCATCACCACTACTCGCATATCTAGCAAAAGCAACAAGGATTTCATCATCAGAACTACCATCAGCAGAAGTAACATAAGCTTTACCTTCCTCATCACTTTTACCTTTCTGCTTGTAGGTGCCGTTCCTTTTCTCTTTGTTTTTTAACTTGTAACATTTAGACATATCATGATTATTTTTCTTGCAATACTTGCAAAATTTTTCTTTACCTTTTGACTTAGAACGGCCCCTGTAACTGCTCGAACTTCTGCCTCTATATCCATTATTTGAGTTCTTTTCTTTTGTCCATCCACGAACAGACAAAGCTTCACCATGTGAATTGGAACTTTCAGAAAACACCATTAATTTCATCTTTTCTTTTGCATGTAAGACCTTATAAACTTCAGCAATAGTTAATGTGTCACGGCTATATAAAATAGTGTCTATAAAATTTGAAAATGATGGAGGCAGGGAACACAAAAGAATAAGACCTAGATCCTTATCATCAAATTTTACCTCCATGGATTCAAGATCAGACACAATCTCCTTGAAGGCCGATAGGTGATTCAACACGGAACTACCCTCTTGCAATTTGTGCGAAAATAATTTCATCTTCACATGCATTTTGCCAGTAAGATCCTTGGACATACAAATTAATTCCAACTTTAACCATAAAGCAGCTGTAGATTTCTCCTACAAAACCTCTTGCAAAATATTATTTGATAAATAAAGATGAATTTGAGATAAAGCCTTACGGTCCTTCCTTTTTTTTCTTTATCAGTCCAGGTTTTTTGATTTTTGCTCCCGAATTTGTCAAGCGCATCATCTAGATCAGTATGTATAAGAATAGCTCTTATTTTGACTTGCCATAAAGAAAACCGGATATCACGGTCTAACAGTGGAATATCATATTTTAATAAGGCCATAATGCAAAGAATATTCTTAAGTGTACGAACAGGAAAAAATAATTTGGCTGAAAAACGAGCTTTGAGCAAAATTCCTAATAAGCGAGCTGTGTGCACAAAGCAATTTCTGTGCTCTGCTACTGCTTTGGAGTAGGATCACGTGACTCAAAATTTTGATTAAATCCAATTTTGATCTAAATCACGTCCGGCTGCCACTTCACGTGCAAGCTTGCAACATATGAGCAAAAAAAGATTCCAGAGAGCAAAAAAACGATGGCCTCTTCGTTCTTTAGAGCTTCTTCACGAGCAAAGTCGGAGGCTGGGAGCGACTTCACGATCACGGGCTCAGGCGCGATGGCACGGATGACTGGATGAGGTGGCCGGCGCTGGCGGGAGGCGGCGAAGACCAAGCGGTGCTTCGACAGTTCGAAGAAGATCGCGCCGGTGACATGTGCGAAGAACTGACGGCGTCGGGCCGCCAGAAGCTGAAGAGCTCTGAGGCTCGGCAGCTAGGAAGGAGCGCGAAGGCGCTAAGGGCCGGCGGCAATGGCTCGGCGATCAAGCGGCCGCAGATGGGGATGAAGACGGCGCAGATCCGAGCGGCGTAGATCCAAGCGGCTGAACTCCTGGTTGGCGAGACGGCGATGACGGGTCGGCCGGCGGCGCGACGGGAGGTGGCGCGTCGGGTGGCAGCGGCGCGCCGGTGATGATCAAGGAGGTTGGCCGGAATCCGATCGGGGGATGAAGATGAACAGTGGCGGTGATGAAGATGAATGGTAGCCCGATCGGTAATAATTTTTTTTCGTGATTGATCTGCTTTGATACCACAGGTTGAAAATCAATCATAAAAACAAGAACACACGAGATGCAAAATTTTACGTGAAAAACCGTTGCGGGAAAAAACCACAGGCGTCAATCGGCGATCTCACTGTTTTGGGGAATTGAGTACAACTGCTCGGGTTTACAAACGAGGCACCCCCTTTATTCTGCATATAAGAGGTATTTGTAGATGGAAAAAATGACTCGAGTCTAAACAGGCTATACCGAACATACGGGTCAAAGACGTCCCTAAAACCTAAAAGGAAATTCGGATCAAAACCCAACATTTGTCTCTACAACCTCCATGCGATCTTGAAATCTCCGCTGGTTATCTTTGATCTCACTCAGTGAGTCTTGGATGCCCTTGAACTGATCGCAGAGTTCCTTAAGCATGGCCGGACTCGCTTCGCCTTGTGTCTCCATGGTTGTCATCACCTTGGTCATTCTCCCTTCAAATTGATTTGGCTTCTTTCTCAACACCAGCATGGACAGAAAAGGCTCTGGTACCAATTTGTAACGATCCCGCTAATGCTTGGAGTCCATGAACTATGGAGCACAGACTTGGGAATAGGGGTGAAAACGGGTCGGGTACTACCCGGCGGGTATCGGATACGGGTAGTATTTTTACCCGTTTTTTCGGATACAGATATGGGTATTTTTTTCTCAAATCGGATACGGATAGTACCCAGATAGCTAAGCCGATTCGGCCTGATTCGAGCGGGCACTACCCCAGAATACCAAGATCTCGGCTGATACAGTACTGGGTTCGCACGGAGTATAAAAGCCTCACCAAGAGTCCATCGCTTACACCTTTCGCCTCGCTACCAACCGGAATTAAGAACGCACGTACACTACTCATATTAGCTGAAATCACTTGAGCGAGTCCGCTTGGTGGGCAACCCCGTGGTGCACCGGCGACGTGGATGAGCCGCCATCTTTGGGAACACCGACAGGGACGTCCGAGAACACCACCAGCACGCGTCGGACGCTCATGCTCCGCATCGGCTGGAAGCTGAGGGTCCTCGCCGTCTTGGCCATGGAGAAGACGTTCGACGACTTGCGCAAGATCAGGTAGACCACCGCTTGGATGAGCGCGAACACGGCTACCTTGGCCAGCGCGTCGCCGAGCTCCGGCGAGATGGGGGCCGCCTCCACGTTTACTTTAGCGCCTAGACTGGAGTTCTAGCTCTTCTGCATCTTCATTCAAGGATCAGATTCTCCTTGTCGTCATGAGGTACATTTGTTCCTCAATTGTATAGAAATTGTTCCTCAATTATGCTCTAATTGTTCCTAAGATGACCTGTCCATTTGTTCCTCAATTGTTGAATTATGTGTGATAATTGGTATCTCTACTTGAGGTAATGATGGATACTAATTTTTAATGAAGCGCCTGTAAGTTTTATATATGTGCTTTGATTCTAGCTAGTTTGCATACTATCCGACTAAGTACCCGTTATCCGTATTGCACCCATCTCAGATAATATCCGTGATCCGCTTTCTATCCGCTCAGAATACCCGATATCTCAGATCCGTGATCCTACCTGATTTTCCACTACCTGTATCCGAAAAAAATTAATTAGGGTAGGATACGGGATGACCTACTATCCGACCGTATCTGACCCGTTTTCACCCCTACTTGGGAAGATTTAGGTGGATAGAAGAGAACTAAAGGAAGGAGGAGGAGAGGTTTTTAGAAAGAAGATAGAGGCATTCTGGGGATCAAGAGCAGATTCATTTTCTGTTGTTTTCTCCAAGTCTCTAGCCTTGTATAGTTCGGCCAGTTCTCACACAATCTCTAACACGATACATGGGCTTAGCCCAACCCATACAGACCACAAGACCTGGTTCCAAACAACTACTCAGTATTTCCCTCATGTAAGCCAGACTGTGCCATGAAGGTAGTGTTGGATTATTTGGGCCAAGCCCACTTAATTGAGACAAATAATTCCTAGAAAATCTCAAAAGCCCACTCATGAGGAGACATGTGTGCAAACATTAGTCCCATATTGCTTGTGGAGGTGGAGGATGACTAACTTATAAGGAAGAGTTCTCTCCACCTTCCTAGAACCATGTGGGAGAAAGGGAGAAAGCCCACACGCTGCCGCTCGCCTCGCCTCGCCTCGCACGGGCACGGGCACGGCCGCGGGGGGCGCGGCGTCTTGGCACTGCGTGAATGGTCCACCGAAATCGGTCCGTGGCCTTGCGCAGACGCAGCCTCCTTTTGCGCTTTATTCTTTTTGCTACTCGATAGTCGCGTTTGTGATGAGATACGGACCATAACATACTTCGATCGTGGCACGCCTCGAGTCACGTTTCATCACGCTTACGAGTAACCCTATAAATCGTGATCGCACCCGTAGAGAGATACGCAAAACACATAGTTAGGGTTTTGCCACCACGCACCGCCGCGCGCCATCGTAATCTTCTCCATCCCGAAAAGCCGACGCATCCGCAATCGAGAGCTGGTCTCCTAACCCTTTGTCTTCGAGATCCTACACCGGAGAGGCGAATAAGGTTTTGGGAAGCGCCCGCGATCGCTCAAGATCGTCACCACGGCTCGCCTTCCTCGTTTCGCCGCTGACGCCGTCAGAGCTAACGGCTCTCGCGACGCCGCCACTAACGCCAACCTCGTCAACACCGCAACCGCACCTACTACGCCAACATCAAGAACCGCGCCGTAACGCGCCATTATCCTCTTCGCCAAGACGCTCGACCGCTCGATCTCGTGGTTAATCATGTTTTTCAAGATGATCATGATGTTCGTGCTATCTAGTATGTTAGAGATATACATGCTAGTTTCGTGATGTCGTTCATGATTTATATTCAAATTTAATCTGAAAATGTCTAATTTCTCAACAATCCAAAAACCTTATTGTAGACATTTTATCGATTAACAATGGCCGGATTTGCCGACGACCGAGGCCGAGAAATTCTCCGTGTGCAATTTAAGAGGTGGCAAGTCAAGATCACGCCGCTTACGGCTATGAATGTATCGGGTTAGTAAAGGCAAGCTCGAAGTGATCTTCACGAAAGCAGCAGAAGAGTTTCATGGATGCCAATACTCTTCGTGGGATGCATTCTTAGCGTTTTGCCGACCGTCGTGTGATGTGTACATGCACATAACAGACGCGAAGGTGATGTGGGATACATCAATGCCAAGTTCGTGCATCGGATGCGTAAAGGAATCGTATGTCATGGAAAACTTTCATGACTATAAGATGGCCGATAATCGCTCATTGTAGAGCAAGCCCATGAGATACAAAGGCATTGTCAAGGAACTCAACTCGAATGTATCTTACCCGATCCTTTTGTGGCGGTTGCATTATTGCAAAACCGCCTCCTCGTGGAGGAGTTTCGCACTACTCTAAAACATAAGAGGACAAAGATATCACCAAAACTGATAGCGCCCCTTGATGTTGAAGAGAAGGCTCTGCTAAGGATTTCAATGGTAAAGGAGCCGAGGGCTAGTCCAATACCAACATGGTTCAAGAACTACGGCAAGAACAAAGGGAAAAACAAGCCTAACAAGACTACCAACTTCAAGAAGAAGAAGATGAATAAGGCCGAGTCAGTCCCCGCTTCACATGTGGTGAGGTCGACACTTTTCCAAGGAATGCCCCGATCGTGTGCACTCGCCGAGGGAAAAAGGCCAACAATGGATAGACGCCCAAGGTCACAACACAGTTGACCGCTAGCAATGCCGAGACGCAGGTATGGTAATTTACCTTCAGATTCTCGAGATTTCGCCTTCCAGCTTGGTGGATTGATACGGTGCTAATGTTCATGTGTGTTCGACATCAATATGTTCTCTTCTTATCGTGTCATTCGATTCCTCCGTCCCGATGGGGAATGGGTCACATGCTTCGCTCATGGCATCGCACAATGGATCCAAGTTCACTTCGAAAGATCGCGGTACCGAGGAACATGCAAAGATGTCCCTTCTATCAACAAGAATCTCGTTAGTGGCTCCTTCTATGCAGAGAATGGTTTAAGGTAGTGTTAGAGTCCAATAAAGTAGTTGAAGCATGGACTATTTATTGGTAAAGGCTATGAGTGCGGAGGCTTGTTCCGCTTTTCCCTTTCAGATTTCAATAATAAGTCTGTGAACCATATCTGTGGTAGTGTTAATGATGATGCGAGTACTTGGCACTCTCGTTTATGCCTAGGGGTGCAAACGGATCGGATACGGACGGATTTCACTCATTCCGTATCCTATTCCAAATTTTTTCTAATATAGAATCGGATACAGACAAAGGCTTCGGATTCAATACTTAATACGGATTACTTGATCATGAATACGAGCTTAATACGATCGTCCGGATACGGTTAGTCTCGTTATTTAATAGTTAGTCGGATAATGCGTGAAAGGTAAACCATATATGTCGCGATATTAAATACACAAAACTTTACTAGAACCTTGGAGACATATAAGTGTTTCAATTCAATAATACTTGCCTTCCCTATATAAGAATAATATGCACCAAGTATAATTCCAATCAACATATGAACTTATATGATGTAGAATGTTTATGTTTATCGGATCTCATATCGGATATCTATTGCACTCATTTACACCGATATTTTTCTGATATCTCTGATATGTGGGTATGGATCTGATACGGATTGATACTTTCTTCCCATATCTTACCCCATATTTTTTTTCGGATAGGCGATTCGAATTCAGATCGAATCCTGTTATAACCGGATATAACCAGATATCATTTTTTCTGATTCAATCGGATTTTAAACGAATTCGATCTTCTATTCGGTCAGAATTATCCGCCCGCTTGCACCCCTATTTATGCCATATTAATTTTGGTCTTATGAATCGCTTTCCAAAGATGAGTTTAATTCAATTTCACTATTGCCAAAGGTTCTAAGTGCCATAGTTGTGTGCAATCAAAGCAACCTCGAAAGCCTCACAAGGCTACCGAGGAGAGGAACTTGGCACCTCTAGAACTCATACATTCGATCCGGCGAAATGAATGGTGTGTTGACAAAGGGCGAAAGAGATATTTCATGACATTGATTGATGATGCGACTAGATTTTGCTATGTTTACTTGTTGAAAACTAAGGACGAGACGCTAGACTACTTTAAAATCTATAAAGTGAAGTTGAAAATCAATTAGAGAGAAAGATCAAACGCCTTAGGTCGGATCGTGGTGGCTAATTTTTTCCCAAAATCTTTGATGATTTCGTGCGGAACATGGTATTATTCATGAGAGGACACCTCCTACTCGCCTCGAATCAAACGGGATTGCCGAGAGGAAAAACCGCGACGCCGACCGACTTGGTGAACGCCATGTTAGACATCGCCGGTTTATCTAAGGCATGGGGGGGAGGTCAGGTTGACTTCATGTCATGTCCCGAATAGAGTTCCCAATGTAAACATGGAGAAGACCCTTACGAGAAGTGGGTTGAAGAAAACCATCACTTTCTTACTTGCGCACATGGGGATGCTTGGCGAAAGTCAATGTACCGATTAACAAAAAGCGAAGCTCGGGCCTAAAACAAAGGATTGTGTCTTTTCGATATGCTCATGAGCATCGCTTATAGATTTTAGTAGTTAAACTGATGTGCCCGATATGTATGTTGATATTATTATGGAGTCTCGTGATGCTACGTTTTTTGAGAATATATTTCCGATGAAAGATATGCATAGCACTTCTAGATTTTCTTCCGAGATAATTCCTGAGACTATTACACCTATTGAGTCTTCTGAGCAACCACTTGAGAAAATCCTAGAGGAGGATGACAATGAAGCTCCTAGAAAGAGCAAGAGACAAAGGATTGAAAAATCCTTTGGTAATGATTTCATTGTGTACCTCGTGGATGATACTCCCACGCCCATTGCAGAGGCATATGCATCTCCAGATGCGCATAATTGAAAGAAGTCGCCTGTAATGAGATGGACTCGATTCTTGCCAATGGGACTTGGGAGGTGACCGAACGATCCTATGGTCAGAAACCCGTAATGTAAGTGGGTGTTCAAGAAGAAGCTTAGGCCCGATGGTACTATTGAGAAGTACAAGGCTCGGCTTAGGCTAAGGGTTACACCCAAAAGAAGGCGAAGATTTCTTTGATGCTTATTCACTGTTGCTAGAATGACCACCATTCGAGTATTACTTTCCCGGTCGCTTCATATGGTCTTCTCGCTCATCGATGGACGTGAAGACAAATTTTCATTAATGGAGAGTTAGATGAGGAAATCTACATGAAGCAAACTGATGGGTATGTAGTAAAGGGTCAAGAGAGCAAGGTGTGTAAATTATTGAAATCTTTGTATGGCTCAAACAAGCACCTAAGCAATGGCATGAGAAGTTTGACACCACTTTGACTTCGCGAACTTTGTCATTAATGAGGCCGATAGATGTGTATACTATCGCTATGGTGGGGGTGAAGGAGTTATATTGTGCCTTTATGTGGATGATATAATCGATCTTTGGCACAAATATTGATGTGATCAATGAGGTCAAGTCTTTTTCACAAAGAAATTTTATATGAAAGATCTCGGGAGAAGCCGATGTAATTCTCAACATCAAGCTTATTATGATGAGAGTGAGATTACTCTTTCGCAATCCCACTATGTGGAGAAGGTCTTGAGCCGCTTTGGCTTTATGGACAAGAAGCCCTCTCCCACTCCTTATGATCCCAAAGCAGACACCGAGAAAGAATAAGAGAATTGGCTTAAACCAATTGAGATATTCTCGATTGTCGGTTCGCTCATGTATCTTGTCAGCAACGAGACTCGATATATCATTTGTCAGGAGCAAATTGAGTAGGTTCATGTCAAACCCGGTTCGATCATTGGCATGCACTTGAAAGGGTAATGCGCTATTTGAAAGGTACTATGAGTTATGCGATTCACTATTCAGGCACCCGCAGTTGCTTGAGGGATATAGTGACTCGAATCGATTTCGATGTTGATGAGCTCTATGCTACTAGTGGATATGTGTTTACCATTGGTGGTGGTGCAAAGGTCATGGAGGTCTTGCAAATGCACTCATTTTGACAAGGTCAACCATGGAGGCAGAGCTCATCGCTTTAGATATGACCACTATAGAGGCAGATTGGTCGTGGAGTTTAATGGACTTGCGGTGGTTGAAAAACCAATACCGGCTATCCTTATGAACTGTGACAATCAACTGTGATTGCTAAAGTGAACAAGTGCTAAGGATAATGCGAAGTCATCAAGACACGCCAAAAGACGCATCAAGTCTGTCGTAAAATTGAGAAACTCCGGAGTTATAAGTGTGACTTATATTCAAACAGCATAAAAACTCGCAGATCCTTTACTTAAGGGACTATCATGTAATGTGATAGAAGGTGCATCGAGGAGATGGGTATGAGACCCATATAAGTTGCAATAGTGGTAACCTAGCCTTTGTGATCGGAGATCCCGTGAATTGGGTCCTGGGTATAACAAGCTATTGGCGAACTGAGGAGAGTAATCTATTACCCTCTCTAAGTGAGGATGCAATACTCTCAAAATGCTATAAGGCAGGATGGCGATATGCCTTAATGTGTTTCTGTTGGCTATAACTAGCGAAGATGCTGTTCTACAGAGCATTCTTGAAAGAACACACCTATATGAGCCCGACTGTCTAAAGTCGCAGTCTATGAGACTTGGGTGATCTCTAGTAAGCTCATGAAGAGACCATGGAGTACGACTCATATGCTCCACCCGCGGAGAAGGCTACTGGCAGCCAGGTATCAGTTATGACTTTGAGTGAAACCTGTTCACACAAAACTTGCAATTCAAGGCATAGTCCATTGTTCAAGTTGTGGATGGGTGTAGCTTAGAGCTCTAGGCGTAAGTTCAACTTAATAGCCTCTATCAAACGCGGTATATTAAACAAGAGTAAGTATTGGCAAATCTCTAAATGGACTTTGAGATCTCGTGGGGATTGTTGGATTATTTGGGCCAAGCCCACTTAATTGAGACAAATAATTCCTAGAAAATCTCAAAGGCCCACTCATGAGGAGACATATGTGCAAACATTAGTCCCATATTGCTTGTGGAGGTGGAGGATGACCAACTTATAAGGAAGAGTTCTTCCACCTTCCTAGAACCATGTGGGAGAAAGGGAGAAAGCCCACACGCTGCGGCCGCCTGCCGGGCCGGGCTCGGGCTCTGCACGGGCGGGCGGGCGCAGGGCGCAGGCGGCACCGCGTGAATGGTCCGCCGAATCCGGTCCAGGCCTTGCGCAGACGCAGCCTCCTTTTGTAGTTTATTCTTTTTGCTACTCGATAGTCTCGCTTGCAAGATGAGATATGGACTCAGAAGACTCGATCGTGGCACGCCCTCGAGTCACGTTTCGGTCACGGTTACGAGTAACCCTATAAATATTGCGTCGCTGCACCCGTAGAGAGATACGCAAAAACACATCATTAGGGTTTTGCCACCATGCACCGCCGCCGCCGCCGTAATCTTCTCCATCCCGAGCGCCGACGCATCTCGCAATCGGAGAGCTGGTCTCCGAACCCTTCGCTTCGAGATCCCGCACCGGAGAGGGCGAATAAGGTTTTGGGAAGCGCCCGCGGCGATCGCCAAGATCGCTACCACGGCTCGCCTTCCTGTTCTCGCCGCTGACGCCGTCGAGCTGGCCGCTCTGCGACGCCGCCGCCACCAACGCCAACCTCGCTAACACCGCGAACCGCACCTACTACGCCAACACCGCAACCGCACCGTAACGCGCCGCCATCCTCTTCGCCAAGACGCTCGATCCGCTCGATCTCGTGGTTAATCATGTTTTTCAAGATGATCATGATGTTCGTGCTATCTAGTATGTTAGAGATATACATGCTAGTTTCTGTGATGCTGTTCATGATTTATATTCAAAATTTAATCTGAAAAATGTCTAATTTCTCAACAGGTAGCAGATGTATATTACTAGGAGCCCCAAGGCACAGATGTTGAACAAAGTTTACTAGGCCATCCATGCCAGCATCAACCCAAGAAATAAAGATTATACGGTGCATTGATCCTCCCAACTGACAATTCTCACAGGGGCAACAAAGGCCAGAACTCAAAGCAGGTCGGGTCCACTTTAACAAACAAATCAAGAGGTTCTGGGATCTTATAGTCGTCAAATACAGTGCAGAAACACATCACTGCCGTAGAACAGTACGTGAGCACTCATAACCAGTGTCAAGTCAAACACCAAAATATTAGCACTAAGCCATGCAGACCAACTGGAACAAAAGGTCAACTGCCTGCCTGAGAAAAATTAATGTGAGAATCATTCTTATTAACAAAGAATAATCAAACAAAATATCTTTTTGTGAAGGAAACTCAAAGATTTTACCCTCTCCTTTTTTTTCTAATTTCTGAAGGAATATTTTAAGGAGATGGCTACCCCCATCACGTAAAGTTATTTCCTCCCTCAAGATCGCAACCAGGCTGAATAAGAAGCCATCATTGTTCTTCAACATCCTTGACATCAAGTTCGTGATTCCAATTATAACCGCAAGTGATGCAATCAAAGAACAGAACCAAAGGCAAGTACCATGACAGGATTTTTACCATCAGATCAAAACAGAAACATGGATCCCATATATCAATCAGACAGAATTAAGGCAATCCACTGAAGCTCCCCAGGAACCATTTAAAAGACAAATCCAGATAAGAACATTCGGTAAAATCACGGAATAATTAGCATGGGGAACAGCAGCATCGAAGTTCTCACGAGAGTACACACCAGCAAGCCGGCTATTTGCTGTATTTTGTAAACTAGGTAGATTTCACGCGCCACGCCGCGTGCAGTTGGTTTGGTCGCAGAGAAACATTCTTAAACAAAACACCCCAACAATTGTAGAATCTGAAAGCAAGACATCCATAATAACTGATTAGACTTCAGTACTATGTACAGTGAGGAAACCAATCTAACTAATTTATCGAGCTTAGAGAATAACTGTAATGGTTCCTATCACTAATTCTTAACAGATTAATGTACGATATCAAAAGATTACACCTTATTGGAAACCTGAGATAAACCTATAAAAATTATCTTAACATGATCCAACTTCACCAGCTACATAATCCAACTTTAGCAGCTAACCAAGCCCAGTACGCATTTCAAACTAATCATCTCTAGATCTACAGGAGCAATTTGGTGAACATGAGCTAGAGCACACCATTTTATCAATATTTAGGAATGCTTTTGTGGGGGAAAATAACACTAAACACCACAAGAATCGAGGTAAAGGTAAAACAACATGAAAACTTTCCAATTTTATCAGAAACACATCTATCATAAATCTGGCAGGCACGAAATAAAGATTATTTTAAGCGAGATAAATGTGAATTAAAGCTGTCTATCATAAATTTGGCAGGCACAAAGTGAAGACTATTTTAAGTGAGATAAATATGAATTAACAACCTAAATGTTAAGACACAATCTACCAGTCTACTGAGACAATGGACTCTTTCAATAATGTTTGACATAAAATAAATTTAACAAAGTGGACAACAAACTATATTAGAGAAGCACATACCTTTCATATCCAAGACCTTTTAGAATCAATGACACAAATTCCTAGAGTTTTATAGGCTTCACATTGCTATGAAGTAGGTCTAGAAAAGGAACATAATTACGTCATGGAATCTTAAAATTAAAATGTTTATGTTGACCAAGAGCCTTACTTTTGTAGCAGCTCTCTTCACACCACTCTCAGACGACAGAGTTTTCTCAACACAACTATGGCCGTATGCAACATTCTTGACATAGGCGAAATCATAGTAGTTGTTCCCATTAATGTACAACGAAACAAAATCTACGTGAAACATATCTTTTTAGGAACTATTCTAGACAATAAAACAAAAGAAAGTAGTTGAGCCACTTTAGCGTGAATTTCTCTCGAAAATAGAAGGAAAACGGATAATACAAAGTGGTGTGCCCGGACCGGCCGAGGACAGAAGGGCTTTGATTGATCTCAAGCAATGACGCATTTATTACGATGAAAAGGACAATGGTGTTAGGAGAGGGCGGACCAAGCATACACTTGTCATACTGCATAAAGAAGAACACGTGAAGTTGAATTTTCTAAACCTTAACCACATATAGGTGTAGAACCGTCTGTATCAACTGTATGAAAGTTGTAGCATTAGATCTGCCATTAAAAATGATCTAGTTACACTATAATTAGATTAATTAGTGTATGTTAATGTAAAGCCATATGTTCGAGACCGTGAAAGGTAAAAATGTATAGTAAAAAAGAACAGAGGCAATATCTAGGAAAATTCGAAACAGTACCTATTAATAAGTAACACAGTGAATATACACAGAATGGGAGAAGTAATCCAACAACATAGCTGCATGGCCATAAATCACCAACTGAAATAATCTACAATTACACTCAACAATGCTTTATGCTCAATGCAAGGCAATAGCTAGAAAATGCCAGATGGCCAATTCTACTTGTTTTAGATTTGTCCGAATCAGAAAAAGACATCACGTAAAAAACATTAGTTCAGAATCAGCCCAAATACCCAATGAAATGTGTGGCCGTATGTATTCCCATGCATCCCGATCACTATGTTGTCACTATCTAACAGCTTTTGAAGAGTGGATATGAGATTTGTCACTACTTGACAATGATGACCGCTTTCAAATAATTGCCGAGATATGCAAATATCCTAAATTGTAAATACGTAAATGTCCTAAACTGTAAAGCAAACATACATGCATATAAAAATCTCCTATATAGAACTATCTGCAGTGCATGAATTTGAAAGATCAGGCACAACCGAAGCTCATTAAGAAAACAAGAACACAATAGGTAGAGTAGAAATGGCATAATTCCGCAAATGGATAACAAAGACAGATTGTACAATAACAAAGATAGCTACCTTTCAAACCTAACCTAAAATGGGGATTAAATATAAATCATAGCTATCTTTCATATTTTTATTTGTCCAGATTTCACATTAGCATGTGCTTACCATGCCTGAGTGGAGGTGAATAGTCTTTGCTAGGTAGCTGGAGCCAGCAGCAAGCGCATTACAAGTGGCAAGTGCATTACAGGATAATTTGTCAAATCCAAAGCAAAAAAATCAAATAAACTGCAAGAAGCTAGAGTGGACCCAAAGAAATATCACTTTTATTCATGCAAAAAATCAAATAAATTGCAAGAGGACTTGAGCTGATTATAGACTGATTCAATAGAGTCCGGGCTATTAGATATGAGCAGTTTTGGCTTACATGGAATTTCCTTTTGCTTAATCAGATGGGATGGAGCGAACTAAAGAAGCTATGAACTGTGGCTTATATTGTAAGCACAGTGTTGTTTCAAGCATGAACATAAGCAGCAAAATTAATACATCCAAATTGGTCAACTGAATGAAGCATCGAAATATTCTGGACATAATCTTTCGTCAACACAAACTTGCAGCACCCAAAGGATGTAGTATGCATGATGCATCTGCAATAATGTTATGACAAAAAGGATTACCTTGCAAGAAAGCATCCATAAATCCTAATTGAATCCTCTAGCTTAACAAACAACTTCTCCAATATGTTTGCCTGCCAATTGGATATAGAATTGCCACATTAGGTGGTCCTCTAGCTTGGAGCAAAAGAATGTAAGAAATTCGAATGAAAAAGCAAGCAAAAGACTCAACACCGAAAATAAGTGTGATGGAAACCATTGCGATACCAACCAGACAGCCATTCTTATATATCTCCACCTTAATACTGTGTTGTAGAGCTGTGCATGTATAAGAAGGAACTCTTTTGACTGGAACTGAAAATTTAGCTGGTCTCTATTTTCTTATAATCTTGTGAGCTACACGAATAAAAAATCAGCAATTACAGGAAAGGGAACCAAGAAGCATATATAAATAGAACAAAGCTCCCAAAGTGCAAGCAAAAAGATGAATCAATTGATAAGCATCGAACTTACTTCCTCATGGACTGGAGTGAGGTAACCATAGCCAGCAACTTTCCAAAATAATGATGAACCAAAATCATCAACATCTGATCCTGATTCAGCATCTGATGCATCATTAAGCATGGCCTGCCACTCAAAAGCATAAATATGAAGTTTAGAACAAGATCAGAAGCAGCAATCAACAGGCTGTAATTTTGCACTGCTCGAGTGGAGAGCGAATTTCAGATCCTAACTTTCAACTACGCTAACCAAAGAGAAGAATTGCTTCTTTCTTCGCCGTTAGTAATTGGATTGAGTTCCCTCGCAAAACCAGCCTCCAAATCATGTATAAGCCACAAACGAAATATGCATAAGTAGTCTTATAGGATATATTTCAGATCATAAAATAAAAACATGAACAACATTTATATTAATTACTCTTACATAATTACAATGCAAAATGGTACCTTTAGAATATAAGGATCATTCCACGGCCCTTTGTTCGACCCAAGACACCCGCACTTGTCACTGCATGTGCACGGACCATGAAGGAACTCTCTTAGAATGTCAAACCAATTCAAACGGCATTATAATATTTAATTGCAGAGATCAGAATCAATACCACTCATTGGAGAATTAAGCAATTACAATAATGTACAAAAGGCGTGATTGCATCAGAGATAAAAATATCAAAGAATTAGACCCCTGAAGATAGTTAAGATACCACTGTATTATAGGAAAAATATTGCTATATCCACATATCGGTTTAGTTCACTCAGAGAGGTAGTCACATATCAATCTAATTCGCCTGGAGGGAGGTAGTCGCATATTAGTTTAGCTAAACGCTCACATGGAGTAAGAAAGCACATTCATATTGCAAATTTAAGAAAAGAACATCTAAAATCTCACATCACCTAGTACTGCAATTTTAACTAAAATACTATGTAAATCTTTCAACATAAAGTCCAGAAATGAACCATAGTTGTTAATGTAAATATAGATCATACCTTGCTACCGAAACTGAACCTAATGCATTAATCTTTATTTGGTGACCACTGCTGACCTTAATGCCTACTTTCGATCAATGGAGCATAGCACTGGAGCACCAAGAGCAGAATCTCAACAAGAAAAAATTGAGACCGTAAAAGGACAATGGCTCAAGCAGCCAACATCACTACTAATGATGAGCATAAGTAACCTCTAGTGCTACTGAACTAAACTCAAATCAATATATATATATTCCAGATCAGTCATAAAAAGCACTCATAGATACGGATGACATCAAATTGCCTAACGCAGCCTAAGTTAGATCTAATTGTATAACCAAACCCTAACTTCAATTAAAAACATATAGATGCACACAGATAAGTCCACTGCCTACAATCAACCATCAATATCAAAGCTGCAAAAGAAAAAAAAAAGATCATTAATAGGAAGTGTTAGCGCCAAAAAAACAAGATCAGATAACTGTATAGCTAAATAACACGAAAATTTAACGGCCAGCAAGCCGTAGGCGGGCGCGGCGGAGACGAACACGGCGAGCCTGCGGAGCTCCCGAAGGAGAGCGGACGGAGCGACCGAGGCAAGCACCGAGCGAATCTTGATGTGACTTTGGGTCCCGATCTTTCGATGAGAGCGATAACTTCGATTTGGAGGAATTGACTTTGACGATCCGACTACAACGCATTTACGATTTATGCGCCTTAGCAATCGCTAAACCAACTCAGAGGGTTATTGATCTTGCCGTTAGCACGATCAACTGAACACGAGGTTCGATTCCTGCATGCAACCAAGAACAAGCAAGAACAATGGTATAGCAATCTGAAATTGCGAATATGAATGAAAGATTGATAAGGTGGGGTTCTCAAACAAGGAGCTTTAGGCGGTTGTTGAGCACGCCTCGAAGACTCAAAATAGTAGCAATGGCTAAACTATCAAATAAACAAAACCCAAAAACTAAAGCACGGCGGTAGCAAACTATATATAGATGTAAGTGGCGGCTAGGGAGCAGCTAGGGCGTGCAGCACCCATGGGGGCGGCCAAGGGGTTGCCCTAGCGTTACATGGGCTTTGGGGTCTAAAAGAAAGGTGGCGCAGCACCTGGAGTTTCTGGCCCGTAACACTTTTTATGATTTTCCGTTGAATCGAGATGAATTTGGCATTGGGGTTGGATCCATTGGAAAGTAGACTCGATATCTTTCAAACGTGTACTCATGGGCCTCTAGAAACCTCCGAATCAAAAGTTATGGTCGCTTGAAGTTGATGCTGTCATGAGGCCGAACCCGCGAATTTGCTGATTCCAAGTCCAACTTATGATATGATGATTGTGCTTTATGCTTGGCATTTGGAGGTTCTTCTCCTTGGTTCCTAACGATAATAAGATCATCACAAGAATTAAATAGCATTCCATTCTGTGAATCATTTGTATAAAAACTTAGGAACTAATTTACCTTATAATTGAGTAGACGTGTTTCGAGCACGCAGTAGTAGGTCCTTGTATAACTGGTTGTGTATGAGGAGAATCACTCGGCGTGGTTGTCTCAATAGGAAGATGTCCTCATCATCCTCCCTTCTTGCATTTGAGTCGCCCTCGACTCAAGCTCTTCCTTTTCTCCCACGATGGTTTCAAATCTGCAATGTTAAAGGTGGACTAACCCCAAAATCTGCAGCAATTCAAGCTTATATGCATTATCATTAATCTTTTTAAAACTTTGAAAGGTCCATCACCGAGGCATCAACTTTGATTTTCTTAATTCAGAAACCTATCCTTTCTCAGATGTAACCAAACTAACTCTCCGGTTCGAAAGTAACATGCTTCCTTCCTTACTACCAAAGATGTTTATATTTAGCATTCGTGCGCCTATATTTTCTTTAGTTGTCTCATGCATTTTCATAATCAAGTCAAGACGTTGTTTAGCATCAAAATTCAACTTCTCAAGATGGAAGAGGTAATAAATCAATAGGAGCACGAGGCACAAATCCATATACAATCTCAAAAGGGCACATCTTAGTCGAGAATGCAATGAACGATTATAAGCAAACTCAATATGAGGCAAGCATTCTTCCCACAACCTTATGTTCTTTTTCAAAACAGCCCTAAGCATGGTAGATAATGATCTATTAACAACTTCAGCTTTGTCCATCTGCTTGGGGATGACAAGTAGTAGAAAATAACAGCTTAGTCCCCAATTTAGCCCACAAAGTTCTCCAAAAGTGGCTAAGGAATTTAGTATCACGATCTGAAACTATTGTATTTGGCATACCATGTAAGTGAACAATTTCACGAAAGAATAAATCAGTAATGTGTGTAGCATCATCACTTTTGTGACATGGTATGAAGTGTGCCATCTTAGAGAATCTATCCACGACAACAAATATGCTATCCCTCCCCTTCTTTGTTCTAGGAAGTCCTAAAACAAAGTCCATAGAAATATATTCCCAAGGAACACTAGGAACAGGCAAAGGCATATACAAACCATGGGGATTATGTCGTGACTTAGCTTTTTGACATGTAGAGCAGCGAGCAACAAATCTTTCAACATCCCTTCTCATCTTTGGCCAATAGAAATGGCTAGCAAGTATGTCTTCCGCCTTCTTCACCCCAAAGTGTCCCATCAAACCACCTCCATGCGCTTCCCGCAATAGCAACAAACGGACGGAACTAGCTGGAACACACAACTTATTAGCTCTAAACACAAACCCATTATTGAGGAAAAATTTGTTCCAAGTTTTTACTTTTTGCAATTCAACAACACCTCTTTGAATTCATCATCATGCTCATATTGTTGTTTAATCGCCTCTAAGCCAAAGATTTTGAAATCAAGTTGTGAAAGCATGGTGTATCGCCTAGACAAAGCATCAAGAATAACATTTTTTTTCCTTGCTTGTGTTTTATGACATAGGAAAAGATTCAATAAATTCAACCCACTTAGCATGTCTATGATTCAATTTAGCTTGACATGAATATGCTTTAAAGATTCATGATCGAGTGTATGACAAATTCCTTGGGCCATAAGTAATGTTGCCATGTTTCCAAAGTTCAACTAGAGCATATAATTCCTTGTCATAAGTAGAATAGTTCAAACTAGGCCCACTCAATTTCTCACCAAATATGCAATAGGTTTTCCTTGTAACAACACACCACCCAACCCAATCCCACTAGCATCACATTCTAGTTCAAACGCCTTAGAAAAGTCCGGGAGTTGGAGCAGAGGTGCATGTGTTAACTTATCTTTCAATGTGTTGAAGGCGTTCTCTTGTGCATCGCCCCAAACAAATGGCATACCCTTCTTGGTGAGCTCTGCTCAGAGGTGCAGAATGGTGCCAAGTCCTTCACGGTTTACGGTAGAATCCAAAGAAGTCCTAGAAAACTTCGTGACTTGTGTGACCGTGTTAGAGTCGGCCAACTCAGATTGCCTCAACCTTAGCCCGATCAACTTCAATGCCCCGGGAGTAACAACATAGCCAAGAAAGAGACTCGATCCGCAAAAGGTGCACTTCTCAAGGTTACCAAATAAACGTGCATCTCGAAAGCATTAAAAACAAAGACGTAAATGGTCAAGATGATCCTCCAATGATTTGCTAAATATCAAAATGTCATCGAAATATACCACCACAAATTTGCTAATGAAAGCACGCAAAACTTCGCTCATCAATCTCATGAAAGTGCTAGGTGCATTGGTTAACCCAAAAGGCATTACTAACCACTCATATAGACCTAACTTAGTTTTAAAAGCCATTTTCCATTCATCTCCTAGCTTCATGCGAACTGTGGTACCCACTACGCAAATCAACTTTAGAGAACATCAGAGAGCCACTTAATTCATCAAGCATATCATCTAGCCTAGGAATAGGGTGACGATACCTAATGGTGATATTATTGATTGCTCTACAATCCACACACATGCGCCATGATCTATCTTTCTTAGGCACTAAAATGACCGAATAAAGACAAGGACTAAGAGACTCACGACATACCCTTTATCAAGCAATTCTTGAACTTGGCGTTGTATCTCCTTAGTTTCTTCCGGATTGGTTCTCAGATGGCGTAGCGATTAGGCAAAGATGCCCGGGAATGAGGTCGATTTGGTGCTCAATGCCTCGTGATTGGGGCAGCCCCGTGGCACATCCTTTGAAAACATCATTGTACTCTCGCAAAAGGTTAGTGATAGCAGGAGGCAAAGAAGAAGACACATCCTCAAATGAAAACAAAACTTTTTGCAAACGAAAGCATAGCAAAAAGAATTTAGATCATTCAGCTCTTCCAAATCAGATTTGGTAGCAAGAAAACAAGCACCCTTCAAATTTTAATCTCATTTCTTTTGTCATGAACAGCTTAGATTCTTTCTTATTGTGTTGCTCAAGCCCTTTGCTACAATCTGATTTTCACTCTTAGCATGCTCCCGATTTTTTCTCTATTAGCTCTAGCAATCTCATCTTTTAAAATAGCATCGAGACATTGATGCAAAATAATTTTCTTCTCTTTGTGCACAAAAGAGTATTGATTTGTTCTACCATGATGTAAACAATCTTTATCACATTACCACGGTCTACCTAACAACATAGAACATGCTTGCATAGGTACGACATCACAATCAACATAATCATGATAAGAACCTAAAGCAAAATTTACTCTTACCATACGAAGTTACCTTGAGCTTGTCACCGTTGTTGAACCATTGAATGTAGTAGGGCCGAGGATGCGCCTAGTGGAGAGTGCAAGCTTCTCCACCATGTCCATGCTGGCTAGATTATTGCAACTCCCACCATCAATGATTATTCAGTATTGCTCGCTCCTTCACGACACCTTTAATGTGAAACAAGTTGTGGCGCTTGATTTTGCTCGGCACTCGCAATCGGGCACTAAGCACACGCTATAAACAATGCTCAAATATTGGTCAAGATCACCAAAGACTCACGTGCTCTTCTTGAGGCTCAAAATTGGCTCATTGTGTTCATTTTCAGCAAGCAAAGCATATGTTTCTTCATCAATATCGCTGCTGAATCGCATCGCCGCCTTCGCTAATGATGAGCACGCGCTTGTTCGACACTCCTCATGATGTGGCCAAACCCCTTGCAGCGATGGCATCAATGTCTTTGGTTCGCCCGCTGAGGCGACGGACGATTTACTTAACTCTTTGTAGGAGCTTGTGTGGCACTTTTCGCGGGCGTGGGTACTGTGGTGCCGTGGTTTGAAGGAGATGATATCGCTTTTGTTGTTGGAAGGGCTTGGTGTAGTGGTACGACCGGACGGGCAGCGGGGTGTGTGGCGCCCACGAAGTAGTACGACCTGCAGAAAATGTAGCTTTTGCCCTCGATTGTCGCCCTCAAGACTTCACGCTCAGCTTTGCAAGCAAGATGGAATAAACGGGTCATCGAATTGTAATCCTTATAATCAAGAATGTCCTGGATTTCACGGTTTAAACCACCTAAGAAACGAGCCATAGACGCTTCTCATTCTCAACTAAACCACAACGCAACATGCCAATTTGCAATTCTTGATAATATTCTTCATCGAACTTTTACTCTTGGCGAGGCGCTGCAATTTATTTAGTAAATCTCTAGCATAGTAGGAGGAACAAATCTATGCCGCATGATCAATTTTAATGCTTCCCAAGTGGTGGGTATATTATGGATGAACACGCAATGCTCTCTCCACCAAATGTATAAAATCGTAAAATTCGCTAGTAGCAAATAACTCTACTATCCTCGTGGAAATCATGGCACGCAAATTTTGATCAACAAGTAATTCCCAATTGAGGTAACCATTAGGATCATATTTACCTTCAAAAGGAGGTATATTAATTTTAACTTTAGAGAACACGCCAAGACGATCACGCACTCATGTCGCGGTGGATCACGCTGCATACCTTGTCGATTAAAGCGTAGTCGATTTATGGTCACGGCCGTGGTCGAAATTGATGGTATTGCCATCCCCAAATCAGTGGCGAGTGATTGTAGTTCTCATCATCTTCTTCCACCTCCGCCTCCCGGGCTAGGGCCAAGTGTTGGCGATGTGTGTCCGAACAACCGAGGCAATGCGGGCCATGTTGGGAAGGCGGGCAGCAATGGGAACCCACAGCGCGTGGGAGACGAGGCGGAGGACAAGAAGTTCCAGGGCAGAATCGCAAGCATATCAAGTCTAGACAAAATAGTGGCAAGGGTAGTGTTAGCAACTCCCCGAGCGGTCTCAATGGAACGGAGACGGTATTCTTGCAGCGACATTCGCCATTAGTATGTCGACATCCTCACTAAGCGCTCGGTGGTGGCCTTCGCCATCCTCTCAACGTGATCAACAATGCCCTTCGTGCATGGCGAGTGATGCAAAGTGAACCCTCATCACCGACATGGTTAGTAGAAGACAAGAAACAAAATCACTGTATAATGTTCCTATCAACTACTAGGAAGTGGCTACAAGTTGCTCAACACTCAAGCTTTACCCAAAGCTCTTACAAATTCTTACCAAGCAAAGAAGGTTGTCGGCCGTCAATGCGTTGTCAAAAGTTCTCTCAAGATTTGGTATAGCGATTGCCAAGAGAACTAACAAACGCACGAGGTAGGATATGTGGAGCTTGGTAGGCTATGTTAATTTCCTATGCAATCTAATAATTCTAGTTATTGTAATGATAAGTAATGATCCAAACTAGAATTCACAAGCCCTAGTTGCCGATCTCAAAGATATAAGTGAATTTCAAGGCAACACACACGAAAGATAATGCAACTTAATGCAACCAATGGAATGAGCAAAAATAAGAATAATTTCAGCACCAAAACTCGTGTTGCATAAGTTATGGAGAGACGCTAGCAAATTGCTTCAGAAAAAGGTAAAAGGGCATAAGATTGCTCACTACTTAATACATTTGCACAATCTGAAAATGACAAACACAAATTAGGGTTTTGATCAATGTAGTGTTGCCGCCACTATTCTCTTTTTTTTCTCTTTTTTTTTTCTTTTTGGCCTTTTGGCTCTTTCTTTGCTCTTTTTTAGTGACTTTCGCCAACACTAGTATGAGCAAAGTTTTGGAATCCCTAACTTGATATCACAAGAGTTATGATAGTGCAACGATCATAAGGAGCAGCCCCAAGCAATTTCAAATTGCTAGTCTCAATTGGGATCAAAGTATTCAGAAGGATGAATTGGTTCCCAAAGGTATGTACACTGATATTTTGGAACTTTTATGGTTGTAGATGCTACTGACTCAACCAACTCAAAGGAACAAAGCTAGAACACAAATTGAAGAAACAAACCCAATTCGCCAGAACTATGCAATAAGGTTATTGCTGCAATTAAGGCATGAAAATGACCGAATCAAGCTTGCTCACAATGTAACAAAATTATCACACTGTTCCAAGCTTTAAAACAAGTATTCAAACACACAATTTGGAGCTCATATGTAGAAGTTATGGCCAAAACACAAAGGTGCACAGATTCAACAAAATTCAGCCGATCTGACCAAATCCGAATCCGAGTCAAATTCGGTTTGAAGGAGTCCGAATTACGAAGGACACCCAAAAACGTTTTTGTAGAGGACTCTTCAAGGATTCAGGAAAGTATAAAAACTTCTCAATCGGAGTTCGGATGTGAGAGTTATGATCAAAATACCGAACCGATCTGGATTGCAATTGCAACTTGCTTCCCGAATTTGATGTCAAGATTAAACAACCTTTAGATAGAATTAGATTTCGTGCCCAACTAGGTTTTTGTGGAGCTTGTCCCAAGGTTTCAGGAAAGTGCAAAAACACTTGAATCGGAGATCGATGCAAAAGTTATAAATAAAACAAAGAACTGGACAGATTGGAATAAAGCTACGCCAAGAAAAAACGATCAAGAACTAAAACAAGGACTCTAATGGATCAAAACCTAACAAAACTCACTAAAATACCAGATTGAATCTAAAGGTTGAATTTTGTAGAGGATTTTCAATTTTGGACAGAAAACAAAAACTAATCTAGGTATCAATCTCTCACCGAGCAACTTGGCGCCTCGATACCACTTGATGTGACTTTGGGTCCCGATCTTCGATGAGAACGATAACTTCAATTTGGAGGAATTGACTTTGACAATCCGACTACAACGCATTTACGATTTATGCGCCTTTAGCAATCGCTAAACCAACTCAGAGGGTTATTGATCTTGCCGTTAGCACGATCAACTCGAACACGAGGTTCGATTCTGCATGCAACCAAGAACAAGCAAGAACAATGGTAAAGCAATCTGAAATTGCGAATATGAATGAAAGATTGATAAGGTGGGGTTCTGAAACAAGGAGCTTAGGCGGTTGTTGAGCACGCCCGAAGACTCAAAATAGTAGCAATGGCTAAACTATCAAATAAACAAAACCCAAAAACTAAAGTACGGCGGTAGCAAACTATATATAGATGTAAGTGGCGGCTAGGGAGCAGCTAGGGCGTGCAGCACCCATGGGGGGGCGGCCAAGGGGTTGCCCTAGCGTTACATGGGCTTTGGGCCCAAAAGAAAGGTGGCGCAGCACCTGGAGTTTCTGGCCCGTGACACTCTTTTGTGATTTTCCGTTGAATCAAGACGAATTTGGCATTGGGGTTGGATCCATTGGAAAGTAGACTCCGAGATCTTTCAAACGGTACTCATGGGCCTCTAGAAACCTCCGAATCAAAAGTTATGGTCGCTTGAAGTTGATGCTGTCGCGAGGCCGAACCCGCGAATTTGCTGATTCCAAGTCCAACTTATGATATGATGATTGTGCTTTATGCTTGGCATTTGGAGGTTCTTCTCCTTGGTTCCTAAGGATAATAAGATCATCACAAGAATTAAATAGCATTCCATTCTGTGAATCATTTGTATAAAAACTTAGGAACGAATTTACCTTATAATTGAGTAGACGTGCTCGAGCACGAGTAGTAGGTCCTTGTATAACTGGTTGTGTATGAGGAGAATCACTCGGCGTGGTTGTCTCAATAGGGAAGATGTCCTCATCAAGGGAGCTCCGATCGACTACATCTTCCAATCCATGCTGCATGCAAAAAAAGGTAAGTGGCTACTGAGTTTGCCATCACAATATGGTTTTGATGAAGACGCAGCCGAGATAAAGCAATACTCATCTTGGATCTCGTCGGAGGCGCGTCAACGACCAAACGGGTGAGTCCTCAACATCAGAGCGAATGGAAGTGGCAAGTATGGTCGCGGCGAAGCTCGCTGCCTTTCTACGTTGTCTTCTAGCTCGCCCGGCAATGAGAGAGGCAGCCCAAGGACTTTGCGAGGCAACCAGGGTCTGACTCCATGGTGCGGCAAGTTCTCCATGGCGCGGCAAGTTCGAGGGTTCCACGGGGTGGCCCACGCCCGATCTACTGATGCCGCAGACGGAGGAGACAAGGAGAGAGGTGGGGACGGGAGTGAGGGCGCTGGCAGCGGGGGGCGCGAGAGAGGATTGGGGAGAGGGGAACGGAGCGGAGGAAGGGAGTGGGTGGCGTGGCGAGGCGGTGGGGTCCGGGATGGAAATGGGAAGGGCTAGGGCGTCGGTCCTGGAGCGCGCGGGCGGACGGCCAGATCGTCTCGTCTCTGAGATCGGACGGTCCGAAGGCTGCAGAACGTGGAACCAATTTCGTAAAACAGGGTGGGCTTTTACGCAAAGTTCTAGCTATACCTGTCCAGGCGCGGGGGGCTTCGTGGGGCCGTCGCGCGATTCGGCAGAACGCAGGGGCCTTTTCGCATAAAAACGGACGTGGATGCCCTGAGAGACGGCAAAATCTTCCACACTTAATAGATAAGTTATTCACTTAAAAGCATTAAGAAATAGCTTCCATACCTGAGATGAAGCATCCTCACCATTAAGATCTGTATCCACCTCGGCTGGGACGTTCGTACGGGCCAGACCCGTCACAGTTGTATCGATCACTTCTACCACCATTGCGGCTTCCTCCATCACCGTTCCCAGTGTTGAAGTTGAGGGTGATATAAATTCGTTTCTTACTCCATCTCAAATCTTCTCATATACGGAGTCTATTATGTACCACTATAAATATAACCCTCTAATCTAAGGCAAAAGCAAAAGAGCTCATCGTAAACATCTTCTCGTATAGTGAATCACCTTTGTATGCCTGTGGTTTTTCCCCAAAAATGTTTTTCACGTAAAATCCGTCTCCAGTTTGTTTGATCTTATATTTTTGTTGTGCGTTTTGTAACACCCAGAATAGGGATCTCCAACACAATTAGGCCCATAGTGGCTGCTGTCATCCCTGCCACCATATCTATCATCCCTGCCACCATCACCAGAAGGGCATTCCCTTGCCAAATGGCCAGGCTTGCCACGTTTGAAGCAATTGCCGCCACCACAACCTCCACCAAAATCATGGCCATGGTCACGACTGCGGTTGTAGTCATCGTGGTAGCGGTTATGATCACCACTACCACGACTATAGTCTTATCTCCATCACGGTCTGCCCAGGGGCAGAGCTAGCTGTATCAGGCCTCGGGCTGGCCCAGCTAGTCGAACGGGCCACAAGCTGTAAGGGGCCACAGCTGGGTGGCACGAGGCCCGGATCCACCACTGGGTCTGCCTGAACTTTGAGGCTGAGCTCTTTCAACAGTAATATTCCTTCCATCCAGATCCATTCCATTCATGGCCTCATTGGCTTCTTCCATTGCCTTCCTGTCAAAAAGCCGAAGCCACATGATCACCCAGAAAACTTGTCAAGAACCACCTGCATATTGACAGCAGATATGGTATGTGAATTCTGATATTAAGTGTTTGACCATCGAGCAGAAAATGCACAAAGGAATTGGTACATCAAACTAAAGATATCGAAGACTTGCAAGACCTATTAATGTAAGGCGTAAAATACAAAACCAATAGTGTGAAATGCCTGCATCTAATTAAGACACCATCATTTTGTATTTTTTTTTCAGCACTCTTCATGAGTTCCTCCTTCACATATCAACCAGATTGGAAGCTCAAGTGACAAGGTAACACTGGATCCAGTCATAGCACACCATCATATGATCTGCTACTATGCACTTTACCAAGTACAACAGATCATATAAAGTCTACTGAAGGTTCATGCCATATTGTAAAATTCTTGCGCAAACTGTTTAATTGGACAGCTTGGATAGATCATCAAGAACATCCTAGTTGCTCACTCGTCTTAGCATTGCAAACTGCTTAGGGGACGCAAAATTGTAATTCTTGGAGCAGTATAACCCAACTGATCACGTCTAAAAGGGTCTTGCATATATTGTCGTACCAAATCTTAGCATTCTTGCCCCATATATAAAGAAATCAATACGTTACCTTTGCCTCAGTTAGAGGCCCAAATTTCCCAAATTCATCCTTCAGTCCTGCTTCAGTTGTGGACCACGAAAGGCTTCCAACGAAGCAACGGCACTCATCCGCGTCCGACATTAGGCAACTGGAAAACACAACTGCTAGCAGTTATAGCAGCAGTACAAGAAGGGGCTTGAGCCTGGAACTGTTGCTCAAGATGCTTCAGTGTTGATACATAACTGAGCTTAAATTTATTTGAGCAAGGTCCACCTAGTAAGAATATTTTCCATCACATGGATTGATGAATCATCGGAAAAAAAATGTAGATCCAATGGTAAAATACAAGAATTACTGAGTAGCAATATGGATCATCGGGAAAAAAAGGGTAGATCCAGTGGTAAAATACAAGAATTACCACTACAATATTCATCAGCTAGCTGGCCCATCAGAGTGAATCCTATTGTCCTGAAAATCCCTCCCACCTGTAATAAGTACTCCACCAAATGATGAAAAAATTAAAAAAAGCTTTCGCTCTCTTTGATAATAGCTTTGTTTTTCTTAAAAAAATAATTATGACCAAGATAAGAAAATCAGGTATATTCACTTTCGTTATTCACTAGTGTACTGAATTTGTTTTCTTGAATGCACACTTAAATTCTTCAGCCTGGATGGCTGGATGAAACCCCAAAAAAAAAATCCTAACATCGGGTCTTGCTCGCAATGACAAAAGAGAAACGTGAATGCTGATTGCACTATCTCTTCACCAAATTACTCATGTGCCAGCTACAATGACATTTCATCAACCACTAACAGACGATTAATTAAGGACAGGAGGAGGGTAGGATGTGTAATCAGACCGTTTGCTGGAGCCCGTTGAGGTAGATGGCCTCCGTGTAGGGCTCGCCGGCGCTTGGGCAGACGGCGCGAGCGGTAATGTCGACGACCACCTGCACCATCGATTCTTTGAAAATGAAGGAGCCGCAGCAGGCCGGCGTCCCGCATCTAGATCTGTGACTCCGGAGGCCGCAGCAGCCGACTAGGGCCAGGCGCACACGGCGGGAGTGGCGGCGGCGTTGCCTCAGCCCGGGCGCACACGGCGGGAGGCCAGGAATGGCGGTCGGTGGCGGCGCCTTGGCTCGGGGCTGGTGGGTGGCCGGGAGTGGCGGCAGCGTGGCCGAGGTGTGGCCGGGACGTGGGATGCCAGGGCGCCACGACGTTGGGCGGGATGCTGGAGGCTGGGAGCCAAGAGCGCATCGGGTCGGCAGTCGGCTGGCGCCTGGTGGTCGGGATTGGGCGAGGCGATTGGAACTGCCGCAAGCTAGGGTTAGCTGCACTATTTGAGCTAGGCCTCGGGCCAGGCCCCAGTGGCCCGTGGCCCAGCTCCACCCCTGGGGAAAGTAGAACCTTCCATTTCCCTGATGATAACTGCGCGTTACAACGCATATTGACGGCCCAATTCGTCTATTAGGCTATCAGCCCGCTTCACATTAATTCTTGGTGCAACTACATGTCTATATACTACATACAAATATTTATAGTTGCAAGTAGGGTTGTATCTGTTATACAACTTTGATGCTTATGATTTTAAATATATTTGTATTTTTATACAACTGCAAGAGTTCTAGAGAGCATGTGTGTGCGCGCGCGCATGTTTATAGAGATCCGTAAGTTCTAGAGATCACATGCTTCACTTATTTATATATAAAATCAGCATATACCTACAATCAAACTATCATAAAAAAAAGAAAACTCTAGATTGAATTTTTGTTCAAACTTGTTTGAGCTAGTTAGTAAATTAGTTAAACTCGATATCCTAAAAATCTCAAAAATTTTGGCATGACATACATAGGGGAAATATCTGTTTTAGATCATGGTGCTCTAGATGTGTGAGTCTATATGTGTGTGTGATTGATGTCCACACACCTAGGTCCGTCAAAATTGACGGTTAAAATGTCGGTTTAATAATATAATATATTATGAGGTAGGTGCACACATGCACAATCACCATGCACTACTACAAAGGGGGTTATATTAGACACGTCATTACTGACTATTTTTTATGAAAACCGTATATGATGTGTTTCAGGTACATCGCAGACGGTTTGTAGCTGAAATTATTTGTGATGTCGGATCATCACAAACGGTTTCATCCACAAACCATTTGTGAAGAAAGTGAGAACTTCACAGATGGTTTGTGGATAAAACCATCTATGATGAGGAAATATCATATACGGTTTTATCCACAAATCATCTGTGAATCGTTCATAATAGTAAAATGAAACATCATATATATAAGCATCACAATATATATATACAAAAATTTCCCTCCAAAAGTCAACTGGGAAATATTACTTAGTCGATCTGGGAAATACTACTTAGTCGATCTGGTCTTCATCATCGCTAGAGTCGTCGTCACCATCGTCAGAGTCGGTGCTATGACCGTCGGGGTCCTTGCTAGAACCGGCTCTGTCTGGGTCATCCTCCAGCTCCTAGCCGTCATGATAGCCCTTCGACGAGTCATAGCTATCATCGTCGTCGGAGGATATTGGCGGCGAATGCTTCTGCTCGACGACGATGCTTGAGACGGAGGGAGCGGTACTGCCCGAGGTGGTGGGCGACGAACTGGCCGACGGATTCATTGATATGGCACCATCGTGACACCGCAACCATTGCCACAGGGGTCTCGGAGGTGAAGACAGTGGCGGTGGCGAAGGATTAGTCAGTGGTACTGGAGACGAAGGTGGTGGTGGTAGCGGAGCCGTCGTCGGAGGCTAGGCAACGGAGCTGATGGAGGAAGGGATGTCTTTTTTGTTGCTTATGGTGTCGTCGGAGGAGATGTGGAATGCTATCGATCGATCGGTTATATATCATCGTGGAAGTGCAATTAACGATCTGCATTGAGGAAACGAAATGCCTGGAACATAGTCTTCAAAGTGGAATTTAACCTATTATGTTTTGGCAGTGCCACTAGCAACCAAAGGGTACTGACCTATGTGGATTCTACATTTGCCACAATATGGCACTCCTCGTTCGTTCACAGAAGACCAATGTCGTAGAGGTATGTCAGTTTTGCAACAATTGTCTCCACTTATCAATTTATAAACATACAAAACTTTACTCTTCTCATTGACAGGTTTGGCAATGCGCTGAATCTGCATTGGAACAGGTTAATCTGCTAAGTATTTGAGGGCATCTATGTTCTTTCTTGTTGCGTGAGGTCTTAAATCCAAAGGGCAGATGCTACTCAGGGCTAACGGATGAGTTATGAAGTTGTTACTTACCGTGCATTCAGATTAATTTGTGAACCTTGTGCTGTGAATTTGTCATTTCTACTTCTAAATCCAATTGGTTAGTATATATGAGTTGATTTCTAAAATGGATGCACTGTACATATGTTGTAATATGTGATCTGAGTTGATTTATGAAATGGACACGTTGTATGTTGTGTAACATCTGAATGGAGTTCATTTTTTAAATGTATGTTATTATAATATGTTGGTGATGCTGTGTATTGTCTTTTGTTTCAAAGGGTATGGCTAGCATTTCCTGAGACTAGCCAATAAACTGAAATTTAGTAAAAAATAAAAAATCAACATCACAGACAGTTCCACTACGGCATGTCTGTGATGAGGGCATCATCACAAACGGTTTTAAATTGGAACCTTATGTAATGTGGGTCTCTTCACAGACGGTTCTTCTATAGAACCGTTTGGACTAAGCCCATCATCGCAGACGGTTCCTAAGTGGAATTGTGAAATCATGTGATGAAAAATTGGCTGAATGGTGAAATTGGCATTACTAAGTGGTTTTGGTTATGGCATGTGTGGTGCTTGTGCATGTGCTATGTTGAGATGATTATTATGCTAGTGATAGCATGATGGATTTTGTTTGATGCAATGCACTCATGTGAGTGGTTGCAAGGATTGACTTTGAGTCAAGTCGTGGACTTGTGTTCGGACGCATTGTTTGTTCATTCATGTGCAGGTGTTGCTCGAGGGTGAACGTGGTCGATGACGGGACCGGAACTAGGTTCATGGAGGAACTGAGGTTCGGGACTAGTTTCAAGGAGGAATCGAGGTCTTAGTGGTCAAGGATGTCATGCGGGACGTTCGGGCTAGAGAACATGCATATGAAGGCTGGTTAGTCATGTATTTACAGTATGTGAGCTGTACATGCGTGCAAGAGTTGTTTTTGGCCATGTTTGGGCCAGGTTGAGATGTATACTAACTCTTTCCATGTTGGAAGTGGAGTTGTATTCAATCTCTGTGTGTTTGCTCTGTATAAATAGGGGGAGGTGTCTCCTGTTTATTCTTGAGCAAGGTTTTAGGGTTTGTACACTTTTGTTTAGAGTACTGTATTAGACAAAAAGAAATAAATAATCTTTCTTGCGATCCGAGCGTCTCTGTGGATGAGTTTTCTTGCATGAGTTCCTGGCGGCCGTGCGGTGTGAAGTAAACAAATCAAGGGCGTGCCGCGCGAGTTCCGGCAGCGCATCAAGTTTCTGGCGACTAGTTAGTTGCTAGTTTTAATCTCTTGTTGCTTGTGTTTGCTGGTCGGTCAAAGCATGCATGCATCACATCGACTAGAAGTTAGCTGGTGATCTGGACAGGCTTTTGTTCCTTGCGGCCAGATTCTTTTGGATTGCACTTTTGTCTTCGCGACGTGCGTTTGAAGCTTTGGTCCGTCGTAGTTGAATAATCCTCTGAAGTTTGGTCCGGCGTGGTTGAAGTTTCTGAAGTTTGATCCGTTGAACAAGTTCTGAAGATTGGTCCGTCATAGCCTTTGAAATCAATTTCCATCATCACTTGATTTAGTCATCTTGCGAAGGTAATATCTCTTGATCCGTAGATCCAATCGAGTTGATTTTTGCTGGGTTAGATTTATAATTGAATCTAGTTTCTACAGTTAAAATTTCATGTCAATCTAACGGTTGGATCTCTGGTAATCTTGTTGTTTATGTTTGGTCCGTCACTAGTTTGAATTTGGTTCGTCACTATTAGATCGAGATTTGTTTCAGCCGTCTTGCGAAGGACATAACTCTAGATCCATAGGTCCGATTGAGTTAATTCTTTTTGAGTTAGCTTAGGAATCGAGTCCAGTTTCTATAGTTAAAATTTCATATCAATCCAATGGTTGGATCTTTGGAAATTATTGTTTTAGTGAATGTGTATCAGGCTGTTTTCATTTGGTCCGTCATAAACTGACTTCCTTTGCTACAGTAGAAATTTGGTCCGTCATACACGTGCAACTCTCTGTCCGAAGCGAAATTTGGTCCAGCATACATGTGCAAATTTGATCTGGTGCAATAACGTTCTTGTTGAATACAAATCGAGCAGTCTGAGTTTGTTTGGGGTGTTTCAAAAGTCAAAAATTTAATCTTAGCTTCCCCGCAATCATTCACCCCCCCTCTGATTGCTAGATTAGTATATTTCGCTCCTACAAGTGGTATCAGAGTGAGGTATTTCTAATTATTCTTAACAGGTGATTAGAAACCGTAGCGATGGATAGGTATTCGACAAAATCTTGTGTTTTCGATGGTGTTGATTTTCAGTTTTGGAAAGCAAAGATGGAGGCATATATTCAAGCTCAGGGTTTTGCAATTTGCGAAAAGGTCTACAAGCCATACAATGTTCCTGAGAATGATGAAGTCAATGACATCAATCTAGCACATGTTGAAGCAAACAGTAAAGCAAGGAATTCGATCATCCAAGGACTAGGAAGAAGTGATTTTGATTGTGTGATTTATCTCAAGTCTGCATATGAGGTATGGAAATCTCTTTGTGATTATCATGAAGGTTCTAACACTGTCAAAGAGGTTAGGCAAGATATTTATAAGAAAGAATACATGTGATTTGAGATGAAGCCTAGTGAGTCTCTAGATGATTTCTTTGCACGGTTCAATAAAATTCTTAGCAATTTACGTGTTATTGGAGTTTTCTTTGATGAGGCTACAAATGCTAGACAATTGCTTGGTGCATTAGACATGTCTATTTGGGAGATGAAAGTTACATCTATTAGAGAATCAACTGTCATGAGTACACTTACTTTAGATGTTCTGTTCTCTAAATTAAAAACTCATGAGCTGGATGTTCTTGCTAGGAAGACTGATCATAAATTAATTGCACTGACCTCCTAATCTAGCATGTCTCAGAATAATGCTTCTTCAAGTTTTGCTTTGTCTTCCTTGTCTTCACTAACTGATGAACAGATTGAAGAATTTCCTGAAGAAGACTTAACACTACTCTCTACTCGTTTTAATAAAGCTTTGCAGAATGTGAAAATGAGAAAGAGAGTTGGTGGTCGCCCTCCAAGGTGCCATGAGTGTGGTGACCTCAACCACATTCGTTCGAATTGTCCTAAACTTGCAGGAAAAGCATCAAGAGAGGAAAAGGACAATGACAGAAGAAAAGAGAAGAAGAAGTTCTCTCCAAATTATAGAAAGAAAAAGAGCTTCATCAACAGAAAAGTTGTTCACCGGGTTCTCTCTGCTCTTGAACAAGTAAATTTGAGTGATGTGGATTCGGAGAGCAGTGAAGATGACACAATAGCTCCAAGCAAGCATGAGTTGACAGGATTGTGTCTCATGGCCAGAAGTGATGAAAGTTTCACCGAGGATGACCATGACAGCGACTTCAATGAGGTAGAACCTTCTTACGATGAATTAGCTATTGCTGTTGCTCATCTTGGTAAATTGCTTGACAAACGCGACAAGAAAATTAAGAAACATGATGTTCTTGTGGAATCTTTAAATGCTGAAATTGATAAACTTAAATCTTTGATTCCTGATGATGATGCATGTAAATCATGTGACTTAATTTACACTGAGCTTACTTCACTTAGAAAAGAACATGCATATATGCTAAAGCAAGGTAAGAAGAATGAGAAACATGTGAAAAATGCTAGCTGTTCAACTGTTGATCTGCATTGATACAACTTACTGTGCTAAATGTTCTATACTGGAATTAAAGTTGCATGATGTAAATGCTAGGGTTTCTAAAATGACAGAAGCTATGCTCACTCATGAGATTATTTCATGCTCAACTTGTCGCAAACAAAAAGGAAAAGTGGACGTTCCATGTAATAATTGCTTAACTCTTTCTCGAAAGGTTGATTACTTGGAAAAATCTTTAGAACGGTTCACTACTGGAAAGAAAAACCTAAACATGATTCTGGATCAGTCAATGGTCAGTACTCATCACAAAGGTTTAGGTTTTGATTCTTATGCTCATCATAAATTGCATGCTCCAACTGTTGTTAAGACACTTGGAAGTGGAAAATTTGAGATTGTCAATGAGCTTAAGAAAACTGTTTTCAAGTCTGCTGGTGTGTTATCTTCTATTATGATGAATGCAAATGCTACTTCGGTTTCTAAAGCTAAATATCATGTTAAGTATACTTGCACTCATTATGGTAGAAAATGATGTTGTTATTACTAAAGAAAATGATAATTCGCTAGTGTTTAAAGGATTTAGATTTGGAAATTTATATTTAGTTGATTTCACTTCAAATGACTCATGTCTTCAAACTTGCTTAATTGCAAAAACATCTTTAGGATGGTTATGGCATAGAAGACTAGCTCATGTTGGAATGATTCAACTTAAAAAGCTATTTAAAAATAATTTAGTTGTGGGCTTGAAAGATGTGAAGTTTGAGAAAAATCGACTTTGTAGTGCTTGTCAAGCCGGTAAACAAGTCGCTAGTTCTCATCCCTCAAAAAGCATAATGTCTACATCTAGACCACTAGAACTCTTGCATATGGATTTGTTTGGTCCAACAACTTATAAAAGCATTGGGGTAATTTTATTGTTTAGTCATCGCTGATTTATTACTCTAGATATACGTGGGTATTCTTTCTAGATGACAAACCAAACCTCCAATATATTCAAAAGGTTTGCAAAAGAGCTCAAAATGAATTTGACTTTATAATAAAGAAAATCCGTAGTGATAATGGCTCGAATTTAAAAACACAAGAATTGAAGATTATTGTGATGAAATTGAATAAAGCACGAACTTTCCGCAACCTACACTCCGGAGCAAAATGGAGTTGTGGAACGGAAAAATCGTACATTAATTGAAATGGCAAGAACGATGTTAGATGAATATGGTACGTCCGATAGTTTTTGGGCGGAAGCCATTAATACCGCTTGCCATGCTACAAATAGACTCTATTTGCATCGACTCTTGAAAAAGACCTCTTATGAGCTTCTTGTTGGAAGAAGGCCGAACATTTCTTATTTTCGAGTATTTGGTTGCAAATGCTACATCTTGAAAAAGGGTGTTCGGCTTTCCAAATTTCAAAGTCGTTGTGATGAAGGGTTTTTGTTAGGATATTCTTCAAATAGCAAAGCTTATCGAGTTTTTAATAAAAACAAAGGATTTGTAGAGGAAACATGTGATGTTGAATTTGATGAAACTAATGGCTCTCAAGAAGAGCAAGAGAATTTGGATGATGTAGGTGAGGAAGGCCTAAGAGAAGCAATGAAGAATATGACAATTGGAGATGTGAAGCCGGAAGTGGATAAACATGATCAACCTTCATCCACTCAAGCCGAGCCTTCAACATCCACAACGCCAAGTCGAATTCAAACAATTGACGAAGATGACAAGAATAACGAGCAACAAGTTCAACCACTACCTCAAAGGATTCATCATGGCCTCTCCAAAGATCATCCAATAGATCAAATATTGGGTGACGTGAGTAAGGGCGTTCAAACCCGATCCCGTGTTGCTTCGTTTTGTGAGCATTATTCCTTTGTATCTTCAATTGAACCTACTCATGTAGATGAGGCATTAGTTGATCCGGATTGGGTAAATGCCATGCATGATGAATTAAATAATTTTGCTCGTAATGATGTTTGGACATTAGTCGAAAGACCCAAAGAACATAATGTAATTGGCACAAAATGGGTTTTTCGAAATAAACAAGATGAAAATGGTATTGTAGTTAGAAATAAAGCTAGATTAGTGGCGCAAGGTTTCACCCAAGTTGAAGGATTAGATTTCGTGAAACTTTTGCACCGTAGCTAGGTTAGAAGCTATTAGAATCTTGCTCGCATTTGCATCAAGTTTTGATATTAAATTATTTCAAATGGACGAAGAGTGCTTTCCTAAATGGACAAATATCCGAATTGGTATTTGTAGAACAACCTCCGGTTTTGAAAATTCCAAATATCCTAATCATGTCTACAAACTCTCTAAGGCGCTTATATGGACTCAAACAAGCTCCTAGAGCATGGTATGAGCGACTTAGAGATTTTCTTCTCTCAAAGGGTTTCAAAATTGGGAAGGTTGACACTACACTCTTTACTAAAATAATTGATGAAGATCTCTTTGTATGTCAAATTTATGTTGACGATATCATTTTCGGTTCTACTAACGAAGATTTTTGCAAAGAATTTGGTGATATGATGTCTAGGGAGTTTGAAATGTCGATGATCGGAGAATTGAGCTTCTTCCTTGGACTCCAAATCAAGCAACTCAAGAATGGGACATTCGTGAGTCAAACCAAGTACACGAAGGATCTCCTCAAAAGATTTGGCATGGAGGACGCCAAGCCGATCAAGACTCCAATGGCATCAAACGGGCATCTCGACTTAAACGAGGGAGGTAAATCGGTAGATTTAAAGCTTTATAGATCCATGATTGGTAGTTTGCTCTATCTTACCGCATCTAGGCCCGATATTATGTTTAGTGTTTGCATGTGCGCTCGTTTTCAAGCTTCTCCCAAAGAATGTCATTTAGGTGCCGTAAAAAGAATTCTAAGATATTTAAAGCATTCCTCAAACATAGGGTTATGGTATCCTAAAGGTGCAAAATTTGATTTAATTGGATATTCGGATTCGGATTATGCGGGTTGCAAAGTGGATAGAAAAAGCACCTCCGGAAGTTGCCAATTGCTAGGTAGATCCCTAGTTTCATGGTTCTCCAAGAAACAAAATTCCGTAGCTTTATCCACCGCCGAAGCCAAATATATATCCGCCGGTAGTTGTTGCGCTCAATTGTTATGGATGAGGCAAACTTTAATGGATTATGGAATAAATTTTAAAAAGGTGTCTCTTTTATGTGATAATGAAAGCGCAGTTAAAATAGCCAATAATCCCGTCCAACACTCAAGAACAAAACACATTGATATCCGTCATCATTTCTTGAGAGATCATGTGAGTAAAGGGGATATTGAGATTAGTCACATAAGAACGGAAAATCAATTAGCGGATATACTCACTAAACCCCTAGATGAGACTAGATTTTGTAAATTTAGGAATGAATTAAATGTCATTGATATCTCTAATGTGGCCTAAGTGAAATTCCTTTGGTTGCTTAAATTGGTTTTTATTTGGTATATGTTCTTTAGATGAGTCTCACATCAAGGGGGAGTAATATGCAATTCATGTATATTTTACATCCCCTAAATGTGGAAAATCGAAGATTGTGCTATAAATATCTTAAGAGATGAAACTAGACTTTATAAGTCAAAATATTTGGAAATAATCTATTTTGGATTTACAAAAGTGCAAAGGGTTCTCAAATCTTCATTTAAAATTTATTATTATGTAAATCTTATTCCTTGAAACTTATACCATATCATAACCTCCTAATGTTAATAAAGAAACAAAACTTTTGTTTTAAGAGGTTTGATGAAATCCAAAAGCTTGATCTATATTGATCTACTAAAAGCACAATTGAGTTCTGCCCATAGAACTAGCATATCTTGTCTCTAGTTCCTCATGTGGTATTTAAACTCAAACAAATCAAACTATTATTTCTTTTTCTTTTGATTGTGTTTGAAAGTTTGTCTTGTGTTTTTCTTGTGATTGAATTTGATCTAATAATCTCTCATACATAATATAGCAAATTCATGAAAAAAAAATTCGCAATCAAATTCTCTCATAAATCTGCCATTCAGCCTTTTCCGGCACTACCGGCCGCCCACGGCGGTAGTACCGCAAATGCGGTACTACCGGGGTCCAGGAGCGGTAGTACCGCTCAGATCGCAAATTTGTGGGGCCACCTCATTTCCTGCCGTTTCTCTGCCTTCTCTCTCTCTTCTTCAATTCCCCTCACCCGAAACCGCCTCCTCTTCCATTCCCGTGCGGTTCTCTCTCTCTCCCTCTCAAACCCTAAATCTTCTCCTCTTCGAATCCTTGAAGATCTCTGGGGTTTCTTCCATTGGACCTAAACCTTGTGACCTCCTCCACCGAAGGTATCTATCATCTCCTCAATTTTCTCTTGTTTCATCCCTTTTTGAGCATCCTAGGGTTTAAATGGAAGTTCAAATTGTGCAAACTTAAAATGAGGCAAAATCTTTGTGGATTAGGTGTAAAATAAAAAGTCCTTAATATTCCCTAGACCCTAATCCTGATCTAAATCATCAGTGCCTCAACATTGCTTCGAATTTGCCCAAAATCCATCTTGATCGTGCTCGGGCGGCACTACCGGCCACCGGGAGCGGTAGTACCGACTTTGCGGTACTACCGGCCTCCAGTAGCGGTAGTGCCGGCCGTGCAGTTGCAGCACCAGTTTTTAAGCCTTTTTGAGGGGATGTTCATCTACATTCATTTATTTATTTCATTTATATCGTATGAAATCCTACTCGTCCATTGCTCATACCCTAAATTCCTTGAAATTCTTATCTAGATCATGCCTCGCACTAAAGTCGCCGGAACCGGTCCTTCTGGAGGGGGTAAGGGTACGAGGAAGACGACTAAAGGTCGTGGCGTGCCCACTTCGGACTCGGACAGCGGAGATAGAGACAACTCCTACACCGTCGCCATGAGGACCACAAGAGCTAAAGGGAAGGGTCCTGCCGAGCCTTCCCAGGCTAAGAAGAGAAAAGTCCCCGCTCCTGCTCCTCAAATTCTTGGCGGACAGCGAGACTGAGAGTGAAAATGAGGAGAGCTCAGAGGAAGAAGAAGTGGTGCCTCCGATTGAACGGCACGATCCTTCTCAAATTAAAGGAGATGACTATTATGCTCGCAGAAGTCAGAATCTGTATCTCCAACCTAGTTCCGCCCCAAATCCAAGATTCCATTCCTTGTTTCAGCAGAGGGTGTTTGAGCAAATATATCTGGAGAAGGAGTTTGCCAACCAACACTGGGTCAGTTGGAAGCACATCCGTGAGCAGCCTGAGTTTGCTGGTATTTCGGAACTTTTTGGAGGAGCTGGCCTGTACAACTTCCTTGGTACAAGGACTGATTACCATGAGAAGGTCATCAAGCAATTTTATGCAACGCTCTATGTTTCTGAAAATCTTGAGCAAATCACTTGGATGACTGACACTACTAAATACACTGCTTCCAAGGACGATTTTGAGCATGCTTTGGGAATTTTCCATAGCCAGTACCCTAAAATCCATGACGAGCCTCCTCTGTCCTTGGAACATGCTGCAACCTTCTATGACCAGTCTCATACCTTCAGAATTGGAAACTCAGCCGGTCTACAGCTCCAACCAAGCATGGTGAACAAAATTATTCGTGTCACCATTCATCCGAAGAGTGGCAATTCCGACGCCGTGAGAGGTCATGCTTGGAATGTCATTGCAAAAGTCATGGCACGAGAGAAGTTTGATGTGGTAGACTTCATAATAAGGGAGATGTCTCAATCGGCTAGGGATAGAGGGAAGACCATCTATTTTGCTCCGTACATCATGGCACTAATTCGGAGAGTTGCCGAGTACAATGGTGCCACCCCTACTCCACATAAGCCGTACAAGCCTCGTGTTGCTCCTCCTCAAGTCCTGCATCACATCGCCGAGCAAGCCGCTCAAGCAAGAGCTCAAGCCGAGCAAGCAGCCCAAGCCCAAGCTCAAGCCGCTCAAGCTGCTTCCGTGCCCGATGCCTATCTTGCCAGCCTTGAGACCCTCCGTTCGGACATGATGGCTGGATTTGCGAGACAAGAATCCTATATGCAGGGCCAGTTTGCACTTGTTATGGAGCTTCAATATCAGAATCGCGAAATGGTTGAGGATGTCCGAGAGCGTCTGGGTTCGCTTAGCACTTCTTTCGATCACTATCGCTCCTACCATCAGTCGTATCAGTGTCGTCGTCCGGATAGCGGCAGTGGTTCCCCTTCCCATCATCCTCCTCCGTCATCCAGCTGGGATCCATGGTCTCCTCATCCGCCACCCGGCTCTACTCCTGGAGATGGTGAGGAGTAGACGTTTCCGTGGCGGTCCCCTTTTGGTCCTTGATGACAAAGGGGGAGAGATATGAAGAATTGAAGCTCAAATCTATCTATCTTTTGTAATAAAATTGTTTAACTCTTTGTGGTTGTTGGATTTGAACTCTTTGTGTTTATTTATGCTATCGTTTTGCGTCTTGTTGAATATCTATTGTGAACTTGGTCTTGAACTAATTTCTATGATCTTTTGCGCTCAAAGTTTTATCCAAAATTTATCCTTCCTTATGAGTTTTGCATTATGTCATGTTATTTCAATTGAATAATATCATCTTCATTGCCATACATAACTCATATACAAATGTGCAAAATTTATTGTTTATCCTTGGCACACTTGTAGGGGGAGCTATTCTCATTTAGCAATATTTTCATTCAAATATCTTTTGTCTTCCAAAGACAAAATATTGCTAAATAAGAATCCTATGGTGTGAGTAATTGATTCTATTGGTCACTCACACTAAATATCAATTTACTTCAATTCGATTATGAGGATTGTCATCAATTACCAAAAAAGGGGAGATTGAAAGCATCTAGGCCCCCATGTGGTTATGGTTTTGATAATTAATGACAATAACGCGAAAAAGACTAACGATGTTTGTGCAAGTAAGTTGGAAACAGGATAAATGTATTCCTCGTAAGATGTTGGATGGCTTCAAGTGCTAAATGAAAGGAGTACGCGCAAAAGAAGCTAAAGAAGTGAAGGTATAAAATTTAGAAGTATTTTTTCTAGTCTTTTCACAGATCTCGGAGTTGGGAAATAGATCGGGTTTTTAGGATAGTAGCCGTACTATCAAGGGGGACTTGATATGGGTCTTTGAATTTTGAAAGTGCATAAGATATGGCTCAATTCATCATTCATATACTCATGCATTTAAGAGTTAAAACGAAATCCGAAAAACTCTCGTGTGGCACTCTCGCGTGCATCAAGCGGTAGTACATAAATGCGTACTACCGGGTTTCTTCTCATGTAGCTTTTTTCCAGAGAGGCGTTTGAAAATTCCTCGTGGCACTACCGCGCGGGTTACGGTAGTACATAAATCTGATACTTCAATATATACTCATGTAGCTTTATTCCAAAGCGTGTCCTTTTTGTCGGTAAAGTGCGGTACTACCGCCCCATGAGCTAGTAGTACGGGCACATAAAAAAGTGTCAGAACGGACTACGTGTCAGCGCATTAAATGTCAGATTATAGTCGTTCTGACCAGTGCGGTACTACCGGCCCATAGAGGGCGGTAGTACCGGCCTTGGCGCAAATTCGGCAGAAAAAGTAGAAAACGGCTAGTTTGAGTGGGTGGGGGTTATAAATACCCCCCCACCTGTGCTAGGGCATGGTTGGTGACTCCATTGAATACTATTGAGCCCTAGAAACATTCTCCACTCTCTTGTGCATTGAATTTTTGATTCTTGAGTGTTGGAGAGCTAAAATTGAGTGCATTGCATTAGTGAGCCATATTGATTGCACTCTTGAGATTCAAGCCCGCGTCAAGTTTGTTACTCTTGGAGGTTGCCGCCTCCTAGACGGCTTGGAGGCGTGAGGCACCGGTGATCTTCACAAAGGAGGTTGTGTGAAGACCCGGGCGGTTGTGAAGGCTTGAAGCTCGCCTACCCGGAGCGGGGAAGAGCTATCATTAGTGATCGGGGAAGGCTCAAGCGGGTGGAGCCGGCTTGAAAAAATTCAAGCTACCTCAACGTGGAGTAGGGGAGACCGGCAAGTCTCCGAGACCACGGGAAAAATTCTCTTGTCCATTAATTGTGGTTTGCTTGTTCTTTACTCTCGTGAAATTCTAGCAATTTGATTCTTGAGTGCTACTTGCTTAGAAATTAATATACTTGCGTAGTGATATTATCTTGTGATCACTAGAATTGTTAAATATTAAATTCGGCAAAATTAGCACTTGTTCTTAGCAATCATTAAACTTGAATTTAGTGATAGAAAATTTTAGAAAAGCCTATTCACCCCCCCTCTAGGCTCATCCTCGATCTTACAACGCATCTCAGCCATCGATCAAGAAGCGTGGATGGCGCTCCGTCATCTTCTTCGAAGCGTGATGGAGTTGGACTCTGGCGCCGCCGCCGTACTCGCCACGGACTCAGAGTCTTCCCGTGCAGGATGAGGACACCCGAGCCTATTTAAGCTGCGCATCGGCATCGCCAAGGAACGAGCAATCAAAGCCCTAGGGTCTAGCTTCGGAAATCACCGTAGTTCCGCCGCAATCTGAGGTTTCCACCGAGCGCCGCCGTGAGGAAGAAATCGCCGATCTGCCATCGTTAAGCCGTCCCGGAGCCCTAGACCGGTTGCGTCTGTTTCACCGTCGCCCAGAGCACCGTATGCGCGCCTCTGTTCCACTGGAGCATTGCCGAAGGGAAGATTTGCCGTGAAGGCCGTCGCCACCGAAGAAGAGGACCGCGCCGCCACAGAACCAACACCCAAAACTGAGATTCGAGCACGTCATCAGATCGGCGACGTCAAGGTGAGTCTGGAGGGGTGTCGTGGGCTTGTCGCCGGTGATCCTAGGCCCTCGTGCGCCACCGTGTGACGTGGCCTGTTAGTTCGTCGACACGTGGCGCTGACTCGGGTGCTAGATCGGCTTCGCAGCCTATGTGGCGGTGAGGTGGAGGTCCTATCAGCATTCGTGTGGCAGCACAGCCGGCTGGCGTGGGCCCCGCTCGTCAGTGGGAGGGAGCCGCATGAACCCGGCCCACCATGGACTGAAGAGGCTCGTGGACCCAGTCCATGCACCGAGGGACACGTGTCGCCTCCCGATCGGTTCAGATCAGGGCTGACGTCATGTTGACGTCACGCTGACGCAATAAAGTGGATTTTGTTTATAAAAATAATTCAGATTAATATTTGATTTCGATTTTCAGGTTTTTCTGATTTCTGAATCTTCCGAGAGCTCGTTCTCCCTCATACGAACTCCGATTGAGGTGATTCAAATTTCTAAAAATTTGTAAAATTGAGATCTATCTATTGGTGAATTTTGATTTGATTTTTGGAGCTGTTTGATATCTGTTTTGGTATTTATTTTGTATTCCCTTTCGTTTCGCGTAGACGATAAATTGCGCAATGCAACCGGGGGAGATTCATCAACTCAAGACTAAGGTCCAGAGCATGGATAAGGGTTTTCCTAAGGCAAGTTGTGCTTTGATCATGTTGAACCCATGTTTGCAAAATTTCTATTTTGTTTTACTTTATTGCATATTATTTCAAGGGTATAAATGATTTCAATCTAATTTGGGATTTAGATAACATACCTGTTGATTTACACCCTACCTTGTCATTTGTATGCCATGATCTATTGTCACCCTAGATTGGTTTACTATAGTTGATCAATAATAAACTCAACATGGGATGGTTAGATCGGATTAGATTGCTTAGCCATGCCACGTCATCACATATACTTGAAACATTGATAAATAATCTTGACTAATGGAATATGGAACAATGTTATGAATTTGTGTGTCATGTGTGGTCACACAATGAGATTGAGTTGCTGTGGCAATGGATGTCACACAACGATATTGAATTGTTGATGGCACGTGGTGCGTGGTAATCAACTGAGGTGAGTATGATTTTAGATCGGAGCAAGTGGCAAGGGCAAGTGTGCCTGGGTGGGCCCGATGGGCAAAGGGTATGTGCAAGTCTTGCTTTGATCAACCCTAACGACACCTTGCGAGCCTTTGACCTGAGTCAATCATGCAACCACATGTCTGTTATGGGGCAGCCTAACTGATTAATTTGCAATGTCTTAGCTTTGGTACTACCAGTGGTGGTGGGGTTCACCCTTTTTAATGAACCCAAATGGCGCAAGAGGGGGGCCCTATTGTGGTAACCAGTCCCTTCAGTGTTGAAACCTTAGCGGGTGGTACCGAGTTAAGACAGAGCATTGTAAAGGCTTTGTCATGATTCTCTGCCGGCACACCAACGGAAGTGTGCTAATAGCTTGGCGATAGGGGATGATCATGTCGTGTGGGTAAAGTGCATAACCTCTACAGAGTGTACAAACTATTCGGATAGTCGTGCTCACGGTATTGAGCAATGCTCGGAGATTACAGTCAAGGGATTAGACTTTTGCAAAACAAAACTTGGGATGGATGGCAGGTTGCCATGGGAGGTTGAATCTTGACTTAGGCTGAGAAACTTGGTTTATTTGAGAAATGCTGAATCTATCTAATACTGTTATTTCTTTTTACTGTCTTTTCAATCTATTATTGTATTTTTTCATAAATGTTGCTTTACTGCAAAATAGCCATTATTAGCCATTCCTTTGGAATAAGCCTTGCATATAGTTATGTTAGGATTGCATTCTGTGCACAACTTGTTGAGTGCTTTATGTACTCACCCTTGCCTACAACATCACTAGTGATGAAGAAGGAGTACCATGAAGGGACGAATGTTTAGGGTGCGAGCCTTGTCAGTTGCCTGTGGTATACTGAGGGGTTTATCTACGTCATCATTTCCGCTGCAGTTCAATTTGTTGTTCAGTCTTGTGAGGCATTATTATGTAAGTTGACCATAAGGTCATTCAACTAGTAATATTTAATATATAATGTCTTTTATCTTATTTCCGCTGTGTATGATTGTGACATTCACTAATGTTGAGCCTGTGTGCACTAGCGTGATCCTGGACTAGTGCAGTATACACAGAGGGTTCGGATTTGCATATTCGGGTCTCGACAGCTAGCCAAACATCAAAACAAAGATAAGGCTAAGGCTAGGTCTAATTTCAGGAAGACACATTTCACTTCTCATTTTGTGCCTAGGGTGATGCAAACACCTTTTGTTGCAAGAAACACGGGAAAGAGCAAATCTGATTTGGTAAACAAACGTACTCATGTTGTGCCTACTCGTCGTGTGTCTCAGTACTGGATTCCTAAACATTTTATTTCTAACCCCAGTACTGAGGCCTCGACATTCTCTGTTTTTATGTAGGCTTTTCGTGCAAGGAAGGAGAACATTTGGCTAGTTGATTCCAGATGCTCACGCCACATGTCCGGTGATAAAAATTGGTTTTCCTACCTCACTCATGCATCTCGTGCTGAAAGTGTTACTTTTGGAGATGCATCTTCTACTCCTGTTGTGGCAAAAGGTACAGTAAAGGTAAATGACAAGTTTATGTTCAATGATGTGGCTCTAGTTGAAAACCTGAAATACAACTTGTTTCTATTTCATAAATGATTGATGAAGATCTTGAAATATGCTTTAAGAAAGGTGAATGCAAAGTTTTAGATGCTTCAGGAGACCTTGTGTTCAGGATTTCACGCTTTGGAAGAGTTTTTAAAGTTGATTTTGATGTGTCACTTTCTTCTAAGCATAGGTGTCTAGTTGCCAATGTTTCTAAAGATTTATTCTTTTGGCATCGTAGACTTGGTCACGTTGGTTTTGATCATCTAACTCGTGTAAGTGGTTTAGATCTCATTCGTGGCTTGCCTAAGCTTAATGGTGATAGCGATTTAGTATGCTCTTCTTGTAGACATGGTAAGATGACTGCAGGTTCACATCTACCTCTTACCATGGTGATGACAAACGCTCCAGGACAGCTACTACATCTTGTGTGAGACCCCGTTCTGATGAACAGGAACCTCCATGTTTATACAGTACTAGTCCCTGGATCAGTAGCTAGCACACACATGTTTACAAAAACGATATTACAACCAAACAGGATATTTATAACCTACACAAGAATAATTATACAGAGCAATTTTTTCCTTAAATTACAACACTTAGAAATAACAAAGTAGCAACAACACGATAGCGGAAAAACCAAAGCCCAGGTGGATTGCCCCTAACAACCCGCAGGCATCAGTCTGGGGAAACTCCTAGAAGAAAAAGTCGTCATCTAAACTCCCACGTCCTGATTGGAAATACACGTCATCTGGCAGAACTGAATCTTCATCTTCTGAGACAGCAGGTAAAGCAAGATTGAGTACATTGGTACTCAGCAAGACTTGATAGTGGTTGGCAAATGCAAATAAATAATCATGCAGGCTTAATCAAATGACAGGCTCTAGTTATTTTGCAGTTGCTAAAGAAGTAAAACATAAACTAATATTAGATTGCAATTCGCATTTATGAAATTGCTAAGATCAAGTAATTTACAGAAAGTAAGTTCAACAACACAACCAGTCTACCCGACTGAACAGCCATACATGTCGATTCCTTTGGACATAAAACAATTGCTAAAACCAGTTTCAAACCGAAACTCCAGTTTTCAGAAAATAATAAAATCTAACATTGGAATGACTTCACCAAGTGCCCATAACCGCGGGCGCAGCTAATTAATTAGATTTTATACTCTGCAGAGGTGTACAGCTTTACCCACAAGGAATGATCCACCCTTTTTGCTAGGCCATACGACACACTTCCTTTGGTGTGCCGGCAAGGCGATCATACATAGCCGTTACATTATTCAGACATGACTTTGATCCAGCCCGGGACGTTAACCCCCGCCATAGAACTAGAAACACACACACAAGTCATGGATCCACTTTCACACACCCAACACAACGTTTCTAAACATGGCAGGGCGTACACCGTTACATTAGCAAGTAGAAACCCCGTCAGGTAGACCTGACCGGAATGTCTATGCTAGCTCCCGCCTACCAATGAACAAAGCCATGTCCGAACAACTTATTAAGCTAAGGCTACCCCATAAATAGCCCTCGTGGTTGCACGATAATCTTGGATCAATAGCGTCCCATTGCTCGGTCCTTAATGTGACGTGGGCGACAGTCCACCCTACACTACGTGCAGTTCCTTTTTGCACCTCCGGCTATTGCCAATAATCGCCCACATCCAAATCATAGTTTTAGTTTGAGTTTTTAGTAATATAACAACAACCATTTTTAAATGGCAGTTGGTTGAATAAGCAGTTTGAAATTGAACCATTTTGACGTTGAGCATGGCTAAGCAAATATGATATCTAACGATTATATCCACAGTGACATTACGATATGTCTAACCCATACTTATGGTTACAAGGTTCTCATGTCATACTGATTAAAGGAAAACCATATTACACAGGGATAACTATTGTACTACCCAACATAGTTGTTTTATGGGGAATTACTCGCATGCAATATACAGTTGCAAAAACAACATATTGTAGGTGAATTATCGGGATCAACATGATTAAGGGGTTGCTTGCCTTGCTTTGCACTGTCAGGATCAAACTCAGGATCAGCTTCAAGGTCGCCCTCCTCGTTGGGCACGTCAACGTCTACACGTCGCAAGACAAAGTAGAAAAGCAACAATTAGCAACTAAAATGGGCAAAAAGAAAGTAGATAGCAAGAATAAATAAAATTAAACACATAAGACAGGGTTGCTTAATTGAATTCATTATTTTTATTTTACGAATTCAAGATGCAAAGATTGTGATTTCTTTTATTTATATTTTCGAATTCAAGACGCAAAAATAGGTTAAAATTATAATGATTTAATCATTTCAGGCTTAACAGATTCTTGACCCTTTTGATTAGATTCAGATTCTAAGCAACATTTTAATAGAATTCTAGTTATTGACAGCAACTCTCATTGCTATAATATATATATATATATATATATATATATATATATATGAATCTTCATATATATATATATAATAGCATATGTATGATTATGCATGTAGGGATATACATGAATAACCAGAAACTACATTAAGTGTGCTGCCACCACAGACTCATTAAACTTTGCATTATATAACTTCTGTTCATACAATGTTTATACTTTTACTTAAAGCATATATTTGTGTTAATCATATATGTGACACATTCATTTAATGAATTATTAGGCTAATGGAATATCTTAGCTTAATTACCTTTATTTTACATTTTTAAGCTATTGAAAGCATCAAGGTTCCATAGAAATTCATTTTTCTTCATTTTGCCTAAAGTTACCATTATTAATTTCTTAAGACATAATGCTTTTCTCATGTATTTCATTTGCTAAAAATCATATAATGATTATTCTAAGAATATTTTTGCATATTCTGATTCTACTAGATTTTATACGAATTATAAAATTTATTTCATCTAAATTGGACTTCTAGTTCAAAAGATATTCAATACTTAAATCTATTCGGGTATAAAAATCCCTCAAAATTCAGATCTTGCCGAAAATGGCAAATGCGTTTTCACCCAGGAAAACCGCTTTCCGTTCCTAGCTAAAACCGATTCAGCCACTGCTACTGGGACCCGTGCGACAGTGAGTGAAAGTAGGGGAGTGCGAACTCGGGCTCGCCGCCGGTGAACGGTGGCCAGAACGGTGGAATGGCCGACACCTAGAGCTTCAGCGCGATGAGGGGAGTCTACTGGTGGTACCCATTCCGCTCGGAACGGCTGGGAGCATGGTCGCCCACACGCGCTTGCGGCGGCCGCCATGGATCTCCGGCGAAGGCTCAACTCCGGCAGACCATTGGCTCGATTGGGTACTCGGTAAGCATCAATGCGACGAGGGGGTTCGGTTTCACCTGGAAACGGCGTCGGAGAAGAAGCGACGAAGCCCGCCCACAGTGCGCCTGAGCTGGGGAAGATGACCGGCGGAACTCGACGAACCACACTGGAATGAGCGAGAGTAATGATTGATCAATAACATAGAGGCTTAGGCGAAGCTTCTGGACCAAGAAATTTCGGAGATTACCGATCGATTCGAGTTTTGCGTTGATTTCCCCCTTTCCCTGGCTCCCTGTGAACGGTAGCAGCGAGGAAGAAGATGGAGCCAAGAGCCAGCCCGGGAAACTGGCTAAGGAAAGGGGAAGTGTGCTAATGCGCTCTGCAACGGTTTTGTAGGAGAGGAGTGAGCGGCGCTGTTGAGCTGGGACGCGCGTTAGCGATCGCACAGCCTCGGTTCGGAAGGACAGGGAGCAGGCGGAAAGCTTAATGGTGAATGCAAGGTGCGGGAGACTCGTGGCTGAGCCGTGCGACGAGCAGGTGAAGATGACGCAGCGAGATGACCGGAGGCAAGCTGGTTCGCTAAATCGAAGTTAGCGCGTTCACGCCGGAGAGTTCTCTGCGATGCACCGCCAAATTAACGACAATTGGGGAAGAAGAGCCTGGCAGGTGGGATCTGGGGCCACTGCCAGCCACTGGACGATTTCACCGTGCGCCAACAGAACGGAAAAGAATCAGGTTGGCCCACATGTCAGTGATCAGCCAAAAGAACAGGGTGGTTGGGTTGGTTTTTCTTCCTCTCTCTCCGATTTTTGATGGTGGTCAAATGAATGCAGGAAATGGTGAAAATTTTTTGACTGAGGTCTCCAACCAGTATTTACCCCCTGGTAAAAATTTGGGATTAATTCAAGTTACTGAAAATTTATAAATATTCTTTCAACAGTGACTATTTAAACTTCTAGCCTCAGACTTCGATTTTTATTTAAGTCCAAATGAAGTCTATTATTTTTAAAATTTTGTTTTTCAATTGGATTTGAGTTATATATACTTAGGTAAAATTTTCAGCTCAATTAATCACTCCATTATTTAATTAAAATTCTGACATTGGAAATTTCCATTTTCCCAAGTTTTCAGTTTTCAATTTTTAATAATTCTCAACCATCTTATTAATTTATTATATTTTTACTATGTGTATATATAGTAATGAGGTTCTCATATAAATTTTCTCTATTCCATTTTCTGTTCCAATATTTTGCACAAATTCTGATAATGCATTATTTGGGAATAAAAATTGTTGTTCTATTTTTCTTCCTCATTTTCTTATGTGAAGATTTCATGTGGTAGTTAAAATGGATCATTTACATGTTCAGGATTCTACCAATAATTTTTCCAAATTTTTGCTTTTTGCTTCTTAGCCTTTTCTTCTTTTCATTCTTTCGTTGACTTTTATTGCAACTCAAAACACAAAAGAATTCATAAAACTCCAAATAAAATCAAAGGCATTAAGAACAAGCTGAAAATATTCACATTCAAATTTAAATATTATATTTTACTGTTCCTGAATTTCTGGGCTGTTACATCTTGACACGGTTGGACCTTCTCGAGTTCAATCCTGGAGGTAAATGGTACGTACTGGTCATTGTTGATGATTATTCTAGATACTCTTGGGTTTATTTTATGGTATCTAAAGATGTGGCTTTTAGTCATTTTAGAAGTCTTATTATTAGATTATCTGTTGATCACCCAGAGCACTTAGAGCTATCAGAAGTGATAATAGAACTGAGTTTAAAAATTCTTCTTTTGATCACTTTTGTGTTGAGAAAGGAATTGATCATCAATTTTCTTCACCAAGAGTGCCTCAACAAAATGGTGTAGTTGAAAGAAAGAACAGAACCTTGGTTGAGATGGCTAGAACTATGCTAGATGAACATCACACTCCTAGGAAGTTTTGGGCTGAAGCAATCTCAACTGCATGCTATGTATCCAATAGAGTGTTTTTGAGATCGAAGCTAGGCAAGACTTCTTATGAGCTTCATTTTGGTCATAAGCCTAGTGTATCTCATTTCAGAGTTTTTGGATGCAATGTTTTGTCTTGAAATCTGGAAATCTTGATAAATTTGAAGCTAGATCAACTGATGGTATTTTTCTTGGATATCCTGCTCATACACGTGGCTATCGTGTACTTGTTTTGAATACTAACAAAATTGTAGAAACCTGTGAAGTTACTTTTGATGAAACTAGTCCTAGCACTAGTCCAATTGATGCAGGTACAGATGCATATGTTCAGGGGGAGAGTATCTTTCTTGATGATGATGATGTTGAGGATGAAGTGTTGATTTCTGTTGCACAACCAACTGTAGCACATTTGGCACCTATCACTATATCACCTACAGCTGAGCATTCTCAAGTCACAACATCATCTGTACATGCTGAAAATGAAGAAGGTGAAGAAGAAGTTTCTGAAGTTGCAGCTCCTTTGCACATTCAAAGGAGACATCCACCTGAATAGATGATTGGAGATTTAAATGAGAGAGTCACCCGATCCAGGTTTATTGCTCCTAATTCTCATGCTCACTCTGCTTTTGTTGCTTCTTTTGAACCCAAAGATATATCTCATGCATTAACTAACGAATCTTGGATCAATGCCATGCATGAGGAATTAGAGAATTTTGAGCGAAATAAAGTCTGGAAGCTTGTTCCATTTCCTCCTGATTTTAATATAATTGGAACTAGATGGGTTTTCAAAAATAAACAAAGTGAGGATGGTGTTGTTGTCAGGAATAAAGCTAGATTGGTTGCTCAAGGATTTACTCAAGTTGAAGGTTTAGATTTTGATGAAACCTTTGCTCCTGTTGCTAGAATTGAAGCCATTAGAATTCTTTTAGCATTTGCTGCATCTAAAGGTTTTAGATTGTATCAAATGGATGTGAAAAATGCTTTTCTAAATGGCTATATTAATGAGGAGGTATATGTTAAGCAACCACCTGGTTTTGAACATCCTAAGTTTCCAGAACATGTGTACAAATTGTCAAAAGCTTTGTATGGATTAAAACAAGCCATAGAGTATGGTATGACAGGCTAAAAACCTTTTTACTTGAAAAGGGGTTTACAATGGGAAAAGTTGACAAAACTCTCTTTTTACTCAAGCAAGGCAATGATCAGCTATTTGTTCAGATTTATGTTGATAATATTATCTTTGGTGGTTCCTCTCATGCTTTAGTGTCTAAGTTTTTAGAAACCATGAGGAAGGAATTTGAGATGAGTATGATGGGTGAATTGACTTACTTTTTGGGTTTGCAAATCAAACAAACGAAGGAAGGTACTTTTGTTCATCAAAGTAAGTACACAAAAGATTTGCTTCGCCGCTTTGGGATGAAGAACTGCAAGCCGATCATGACACCCATGGGAGGCACTTGCACACTTGATCCGGATGAAGATAGTGAGATGGTTGATCAAAAGGAATATAGAAGCATGATAGGTTCACTATTATATCTCACTATATCAAGGTCGGATATTCAATTTGCTGCGTGCTCTGCCGTGTGCTTGTGTGCTCGCTTTCAAGCTTCCCCACGTGTTTCACATCGACAAGCTGTCAAGCGGATTTTCAGGTATCTTCATGGTACTCAAGACTTTGGCATATGGTTTTCTGCTTCTTCATACATTAGTTTAAGAGCATTCTCTGATGCTGATTTTGGAGGTTGTAGAATTGATAGAAAAAGTACATCTGGTTCATGTCACTTCTTGGGTAATTCTCTTATTGCATGGTCATCTAGAAAACAATCTTCTGTTGCACAATCAACTGCTGAATCTGAATATGTGGCTACTGCTAATTGTTGTTCTCAAATTCTTTGGATAGTAGCTACACATAAAGATTATGGGGTTAACTTGAATAGTGTTCCTCTATTGTGTGATAACACTAGTGCAATATGCATTGCTAAGAACCCTGTGCAACACTCTAGAATAAAACACATTGAAATCAGATTTCACTTTCTTAGAGATCATGTAGAAAAGGGAAATATTGTGCTTCATTATGTGGATACTGAACATCAATTGGCAGACATTTTCACAAAACCTTTATCCTCTTCTCGTTTTGCTTTTATTCGGGGAGAACTTGAGTTAGTTCATTCAATAGGATACTTTTGAGGGGGAGTTTTTGAAGTTTTTGTAATATTGTGTAACATGCTTGTTATTTGGTGTGTTTCTTAAATGAAAAACAGTAAAAGTACTGAGCATTGTATTTCATACACATATGTCATTTGAAGCCATGTTTATGCTACAAGGTCTTTGCAACTTTCTGTTTATACATATATGGTGTAGTTTATGTCATGACTTTTTAAATGGAATGACAACTTGAATTAAATTTTGTCATGGTTGAACTTTCTTGGCTATCTTGATCCTGCTCGAAAAAGTGCTAAATCTGAAAGCTAAGTGCTAAAGCAAAAAATGATTGTTGATAAATGCAAGAACAAGGTCATGTACTGTTGCACTTCTTCTTTTCGAGACTGCTTATCATTGCACTTTGATATAAACTTGGAAGAGGTTGTGTATGACCGAAACCATGAAACCTTAAGCTTGTGATTGCTTGGCATGGTTGAGAAGTAAGGCTAATGGTACATGTAATTCCTTGCAATTGTTATTGTTGCAATCAAATTAATGAATCAGTTTTTCACGCACAAATAAAGTGCACAAAAAAATCAATGTTTTCAGGTTTTAAGATTGTTGAGAAAGGGAGATCATGCCATGCAAAAAAAATCGTTAATAGTATTTGATTTGAGGGTGCAAGTACTGTTGAGTGCATGATCTGGTGATGAATCTGTTACATTTGTGCATGACTTATAATGCTCAGTACATGTAAAAAAACATAAAGGGGGAGAATTTTTGCTCTCTTTTTGTATTCTTGATTCAAAGGAGAGACCTTTTTCACATTGCACATTCACACATACATTTCTTCTTTTTGATAGGGGGAGATTTTTTTTAGATAGGGGGAGATTTTTTTTCTTCTTCTTTGAAGGGGGAGATTTTCTCTTTCTATCTTTTGGTCACCTTGCTTATCTTTTTGGTTTTAAAATAAAAATTTCTTAAAACTGTTCTTGTGAGGTGAATGCCAATGTTCGTTTCCAAATGGTGTTGCCAATGTTTTCATCAAGGGGGAGATTGTGAAATCATGTGATGAAAAATTGGCTAAATGGTGAAATTGGCATTGCAAAGTGGTTTTGGTTATGGCATGTGTGGTACTTGTGCATGTGCTATGTTGAGATGATTATTATGCTAATGATAGCATGATGGATTTTGTTTGATGCAATGCACTCATGTGAGTGGTTGCATGGATTGATTTTGAGTCAAGTCGTGGACTTATGCTCGAATGCGTTGTTTGTTCATTCATGTGCAGGTGTTGCTCGAGGGTGAATGTGGTCGATGACGGGACCGGAACTAGGTTCATGGAGGAACTGAGGTTCGGGACTAGGTTCAGGGAGGAATCGAGGTCTTGGTGGTCGAGGATGTCATGCGGGATGTTCGGGCTAGAGAACATGCACATGAAGGCTGGTTAGTCACGTATTTACAGTATGTGAGCTGTACATGTGTGCAAGAGTTATTTTTGGCCATGTTTGGGCCAGATTGAGATGTATACTAACTCTTTCCATGTTGGAAGTGGAGTTGTATTCAATCTCTGTGTGTTTGCTCTGTATAAATAGGGGGATGTGTCTCCTGTTTATTCTTGAGCAAGGTTTTAGGGTTTGTACTCTTTTGTTTGGAGTACTGTATTAGACAAAAAGAAATAAATAATCTTTCCTGCGATCCGAGCATCTCGGTGGATGAGTTTTCTTGCGTGAGTTCCTGGCGGCCGTGCGGTGTGAAGAAAACAAATCAAGGGCGTGCCGCGCGAGTTCCGGCAGCGCATCAAGTTTCTGGCGACTAGTTAGTTGCTAGTTTTAATCTCTTCTTGCTTGTGTTTGCTGGTCGGTCAAAGCATGCATGCATCACGTCGACTAGAAGTTAGCTGGTGACGAGGGCTGGGCGTCCTTTGACCGGCTGGCGCGCGGTCAACGGACCCCCTGAGCTCGGGAGGCCCCCGATCTCGACCTGGATGCGTGCCGAGGAGCTCGACCTAGAGCGCGCTAGAACCGAGCACGGCCTCGCTCGACCTCGAGCTCGGGCGGGCCCTTATTCGAAGCCACGATCTGCCCTTGGATTTCAGATCAAGCATTTGACCGACGGTTGCTCAAGGCGCGGGTCGTGGGGTAGGAGTGGATGCGTACAACAAGTTCGGAAGCAGTTACCGCCGGCCCTCAACGTGCACGAGGGCCACTTCCCGGGAATCTAGCCCGGCCGTTGCGTGCTGAGGAGGTATAAAAACCTAGGGAACACAGTCCTTTGGGGCAGACGAAGACAACACACAACGCGCCCTAGCTCGAGCTTAGACTTAGCCATTGTTGAACTTGAGCTGTAAAAGCACCCTTGTACTCAGAATTAGCCAAAAGAACTGCCGCAAGGCGACTGGAGTAGAGCTATTACCTCCCCAGGGGCTCGAACCAGTATAAATCTCGGTCTCCCGCTCATTGTCGTCTCACTCCGACCATAACCGCGTCCATACTTTTCCTCCGACAAAGTGAAGCGCAGCTCGGGTCCCGTATCACACCGACCCCTAACTCACTTCTTGCGGTCGGCGATCCCAATCGTCGACAGCTGGCGCCCACCGTGGGGCCCGGTTGCTTCACTTGTTCGCAGGAACAACATCAAGAACCCAGGAGCATGGCGCACTTCATCGACGGACTTTCCTCAAGCATGGATTCGCAAGGACTCCGACTCCGTGTCCTGTTTCGCCGCCGCCGCCGAAAGCAAAGACGCGTTCGATGGCGGACGGCCAAGGCGCGGAGGGAAATGCGGATGACCGTGATCCGCAGACCCCTGAAGACGCCCGCCGGATGGTGCACGTCGCCATCAACCAAGCCATAACCGCCCTCCGGCGGGAGGCCCAGGAGAGGGCCAGCACGTCCTCTGGGCCCCCCAGGCTCCCTCTCACGGGGGAGCGCCTCCGCGCTATCGCCCGGGTCATGGCCGACCCCGATAGGGCAAGGTCGGAGCTCTTTGGCCGAGCCCTGGCCGAAGAGCTCGATCGGGCTGCGACCGAGGTCGCGCCGCAAAGACCGAAGTCGCACTCGAGAACCCGCTCGGAAAAGTGATGACAACCGTCGCGCCGCCGCTCAGCAAGACCTATCAAACGCCTCCTGCATAGGAGTTGACCCCCGAGCAGCGGGCTCGGGATGAGGCTTTGACTTAGGCGCGCCGGCGCCCTGCGGGCACCGCACCAAGCAGGCCCAGGCCCGAGCCAGGCCACACGAACTCCGAGTCGACCGGCAGCAGGTCTGCGGACCTCTCCCCGGACGTTCCGCCCAAGCGCCGTAAGGTCTAGGACCGCTTGCGCTACCTACCAGGTGATTCCCGCGCCCGGCACCGTGGTCGTTCCCACCGAAGGTCAGACGCCGGAGCCTCGACTCGAATCCGGCGGCGAGGACCTTGTCGGTGATGACCACACCCGGCAAGACTGTCCGCCTATGGTCGCATGGCGTACTCCGACGGTCGCACGCGTCACAGGGTGGCCAGCTTCGGTTCAAGCCCGCTACGATCGAAGCGCCGATGGGACTAAGAACCCCGATGAGTTCTTGTCCATCTACTCGATCGCCATCTGGCGGCGAGAGGACGAAGCCGGTGATGGCAAACTACCTCCGGACCGTCTTTGGGACGGGCCGCGAGGACTGGCTTTTCAACCGTAAACTGGTTCCTTCAGTCGTGGCGCCAAATCCGAATGCCCTCCGCCCAACTTTGAGTTGTTACGAGCGGCGGAGGAGAAGGACTGGATCGTGTCATCCAGGGCAAGAACGAGCCGCTGCATGATTTTGTGCGGCGATTTATCCGCACAAGGAATCTGATTCCGAGCATCTCCGACGAAGCCGTCATCAAGGCATTCAAGTTCGGCGTCCGCGATCGGCGCCTTACTGAAGACCTGGAGATCACCTCGAGGCTCAGCGTCAACAAACTTTTCTGCACGGCAGAGCGATATGCGGACGCGGACGACGCAGTCTGCTGGAAACGCGACTACGACCAAGGTAAGCTTGGTCTAAACCAAACGAAGTCCGGCCCGTCCAATTCCAGGGGCGCCGACCACGGCACCACCGCTAAGAAGCGGAAGCGTGACCGTCGGGGCGGCGGCGGTCTGCCGCGGGTGATCGTATCGGCGGATGGCCAGCGCGAGGTCCTCGAGGTCCGAGGTCAGGCTCGAGAGGGCTCCAAACCTCGCCAAGGTCGGCCTCGGCCTCGTCAGCGTATGAGAACCAGCCCCAGTAAGAGGGCCAACGAGCCGGGCCTCGGGCCGATGCCCGCCACTGGGGCCGAGGCGCTCGAAAGTTATGATGAGGCAAAGTTTCGCTGTTTCATAGGGCGGCCGCCACGACCGCGAACTGCAGGCTGGCAAGGCAAACTGGACGCCTTCTATGATGGGCGGGGCGAGATGCCCGTGTTCTGGCGATGACGATCGACCGACAGGTAAATGCTGGCGCGAGCACGAGCGACCTCGATTTGAGTTCCGGCAGGCGAAATGCCGGATCGATGTCATCTTTGGCGGCTCGTCGGCTTACCAGTCCAGGCGCGAGGTCAAAGCCGCCGCGCGAACCATCTACCAGGTCACCGCTGGAAGGCCCATCGAGCAGTCCTGCAAGTGGGCCGGGCCACCATCACCTTCTCTCCGGAGGACGCCCTCCGTGTATGGCTCGAGACCTAAAGACCGCTTTTGGTCGTGACCCGACCATCGGCAATACGCGACGGGCGCGTCATGGTCGGCGGCGGCTCTCTAAACTTGTTTGCGGCAGAGCACTCGGCCGGATGCAGATTCCCGGTCGAAGGTCAAGAGCGTCGCCATACCCTTCTTCGATCATTCCCGGAGCTCGACCATTCCTCAGGGCGGTGGTCTTGCCCATGACTTTCGGTGACTCGGACAACTTCGCGACCGAAATGGTCACCTTCGAGGTGGTCGAGGGTGACCTCCCGTACAACGCCATTCTCGGGCGGCCTGCCTTGGTCAAGTTTATGGCGGCCAACCATTATGGCCATCGATGTATGAAGCTGCCTGGCCCGAACGGCATCATCACCGTGCGGGGCGACCTGCAGGCGGCGCATGGGTGTGAGACCAAGGCCTTGGCTCTTGCAGGTATGCTGCCCCAGCGCGGTCCGGAGGCGACGGCAAAGAACGCCCGCCAGAAGGCGGCGATCCAGCCCAGTGGGGCGACGAAGGCCGTGCCGCTCGAGGAGGGCGACCCGACCAAGTGCATCCACGTCTCGGCCGAGCTGAGTTCCAAATAGGAACTCGAGCTCGTCACCTTCCTTCGCGCCAACAAGGGTATATTCGCTTGGGAACCCGCGGACATGCCCGGCGTCCCGAGGGAGGTGATCGAGCACAAGTTGCAGGTGAGACCCGGCTCTCGACCTGTGCGCCAGAAGCTGCGTCGTTTCTCCCCGGAGAAGGTCGCGGTCATCAAGGAGAACCTTGACAAGCTCCTGAAGGCCGGCTTCATCCGTGAGGTTAATTACTCCGAGTGGCTGGCCAATCTGGTCATCGTGCAGAAGAAGGGAGGAAAGTGGAGAATGTGCGTCGACCATACGGGGTTGAACTCGGCTTGCCCGAAAGATAACTTCTGCTTCAGCACAGACGACCAGATCGTCGACTCCACCGCAAATGCCAAGATGTTAAGCTTCTTGGATGCTTACTCGGGTTACCACCAGATCAAGCTGACGGTTGACGACGAGAGCAAGACTTCCTTCATCACACCGTTTGGCACCTATTGCTATACGACAATGTCATTTGGTCTGCGCAATGTGGGGGCCACATTTCAACGTCTGATGACCAAGACATTCGAACCCCAGATCGGGCGAAACGTTGAGGTCTACGTGGACGACATCATCGTCAAGAGCCCCTCCGAGGGCGACCACGTTCGCGACCTCGAGGAAACCTTCGCCAACCTGAACAGGCACAAGATCAAGCTCAATCCCGAAAAATGCGTGTTCGGCGCGGCATCGGGCAAGGTGCTCGGCTACATGATCGGGGCTCGGGGTTGGCTGAATCCGAGAAGATCGAGGCGATCGAGAAGATGGCGCCCGACCTCGATCAAGCGGTCTGAGCCTCACCGCCGCAGCCGCCCTCAGCGAGTTCATCTCGAGGCTCGGCGAGCGCGGCTCCCATTCTTCCAAACTCTGCGCAGCATCGGGCCGAGTGGACTTTGAGGCGCAGCCGTCCTTCGACGAGTGAAGGTATACTGTCGTCCCCACCCTCCTTACAACACCACAACTGGCGAGAGGTTTTCGCTCTACCCGCGCCACCACCCTGTTGTCGATCTGTCCTCGTGGCGTAACGGGGTCTCAAAGAAGACCCAATTTATTCGTCGCCGAGGTCTTGCACGGCCGAAGAGCGCTACCGCAGTGCGAAGCCATCAGATGCTCTCCTCATGGCGTCGCGCAAGCTCGGCACTATTTTCAGCGCATTCCGTGGTCGCCCCGAGCAACTTCGCTGGAGACATCTTGCGAAACCAGACGGGCGGCGGCGCTGCCGCCAAGTGGGCTATGGCGGCGGTTTGATGTCGTGTCGTCGCCGAACGACCATCAAGTCACAGTGCTCGCCGACTTCGTGGTCTAGCAGTGTCGAATCTGCACCGAGCCGAGGTCGAGGACGAAAAGCCTTGGGTCATGTTCTTCGACGGCTCGAGGTCCTTCAAGCGCTCGGGGGCCGGCATCCTTATTCTCACACCGAGCGGCGACGAGCTGAGGTACATGGTTCGTTTTGGGTTCGTGGCGACCAATAATGTGGCAGAGTACGAAGCTCTCTTGGCGGGCCTCCGAGCTTGCAAGGCTTTGGGCGTGCACCGGTTGGTCGTGGGCGACTCGGCTAATCGTCGTCAACCAAGACAACAAGGAGTACCAATGCTCGGGAGACTCGATGGCGAAATACCTTGCCGAGGTGCGCAAAATGGAGAAGTGGTTTCAGAACTTGGAGCTCAAGCACATCCCGGGAAGGACAACTCAGCGCACGATTTCCTCTCCAAGCTCGCCTCCTCCGACGACGAGGTCCCACCCGACATCATCCTAGAGACGCTGGCGGCTCCCTCGATCTCCGAGCAGGAGGCCTTGCTCGTGGCGGTCGAAGGTACACCTTCCTGGGCCAAATCCATCTGTGATCGCGGGGCGACCTACCACCCGACCGCCGAGAGAGCGGATCAAGCGCCGGGCGAGTCTATACACGCTCGTCGAAGGGAAGCTCTACAGGCGGCATGTTTCAGGCATCCTGGCGCGGTGCGTCTCCACGGAGGAGGGTAAGTACCTACTAAACGACATCCATTCGACTCTCAGGAGCACATTCTTCAGATAGGACGATGGTCGGCAAGGCCTTCCGCATGGGGTATTATTGGCCAACGGCTCTTCAAGATGCTCGTGATATCGTCCGCACTTGCCGCGCATGCCAATTCCACGCCCGAAAGTCGCACCAGCCTGCCTACGCGCTCCAGACCATCCCGCTCGCCTGGCCCTTCTCGACATGGGGGCTGGATATCCTCGGCCCTTTTCCCCACGCGGTCGGGGGAAAGAAGTTCCTGTTCGTGGCCATCGACACCTTCACCAAGTGGATCGAAGCCGAACCAGTCTCGACCATCACTGCTCAAGCGGCAATTCATTTTTTTCGCTTGTTCGTGGTCACCAGGTACGGAGTTCCATGCAAAATTATCACTGACAATGGTACCCAGTTTACAAGTGAGTTGTTCCAGGAGTTTTGCGAGGAACTCGGCATCAAAATGCCGCCGGTGGCTCACCCCGAACAACGGAAACACGCGCCAACCGCAAATCGTCGTCGATGCCAAGAAACGAAGCTGAGATGAGCTCGAATGCTACGGCAAGACCTAGGTGGACGAACTTCCCACCGTCCTATGGTCTATCCGTACCACGACAAGCCGAGCCACGGGGTCCACACCCTTCTAGCTCGTGTTCGCACCGGCCGCCCCGCCTCCCGAGGTTCTGTTGGCTCGCCAGAGTCGGCTTTGGTCGACCAAGTCGACTTCGAGCACGAACGGTCTCTCGACCTTACCCTCGCGGAAGAAGTAAGATGCCGTGCACTGCTACGATCAACGCATTACCTGCAAGCTCTTCGCAGACATGCGTCTCGGTCGGTACGACCTAGGAAGCTCCTTATTGGGGACTTAGCCCTGAGACGGATTCAGGGCTCGTCCAGCACCAACAAGTTGTCCCCACGGTGGGAGGGCCCCTATAGAGTCGTTTCAACAGATCGCACGGGGGCTTACTGGCTAGCGATGCCCGATGGCAGGGAGCTCTCTAGCTCGTGGAACATAGATCAGCTTCGGAAATTTTATGTGTAAACTCTATACCTTACATTTCAATAAAGCTAATTGCTCCTTTTTCACTCTTTATGATTGCTTCCACTTGTGTTGTTACCATTCTTTGTACGAGCCTTTTTTGTGTTCGAGCACGACCTTTCGCGCGCAGCACGTTTGCTCTTGGTCTACGTGTCGCGGGCTTGACGTTCACCCCAGTGGACGAGCTAAACGTAAGCCGAACCTCTTCGCGATCTAGCTCTCCCCTATGCGTGCTCGCCCGAGCCGAGGGCCTCGCCACTTTGGCTGTTGAGCAAATGCGCATGGTCGTGATGGTTGCTCGAGCATTAACCTGAGTGTGGCCATCCGCTTAGCGGGCTCGCTTTGTGTCACTCCCCTTGCGGGCTTTTTCCTCTACTCTACAGGTCGTGGCTGCTCGTCCGTGTCTACGTCTTGTGCCCAAGGCACGCGTCGCTCGACCTCGAGCCCAACGGGGGCTGGATAAGTCTATCCTATCGGCGCACGACCTAGAGAGCGCGAGCGTGGCAAACGAGCAAAGCCGGAGGGACAAGTATCCGCAACTATGAATTTAAATCAGGGACAAGGTTTCCTCATTCCCCCGAAAAAAACGATCTGTTTTCTATTGGAACATTACTTGCTTTATAACGCAGCTTAGCGCTGCTCGTCTTGGAGTTGGGCCATCGCGCTGCCGCCGCCCTTTTAAGCGCTCAAGTTTTAGCTCCGAGAGCTTGGCCTCGAGCTCGGGGCCCGCCGCTTGAGAGGGCGACCGGTCGGCGGCTTTCTCCAAAGGCCTCGGCCATCTGACCGCCTTGTTGGCATGCCCAAGCTTCTCTTCGAGTTCTAGGACCTTGGCAAGCTTCTCGGACCCGGATATGCAAACCAAAACCCTCTGTGTATTGCTAGTCGAGGATCACGCTTCGAGACATATCATTCCATACATCGAAATAACTAAGAAGAAACAAATTATTATTGACCTATGGTCAAGGTTCATACACCAATGCCTCTGGCTTAAGGGCATTGCGATAGCTCGACTCGGGCAATCGTTCTCGAATGTCCACCGTGGAGGCATCGGGGTGAGTATACAACATACCGCAAGTCTCGGAAACTTAATGCAAGTAACTAAATGCATGGCTTAAACAAAGGAAGGTATAATATGGTTCATTTGCGTAAAAGCAATAACTTGAATTGAAATACAATAAATAGATTGAAGGCAAAGTTACAAAACAATAATAAATAAGCGATAAATCAACTGTAGACAACATGAGCAGAATGACTAGGCATCACCTACATCATTGAAACAAGTATCATCCACACAATTCAACGGATAGCTTGAGACAACAAAACAACAATGAACTCCCGTTCACATTCCCACAATTCCACATTTCAAGAAAATACTCTATACCCGTGTGAAATCCCTGCTTGTCCATGACCGCGACACGGCTATTCGAATAGTTTACACTCTGCGAGAGGTTATGCAGCCTTTACCCACAAGACCTGAACATCTCTTGGTGCAATCGATATTAACACACTTTGGTGTGTCGCAGAGATATCAATTACAAAGCCTTTACAAAGCATGTCTAAACCCAAGATCTTGCCCTCTAAGGTTTAGCCCTCGGGGCCCCTCTTGAGCCATGTGAGTCTACCCGTCCCACACCAACAAGCGGCAATACTCAAGTCTGGACATTGCAAATTAATCAGCTAGGTCCGTCCCATCTGGGACTTGTGGTTGCACGGTTAGGCCCAGTTCAATGGCGCACAAGATTAAGTCCTTAAATTGTCTCGAGCAAAATGACCACATCCCAATGTGCTAACAACACCCCTTTCTTGCCACGATCAATTGCGAGAAACATTTTGTTCAACCCAAAACCAATGGCATCCCCGCCATGGTACAACAAGTTTTACAACAGTGGTCCATGACCACAATTCCATATCTCATTAAGTCAAGATTAACATTAGTTCACAGGTGATATGAATCCCATCGGACAACTAAGCATGGCTAAGCATAGCTACGATAACCCAATCTTGGTACTATGATTCTGTCCAACTAATAATGTCCCAACCTATGGTTAACAATGGATACATGGCATTCCAATAATCAAGGGGCATACTCAAAGCAAGTAAATAGCTACTCCAGTAAACTAGCATTGTTACACATATAGCATGCAATTGTATAAAACAAAGTACTTTTGCAAACATGGGTTCAATATGATCAAAGGTCTCGACTTGCCTTGCTGTTCAAATGCTGAGTCTTGGTCTTGAAGTCTCTGTTCACTCCTCGGGATTCGCGTCTCTGGGAAAATAAAGCAACGAAACCAAATAAATACAAAACAGAGAGAAAACAACCTCAAAATTGAAAATAAATGGCTCTGGAATGTAGAGCTTGATTTTACAAAAATTTAGAAATTTGAATCGGCTCAATCGAAGTTGGACGAAGGAGAAGCAGACCTTCGGAAGATTTAATTCAGAGAAAATCAGAAAAATTCGGAAAGGGTGACACGTGTCGGCCCGATTGGCTGGAATTTCTCATTTTCGGGAAAATCAGAAAAAAATTAAATGCCGACTGACATGCGGGGCCCACATGTCGATTGGCTTGATCCTGATGACCGAGACCACCGAGGCAACGACAGGCGATGTGGCGGGCGTGGTTGACATGGCGGCGAGGTGGCGTCTCGTGGTGAACGCGGGCGGCTCGTGAGATGTTAGCGATGGCGTGGTGCACCGTGGCTGGCGCGTGGCGTACACATGTCACGAGCGTGGCGACACGGACTTTCGGTGAGGTGGCGTGAACGTGGTCAACTTTCTGATGTCGTCGGTCGGCGTGGCGCGTTGTGGCGGTGACTAGGCGACACGCGCAAGCGGTTGGCTCGGGGAGGGCTTACCGCGATGCGGGCGAAGATCCGGCGGTCCGTTGCGGATCGAGCGGTGGAGGTTGGAGAGAGTCGTCGGCGAGGTCTGCGACTTCGAGCTTGGCCGGACTTGGGAAAAGCGGCACAGCAGCGATGGAGCAGCGGTCGGATGAAAGAGTTAGTGATTGGGTAGAGGTTGCGAAGTGAACTCAACGGACCAAAAGATCGGCGGAGGCTCACGGAGAGGAAGGAAGCGGCGGGAAGGTCTCGGGGCGGCGATACTTGACGAGCTCGTTCCGCAGCGATGATGCGTCTCGGCGGCGTGGATAAGGCGGCGGATCTGGCGCGAGAGGCGAACCTCGGCAAAGTCGTGGCCCGGCTTAAATAGCCTCGGGAGGCGAGAAAACTCGGAAACCGAGGGAGGCGCGGGCGCGAGAAACCGGAGAGGATTAGGGTTAGGGTTTGGTAGGAGGCGGTGCGAGGCGGCGTGGCTGACAATCCAAGCGTCCTGTGGCGCGATCGAGCGACGAAGCCATGAGCAATGGCGAGCCGGGCATGAATAGGAAATGGGCGGTGAAGGATTCGGCCAAAGCCCTTTTGATTTATAAATTCGTTTTGATTTCAATAAATCTCGAGAAATTCAAATAAATCAAATAAATTCAAACAAATAGCAAATAAATTCAGAAAAATCTCCAAAAATACAGAAAAATTCCTTGAAGCACAAGGAACCCAATAAAAACTGAAACCTTTGATTTGATGCATAGATTATTCAAATTAAATCTTTTCATTATTGGAAAAGTCATATTAAGCTTCAATTAATTCCAAGAAAATGCAATTGGTTTATTTTTGACTTTAAACATACCAAAACTCAAATTTTGGGATGTTACAAACCTCCCCTTAAGCGGAATCTAGGCCCGAGATTGGACCGCTAGAGAATAGGTGGGAAACTGGGACTTGAGATCCTCTTCTCGCTCCCGGTGGCTTCCTCTTGAATGATTACTCCTTTGGACTTTGCAAAAGCGGATGACCTTGCTTCTCGTGATCGCTCTGCAACATCCAATATCTTCACCTTTTGCTCCTTGTAAGTGAGATCCTCTTACAAATCGATAGCTTCCATGACATCTGCTCTTCGGCACTTTCATGAGCACTTCTTCAAGCTGAGACACATGGAACACATCATGGATTCCAGCGAAGGTGAGAGCAACTCAAGCTTGTAAGCAACTTCTCCTCTTCGTTCCAAGACTTTGAGCGGTCCAACATATCTAGGGGCAAGTTTCCTTTTACTTGAAATCTCTTAACTCCTTTAAGAGGGGTGACTCTAAGATACACATAATCCTTTGGGCTCGAAACTCAAATCTAAATCGACGATTATCTCGCATAACTCTTACATGCGCTTTGGGCTATCCTCAACTTGTCTCGAATTAACTGTACTTGCTCTTGACTTCTTGCGGTATGGCGGGACCAAATAAGCATCTTTCTCCGATCTCTTTCCAATTGAGAGGGTTACGCACTTTCTCCGTATAAGGCTTCAAAGGAGACATTTGCGGTGGCACGATAACTATTATTGTAAGAAAACTACGCATAGGGCAAACACTTGTCCCATTTTGCACCATAGGTCAAAGCACAAGCTCTTAGCATATCTTCAAGAATCTGGTTCCGCTCGGTTTGTCCATCGATCGAGGGTGATAAGCGATACTAAACTGAGATGAGTTCCCATAGCTTCATGCAAACTCGCCAAAACGAGAGGGTGGCGGGTTCCTCTATCGGAGACAATCTTCTTAGGCACTCCATGAAGGTGACAATCCTTGACATATATAATTCGCCAATTTATCTCGGTGTAAGTAGTCTTAAGCTGGAATGAAGTGAGCTACCTTAGTCAATCGATCCACTATCACCCGAGATCGAATCATAACTTTGCTTGGGTCTTAGGAAGTCGGTAATGAAATCCATACCAATTTCTTCCCACTTCCACTCTGGAATCTTCAATGGCTGAAGCAATCCTGCTGGTCTCTGATGCTCTGCTTTAACCTTCTGGCAAACATCACAAAGAGCAACATATTCTGCAATCTCACGCTTCATACTTGGCCACCAATACCTTTCCTTGAGGTCTTGATACATCTTGGTACTTCCGGGGTGAATGGAGTATAATGTCTCATGCGCTTCTTTGAGTAATGACTCCTTGAGCTCTTTCTGATCAGGTACACAAACACGATTCTCATACCACACGAGTACCCTTTTCATCTTGATGAATCACAGGGCTTTTCCTTTCTTCATATTACTCTTGATCTCCTTGGTATCGGCATCATCGACTTGGGCTTCGGATCGATCTTCCAATGTGGGGCCGACTTCAAAGTTGCTAAGTAACCTTCTTGCACCACTTCTAGTGAGCTTACGAAATTCCTCATAGAGAGTGGTGACTTTCCTTACTCATCAAAGTATTGCGATAACTCTTTCTACTTAAAGCATCGCCTCGACATTAGCTTTGCACGAATGATAATGAATACCAATGTCATAGTCCTTGATTAACTCTAACCATCTTCTTTGCCTCATATTGAGTTGGCTTGGGTAAAAATGTACTTGAGGCTCTTATGATCGGTGTATACCTCCAGCGATTCCGATGAGGTAATGGCGCTAAATCTTTAAAGCATGCACTCTGCCTAATTCCAAATCATGGGTCGGATAGTTGACTTCATGTGGCCTTAATTGTGTGAAGCATCGCCACTACCTTCTTGTCTTGCATCAAGCACTGGCCGAAGTCCTTGACGGGATGCATCACAAAATATCTCAAAATCCTTTACGATATCGGCAAAACAAGCCTTTGGAAGCGATCGTCAAACACTTCTTTAGCTCTGAAAACTTCGCTCACACTCGATGTCCAAGCAAATTTCTTCTCCTTTTTCAAAAGTTGGGTGGCGGTCTAGCTTTTCGGAAAAACCTTCTATGAAAGCGGCGATAATATCCGCCATTCCAAGAAACTTCGACTTGGGTTACTGTCTTCGGTGACTCCCAATTGAGCACATCTCTCACTTTACCAGGGTCAACAGCGACACCTTCGCCTGATATAACGTGACCTAAGAATGCAACTTCCTTCATCCAAAACTCACATTTGCTAAACTTAGCATAGAGTTGGTGTTCTCTTAGCTTTGTCAATACCTTCCGCAAGTGATCCTTATGTTCTGCCTCACTCTTGGAATAGACCAGGATGTCATCGATAAAGACAACGACAAACTTGTCTAGGTATTCCATGAATACTTTATTCATCAGGGTCATGAAATAGGCAGGAGCATTGGTCAAACCAAAAGACATCACTGTATACTCATACTGTCCATACCGAGTCACGAAAGCTGTTTTGGGGATATCCTCTTTACGAATCTTCATCTGATGGTAACCTGACCTCAAGTCAATTTTTGAAAACACTCCTGCTCCTTGAAGCTGGTCAAACAAATCATCAATTCTTGGCAGAGGGTACTTATTCTTGATGGTGACTTCATTGAGAACACGATAATCCACACACATCCTCTGAGTTCCATCCTTCTTTTCTACTAGAAGAACTGGGGCTCCCCATGGCGAAGAACTTGGTCTAACAAAACCCTGATCTTGCAACTCTTTGATCTGTTTCTTTACTTCAGCTAACTCATTAGCAGGCATCCTATACGGTCTCTTGGAAATAGGTGGCGTTCCAGGAACTAACTCAATCAAAAACTCTATATCTCTATCCGGTGGCATTCAGGGCAACTCATCTGAAACACATCGGGAAAATCTCTAGCAATTGGCACATCTTCCAAATTTATTCCTTTGGCACTACAAACTTTTATTCCTTGAATTTGATCTCGTGACTTGAAACTTTAACTTAGCTCCATACGGGTGGTTAATGTGATCTCTCTATTTCCACAATCCAAAACTGCTTGGTTTTTGGAGAGCCAATCCATTCCTAGGATTACATCTAGGGATTTGGTGTCTAGGACAATTAGGTTGGCTAGGAATTCTACCCCTCCGATTAATATCTTAACTTCGGGGCAGCCTTGGTTCGTACTCAAATCCGAACCAGGTGATGGTTTGGGGGTCATCAAGGGTGGCACTGTAGTTTTCCTTCCATTCAGCGGCGGTGCCCTCTAATTGATGAGTGGCATATAGAACCCTCTCATGATCTGTACACTGAGCAATGGCAAGCTTATTCTCAATAGAGCGAATCCAATCATCTGCATCCAATGGTTCTGAAGAGTTGGAAAATGTAGGCGGACGAGTCCTCATGAATTCCGCTAACTTGGATGCAAGGACGAGCTTGAGGAGGTGCAGCAGCTGCACTTGATTTCTTTGATTCAACAAATTAGCGAGAGCAAGCTGCGATGCGAATCATTGATTCATCATATTATTCATATTACGCATCATGTCATTCATAAAATTTGAGTCTGGGCTGCCAAGAAATATTCCCAAATTCGATCGGACATTGCGGTGGGGTGGTGGGTTGGCCGACACTAGCATTGGCATCCTTTGGCTAACTGCGATCGGCTCTAGAAAGAATGTCAACCATTTGCGACGCTTGACACAAGGGTTTGATAGATAAGAGGAAAAGCAATAGACAAGTGGTAAGGTCATCTAGGGGAGAAGGTAATACCCAAGAACAAAGGCCAACCAAGGACATAGCGAAAAGGCTACAAAATAAAGATGCAATAAAAGATTCCAACTAAGGTATGGTTGTAACACCATCTTTGGAAGCAAGTGTACAACATACCCAACACACAAACAACGAAAATCCTAGTATGCGCAGACTATCGTAGCTAAAGCGAAAAGAAATGGCATGCTCAAATACCATAGAGCACCACAAACCTATCTTATATGGTAGTCTTTTAGGACATACTCTTTGTGACTTGATCATCGTCTCCCTTGATTTGATTCCTTGTAGATGCTTGGGGTTTGAGAAATTTCATGAGATAAGATCAAGTTAAATTTTCAAAGCAATATTTCACAAAGGAGAGGAATAAGAACCTAAGAATAAGATGAGAGTAGACAAACTATTTAATACCAATTTGTTGGTTTGATTTAGAAAATAATTTTGAAGACCATGCTAACTAGGATAGCGACCTACAGTCGATATGGCTCTGATACCACTCTGTCGGGACCGGATATGCAAATCCGAAACCCTCTGTATATCTTGCACTAGTCGAGGATCACGCTAGTGCACACAGTGGAAACATAGATGACATATCATTCCATACATCGAAATAACTAAGAAGAAACAAATTATTATTGAATAAAACAAAGCGACCTTATGGTCAAGGTTCATACACCAATGCCTCTTGGCTTAAGAAACAAATAAAGCATTGTAAATGAAATAAGATAACTTGGGCCATTCGACATGCCACGAGCAATCGTGCAGGGAACGCCATCCTAGTCGGCGTAGTCTTCATAGTATTCCTCCTCATTAAAGTCTTCACCACGAATGTCTTCATCGCTTTATGGAATAAGCGGCCCCCAATAAAAGCGGGGTGAGTATACAACATACTACGCAAGTCTCGGAAACTTAATGCAAGTAACTAAATGCATGGCTTAAACAAAGGAAGGTATAATATGGTTCATTTAAGTAAAGCAATAACTTGAATTGAAATCTGATAAATAGATTGAAGGCGGGTTACAAAACAATAATAAATAAGCGATAAATCAACGGTAGACAACATGAGCAGAATGACTAGGCATCACCCTACATCATTGAAACAAGTATCATCCACACAATTCAACAAAGTATAGCTTGAGACAACAAAACAACGATGAACTCCCGTTCACATTCCCACAATTCCACATTTCAAGAAAATACTCTATACCCGTGTGAAATCCCGGGCTTGTCCATGAGCGGACACGGCTATTCGAATAGTTTACACTCTGTAGAGGTTATGCGGCTTTACCCACAAGACTGAACATCTCTTGGTGCAATCGATATTAACACACTTCCTTTGGTGTGTCGCAGAGATATCGATACAAAGCCTTTACAAAGCATGTCTAAACCCGATCTTGCCCTCTAAGGTTTAGCCCTCGGGGCCCCTCTTGAGCCATGTGAGTCTACCCGTCCCACACCAACAACTGGCAATACTCAAGTCTGGACATTGCAAATTAATCGGCTAGGTCCGTCCCATCGGACTTGTGGTTGCACGGTTAGGCCAGTTCAATGGCGCACAAGATTAAGTCCTTAAATTGTCTCGAGCAAAAGCAGCCCACATCCCAATGTGCTAAGCAGCACCCCTTCTTGACGATCAATTGCAGGGAAACATTTTGTTCAACCCAAAACCAATGGCATCCCTGCCATGGTACAACAAGTTTTACAACAAATGGTCAATGACCACAATTCCATATCTCATTAAGTCAAGATTAACATTAGTTCACGGTGATATGAATCCCATCGGACAACTAAGCATGGCTAAGCATAGCTCGATAACCCAATCTTTGGTACTATGATTCTGTCCAACTAATAATGTCCCAACCTATGGTTAACAATGGATACATGGCATTCCAATAATCAAAGGGCATACTCAAGCGGTAAATAGCTACTCCAGTAAACTAGCATTGTTACACATATAGCATGCAATTGTATAAAACAAAGTACTTTTGCAAACATGGGTTCAATATGATCAAAGGTCTACGACTTGCCTTGCTGTTCAAATGCTGAGTCTTGGTCTTGAAGTCTCTGTTCACTCCTCGGGATTCGCGTCTCACTGGGAAAATAAAGCAACGAAACCAAATAAATACAAAACAGAGAGGAAAACAACCTCAAAATTGAAAATAAATGGCTCTGGAATGTAGAGCTTGATTTTACAAAAATTTAGAAATTTGAATCGGCTCAATCTGAGTTCTGGACGAAGGAGAAGCAGACCCGGAAGATTTAATTCAGAGAAAATCAGAAAAATTCGGAAAGGGTGACACGTGTAAACTTCGATTGGCTGGAATTTCTCATTTTCGGAAAATCAGAAAAGAAAATTAAATGCCGACGACATGCGGGGCCCACATGTCGCTGGCTTGGTCCTGATGACCGAGACCACCGAGGAGACGACAGGCGATGTGGCGGGCGTGGTTGACATGGCGCCGAGGTGGCGTCTCGTGGTGAACAGGCGCTCGTGAGATGTTAGCGATGACGTGGCGCGCTGCGTGGGTGGCGCGTGGCGTACATGTCACTTAACGTGACGACACACCGGACTTTCCGGTGAGGTGGTATGAACGTGGTCAACACTGATGAGTCGGTGGCGTGGCGTGCGTTGTGGCGGTGACTAGGCGACACGCAAAGGTGACGGGCGGTTGGCTCGGGGAGGCTTACCGATCACAAGTCTGGCGAAGATCCGAGCGGTCCGTTGCGGATCGAGCGGTGGAGGTTGGCGGAGAGAGTCGACGGCGAGGTCGCGACTTAACGCCGGACTTGGGGAAGACGGCAGCGAAAAGCGATGGAGCAGCGGATCGGATGAAAGAGTTAGTGATTCGGGTAGAGGTTGTGAAGTGAACTCAACGGGACCAAAAGATGCGCGAGGCTCACCGGAGAGGAAGGAAGCGGCGGGAAGGTCTCGGGGCGGCGATATTGACGAGCTCGTTCACGGCGATGGCTGCGTCTCGCGGCGTGGATAGGCGGCGGATCTGCGAAGAGGCGAACCTCGGGCAGTGCGTGGCTTCGGCTTAAATAGCCTCGGGAGGCGAGGAAAACTCGGAAACCAAGGGAGGCGGCGGGCGGCGCGAGGAAACCGGAGAGGATTAGGGTTAGGGTTTGGCAGGCGGTCTTGAGCGGCGTGGCGGCAATCAAGCGTCCTGGCGGCGTCGAGCATGGCGGAAGCCTTGAGCAGAACGGGCCGCATGAATAGGAAATGGGCAGCGAAGGATTCGACCGAAAGCCCTTTTTGATTTATAAATTCGTTTTTGATTTCAATAAATCTCAGAAATTCAAATAAATCCAAATAAATTCAAACAAATAGCAAATAAATTCAGAAAAATCTCCAAAAATACAGAAAATTCAAATTAAATCTTTTCATTATTGGAAAATTCATATTAAGCTTCAATTAATTCCAAGAAAATGCAATTGGTTTATTTTTGACTTTAAACATACCAAAACTCAAATTTTGGGATGTTACACAGCCTTCTCCAGAGCTTCAACTTTAGCCCGCTCAGCCTCGGCGCCTTGGCCGGCTGTGGCGTTCTTGCTCCTGACCTTAAAGCCGTGGTCGCGTTCGGAGGCCTCACCTTTCTCGCTGAGCTGGGCTACCTCCTGCGCCCTCATCGTCTGGGCGCAGATCGTCGACTCTTGGGCTTTCGCTGCTCGAGCTCCCCTGCCGACCTCTATGGTCTGATGAGCTCGAGCGCTCGACCTCCGCGCCTCTATCACGTTCAGAGGCCCCTCAAGACATCAAGCATGCTCTTGAAGGCCTTGTAGCCCGCGAGAGGCATGGTCGATCACCTTCACGACGAAAAGGCGGGGGGCCCAAAATGTGAGTGGACAAGGAGCTCAGGCTACGAACTATGAAGTGCGCAGGAAGACCCTTACCTCGCGGAGATGGCCCTCCAGGCGTGCACGGGTAAATTCCTCGCGGTCGTCAAATGCGATCGCGAGGATCTCTCCTCCTCATCGCCGCCGTGTTGGGCCGGGCCGCCATGGTTACTGGCTGGCACACTTGGGCCAGGGCCCAGACTCCCCGCCCCGATGGCGGCCTGGTCTTCCGCTGCCTCTTCCGGTGGACTCAACTCGCCAGCCGGGGGGGCGCGGCGGCAGGGTCAGTCCCGACCTCCACGGCCGGGGCCTCACTCTTCTCCGGCACCAAGGGAATGGCGGCCGGGTCCGCCGCGGCATCCTCGACCTCCACGGCACGACGCAGCGCGGCCTCGGCACGGCGACCACGGTGGAAAGATCTGCGGAGCACCCGCGGCCTGGTCACCTTCGGTGGCCGGCGACATCGCGGCCTCAACGCCTGGAGCGGCCATGGCCGGAGGAGCTCGGTGTCGCCGGCGCGCCGCTGGCTCGAGTGTCCTCCCTCGCGGTGGCACCGGGAGAGACAACGTCGGCAGATGCGTCATGGTCGACAGCTGCATCATGGGCCTCACCGGTGTCAAAATCCGCGCTGGTTGCGGGCTGGGGCTCGTCATCGTCCGTGTCGTCGAGGCCTTGGTCGAACTCGCCGGCCGGAACCAGGCTCGGCGACCCCGACGGAGTTCGCGTTGGGCGCGAGAGGCGGCGCGGGACCAATTCGAATGTGTCCTCCTCCTCGGACTCGGACTCACCCTGGATAACAGCCATCGTCAAAACGGGCAAGTTTCGAGCTCGGGCGCTCAAGGTCTGCGATCAAGAGCATACACTAAGCCAGAAAGATGCGGGGGGCGTTGCAGTCTAAAGATGCTGGGGGTTTACCTGGGTCACCAGCCTCCGCCTCGTCGAGGGTCGGCGAAGATCTTGCTGCCCCGGTGCCACGGGAGCGCGTCGCTTCCGCGCCCCACTAGCCTGGGACCTCAGGACTCGGCCGGCTCTGCCGCCGCCAGTGTGGTGGTCCCAGGCCTCGAGCCCGAGCACCTGGGCGGTGGGGCTCGAAGTCCGGCGGCCCGCCGCTCTGTTGCTACAAAGAGAAAAACTCATCAACCGACAGTCAGCGGGTATGAAGCTCGGGCTCGGCCGGTGGGATCCTTACCATGGCACGGCCCCCACTCGGCGTGGGATTTCTTTGCCTCCGAGTGGCCCGCTCCGGCGGCGGAGGCCTCTTCTTCCTTTCTTGCCCTTGCCCCCTCCGGGAAGCGGAGCATCCTTTGGTCAGTATCAAGCGACTCTTGATGGTCTGCGCGCACGAGAGGGTCAAGAAAAACCTCGGGGCCGCTAAGACGAGCCCTTGGTGCGATTGGTTTACCTCGGGTTTCGGCGAACACGTTCCTTGGGACGGAGTCGTCCATGGAATAGTTGTCGCCGATTTCCCGAACATCTCGTACATCATCGGCGACCAAGACTCTTCGATTTGCAAAAAGGCGCGCCTTCAGGGACCATCGAAGGGCGATTCGAGCAAGACCACGGCAGAAAGGGCTTACTGGGACGTACTCTCGCGTGTCGGGTCGATGCGCCCCTGGATCTCGAAGAACGGGTGCGTTCGTCTCCGCAGGGGAGACACTCGGTTCCGCAGGAAATCAACGGCGATCGCCTGCCCAGTGAGACCACGCTCGGCGCAGAGATGTATGGCGGCAATGGCCTCTTCGTCGTCCTCGAGGTCGCCCGATTCTGGGGTCCCCTTCTTCCGCCGACGGCTTTCCCTCAGATGACACAAGGTCGAGCTCCCCTTTCTTCAGGTAGAACCAGCGCTCGCCCCACGGCCCGAGGGAGTCCCGAGCTTGGACCTTGGGGAAGGACCACTTGAGCCCTATCCGCTGTCGGAAATAGAGGCACCCGACCACAGGGTCCTTCCCGGAGCGGAAGAGGCTGAAGTACCGAAAGAAGAGCGAGGGGTGCGGAAGGATTCCTAGGAACCCCTCGCACAGGTGGGAAAAGATGGCGAGAGTAAGAATGGAGTTTGGCACCAGGTTTATGAGCTCGATCTCGCAGCTGGTGAGGACCACGGAGAGGAACTCGCTCTCCGGGTTCCGCAGGCCGAAGAGGACGAAGTGCTTTCAGTCTGAGCGATTTAAATCGTCCCCGGGGTTGGCTCGGTCTCGTTGCCCGGAAGCCGCCATGTGAATGGGTTGAGCAGCCCCAGGGTCTCGAGTTCCTTCATCCTCGAAGGCCACAAAGTGCTCCTCCCTAGCTTAGCCATGGCGATTGTGGCGATCTCGGTCGAAGGCGGGGGAGGAAGGTTTTTTTGCTTGGGCGGAAGGGCTTGGAAGACGAAAGGCACTGGTCGGGAAGCTTCCTCAAGAGACTGCAGTTTTTTGGGTTTATAAGCCGCACCGTCGCCAAATCCAGACCGCGGCGCTTCGGAGGACTCGCCGGCCACGATTTGACAGATGCAATTAAGGCCGGGGCGGCGGTTTCGAGGCACGGCAGGTGTCACCAACCGTTCGCATCCATACCGGAGCGACGGAGATCAAGAGGCACCAGGTGTCGTATCCTCAAGACCTGGCGTTACATTCCCGCACAACCTCGACCTCAAGGGAGTTCTGGGAATCGATCCCAGCTATGGAGACTCAAGGTCAGCCCATGTACCGGCCACGACCTTAAGCCTCGGGGCTAGGCGACGAGGGTCAGGTCCTTTGGCCGGTGGCGCGGTCAATGGACCCCGAGCTCGGAGGCCCCGATCTCGACTGGATGCGCCGAGGCGCCGACCTAGAGCGCTAGACCCGAGCATGGCCTCGCTCGACCTCGAGCTCGGGCGAGCCCTTATTCAAGCCACAATCCGCCCTTGGATTTGGATCAAGCATTTGACCGACGGTTGCTCAAGGCGCTGGTCGTGGGGCGAGAGGATGCGTACAACAAGTTGAAGCGATTACCACCGCCCTCAACGCACGAGGGCCACTTCTCGAATCTAGCCCGCCGCTTGCGTACGAGGAGGTATAAAAACCTAGGGAACACAGTCCTTTGGGGCAGACGAAGACAACACACAACGCGCCCTAGCTCGAGCTTAGACTTAGCCATTGTTGAACTTGAGCTGTAAAAACACCCTTGTACTCAGAATTAGCCAAAAGAACTGCCGCAAGGCGACTGGAGTAGAGCTATTACCTCCCCAGGGGCTCGAACCAGTATAAATCTCGGTCTCCCGCTCGTTGTCGTCTCACTCCGACCATAACCGCGTCCATACTTTTCCTCCGACTAAGTGAAGCGCAGCTCGGGTCCCGTATCACACCGACCCCTAACTCACTTCTTGCGGTCGGCGATCCCGATCGTCGACAGCTGGTGATCTGGACGGGCTTTTGTTCCTTGCGGCCAGATTCTTTTGGATTGCACTTTTGTCTTCCCGACGTGCACTAGAAGCTTTGGTCCGTCGTAGTTGAATAATCCTCTGAAGTTTGGTCCGGCGTGGTTGAAGTTTCTGAAGTTTGATCCATTGCACAAGTTCTGAAGATTGGTCCGTCATAGCCTTTGAAATCAATTTCCATCGTTACTTGATTCAGTCATCTTGCGAAGGTAATATCTCTTGATCCGTAAATCCGATCGAGTTGATTTTTACTGGGTTAGATTCATAATTGAATCTAGTTTCTATATTTTAAATTTTATGTCAATCTAACGGTTGGATCTCCGGTAATCTTTGTTGTTTATGTTTGGTCCGTCACTGGTCTACATTTGGTTCGTCACTATTAGATCAAGATTTGTTTCAGCCATCTTGCGAAGGACATAACTCTAGATCTATAGGTACGATTGAGTTAATTCTTTTTGGGTTAGCTTCAGAATCGAGTGCAGTTTCTACAGTTAAAATTTCACATCAATCCAACGGTTGGATCTTCAAAAATTTTTGTTTTAGTGGACGTGTGTCAAGCTGTTTTCATTTGGACCGTCATAAACTGACTTCCTTTGCTACAGTCGAAATTTGGTCCATCATACACGTGCAACTCTCTGTCCGAAGCGAAGTTTGGTCCGGCATACATGTGCAAATTTGATATGGTGCAATAAGATTCTTGTTGAAAACAAATCAAGCAGTCTGAGTTTGTTTGGGGTGTTTCAAAAGTCAAAAATTTGATCTTAACTTCCGCACAATCATTCACCCCCCTCTGATTGCTAGATTAGTATATTTCGATCCTATAGGAATCGTCTGAGACGATACTACATCATAGATTTGGAACCGTCTGTGATGAGTTTTTTCACAAACAATTGAAAAACCGTCTACAATAACTCTTTGTCACCACTAATACTTGGATACAGACGGTTCACAAAACTGTCTGTGATGTGGTTTATGAACTGTCTGTGATGTGGGCATATGTAGTATTGACCTGCATGCGCACCATAGAAACACACAATCTAACCTTCGGTTAGATCATAAAAGGCATATTTGTTTCAACTTTTATAACAAATCATACCGGAATAGTTACAGTAAATCTTTAAATTTCACGTACTGTTCCTACCAGCCTAGTAAAAGTACGATTTCCAAAATGTAATTAATTGAGACCACCGTTATTTACAGTAATGCTTTGGTGAAATAAATTAAATTGTTAGGATTTTGGAAGTATATAGTTTTTCTAACACATCTAATCATATCTTTTTGTGTAGCATTAATAGTATGATAACCGCAACTCTTTTATAGCAATAAGAATTTGTATCACAGTGACACGAAGGATAATTTTTTCTGGATCCGCCCAGTGGGATCCGAACAATAATCCATAAGTAGAGATTATCAAAGACGGCGCCAAGCATGTTTAGGAGCGTGCCGGATATTCTACATTGGAAGAACATACTTAGTGATTTTTCGCAGGACGTACGACACTAATCCATACAAGTGGTTTTGATTAAATAGTTTTCACATTCGATCGGGCCCATATGCCTTGGACATTTCAGATTTCATCTATATATTACCATTTTAATAATTTCGTGGAGCACAGTCTCATTAAAAATTGAACAAATAAACGCATGGCAAAAATATGGATCATGATCATATATACTATATATATGCTGCATGATGCCTCAATTTGATCTATCACCTCCAAAATGGCGGGGTGCCTCCAATAAGTCAACAAAGGAGGAAAAAAACTGACATGGGTGAAAGTCAAGAACTGCTGCGAAAAGAGAGAGACAGGAGAAGCTTTGATGACGCTTCCTTGCAGCAGCTGCTGCTAGCTAGTGAGCTGGTAATATAATTTTTAATCTAACTATAGCAGCCAGACCTAACTAGCTAACACATGCTAATTAGACCGATCAATATATTTGCATGCATGAACACGGGTAGTAGTTGCATCCATACATGCATTCATAGGATCGGGTTGGGGTTTGGGTGGTACTGCTGGTTATTGTTGAAGAGATCCCAATGAACGGCGGCAGCCCTCCCGCAGTGTCGCCACCGTGGCTCCGTGCTTGGTAGATGGCGGGCGAGAGCTGGAGCGCACCCTCGGGCGGTCCAGCTGCATGGAGCTGGAACGGGAACGGCAACTGCGGCAGCGTCGTCGACGGCTGTACTATCTGTCGAGGCGCGGCCGGGAGGGTGGCGGACGCCGCGATGCGTGCGCCGGTGAGGCGCTGAACGACGGACATGAACTCGCTGGGGTTGGTGTGCACGACCTTGGGCGACACCGTGTAGATGATGACCGGCTGGCGCACCTGCGCCGGAGCCTGGGCCGACTGCTGCTGCGGCGGTGGTGGCGGCTTCCTAATCTTGTGCGAGTACTTGCTGACCTTGAGCGGTGTCGGGCGTGGCCCCTGCAGCTCCCGGGCGCCGCTACGCTGCGACGGCGAGGACGAGGTCGTGGCGGAGGCGCAGAACGAGCGCTCCATGTGACTTCGTCGATCACGAGCTAGCAAGCTGCTGAGGCTGTTGCAGTTGATTTGAAGAAGCTAGGGTTGCGAGGTTGTTGTAATGGATCGAGAATGTCTCCTCTTTGGGGAGCATACATATATAGCTAGCTAGGGAAGGGAGAAATCGATGGCAGCGATCGACGGCGAGAGGTGTGGAATAAGTAAAAGCAGTCTTTGGGTTTATTAGGAGTGAAATTATGGGGGTGTAATAAGTCAAGAAAGCACTCGATTGCAGAATAATATAAAGGGAGCGAAGAGAGTAGTTTCACTCAAGAGCTTTGAACACGTCCAAGCAAGGCGACGTATCTTTGCCGCACTGCATGGGATGGGATTAGAGGTGGGCACTTGATGAGCTATTTTAGGTTAGCACAAGGCACGTCTGACCTTTGGCTCAGCACGGAACTGTTCTAAACAGGCCGGTCCGACATGACAAGGTTGTCTGGGCTGTGCCGGGCCTGCCAATCGGGCACGATGAGCGGCCTGGCCCGGCACGACAGTCACTACAGGATGACACGTCTTCGCAAGCGGTACAACCGCTTGGAATTCGAGTATTTCAAGCAGTAGGACCGCTTGGAATTCTAATATCTATGCTTTCTATCTATTGCTTTTAAAAGTATTCAGCGGTATATACATTAAAAGCGGTACTACGCTTGTAAAACCGTTTTTAAAAGCATTAGTACGCTTGGAATACTCAATTCAGCGGTCCTCATCTGAATACTCAATTCCAGCGGTATACCGCTTGAATTGAGTATTCCAGCGAGAGGACCGCTTGGAATTCGAGTATTCCAAGCGGTAGTACTGCTTTTAAAAACGTTTTTACAAGCGGTAGTACCGCTTTTAATATATATACCGCTTGGAATACTTTTACAAGCAGCCGTATTTGGAAAAACAATTGCATTAGTTTAATACATATCCACTTAATAAATGTTCGCCAAATTTATAATAATATCAAGCACACATAACATACAATCCAAACACCATAACATATAATTACTCGAGAAAGCAACATACCAAAGTTTTATTATCACAAATCATCCACAAGTACAACATGTGAACATCACCAAAATATATAAAGAGCGTATACAAAGATTCTCCAAAATGCTTATTTTATCATCCTCTTCTAACTACCAATTTCTAAACCAATCTAATATAAGCGATATCTAATATATGAACTCGATATCTATCCAAATTGGCGAGCTTCTTCATTCTCAATCAGCTCCTCATAGAGCCTTTGTGAAAATCATAGCTCCAACCCATCATGACCCATACATCCCCAACTCCAAATGACTTCAGATAGTTCATGCCATCAAATAGTTGGACCTACAAAAGGCAACCAAAGTTAAATCCGATGTGACAATTCACAATTCAGATTCTCGTAAGTTGTTGATTCCTAATATTTAAAAATATAGTAGTGGCCAAAGTTAGAATGATTCTATCAAGACAGATATAAAAGCGACAAGTCGACAACAAAGATTGGACCTGAGGGTGTAGGGCTTCACAAAATGCATAGCCTATAAAGGGTCGCAAACAAGAATTTTTCTTTGATCCCAGACCAACACATATGTAGAGTAGTTCACAACTTAACTTTATGAGAAATCATCCGGTATCACAATGCTTGATCCAATCCCAAGGATTATCAAGATCAAGATAGCACTTTTGATCGGTAAAAACAGGCCCTTCTTCATGCATCCAATGTATGTTTGTGTATGTGAACGCTCCTTAGCCAAAAGCAAGGAAAGTCTATTTGCAGAATAGAAATTAGTTATGGAAGCCACCTTTCGTATGAAAAGGATGTCTGTGATATCTTGCATATTGTTACTTACGGCCTCAAATAAATATCATCATCGCCTTTAACATAGAAGTCGATTGAAAGCGATAGGCAAATTTTAAAGAAAGCTAACCTAAAACATAAGACCAAATCAAGATCACCGAAAAGAAATAACATAATCAAAAGATAATAGTTCTTTGAGTTAAACCCGTGAAGATCCCAACGAAGGCCATCACCTTGTTTATGTTAAACATACCACACAGATTCGGTTGGAATCGTGAGTTGTTTGAGTGAAGCCAATTCATGCTGATTGCAAGTAATTTCTACATTGTACTTCAACATAAACATGATAGTTATTAAGCACTTTCAAAATTGAACTGAATAGATGGTGTAAAATGAATAGTTATTAACCACAAGCTAGATGCATGCTGATTATAATTACAGATGGAACAGGCAATGAAAATGCAAAGTACCATAATCAAATTTGAGTTTATTGGCTACCATATACGTAATAATGTATTGAAATACAATATCCACACTTAAAAAATCACTGGTAATTTTTGAAAGAAAATAAATGTTAATGAAGCCACGAACAGCAAAATACCATAGTTTGAAACATCTACAATTCTACATTCCATGTTACTCAGAGAAGAGGAAACGAGCCAATGAAAATTGAAATGTATTTGCTCTGTTCAGTGTGCATGTAGTAACTACCAGCACTAATTAACTCAACTGGAGCAATGTGGTTGAATATAATACATGAATATACAAGATAAAAGTTTCACCACATCAGCCAAAAAAAAGAGGTAAGGCCGCAGATAGCATACACCTTCAGTATACTAGCCAATGTTTCATTAGCCAATGTTTCATCTCCTTGCCATGAAGTATCAGATCATGCCAACATGCCCTCTACCTGTTCAAGATAGATGTCAGCAATTTAGACATAGAACTCACACAAACAAACATAAGAGAAATGTTCACTTCAGAGAACTAAATAGCTAAGACGGGAACAAATGGGCTAAGATATTAAAACAAAAGAAAGCGCTATGGTTTCCACTTTGTTCAAAATTGCTCACGGAACATGTATATGCAGCATCTAGTGGTAAACATCCCGATTGTGCAGCAGTTCTATGGTCATGCCACAACACCCTTCCCTTACAAAAGATGTCAAGTGCAGGTTCCTCAATCTTTCTCTCGAGGAGTTTGTCCAGCTCACCTCTTAGTCTCTGCCAAGTAAAATGACAAATTGTTTTGTTTGTCGGAATGAATTTGATAGCAGATATATAGCCCTAAAACCGGTCATCAGTCAATCCAACTCGATAACCACAGCTAAATTAAGCTGTTGTAGGTACTTGGTTCAGTAGTGAACAAAGGAATGTAGATCAAGTAGCCAACAACGACATTTCAAAATTTAACCAATCAGAAGTACTATAAAGCTTAAGTCCCACCTTTTTTGCTGCTGAATGAACACTTAAGATTTACCTCCAAGGAATTATCAAATAGCAACAGAACTAACAATATAACGTTTTTCAAGTTCAAACAAGCCATTGTAGTGAAAGTGGTTATACCTGAATCAACTCGATGATACGTTTTGGGGCAGATAAATGCTAGCAGTTTTCACCTTCTCGCCAGAAACCAAATAAGGCAATGGGAATTGGTGCACTCCAAAGATTGATCGATGATGGATGAATATCCACTTTTCCAACATCTTTGATGTAGAATGCCGCCCTCTTGCCTCGTCTTTTCCATTGTATGACATTTGGGTAAAGGCCAAGACATAAGACCGCACAAACCATCTCCAGATCCTTGCCATAATGGTTATATGCCTCGAAATCACAGCACGAAGTAGTTGTACCTTGGCTGAAGCTCTAAAATAGATGTTGATATGATGAAGTATTGAAATGAAAAAAACATAGACAACTACATCGGTCCCGAATATACATAATAAATTTTGTGATTCACTTATTAAGCACCAACCAATCAATATACAAGAATGTTCAAACAGATCAAAAGAGAACGAAATCTAGTGAGATTGATATCTTCTGTGTTGGAGTTATCATTGAACTTAGGAGCAGCAAGTTCCAATATCATTACCATCTTTGTCAGAAATTCCTATCAGAAATTCTTTTCTTGCTGAATGCTAATTCAATATCATTACCATCTTTGTCATCCACCCGATAAAATCCTTCTTGTGTTTGCATGCATTTCTGAGAATTCGGTACCAGAAGCTCACCTGATTGTGTAGTGTTGAACCACTGAAACCAAGAATCTTTTCAGCTTCCTCGTCTAAAAACTGGTTTGCATGTATTCCACTTGGCAAGTCTGAACAAATAAAAAACTTGACAAGATAAATAAACTCATGAGGTTGCAAGTTGCAACTACTAGATCACACACTTGACAAGATAAATAAACTCATGAGGATTTTGAGTGAAATCCCAAAATAAGAAACTTAAATACTAAAAAAAAAAGAAATCCTCTGCTCCATTCTAAACCTTAGAGGAACCACCAAATCTTGTAAGGACCTCATAACAAACTAGAACATCGTAAGTACGTAAGCAGATCTTATTGTTGTTTTTCCTAGGTATGCATTTTTGTGTCAAATATAACAGTTTTACCATAATGGCAGAAGTATTAAACAGCTATATTTAACAAAAATGTTCCTAATCAGAGTATCATACTGGCAAAAGTTAAACATTTAAATGTCATGGATCAAGAAATAGTTGAAAATCAGCAACCTCAAGCCAGCCTCATAGCCCATAATCTAATAGAAGTGCAATTGAATAAATATATAAGTCGGTGAAGTCTAATAGAAGTGCAATTGAATAAATATATTCAATTCCTAATTAAAAGTAGTAGAGATAATTACACTCACCCAATGAATGCAGCACCATAACGGAGGCCATCGAAGGTACACAGAAACTCTTTATTAGCAACAAAGCATTTTCACCAGTAAAACAAGAAAGACAATTGGACATCCAAACAGCAAGGAAGTTACCATTGACGGTCAGATAAAATAGACAAAGTTTAATCCCCTCGCATGTATGTCACATACATGGACATATACCAAAATATAACTAGAGTGCCAAATTTACTCTTCCAATCTTACACCAAAAGTATACCCATTAACTAAACCACTGAACAAAAGTATGTCCTTCCTACTTACACCAAAAGTATACCCATTAACTAAACCACTCAACAAAAGTATGTCCTTCCTACTTGCACCAAAAGTATACCCATTAACTAAACCACTCAACAATTCCCCTTTCTAAGCCCTAAATGTTCTCTTCCAATCTTTAACTCTCTCTCCTTCCCCTTTCACCTGTAAAAAAAGAAGCATTTTCTTCTTAGAATGTGAAAAATGGCATCCAACCAATTGCATACTCAACCATTTTAGCAATTGTTAGGGAGAGGGATAGATGCAATACCAACAACTTGATTTCTTCCTCCATTAGTTAAAGTGCCTCCAAGGTGCTGATTTCTTCCTCCATTAGTTAAAGTGCCTCCAAGGTGCTGATTTTTTCCTCCATTAGTTGAAGTGCCTCCAAGGACCTGATTTCTTCCTCCATTAGTTGAATTGCCTCCAAGGACCTGATTTCTTCCTACATTAGTTGAAATGCCTCCAAGGATCTGATTTCTTCCTCCATTAGTTGAAGTGCCTCCATGAGCAACATCATCTTCCATCTACAAAAATCCATTTATTTTTTTCATCATCCCACAAACTTAGCTAAGGAAATGAATGTATACAATATGGTTTACCCTTTTATATGGCCATGCGATGGTGCGTCCTTGTGTATCACCTATTTTTGTGAGATCATCATATGGTCTTGGTAATATAGCACCCTTTTTCAACACGTAGGTCACAACAACCTCACAATACTCTAGCCCAAGAGGAGTATCACCAACGATAGCGATTCGACATGTTTTTTTATGGTAGCTTTAGCTTAGGAACATTAATCCTACAACCGAAAGTACAAAATGACATGCCTTCCCACCTAAAAGTTTAATTTGAGTTACAAATTAATAATGAAGAAGCATGCAATTTGGTCAAAATAAACGTGAAGTGAATAAATACCCCATGGTTAGTATTTGGTACATCTTTACGTAGTAACGGACTTCGTTCATTTATCTATACACAAACAAAACTAACATTTATATGAAGACAAGGGATTGATTATTGTGTAGCTATAAAAGATGAAGATATACCTCACTATTTGGAAATCTATTTTCATTAGCAATTGCTCTAGCAACACTTGTCATCACTTGGACATCTCATATCTTGCCAATGTTAACACATATATAGATCATTATAAACTACAATAATGATTACGTACATCAATACATAATACTAAATTGCATAATAAGATTGACCTCGACAGGAGAGTTGGATGCACGGTGATTGTACAGGTCAACATTATTCAGCTCCACATTATTTGTATGACTTCTCATATACTGCAATTAATTAGATCACTACGGAGTGCAAAATTATTACATATCTAAATATATAATACTACAGTAGCAATAAAATTGACCTGGACATGGACAGGAGAGTTAGATGCACGCTGGTTGTTCAGCTCAGCATTGTTCAGTTCAACATTATTTGTATGACTTCTCAAGCACTGCAATTATTAACACACATATATATCATTATGAACGCAATAATGATTAGCGCTATAAATATACCATATTGAATTGCACAAAAAGATTGACCTCGATAGGAGAGTTAGATGCACGGTTGTTGTCTAGTTCAACATTATCTGTATGCTGAGCTAGATTGACAGACTTCTTTATCTTTTCCATTTCTTGTAGCACACCAGCTAATTGTTCTTCATGATTATCCAAACGCTCCCTCAAAAGTGCACTCTCTTTTTCAGCTCTTAGCTTTGCACACAGAGCTAACTGAAGTTTTATAGAAGTACACTTGCGTATCCCTGCCATACTCAAGTCTTGAGGTGTTGGGCCCATACCAACAAAGACGAATCGTGCTTTCGTTTTTCCTTGCCAAATAGTTTGCTAAACAAATCTCCTTCTTGAATGGTTTTTGTAGCTAACTCGTTCAAGGCACAAGTCTCATGTATTTGATTCTAAAATAAACGCAACATGCAACTCTACTAAGAATAAATCATAGACAAATGCAACACCAAACAATGGCAGCAATTTCACTTACAATCATGCCTTGACTTGCCTTTGTGCATTTCCATCTTTACGAGTATGTGCTTTAATAAATACTTCATGTCTAGTGGCATGTATCCATGCTCTTTGAACTACAAAAACAATAAATCAACATTCATTAGAGTCGGAAGAATGTTTATTTCAGAGATTTTGATATGTACCCATTCATCTCGCAACTCGAGCAAGGCTTTTACTTCTGTGGTGTGAGTCATAGTCATCTTTGAGGAGTTTGCTTTTCCAATTTCACTGGGCCTATGGTTTGTCGAATAATTGTCATGCATGACGATCAAATCAACGCAAACCAAATATATTAAGGAGACATTTATACCTCGCTTTCGGGTGTTCTCCAATGGCGTACAAGCCAAATCCAATCAGCTTTAGGAACTCTCTTGTCAATAGCAATTTCAAAAAGTTCCTTATTAGGTAATTCTTGATTTGGAGTGAAATATGTTTTCTTTATGTCACATTTGAAATTTCTCCATCGCATCGCAGCTTGTTTCATCACCCATTCTTGAAGTTCAGGAGCCACATGGAAAAATAACTGCAGAAAATTAATGAACAATAATTATATCAAAGCTAAATGGGAATAAGTAACATGGATTTCACATGGTATATTAACCTGCACAATCTCCCAAAGATCAGCTTTCTTTTTGGGGTCAACTTCAAACCAAGTTGGAGAGGATAGAGGTATCCCCGACCTCACAATAGTTGATATAAAATTGGCTAGTGGTGCAGCTTTGTCTCCGATCGGTTGATTCTTATCATTGCATTGAACACGAATTTTGGATCACTATCCTTCCTCATCCAAATGTCATGTTTCACAAAGTGTGGCCTCGACCCTTCCTTTTCTTTGTTGGCTCTATAACTAATATGTTACATGTTAACAAACGTACTAAATTTGCACAATGCTACAAACATTAAAATTATTTCTTATAAGTTACCTGCATGTATAGTTTCATCTTCATCATCTTGGTTTTGTTCATCATCAACATAATTAGAGTCTAGATTTAAATCGTCTTGCTCTTCATCATTAATTCTTGCACTACTTTTCAAATTCCGCTTCCGTAGCTGAGGAGGCTCTTCACGACTTTGTGGGATGGATCTACGCCTACCATTAGTAGCAGATATGGTAGTCTACATTGGACCAAATGAAATCAGTTACACACATTAGCTTAGGTTAGAAAAATGTAGACTACCACAACAAATGAAGATCATGTGGTACTAACCTTTTTTATACCAAGTGCATCCGTAATGTTAGTAGGTACTCGAATCCCAGCTGCGTGTAATGCCTCACTGTTCCTTGCAATTCTTGTTCTTCTTTCCTCCTCATACTCATTTAAGGGAGAACAATCATTTCCGCCTTCGTCTTCCATCCTTTTTTCTGCATTATTAACACATACATATGAGCATGTAGAAGTAATGTCATGATCAACAAAGAGCATATGGTGAACAAAGCCAAACAAGTAAAATATCTTACTTCCCAGAACTTAATTCACCAACAATTATACCATCTATATCTTGCCTTTCACAGCTTAATCCTATCTTTGGAGACACATAATTGTGCATCACATCGATGTTCAAATCGGGGATTTCATGAGTAATATCAACTTCAACTTCTTCAATTTCTTCCAATGCCGACATATCAAACGTGTCTCTCGGTCTTGATTGAAGGACAAGATGCCAATTTTATCAAGAGGATCTTGAACATAATAGACTTGAGTTGCTTGCGATGCTAAAATGTATGGTTCATCGATAGCTCCTTCCGGTGTTGAATAAATAGTTAAAGTTCACGTGGTAATTCCAAATTCATCGGTTTTACATACTTATCCTTTTGACGAACATCAACCCAATCACATTTAAACAAGATGATGCTACCCTTCCTATGATAATCTAACTCAAGTATCTCTGTTATCACACCATAGTAAGTAACATCTCTTATTTCTGGATCTTCATCTCTAGAACTAGAAAAACTATTAGTTTTTGCTACAATAGCCACTCCACTATTTTGTACAGGCCTACCCTCATCATAACTTTTGTGTGGAAACTATAACCATTCATTGCGTAGCTCTTGTACTTTGTTGCAACCATAAAAGGTTCACTAGCCAACACACTAATATCCTCCCAGTATGTCTTCATCTTGTGCTAATAATACATCCACCTATCAACATTAGTAGCTTAGTTATTCATAAATTTAATGACATAAGTACGATGTGTATTCAAATGTCGTATAAGTTGACTTACATGCAACCTAAACCACTCATGGAATGTTGCATGGTGTATACGCCTCTCTCATGTTTTCTATGATGACCAATTGAAGAAAGATACTCCAAATGTTTCCTGCATTCATAATCTAGGTAAGATGATACTCATTTGTGGTTTAAATAGAACTAAGGATTCTTTCAAATCAGTTTGAGTACATACGACACATATGGATCAATGTGCTCATAATTAGTCAAGACATATCTATGAGCTTGAATCCAATTTTGTGGTCAAGTGTAACTGCACTTTCCAACCAATCCACGACCAGTGCTAAAATAGGATCCATTCTTTATGTCCGAGCCATGGCCATCATCGCTTCTATGTTGCCGATTAAATCTGGTCTCACATCCATGCAAGTAGCGAGAGCAAAATGTCATACTCTCATCAAAAACATAATTTTCAGCAATTGAACCTTCTGGATGACTTCTTGTTCGGACATATTCCTTTAACCTTAACCAAAATCTATACAACATTTTAAATAAATTAGTTTCACAATAGTACATTAGTATAGTAACAAATATTAGAATTATTAGCACACCAATAAGACAAAAATACCTTTCAACGGGATACATGTTGCGGTATTGTACAGTCCAAAGAATTTTACTTCAGATGGTAGATGCACCATAAGATGCACCATCACATCAAAAAAGACGGTGGAAAGATCTTCTCAAGAACACATAATGTCTCTGCAATTTCAGATTCTAGGTACTCCATATCACTCACCCGAATCACAGATCTAAATATTTTCTTGAAAAATTGCTAACACGAATAAGTGCTGCACTTACATGATCGTAAGAATTTTCTAATGACCAATGGGAGCAAGTGTTCTAATAAGACATGGCAATCATGAGTTTTAGGCCGACCAATTTCCTCTCTTCAACATTTACACAATTTCGAAATCATTTGCATATCCATCGAAATTTAACACCTTTCAACCATTCAAAAACTATTTTCTTTTCTGTTAAGTTCATTGTGTAACATGCAGGAGGCAAATAAAATTCATCACCAACCGAACAGGTGAAGTTCCTTCTTAAAACCAAGTGCTTCCAAATCCAATCGAGAGTTCAAGTTGTCCTTAGATTTTTGTCAATATCGAACATCGTGGTTTACTATATTGTCACACACATTTTTTTCGATATGCATTACATCAAGATTATGCATTTGCATAACATCTTTCCAATATGGCGCTTCTAACCAAATAGGTTTTCTATTCCAAATAGTTTTTGGTTCACCATCCTTACGCTATGCTTTTGTGGCTTTTTTTTCCTTTGGATCTTTGCCAAAATTATTGACAATGCCTTTTGTTTGTTCGAGAACATCATGTCCAGAAAGTGGAATGGGTGCTTCCCTAAATTCTTGGGTGCCATCAAAAGAGTCGGCATCACATCTAAATTCATGATCAGCATGCAAGAATCGACGATGCCCCATGAAGCAATGTTTTCTCCCTTTCTTTAGAAAAATGGAACTTGTCTCTGCATGGCAACAAACACACCCAACCTCCCCAGAAGTAACTTGCCCAGATACATATCCAAGACCAGGATAATCAGTAATTGTTGACAACAACGCGGCTCGTAGTTGAAACCATTCACCAGTTGCTGCATCATAAGTTCTATAACCTTCCTTCCAAAGAACTAATAGATCATGGATCAAAGGCTGGAAGTATACATCCATGTCCTTTCCAACACATTTATTTACCGAGGATAAGCAACGACAAAATAAAATTTGGTTGCTTCATGCACATCCATGGTGGCAGGTTGTATGGAATTAAGATAATAGGCCATGTGCTATATGTTGAACTTAAATTTCTAAAAGGATTCATACCATCGATTACCTAGAGCAAGCCTAATATTGCGACAATCGAACTAAACTCGGGTACTTATTGTCAAAATCCTTCCATAGAGTTGAATCACGGATGACGATTAGTCCATCCTTTGGAAGGCCTTCCTTATGGTACCTCATATCACTTGCTAATTTTCTAGACATATAGTACCTTTGAAGTCTTTTCTTTAATGGAAAATGACGAAGAACTTTATGGGGAACCCTGCACTCTCTTTCCATCGGGACTCTTCTTTTCTAATTTCCATCTAGAAGTACCACATTTTGGGCAAGCATCTTTTTAGCATGATCCTTCCAAAAAGTACACAATCATATTTGCATGCATGGATATTTTAGTAACCTAATCCAAGGCAGCTCACCATCTTCTTAGCTTCATTAAAATTTTTGGTAGTGAAGTGTCTCTTTGGAAAGGCCTCGTCAAGTAATTTTAAAAGAGTATCAAAACTATTATTTGTCCACCCCCAAAGAACTTAGTGTGAAGAAGTCTCACTACAAACCGCAACTTGGTGAATTTGCACCCATGATCTGATGGTTGGCTAGCATCATTTGCTAAGTTATAAAAAGCCTCAACATCTTCATTCGGACCCCTAAATCACCATCACCGTCACTACCATTTTGGAAACCATATCCTATGTCATCAAGCATTTCATCATCTCATCATCTATTTCTTGCTCCATTTCTAAATAAGTTTGTGTTCACATGTGAGTTCTCTTTGTTGTTCATGCGTTATGTTTTCTCTCCATGAAAAATCCATGTGGTGTATCCTTCTAAGAATCCTTCGATATCAAGTGTTCATGGACAACCGTTGTTATATACCAAGTGCTATTCACACACTTTTTGCATGGGCATCGAATTTGATTTCCTTTTGCTGAATTTGTAAAAGCAAACTCTAAGAAACTTTTGACGCCATCCAGATACTTCTTTGAGTGCCTACAATTGTCATTAATTATATTATATGCATACTTAGTTTACAAGATGTGTGTATATTTAATTTAATTATAAGTTGTTTAACTTGTACCTCGGCTCACTCATCCAATCCTTATTCATGCTCATGATGATTGTCCAATGAAAAATGAATAGGCGATTGAACTACAATCAGATCAAACCCAAAGTACCAGCTCAATTGATGATATAGACAATAAAACTTGTAGGCAAATAAGAGGGTATTTGATCAATCATATACCTTAATGACCGGATGAAGATGGCCAACGCTGCACCCTTCTCGCTCAACCGACCTCGGCGGCTCCCTCTGCGCCTTTGCTCGTCGTCTGCCTAGGCCGCCCCTCTGCCAAGATACTCGTGGAATGTGAATTGTATAGCATTAAAATTTGTGATAAAAATAATCCAACCAAAACATATACCGACACAAATAATACAAAACATACGATCAAACTATGGCGCCAAAGAGCATAAACCATATAAAATATCACTAGCACATGACAATTGACAAGTTCCATACAACATAGGACATCTTCTCATATCAATCTCAAACTTGAGTGTGAAGGGTGACCTTGTATTTGCATAGGCCGACAAAACAATTTGTTTGAGTGAGGGATTGATCTTGTATTGTTTTAGTAGTTTATTTTAGATCGTGTTTTTGCACAAGCAAACAAAACAATAATTGACCCATACAAAAACTATACTTTCGGGATAAACAAAACTAGTAGGTGTAAAACAAAAGGTGTAAAACAAAAGGTAATCTTAGCTTATAAAAGAGCTGTAATAGTAGCTACTAAACCACCACACTCAACCGACAAAACATTAGGATTAGCGACTAACAAAACATTTGGATTAGCGAACTAACAAAACCAACCACTCTCAAAGAAGTCTTAAGACCAAACTCACTGCCTATATAGCTTGGCAAAGGTGAATGTCTAGGATTAGGGAACACTACTATTGTAAGCAGTGAAGCATACAAACAAATATACCATTTTAAGTACACAAGATATTTGTAATTAGCAAAGCGGATTTACATGGTGAGCATGTGAAAGGTGGTGTTTGCTGATATGAAATCGTTACATTTAGGTCATCAGCAAGATGACATGTTACAAATTCGAGATGAAAACGGCACAAGACATTCAGCCCTAAACCTCTAGCGTGCGAGAATGCAAACACCACGGATCGATATACAATAAGCTTACTTTACAAGAATTGCTTCCGTAAAACAAGAGCCGATCATCGAACTGAGAGCTATTTCAACTTTGCTGACTTGTGCTTGATAAAGAGAGCTGCTAGCATGCTTTTATTGCCGACAGGAGCAATTGATCTTATATTATAGTCTTGTACATGCTATCTCAGATACCATTATTGCCGATGAATGTCAGCCATCTCAGATACCTCTCTCTCTCTCTCACACACACACACAACCACACAAATCGAAAAGGGGAAAGGTAAGAGACCATGGAACAGGACACGAGCAACACTACCCTCACTTGATGCCAATGCTGATCAGGTTGAATGCCGGCCGTTTCTCCGATTCCTCCTCTCCCCTCGAGCACATCTTTGAAGTGAGGAATAGAACCACCCGTAAAGGGAAAAAAGAAGTAAAAGGAAGTTATAATGGGTCTGGGTTGAATACAACATCACTGGTCTACTTGAAGAACATTCACTGTGGTAAAATCAAAAGATAGATGATTCTGTGGTAAACTTGAAGAACATTACCTCGACCCGATGAATCGGTGGCGGCAATTGAAGCCTCTCTCCTCCCTCCACCATCGCCTAGAAGCTCTCGGACGACTGGCGCCCTCCTGCTGAAGGCGATCATGTCGGCGATGGAGCCGGCGCGGTTGATGGCAGTGAGCTCCGACCTGATGCAGGAGGTGCTGTGCCGCCTGTGCCCGTGGGGCCGGAACCGCGTCAAGGCCGTGGAGATCGGCGCGGTGGCGGTGCTGGTGGAGCTGCTCCTCGACGAGGGCGGCTAGCGCGCGACCGAGTTGGCGATGTTGCCGTCGACCACCTCTGCGGGTGTGCGGAGGGGCGATCGGAGCTGGTGGCGCACCCGGCCGGGCTGGCGATTTGGGGATTTAGGGATAACCCTAAAGCGTAGAGGAGCGGTAATGGCTGGCTGCGTGGGGATTTTTTTTTGATATGGCTGCGAGTTGGGACGCTGGGCGCGTGGCTACGCGGGCTGAGCAAAATATGTGCGCGGGCTGAGAAAAATGTGTGCGCCAAAATTTTCATCACCCGCCAAACAGCTATTCCAAGCAGTACTACCATCTCAAATAATTTTTCAAAGCGATGCATGCGCTTGTGATGATACAACTCTTTCAAAGCGGTACCATCGCTAACAATTTGAACCTTTCTAGACGGTGATCTCGCTTTTGAAATAAAATTTTATTTAAAGCAAAGCACTACCACTTTCAATTTTATTTTTTCTAGCGATTCTTGTATTTGGCAAGAATAGGATATCTCAGTGAGTCTGGGCCGTGCTTGGGCTGGCACGGTCCGAAACAGGCACACACCTGTGTTATATGTGTGGGTGAGCAAATCAAGGAGTAATGAAAGAAAACTCTCGATAGACTAGAAAAAAAGAAGGGAATGCATCGATGCATTGTATGTATGTGAGCAAATCAAGGAGTAAATGCATGGCTACATGCATGTGATTGAAAGGAGCAACTGCATCAAGGAAATCGAGAAGAATAAACACAATTAATAGGATTTTGTTTCGACTAGAGAAAAGGAAAGTTCTAGATAGATAAAGAAAGAAATCAATTCGTGATCATTTTCTCTCGTAGTAATAGTATAAATAGACCGGACCTGGACCGGCATGGCACGAAGCACAAATGGACCATGCCTGGGCTCGCGGAAGGCGAGCTGGGCCAGCCCGGCCCGGCACGACGAGCACGATAGGCTATCGCGGCCTGGCACGGTTTAAGCCCGAAGCACGATGGGCCCATGCCGAGCCGGCCCGACCCGGCACGACGCCCACCTCTACGGTCCGGCACGGTTTAAGCCTGAAGCACGATAAACCTATGCTGGACCGGTCCGACCCGACACGACGTCCACCTCTAAATGGGATGGCGCCGATTCCTTTGTCTGTGTGCGTTAAGTTAGACTGGATTCAAACTTTTGCATGTTTTGATACTGTCAACCTAGCTAGCTACCGTTATTGATTAACTACTAGTAGAGTAGTGGCATGCCTTGGTACGTACTTCTTGAAAATTCCAATTCGAATCCTGGCTAGCAAGGGATCTGGACCAATTCAGGTCATGCAGAGATCGATGCAGACTGAAAGGACTTTTGATCTGATGGACGATAAATCCATGTATAGTGACGGCAGAGGCAGCAGGCAGCTGCTCTAGCTGGCTGGTCAGAGATGATGGTGAGGAGTAACAAATGTTTGACAACGACACACAAAATCAACTGGCCGACGACGCAGTCAAGGAGCGGAGGGTGCTAATTAAGGCGGTTAAGCAGGAAATTAAGGAGGCAGTGTTGACAGTCTTGCGTTGAAGCGATCCGGCCAACGTACGCAACCCTAATTACGTTCGCACACCATGCTGTTCAATGTTCATTAGCTGCTGCTGCTGCTCCCTCCTCCTTTATTTTTAATTCTTCTTAGCTAACTAGCTCCCATGTATCTGTACGATGTAATAACTAATGGAATTATGTATCTTCTTCGTCGTCATTGATTTATTCTCAATCGATTTATATATTATAAATTAATCTTTATGGCGTGGAACGACACAACGAGCTGACTAGTAAATACGTACCGCAATTATCGATCTGACCGAGTAGGACTAGCTGGTTACTTCCTCCGTTAAGAAATACTCTCTCTCATTATCCGGATCTGACCGAGTAGGACTAGCTGGTTACTCCCTCCGTTAAGAATAAATACTCTCTCTCTCATTATCCGATTGAGTATAAGGCTTGTAGGTAGATTAATTTAATGGGGTTTATTAAAAAAATAATTAGTGATGAGTGCCATACTTATTACAGACCATTGTTGGCAAGGAGAATGGTTAGGACGAGAAAGATGATGATTATTGGGGCTGAAGTGTGCAAAATGGTTTTCTTTTTTGTGACTGGTCTTTTCGCTTGTATATTAAGAGCAATTTAACGAACTACAAGTGGCATTTCTGTTTCGTAAATATGGATAGCTGCCTAGGGTGGAAATTATCGAGAACTATTTTTTCAATGTCCAACTAAACTACCCTTTGGTATGTAGAAAACGTATTGGAGTTTCTCTAAAGAGTAGTTTGAATGCCATGGTTCATGATTGGGCTTGTTTCGTTCTTATTAGAACATACACTGCTGCACAACAGCTCTTCACAGACGATTCATAAATCTTGTCATAGATGGTTTTGTAAACCGTCTATAACAAACAATCAGTGATGAGAATGGCTCATCACAGACGGTTTGCAAACCAAAATAAAGGACATCACAGACGGTTCTAAACTAGAACCTTATATCATAGACAATTCATGTTTATAACCGTTTGTTATGTAGGTAGCTTCACAGACGGTTCTTGTAATATTTGAATATTCTAGTAAAATAAAAATAAATATTTTGAATTTGAATATTATTATTTCTGAGTTTTCTCAGCATTATTGATTTTTATTTGGATTTCTTTGGATTTTTGTGTTGTGAGAATAATCAAATAATAGAGAAAAGAGAATAGGAAATGAAAAAAAGGTAAAATGGTAAACGTAAAAATTTAGAAAAATTACTATTGAAACCCTAAGCCGGTAATAAAAGTATTTTCAGTTAACAAATAAATTTTGTGAACAGGAATGAGAGTTAATAATTGAAAAGACCCTCACTTTGACTAGAAACAGTACCTGGTCAGATTTTTGTAAATTATTTGGACCTTATCTCGATCTTATAAAATTATCATAATAACCTAAAAGTATTATATACTTATAATAAAAATATCAGAAATTTATCATGTCATATAAGTCCTCTAAAAATTCAAATACAGAAACAAGAAGAATCAACAAAATGGAATGTCAGAACTTTGATTAAATAACCAAGAAATATATATACTTGAAATTTTTATGGGGGCATCCTTATAATACTTTTAAGCCCTATAAAAAGTTTCAAAAAATACAATTGGTCATGTTCACCCTTAAATAAATCAAAAACCGAATTAATGATTTTGAGCAGTCTACAGTGTCAGAATTTTCATAAATAACCTGTAGGGTCTTTTGCTCCGAAATTTTTACTAGAAGTCGGTTCTTACCAGAAGACTACAGTAAAAAAGTTTCACGAAAATTTGGCAGTGAATGGTAGCACTACTACAGAACGACACATCACTATCACTGTATCTGTATCGGTTCTTAAGTTTTTCGAAAAAAACGATTGTGATAAGTAACCCGGAGAGGTGTTAGTAATAATCGAGATCGGTTACGAGATTATAAGTGATTGTGATGTAGCACGGAACATCCGAATCGGTTCTCTACTAAAAGTGATAGTGATGTGCACGATCATCACTATCGGTTCTTTTCATAGAAGTGATAGTGATGTGCGTGATCATCACTATCACTTCTATGAAAAGAACCGATTCGATGACCGCACATCGATGTCACTTTTAGTAGAAAACCGATTCGATGTGCACATGGTTATCACTATCATTCTTTTTATAGAAGCGATAGTGATAACGAGGCACATCACTATCACTTGTTGAAAAGAACCGATTTCGATGTGCTCGTGCTTATGTCTAAAGTGATGGCCGTGCACATCGAGATCGCTTTTGAAAAGAACCGATTCGATGTGCCTCACTAGGTTATATATACCACTCAGATTGAACTCTTCTCTGCTTTTTGCTCGGAGGAGATTTCTCCGCCGCCACCCGAGAAAATAGCTCATATTGTGTGGTTGGAAGCAATAGTTGGGTGAGAAAATTTGAAGTCCTCATGGGTGGGTATTAAGAGGGCAAAATTGAAACCCTATCTTGAGGAGATTCCCTCTTTTGCTCTCTATTGCGGTTTTCTTCAAAATGTGAGCAGCAATTCTTTCAACCCCTTCAATTTTGCTCTGGTAATTTCAATATGTCGTCAATAAAGTTTAGGTTGCCTTTCGAATTGTGTACGTGCTTTCAGATTTCACACTCTTTATTTGACAAGCGCATATCTATTTAATTTTTGTAGTGCGATCTCTGTTTATATATATGGAATTATTATTGCTATCATGTGGTAACTATTATTAGAGTTTAGGCGGCGAATCCACGTCTCCCGCTCGAGGGTGCTTATTTATAAATATCTGAGCGAAAGGGCATATTTATAATGAGCGATCTCGAATTGTCCACGTTTTTGGACAATTCGAGGATATATAGTTCGAGCAAGTTCTGGTGTGTTGTACAACGAGTAGATTTGTAGCGTCTCTCTGGTGTTCTCCGGATACACACCCTCTTGACTGTTGTCGAGGCGTATCCGGAGAACAATGAGATCTTGCCAAATTTTCTCCGAGTTGTACAACGGCTTAGAACTTGCCCTAACCATATATCCTCGAATGGGATTAGGACCTAACCTATGTAGAGATTAGGAGTCATCGTTGGTACCCTTGATTTGTTTAGTTGTAGTAGAAAGATTTGCAAGCTCTTGCACTAGCTATATAATTAGATTATTTGATATCGTTGTTGATGTTAAAATTTATGTCTCTTATGAAGGAATTGGCGGAAGCTTTAAACCGAGGAAGAAGCTAGGTATCGATCGTGAGTACATTTATATATCTTGGAACCTCGCCCACTATTTTGCAAAGGTAATATTAATTGAAATGATGTCTCAATATTTAAAATAGCTATAGCTAGTTGTCGCTCGCTTTTTCCTTAATTTATTGTGCGAAATTTAATTGCAGATGGACCGTGAGGAATGGATGTATCGGAAAAGCCGTGTGAGTGCTGAATTTGAGAGGGTGTGAAGGAGTTCAAAAAATTGCGAAGGCGACATGGTGAGGAGGGTGTAAACTTCATATATTGTCCTTGCATTGATTGCACCAATCTGAGGAGATTTAACAACTCATCTCAAATTGAGGACCACGATTCGACGTGGCTTCGTGAGGAATTACACATGTTGGATCCATCACGGGAGGCGGTAGTACCACTCCGATATGCAGCGAAGATACGGTGGAACCGGATGACGAGTTGCGATGATATGTTTGAGGAGGATAATTTGGAGCAAATGTTGCGGGATGTGGAGGGTAATTACACGGAAAGAGAGTTTGAAAAGTTTAAAAGCTTGATAGAAGACGATGCAAACCGCTGTTCACCAGGTTGCAAAGCGGAATACACCAAGTTGGGTTCGGTCCTTGCATTGTTCGAATGAAGGCAAAACACCGTTGGGCGGATACAAGTTTCAATGCACTACTAGTTCTTCTATCGGATCTGCTTAGGAGGGAAACGAGTTGCCAACAAGCATTTATGAAGCGAAGAAGCTACTATGTCCCATGGGAATGGAAATAGAAAGGATACATGCATGTCCGAATGATTGCATCTTGTACCGTAACGCACATCAGGAGCTGCACGTTTGTCCAGTTTGCGGTGTGCCCCGGTACAAACAAAAGGAGAAGCGTAACGACAAGAAGCGTAAGAGCCGGGGCAACGACGGTGAAGAGGTCATCACTAAAGGTGCACCGGCCAAGGTATTGTGGTACTTGCCCATCATTCCCCGTCTGGAGCGGTTGTTTGCAAATCCGAGAGAGGCAAAATTGTTGCGTTGGCATTACGAGTCTCGAAAGGAAGATGGCAAGTCGAGACACCTCGCCGATTCGGCTCAATGGAGAAACATCGATTGGAAACATGAGGAGTTTGGTGCGAAATGAGGAACATAAGATTTGGGTTGAGTACAAGCGGAATGAATCCGTTTGGTAACATGAGCGATCGTCCAAAGACTGGCGATTCTGTTGTGTATCTACAACCTCCTCCTTGGTCAGTGCATGAAGCGGAAGTATATCATGATGTCATTACTAATCTCGGGACCCAAACAGTAGGAAATGATATTGATGTGTACCTTGCACCATTGATCGAGGATTTGGTAAAATTGTGGAATGAGGGGGTCGTCGTGTGGGATGCGTACAAAAGAGAGCATTTCACCCTACGGGCTATGGTATTTTGCACCATAAATGATTTCCGGCCCTTGGTAATTTGGTGTTCTGATCTGAAAGGAGCCAAAGCGTGTCCTATTTGTGAAGAGGAGACTAAGAGTCTATGGTGCGAATTCCAAGAAAAGCTGTGTATATGGGTCACCGAGGTTTCTACCTCAAGTCATCGATACCGTAAGATGGATGACAAATTTGATGGGAAGAGGGAAGTCCGTTCGGCACCGCAACCTATGAGTGGAAGCCAAGTGTATTCACGTGTAGAGGATATCGATGTTCAGTACGGAAAGAGCCGTAAATCTGTTCGTCCTAGGACCATTTGGAAGAAGAGGTCAATATTCGGGACTTACTGCTTCGAAGGAGTTAGATGTCCGGCATTGTATTGATGTCATGCATGTTGAGAAGAATGTCTGCGACAACTTGGTTGGCATCTGCTTGAACATACCAGGAAGACCAAAGATGGTGTCAATGCTCGTCGCGACATGGCCTACATGGGAATCAAGGCCTGACTTGCAAAGGATAGAGGAGGATGGAAAAGGCCCGTACATCCCTGCTGCATGCTACACCCTGTCCAAGAAGGAGAAAGAAGATCTCTGCAAATGTCTCCAAAGTATTAAAGTTCCATCTGGCTACTCCACGAACATTAAGAAGCTTGTGTCTATGGATGATTTGAAGTTGTTGGGCATGAAGTCCCATGACTGCCATGTCTTGATGACCCAAATGCTCCTGGGGTTGCAATCCAAATATTCTCCCGAGAGGATGTCAGTTGGCAATCACAAAGTTATGTTATTTCTTCAATGCGATCTCCTAAAGTTATTGACCCGATGTACTAGACAACTTACTGAGTGAGGTGGTGTAGACTCAGTGTCACCTTGAGATGCATTTCCCACCGCCGTTCTTTGGCGTAATGGTCCACCTTGTTGTTCACCTTGTCGAGAGATTAAGATATGTGGACCCGCTTTTCTCGTTACATGTATCCGTTCGAGAGGTACATGGGTATATTAAAGTCGTGACGTGAGGAATCGATTGAAGCTCGAGGGTAGTATTGTTGAAGGTTATGGGACCAAGAGGTTATTGAGTTTTGCGTGGACTACGGGTAAAAGACAAGCAATCGGTGTTCTGTATCTCGTCATGAGGGCGACTTGTTGGTAAAGGAACCGTTGGGTCCAAACTAATGAGTCCGAGGTTTGATATGTATTGCAAGGCGCATTTCACGATCTTGCGAATAGCGCAGGTTCGATCCATACATCGAGCAAGCATAAGTTGATATTACGGAAGAGAATCCACAAATGGATGAGCTTTCCATCGCACAAGAACACAATGATCGATTCCTCACATGGTTCAAAGAAAAGCGAGGTCTCCTTCTTGAGAATGTAAAATGGTTGGTGACGGACCAAGATTTAATGTACAGACATGGCAGGGGTACGATATTAATGGTTACACCTTTTACATTGAGAGTCAAGATGCCAAGAGTACTGTCCAAAACAGTGGTGTGAGTATAAATGCTTTCTCTGATGATCATCACTCGAAAACAGTATCCCCAACCGCAATGAACTCCTACTATGGGATGATCGAAGAAATTTGGGAGCTCGATTACGGAATATACCAAGTTCCATTGTTCCGATGTAAGTGGGTACGACTTCCACATGGAGTGAAGGTCGACAAGAGAGGCTTTACTATTGTGGATCTCAGTAGACTCGCCTACAAAGATGATCCGTTTGTCCTTGCGAAGCAAGCAACTCAAGTCTTTTACGTGCGCGATCCGGCCAATCCAAGGTTGCACGTCGTTCTTCATGGCAAGAGACGGATCGTAGGAGTTGAAGATGTTGTAGATGAAGAAGAGTATAACCAATTCGATGAGATACCTTCATTTGAGATGGGGCTTGTCTTAGCGGGGATGGCGACACACATGGAGCCAATTACATGCGAGTAGATCATCATGAAGGGCAATATTGTAAATAAATGGACTATTATAATGTATGTAAAATAGTATTGTAAATCCAAGGTGATTAATTGCTGTTTGGAGGCGATGGAAATGCATGCCATTTCTCTTTATGCCTGCACTTTGTGCCATAATTTGTGAAAGAAAATTCCATTTGACTTAAACTATTGTTGGGAAAGCTTGTAAATAGTCGAAAGTTAATTTTCGAAATTTTCGTACAATTCAGATTAATTTGAAAAAGTTTTGACTTTTCTACGCTTTTACGACAAATCATGTCTCTGAAATGAATTTTGGCATATTTCTTGAATGAGGTCGCTTTTTCCAAAAATTATTTTATGAAAAGTTTTGCAAGGTATCTGAAATATGTTTCTTCAAAATTGCTAATAATTTCAACAATGTATGACAAAGTTATGGCATTTTCTCTCTTTGATGAAATGCTGAAAATTCAGAACTTGCGATGTCCGAAAAGGAATAGTGCAATAAACTACATCGATTATCGGTTTTATTAAAAAAGTGATCTCGATGACTAACATCGATGTTCTATTAGAAAAGTGATGATCAAGCATCGATGTCGGTTTTATTAAAAGAGTGATACTAATGATGAAGCATCGATGTCGGTTTTCTTAAAAGAGTGATACTAATGATGAAGAATCGATGTCGGTTTTCTTAAAAGAGTGATACTAATGATAAAGCATCGATGTCGGTTTTATTAAAAAGTGATACTAATGACTAACAAGGTTCTATTAGAAAAGTGATGATAAAGCATTCGGTTTTATTAAAAAGTGATACTAATGGTGATCGATGTCGGTTTTCGAAAAAGTGATACTAATGATTAAGCATCGAGATCGGTTTTCTTAAAGAGTGATACTAATGATAAAGCATCGATGTCGGTTTTATTAAAAAGTGATACTAATGACTAACATCGAGGTTCTATTAGAAAAGTGATGATAAAGCATCGATGTCGGTTTTATTAAAAAGTGATACTAATGGTTAAGCATCGATGTCGGTTTTCGAAAAGAGTGATACTAATGATTAAGCATCGATGTCGGTTTTCTTAAAAGAGTGATACTAATGATAAAGCATCGAGATCGGTTTTATTAAAAAGTGATACTAATGACTAACATCGTGGTTCTATTAGAAAAGTGATGATAAAGCATCGAGATCGGTTTTATTAAAAAGTGATACTAATGGTTAAGCATCGATGTCGGTTTTCTTAAAAGAGTGATACTAATGATAAAACATCGAGATCGGTTTTATTAAAAAGTGATACTAATGACTAACATCCGGTTCTATTAGAAAAGTGATGATAAAGCATCGAGATCGGTTTTCAAAAGAGTGATACTAATGATTAAGCATCGATGTCGGTTTTCTTAAAAGAGTGATACTAATGATAAAACATCGAAGTCGGTTTTATTAAAAAGTGATACTAATGACTACATCGAGGTTCTATTATAAAAGTGATGATAAAGCATCAGTATCGGTTTTCTGAAAAGAGTGATACTAATGATTAAGCATCAGTATCGGTTTTCTTAAAAGAGTGATACTAATGACTAACACAATTCTTAAAACCCCGGCCCATAACCATTCGCGCGCAGCCCTTCTCCACGCGCGCCCTAGCCGCCCCACCTTCCGCCTTCTCGCCTCCCCGCACCGTCGCCGACGCGCTTAACCCTAGCCGCCGAAAGTCATTGCCGCCGCCGCCCGCCTTCACACCTCCGCCTTGTCGCCGACGCCGAGGACGCCTCCGCCTGTCGCCGAGGACGCCCCACGCCACCCCCACACCGCCCGACGCCGACGCCGCTTCCCACTCCCGGTGCCCTTCGACGCCGACGCCTCGCCCGCTTCGCTCGAGGTGGTGCCCGACGCCGACGCCGACGCCGACCCCGCCCGCCCCAATCCTAGCCGTTTGTATTTAGTTCGCCTTTGTCCGTAAGTATTTCATATACATGCCTTATTCTTTTAAGTGAATGCAAAGGGCGATCTATGTGTTTGACTTGGGGACCTTGCATGAGGGCTTAAGTGTTACGTGAGGATATCGGGACTAAAATAGATGATTTGTGACAACAAACTTGTGATCTGGTATATATATATAATTGTGATATACTTGGTTAGTGTAATTGTCATTCACGGTGAAATGCTTCTTGGTAATATTCATCGCTATATTGCTTATTGGTAATATTCCTTCGCTAAGTGTTGCGTTTGGAATGGGTCAAGTTAGGCGGCCTCTGCATTTCTTAACCGATCTAAGATTTTGGTTGGGGAGAGCAGCATAGATATACAAATGTATGTTCATGTGATAGGTCTAAAAATAAGCACGTGGGTCTGCGAGTTTTGGTCTTTGCTCTGTGATGATATTGGGCGATTGATGATTATGATGATTAATCTTGCGAGTTAGGCCTTGAACTGTTAGTCTTGCATGCTATAAGATTGGTGTATATATTACATTTATCGTAATCGACACCATTTGATAATTGCAAATTGTTGTCGTGTATGGTTATTCTCTTGCTTAGTCTAAGATCATCGATTAGATTAGTACATTTTCTATTCGCCACTTAGTATTTCTTCTTTGGTTCGGTCAATGACATTGATGCGAACATCATATGCATATTTGGTTAGTCTAACACCGATCTGAACAATATATGCTGGTTCGGTTAGTCCACCGAGGAGTTACTAATCTGAATATGCTCTCTGGTTCGCTAGTTTTAATTCATCTCGATCTGAACATTGATGCTTGAATCTGATTGCTGGCAGTTAATAGGCTGATCTAAATATCTGATCTTAGAGCTATTAATCAGTAAACCTTGTTCTATAAATACATCATTCTGCATGCTTAGGAAGGTAAGGGTTTGAGGCCTAACTTACTAATTAATTATCTTGCCGTTTTGTGATTGGATTGAAGATCTAATCTTCAATTTCACCCAAAATCTGAGAGCACAAAAATAATCAGCCACTTTGGTTTTGTAGACATGATTCTTAGAGCAATTGACATCAGCTATATGAATTGCTTCATTACTATGATTATGTCAATTATGCTTCCATTGAATTATGTAATCTCCTTCATATTGTTAATTGGAATAATTAGTAAAATCTTGCTCTTAATATCGCACAGAAATCAGTATATTGACTTGGGGACCTTGCATGAGGGCTTAAGTGTTTTGCCACTATCCAGTAAAGTAGTTGAAGTGATTCCTGAACTGTGCATGTTTGGTGACATTTGATTAACTAAAAACATCAAGTATTGAATTGAAATTGTGGAAAGGTTGTCACAAATCTATCTTTCTCGTCTATTGTGGCGAGGAGGGCCTCTTAAGGCAACCCGACATCGAGAACACTCTAATAATCAACTTGAGCTCTATGTTAGTTGATTTATACTATGAATTGCATACTATGTTCTTTAGCTCTTTGTTACATCTTACATCACCGTCAACTTGAGCACTCTAATAATCACTTTTCTCTTTGTTCATCTTACATCCTTTGTCATTTTCTTTAGTTCTTGCTTCTTGGTAATATTCACTTTTAGCATATTACTTTTGTTTAGACATGTGTTTACTTTCAACATATTACTTTTGTTTTTATCTCGGCATATGTTAGAGTTTAGGTTGCGTAACCTCGTCTCCCGCTCGAGAGTGCTTATTTATAAATATCTTTGGAATAGCATATTTATAAGCGGCGATCTCGAATTGTCCACGTTTTTGGGCAGTTCGAGGATATGTGGTTGGGCAAGTTCTGAGCTATGTTGTACAACCGAGTTGATTTCGTAGCGTTTCCTGGTGTTCTCCGGATACACACCCTCTTGACTGTTGTCGAGGCGTTTATCCGGAGAACAAGGGGAGATCTTCAAATTTTCTCCGGTTGTACAACGGCTTAGAACTTGTCCTAACCACATATCCTCGAATGGGATTAGGACCAAACCTATTTAGAGATTAGGGGTTATCGTTGGTACGTATTTAGTTGGTCAACAGATATTGCATGTTATGTCGCTTACTAACTTGACCTTCTTGTGTTGCTATTCTTGCATTAGTACTTTAATGCTCATATTCTCTGTTGATGTTGTGAAATCTGAAACTTGTTGGTGTAAGTAAACATCTGCTAGTGCTAAATTCACTTGTCATATGGAATGGGCTTTTGTTTTTTTATCTGAGTTGGTCAATAGATAGACTTTTGTTCGGAACAATTGCATACTATGAATTATCTGTTGATCCTTTACAAGATTTATTGTCAAGTGCATATAGTAGCTTCAAATTGCTTTCTCTCATGTCACACATATGACCTTATCGATAAGAAAACTCAAAATGTCGCAACTAGAGAGCATCGGCTCGTCACGAACAGTAGAAGGTCTTCTTTGAGGGCGAGCATGGTTCCAACTACTCAAGGGCCGAGTAAGGTGAGGAAGAGCCGAGGACCAAACAAAGGGGCTATAGGGAGAACGCCGCAGGTTCTCCGCTTCAATGCCAGGGGGGTCTGCACGGGCCCTCCTAAGTACAAGGGGCGATCGGTCATTTATTGGCCAATTGGTGAGGAGAGAGTGCCCATAACAATTAAGGATTGGAGAAAGGATGTCGTGACGAAGCGAAGAATCGGTTGTGGGACGAGGTTAAGAGTAAATGGATTATAGAGCAGACGATGAACCCACAACGAGACGGTACGCCTTGAATAGGATGGGTGTGGCCTTGAGGCACATCAAGACCCTTATGCACATCGAGTACGTCGTTGAAAGGCCGTACACCATTCGAGAAGTATCCATTTGTGACCCACGATGTTTGGGCGGAGTTCACGAGGATGAAGTATGCCGAGGCAAAGACAGATTGAGAGAGAACACCGCTGTCTAGAGGCTTAACACGCACCCGCACCACCTCGGTACAGGCGGCTATGAGGGGAAGAAGGCAGAGTGGGCGCGACAAGCCGAGGAGTGCGCTCACTCCGGGACGGTGATGCCTTACTCCCACATATCTGAGGAGCGGGCACGCAACTGGGTATTAGCGAGGACAAAGAAAACCCCTGACGGGCAGCTTGTAGTTGCAAACCCTGCTACCGCTCAAGTCGTCTCTACCATCGTAAGACATCTAACTTAGTACAATACAATTGACCCAACTTGTTGTATTTCAAATCTAATTCGTACTCGCTTATTACAGGAAGAGGTAAGCCAGCGAAAAGAACAGGGGACCTTCCTGAGCCAAGGGTCGCAGGACATCCTGTCGTCTGCGATCGGGAAGTCCGACCATAAGGGCGGTGCTTGCCGTGGGGGTGGGATACGAAGAAGTCCTACTTTCAAGATGACTCTCATGAGTGCCAACTCAAGGTCATGGCAGCATCGTCTTGAGCGCCTCAACGCACTAAGGGAGCGGTGAGGAGGAGATTAAGGAGGAGATGAGGGGAGATGCTCGCGCGTGAGGAAGAGATAAGAGGGAGATGAGGGGAGATGGCGGCACGTGAGGATCGCTGAGGGCCGAGATGATGGCGATGATTTTCGAGTCGAGCGGATGCCCTCGACTCGTAGAGAAGTCTGTGCCCGAACTATCATTGCGGTTCCAAAAATGATCTGACCGGTCCCGGTGAAGGTAATAATTAATTTTTCTGAGTTCAAGCTACGAGTGTAACTCCGCAATGTTTTTCCTCAAGTTGTACACTTCTTGCAGTGCTGCGAAGTGCCACTCACCATCTTGACGGAGGATGGATTTCCGCCGAGGTTGACGCTGAGGTTGCATTTCCATGCAACGAGACCGACTTGTGCATGGTCACTGTGGGGAAGGGCTACATGAGGGTGCGGTGGACTACATCCACGAAGACTTCTTATCACATGTGCTCGATTTCCAACGAAGATATCACCACTCTCGGGCAAGCACGCATGTCGTTCATCAAGTGGCCCACGACGGGTGTCGTCTTGGTCAAGGTAAAAAGTCCCTCCACGTCTTCTCTACCATTCCAATACTCTGCGATAAGTTAAATATATCGTGCTTCAGAGGTTCCTCCTGCGCTTTGCTCTGCCTCCTGCTCCTGCGCTGATCCGCTCCTGCTCCTCCTTTGCTCCCTGCTCCTGCGCTGATCCTGCTCTGCTACACCACTGCTCCTGCTCCTGCGCTTGCGCCTCCTCCGATCTGCTCCGTAGAACCACAGGAGGCCTCCGAGACTCCGTACAACCACAAGAGGCCTCCGAGACTCCTTCCGCCAAGAGGGCAAAGGCGACAGAGGCCACTGGCGCCCTTAAGGTACTGAAAAGCCCTTCGCCCGACCTCGGAGACTCCTTCGCCCGAGAAGAAGAGTCAAGACAGCCACTGAGCACCTGTATGATTATAAGGCCTCTGAGCTTGGAAAGCCCCGATTGCATCGCCTAACCGAATGAGCTAGGCAAGTGGACTCGCCTCCTCCATGGATGGTACCTTGATAAGGTGAAGGGGGAAGAGCGTCGAGTCGACTTCAACGTGAAGTATAAAATGGTACATTTTCACCGCGAGGAGAATGGAACATTCCCCGTCAGTTTTGAGGATCTATTCCGTGTGTACCAAATGAAAGCCGTCGATATTTCTACTTTACGATCATGGACGCTGTGAGTATCACACCATATAGCTTGCGCTCATGACTTTTATAGGATTTTGCATTATGTTTTCTCACATTCAACACTAGTTGCATGATAATGAGACAACGAGCCGTGACGAATCTACACGAAGTTGGGTTTGTCGACCCCGAGCTTGTGTCTGCGACAATGGCTAGGCTTCAACCGGGGTTCGTTGCTAGCTACATCAAGGGGTATTGTGTCGAGTCGAAGAAGGACTTCATTGTATTGCCGTACCACGAGGAGTAAGTAGTACTTTTCGATTCAATTACTTATACGCACTTAAAACCGTATGTGAACTTATTTCCTTGCACTACATTTTATTTAATAAGCAACCATTGGGTTCTACTCGTCCTCGTTAAAGTGAAAAAACAGTCTACACATTTAACTCGATCGAGAAGAGACCGATGGCATCTGCGATCAAGCCTCCTTTGCGTGATAAGCACATTATTGAAACCTAACACATCGAGGAATTTAACTACGTTTATTTTTTGACTCAATGGTGCTCTCCAATGTATGTAGGGGTTTCTCGGACTATGTCGATGAAGGAGGGCCGCATACGACGACAAAAAGGGCAAGACAACTGCAAATATAAGCGATTTAAGGTACAAGTGCCTAGCATATATATGATTAATTTTTGACATCTAATCTTCGTGGGCTGAATTTCTTTTTCTTTCTTCGCGAGTGCCATCAACAGGCAGCGGTGACCATTCTTGGCTTCTATGTCATGCAATACATGCTCATCGTGGTCGACAACTCACACCATTTCCTAAGGTATAATTTTCTATCTGATCAAGTATTAGATTTATGAAGTAATACAAAATAATTCTATTGGAACACCGCCATTATCTAAAAGCACTAGTATTAGTTAGCTCTACATGAAACACTAGTGTGGTCCAATCCAAAACGTGAAGCTTCTAAAAGGCGGTGCTACATGACGTAATATTGTTCCATTTGAATTTTAGTAGAAAATTACATCACTATATTTTTGCTTGGCCTTAGGAGTATCTGTTTTAAAATATTTGTTATTTGAGAATCAAAAGATAGAATCAATAAAAAAGCGAGAGAGAATTTCACCTCTTACATTATGTGTCTATTGTTCTTGATCCCGCGATTGCGTCTATAATTTGTGATTGATCGTGGGCGTTCGACAACGCTTTTACAACGCTATAGACAAATATAATGGCATGAAGGGAGTAGCTTTTTACATTTGTCCTTTCAGCGCATTGAGGCATTACTCAATGTCTTTACTAGAATATTAGCTTCTCACATTTGGAATTTTTTCTGTTTTGAATTAATCTTTTATAATCCAAATATTTTCTAAACCTTTCGTAGTTCTGTCTATTTTGTGATTGCCCCTAATACTTATCTATGTTTCCCTAATTTTATGTAACGTGCATAATAATATACTTAGCCTTTTACATAGAAATTTTGAAACTGAAATTATCTGATCATTTATGTTTTGCGAGAAGATCAATATCCCCGTAAGAGTTTAGACAACAAAGCACTCAACAATTTACGAGACCACTTATGCGATTAGTGGTTGGTTAGAAGTTATATCGAGAGGATGGCAGGTTTAGAGATCCCGACGATCGTACTAGTCCATATGTAAACAATATAATATATGTCAATGTGATATGTATCGAGGAAGTCCATGTCTTGATTGTCATGTTTGTGTTGTCTATTGTGAACGACTATGATATATATGTGTTGTAATTAAAGCGTTTACGTTACGTGAATGTGATATATGCATCACATCTTACGTGTTGTGAATGTGATGATATATATATTGTGCATATTGTTTTAATCTGTGCTTTTTTTGGAGAAATTGCAAAAATGGCACACCCCAATGGGTCATCAGAATCGGTTCTTTAAGGGAAGTGATTGTGATGATACCATCGTCGTAATCGGTTCTTTAAGGAAGTGATTACGATGACCACCTCATCAGAATCGGTTCTTTAAGAAAAGTGATTCTGATGACACACTCATCAGAATCGGTTCTTTAAGGGAAGTGATTCTGATGACCACATCATCAGAATCGGTTCTTTAAGAAAAGTGATTCTGATGACACACTCATCGTAATCGGTTCTTTTGTGGAACCGATTCGATGAGTGTGTCATCGTAATCACTTTTCTTAAAAGAACCGATTCGATGATGGGGTCATCGAATCACTTCCTTAAAGAACCGATTCTGATGATGGTATCATCACAATCACTTCCTTAAAGAACCGATTCTGATGACGTTTTATCACGATCGGGTCAAAACCGATTCTGATAGCTCCACCTCATCACTATCTAAGGACATCGTATCGCGACTAGAACCGATTCTAATGATAAAAAAGAACCGATTCTGATGTGCCGTTCTGCAGTAGTGTAGCCAAATTAATGCAAACACAGTTAAGACTTTCCCAGCCAAAAATATCAAGCCTTCTTCTCACTGACAGGTGGGGCCGTGCGTTGTGCTAGCCCATTCGTTGATGCAAGAAGGCCCGAGATTCTCCCTCATAGCCAGTGGGCCCTGTCCCCACCAGTCAGCCTCAGATTTCTTCCCCTTCCTCCTTCCTTCCTTGTTCGCCGAGCGAACCGACTTCGTTCCGATCGGCAAAGCGTCTCGCACCTTCGCCAACTACTCCACGTCCTTGCAGCGCCGTCCAAGCTGCCAAAGAATGCCACGGTGATACTCGACCATACCAAGATCAGACGGACCCGCGCCGCCATTAATCACCACCTCAAGACAAGAATCGTCGCAAGACGCTGCTCAAACCTTGGCGAGCTCTTTTCCACAGCTATAAGTAGCACAACTTCGTCGCTAGTGAGTCTCCTTTCTTCCTCGTTCAGCTGCCAAGCCAGAGCCGTAGCCCTTCCTTCATTCTCCTCACCATTCTTTGTCGTTCTGCCGAGAAGCCCGAAAGAGGAAAGATTAGCAATTCAAGCTTCTCGCACGATAATCCTTCAAATTGATCCATCCTAAAGCTTCGCCATGCCTCATAAGTTACTGATCAAATGAGCCTTGCCAGTATTCTTACCTGCAGCTCGCTGCATCCACCGTCTTCTTCTTCCACTCCGGCGACGTATGTGGACAGCCTACTCTGATCTTTCTCCGACCCCGAGCCAAGGTAAAATAGAGTCGCCTCCCCTCACTGATGCTTAGTCCCTTACCCATTCAAATCGAGTCATGTTCGTCCTCATCTCCGGAGCATTGCCATTTCCGCCACCGCCCTTCCTCGGTGGTGACTCACCTCAGAGCCTCTCCGCTTGAATCGGTTCCACCAGTAGATACGCCTTGACCTCCTCTTGCTATTCCCCCTGCCGGCTGGCTAGCCCGTCGCTCCTCCGTTGCCGGCGACCTCCCCCTCCATGCTGATCTGTTTTCTTTTACCGAAGAATGGACCCCAGTCGGCAATGGTACAATGAAAGCCAGTTGAAAAGGTAAAAGGCGCTTTCTCAATTGCAAAAGCGTATTTTTGTGATTTTTACAAACCGAGCCAACTTCAATTTGTTATATCTTCTGCATCCTTAACCCAAATTGAATGGAACAAAGTCCTAAATTTATCTAAAATCATTTTTATTCATAATATATAAAAATATTAAAATTTTGAACTACAAAAAATTAATTAAATTAATCTTTGATTATAATCTCATTATGGTCTTTAATACAATTTTGTGCAAAATAAGTCATAAAATAATAAGATAAATTTTTATATGATGATAAGACCAGAATGAATTCAAATATATAAAAATATTTAATTTTTGAGTCATACAACAATTATGAAAATTTAAAAATAATTAAACACACCATTATGGACATTATTGCATATATGAAAAATATAACTTCTAAAATCATAAAATAAATGCTTCTATGCTTATGGAATTATAATAAACCTAATCATGTAAAAATATTTAATGTTTGAACTAAGTTTAATTTAATTGCCTTGCAATCATTAGTAAACCCTAATGTGGCCATTACTAAAAATGAAAATATAATAGCTCATAAAATGATGAAATAATTTGTATGAAGCCCTTGAAAACAGTAAGGACCCTTGTATGTAAAAATATTTAGAATAGGATTTGGATTGCATTCTTTTAATAGAAGAAAATGCTAGTGATAACAATAAATAAATAGATAATTTATCGCAGTTAAAGTCAAAATAACACAAAAATAGCTTTAAAACATTTCTAGGATTGCACCCTACTAATGCCTGAAAAATGAGCTAATAATCATGTATAAGGTAACCGCAAACTTAAAATGAAATCTGGCGTGATATATTATACCTGTGTGATCATTTAGACTATTTCAACAGCAAATAGAATAACTCTCTGAATGCAAAGACTTGTAAAAATAGTTTAAGGACACTCTACAAAGTTCATACTACCATATTCTAGAAAAACATATTAGTTACAACTTGCTTATCAATGAGATCCAGCTAACTCAATACCCCTAAGTGATAATTGTAAACTTCACTTTCTCGCCGATTCCGTATAACGTAAACTTTATAATGCTACGTAAGCTTTTCAATGATAAATATAATATCTCGTCCAAATCCTAAAACTTATAAGATTAGCCCAGTAGTGCTCTCTAAAGTATAGCCTACCCAATTATGAAAAGATAATCTCACTTTACCATGATTTGCATATTAATCTTGATAGCGTAATAACCCTAAGTGTTCACATTCTTAAAGTCCATAATATAAACAAACGAACTGCAGTTGCAAATAAGAAATCAATAATTATGATATTTGTATCACCAGAACCTTCTTAAAAATCACCAATATATGCCCAGTAACCTATCTTGGCGGATCTAACATATTCAAAACCAAGTTGTATGTAGGATCAATTAAGGAATAAGTTCTATTCATGCATAATACTCTGCAAATGACTAATGATTAATTCTATTAATCCAAACAATTTTAGCATCTTTAATTCGTAAGGCAAGAATAGATAATCTATTTAAAGAATCATTCGTCGTTCAAAGAGCTAACAACAGTATGAATGTTAAATCAACATGAAAACATAGGAACTTGAAATCATCTAATCCAAACTCTAAAATATTCTTGTTCTATGCAATGAGTCTTTATTTAGTTCTCTATCTATTTTATTTTTGCCCTTATTAAAGTTTATTATTTGCTATATTTCCGTTAGTCGATGTGTAGAACCCAACGTCTCTAATTCCGTCGTCGCCATCGTCAGCCGCAATCCTCGTCTTTGTCGTAAACAAGGATTAAGCAAGACAAGCACCCCTTTGATCATATTGATCCTGGTATTTAATTTTCTTTTGTTTTACTAAACCAATTTATGCATGCGTTTACTTTCTGTAAATTTACTATTTTGTGGTACTGGTAGTTATACCTGTTGTCTCATGAACCTTCTTTGATAATTATGGACATGTGAACCTTGATAACCCTAGATTAAGGATAGGCATTACTTAATGTCATCATGGGTGTATGCGTTTACATATTATCCATGCTTAGCCATGCTTTAGAATCGTCAAGGTAGATGATCAGATCAAAATTGTTTCCTGAAAATATTGGAAATGACACTACTGGTTACTAGTATTTTGATTAAAAACCCAAAATAAAACTATGGTTTTGATGTGGGTGATTATTGGCAATAGCCAGATGTGTAAAGGGAATTGCACGTAGTGTAGGGTGAAGTGTCGCCGTGTCGGATTAAGGACCGAGCAATGGGACGCTATTGATCCAAGATTTCCATGCAACCACGAGGGCTATTTATGGGGTAGCCTTAGCCTATTAAGTTATTTAGACATGGGTTTGCTCTTTGGTAGGTGGGATCTAGCAGAAGCATTCCATTCTAGATTGCTTGTGAGGGGCTTCCATACGGTTCGTGTGGGTAAATGCATACCGGTGCAACGGTGTATGCCCTGCCGTGTTCAGAAACATTGTGTTGGGTGTGATGAATGTGGATCCACGACTTGGGTGTGTGTTTCTGTTTCTACGGCGGGGGTTAATGTCCCGGGCTGGATTAAAGTTATGTCTAGGTAATATAATGGTTATGTATGATCACCTTGCCGGCACATCTATGGAGGCGTGTGTCGAAATGGCGCTTAGCAAAAAGGTGGATCATTCCTTGTGGGTAAAATTGTACACCTCTGGAGAGTGAAAATCTAATGGATTAGCCGCGCCCGCGGTCATGGGTACTTGGTGAAGTCATTCCAATGCTAGACTTTGGTATTTTCTGAAAATGGGTTTTGGATTGAACTTGCTTAGCAACTGTTGCTTTATGTCAAAGGGCCGACATTGATGGATTCAGGATTTGGATTATTCATCACTCACGTCATGGAGGACCGTGAGTATTACTTATACTTTACTTATTTGTTATCAATCAAACTTACTCTTACAAATTTCTTTTGCAAATAACTGGATTTACAATTAAATTTCGCTTTATGCAAATTAATTGTAGTAGGCTCCTTTGACTTGGCCTGCATTTATGCATTTGCAAATACGACTTAAGTCTTGCGGAGTACGAAAGTACTCACCCTTGCTTAATTTGTTGCTTTTAGGTGGATTAGTTAGTGAAGCTTCGAAGATTTGTTTCGTCGCAGGTTGCGGGATCCTCATTGAAGCGATCTTTTCTTGGGATTTATGCCTCGCCAGTTGCCTGCGGGTTGATTGGGTACACTTTTCTAGGGATTAATGCCTCACCAGTTGCCTGCGGGTTGATTGGGCACACTACAAGGCTTTGCTTCTTTTGCTGTCATATGCTCTGAGTTGTAAGATTCTTTGTATATTAGTTTCTGCTTAATTAATATAATGTATGGTTGTGATTCCAATTGTTGTAAATGTGCATACTAGCTATTGATCCAGGGACTAGTACTGTGTGCACAAGAGATTTCCATTTTTTCATTCTATATAAAAATGGGAGTCGTTACAGTTCTTGTTTAGAACCGTTTGTGATGTTGCCTTTCCATTTTTTACATTTTTCTAATTATTGGCTAGTCTTAGGAAATGCTAGCCATACCATCTGAAACAAAATAGATTACAGAGCATCACAAGCATATTATTATGACATACATTTCATAAATGAACTCATATAATATATTACAACGTACCGTGCATCTATTTAAGAAATCAACTCAGATCACACATTACAATGTACATCGCATCTATTTTAGAAATAAACTAAGATATATTAACCAATTGAATTTAAAACTACAACTCACAAATTCACAACATGAAATGACCCCTATTTTTACATAAAATGCAAAAATAGAAATCTAATATGCATACAGTACTAGTCCCATGATCAGTAGCTAGTACGCACATTTACAATAATTGGAATCACAACCATACCTCATATTATTAAAGCGAAAGCTATTATACAAAGTAATCTTACAATTCAGAGTATATAGCAGCAAAAAAAGCAAAGTCTTGTAGTGTGCCCATCCAACTTGCAAGCAAGCCCATCCAACCCGCAAGCAACTGACAAGGTATAATCCCTAAAAAGATCGCTTTATTGAAGTTCTCACATCCTGCGATGAAAAGAAATCTTCGAAGCTTCACTAACTTTTCCACCTGAAACAATATAATAAGTAAGGTTGAGTACTTTCGTACTCAGCAAGACTTAAGGTGGTATTTGCAAATGCAGTAATGCAAGTTAAATCAAAGGTGGCTTCTATGGTTAATTTGCATAAAGCGATATTGAATTTGTAAATCATGTTGTCATTTACAAACGAGATTCGTAAGAGCGAATTTGTTTGATAGGAAATAAGTAAAGCATAAGTAATACTCACAGTCCTTCACGAGCAATGAAATCATTCAATAATCTTACTAAGCATGACACAATATGATTTTCACCAACACGTGGTAAATCAAGTAAACCCAAGATCTTCTGAAAATAATAAAACATCTAACATGTGTCGATTCACCAAGTTTTCCATAACCGTGGGTACGGGTGATCGATTAGATTTACACTCTGTAGAGGTGTACAACTTTACCCATAAGAAATGATCAGCTCTTTGTGCAGCGCTATTGACACACTTTCTTTGGTGTGCTGCAGAGAGATCGTAATATAACCGTTACATTACCTAGATATAACTTTGCACCAGCCTGGGATGTTAAGCCCTCGCCATAGAAACAGAAATACTCACCCAAGACATGGATCCATTAACACAGTACCCAACACATTGTTTTTGTTCATGACAAGGCGTATACCGTTACATTGGTAAGTAAAAATCCCTACAAGCAGACCTTGAAAGGAATGCCTGTGCTATCTCCTGCCTTTCATAGTGTAAAGCCATATGTAAATAAATTAATAGGTTAAGGCTGTCCCATCCCAACACTTGTGGTTGTATGGATTTATCTTGGATCATACAACACTATGTTCAGTCTTTAATTCGACACAGGCGATACTTCACCCTACACTACGTGCAAATCCATCTGCACATCCGGTTATTTCCAATAATCACTCACATTAAAACCATAGTTTTATTTTGGGTTTTTAATCAAAATAACAGTAACCAATAGTGTCATTTTCAACCTTTTTAAATTCTCAGGAAACAATTTTGATCTAATCATCTACCTCATTGCTAAGTAAGCATAGCTAAGCATGGATAATATGTAATCGCATATGCCCAAGATGACATTAAGTAATGTCTATCCTTAATCTATGGTTATCAAGGTTCACATGTCCATATTTATCAAGAAAGTTTCATGAGACAATAGGCATATCTACTAGTACCATAAAATAAAAAATAAGTGTATGCATGAAACAATTTGATAAACAAAAAGAAAATTAAATATTGGGATCAATATGATCAAGGGGTGCTTACCTTGCTTATTTATTGTTTACGACAAAGTCGAGGTCACAGCTGATGTTGTCAATGACGGAGTTAGCGACGTCGGGTTCTACACATCGTTCAACAAAAATATAGCAAATAACAAACTTTAATAAGGGGCAAAAAAGACAGATATAAAACCAAATAAGCACTCACTGTAGAAAATAGGCGTGGTTTAGGGTTTGGGTTGCATGATTTCACATACTCATGTTTTAGTTTATTAAGCATGTATGTGTGTGTATATATATACATACATACATATTATTAATAGTTTTTAGGTTGAGCGATGCACAATTTCTTTTATAAATTATCTATTCTTATTTTACTTAATTCAAAAAGCTAAAATTATGTACTTTTATATTTGTAATTTAAAATTCAAGATACAAAAATTATTTGGATTCATAGAATTAAAACATTAGTCAATATGTGGTATGATATGAATGAATAGTACTTAATCCTTAATTGATATTGCATAAAAAGTGGTTTCGAATATGTTAGATTTGTTAAGTTAGGTTATTGGTTATATATTCAGGGTTTTTAAGAAGGTTCTGGTGATACAAATATCTTAACTATAGATTTCTTCATTATTATTAAGTTTGCTTATTCATCTTATGAATTCCAAAAATCATAATAATTAAGATTATTTGCTAACAGGATTCATATGCAAATCATGACGAAACGAGATTATTTCTTCAGAATAGGGTAGTCTTTACTTTGGAGAACATTCCAAATTTGATTTTATAAATTTTAGGATTTAGATGAGACATTATATTCATTACTGAAACAACTTATATGATATTAAGGTTTACATTATAAGGAATCGGATTAGTTAAGATGTAGTATATGTAACATCCCAAATTTTGCTTTTCTGAATTTACTGTGCTTTTCTTGATTTTCTAAGATTTTCTTTATTCCTTTTTGTTTTTATTTAATTAGGCCATTTGTTGTTCTTTATTTGTTTTGAGCAATTTGTTATTGATCTTTAGTTGGAAGTATTTTATTTGGGTTCCAGAGGTCCAAAGGTATCTTCTGGAATTTTTCTAGATTTTTTTTGAATTTTTCTACTATTTATTTTGGCTTTATTGATTTTTTGGATTTATTTTAATTCTGAAATGCAATTTAAAATCGCCTCAATAGTATTTGGGCCGAATTTCCTCGGTCCGCCCAGTCAAGGCCAAATTTCAAATTTCGTCCCGTCATGAAAACCCTAGCGCGTCATCGTTGGATCTTGATCCAACGGTCGTCGTCGCGCCGCGCCTTCGCCCGCTGCTAACCATCTGATCCAGCCGCGTGTGTGTCCCTGATGCAGCCACGTTGCCTGTCCGAATCCGCCGCGCCGTCGGAATCCCGCAATCAACGGGATTCATTTTTGCCCGCCGCACGGACGCCTAGGGCCCCTATTTATTGTGCCGTCGCCACCCTTGTGATCTTCACCTCGCACTGCACCTTCTGGTCAAAGCTCGCATGTTGAGACGCCCTCTTTTTTCCACGCAAGCTCGCCAGAGTTCCGAGGCCTTCTGCCACACCTTACGCCGCCGCCGGTCCATCTCCGCCGTGTTTGAGGTCACTGTCGAGTTGCCCGTGCCAAGATGCGTCGACTGTGCCTTCTCTTGTCGCCGGAGAAGCCCCATAGCGTCGTCGTCATGGTCACCTTCTTCCTCTCCGGCAAGGATCTGCGTCGCCATGCCATCGCTGTCCATCGAGCTTCGTCGACTGCCCGATCTTCGCCCAACATTCCAGATTTCGCCGCTTCACCCGATCCATCTTTATCTCTCAGTTGTTGGATTTAATCGAACAGTGTAGATCACATTGGGTAGATCTGTGTTAATTCAATTTTAGTCGTTAGATCTTGATCCTAGGGTATCAGCTAAACCACGTCGTTTAATTAGCTGTCGCCATTAGACACGTGCCGGTCGGTCCCAATTGTGCCGCTGTCGCGCCCGCAGTACCGCCAGAGCCGCATCGCATCGGTTCATCTCGGCCGTTCAATTCGAACTGAGCGGACGAGATCGCACCGTAGGCCGAGCCAGTCCCGTGCCGCCGCGTGTTGTGCAGAAATCGAGGAGTCATCGCCGCCGGTCTATATCGACGTCACCCTGATTATTTCTAGCCGACCGATCCAGATCGAAAGGTTGCAGTAGCGCTACACGTCGAGTCTGCAGTAGATTCGAGTCGTTTCGGGATGAACAATCTCGACCATTCATTTTGAATCGAACGGGTGAGATTGCTTTGGGTTTCGATCAATCGCGTTGCGCCGCGTGTTGTGCGCTGATTGGTCCAGCTGTACCGATGATGCCAGCATTTACATCAGCCGGTGCACGGGTGCAGTACCATCGGTCCATTGTGGACCAGCACCGCTGTGGACTAGGTTCATGCGTTGAGAGGCGTGGCAGCTTCTGGTTGCGACGCGTGTCAGCGTGTGATTGGGCCACGTGTCATGCTGATGTCAGCGAAAACATCATAATTAATTTTCTTTATAAAAATAAATTTGGTAGAAATTCATTTCAGTGCTGACATCATCAAAGGCCATGCTGACATCATAAATGCGAATTTCCCGTATATGAATAATTCAGATAAATCGGATTTTCTTATTTTTAGGGTTTTCCAATTAATTAAAACTTTGAAAGGCCATATCTTTTGCGTTCGAACTCTGATTGAGGTGATTCTAGTCCCTAAAAATTTGTAAAATTGTGCTCTATTTATTGGTGAATTTTATTTTATTTTTGGAGTTGATTTTTCTCTCTATTTTGATCATTTATTATTTTCTCCTTCGTTGCGCGTAGACGTCGAGTTGCCGGGAGAGTTCATGGTTAAGGAGCCAGCACTTGATCAAGTTGCAGAGAAGGATCCAGACCCATTTGAAGGCAAGTCATGCTTTGATCATGTTGAACCTATGTTTAAATATTATGTTGTTTTAATGTATTGCATATATTTCAATTATCAAATGATTGCAATATGTTTGGAGTAGTTAATCGTCCACTTGAATTATATCCACCGTTGCCATGTCGTATGCCTTAATTCATTTGTCACCCTAAAAAGGTTTGATAGTAATTGGTAGCTATATATGCCAATGTGGGTAGCTAGAACGCAAGTAGAATGCTTAGCCCTGCAACGAATCATCATTTCATGTGCAAATGGTTAATACTGCTTAATGATTATGGAACATGTTTATTAATTGTGTGTCAGTGTTGTCACACAATGTTAGTATTGTTGATGACACGTGGTGCATGATAAATCAACCGGGGTGGTAAAATGATTTAGACTAAGGCAAGTGGCAAGTCTTTGTGGTGGGCCAAAGTGGCATGTGGGTGGTTGCATTTGCTTTTTATGATGATCATGATTTTGGACATGATAATTTTTTGTTAGTCTTGCCTTGGTCAATTAAGGACTTAACATTGCAAGAATTTGAACTGAGTCATTCATACAACCACAAGTCTGAAATGGGACAGACCTAGCTGAATAATTTGTTGAGTCTAAACTTTAGTACTATTGTGGTGGTGTGAGGCTCGGGTAGTGGTAACCAGTCCTCGCATGGGTTGGCTTGCATGGCGCAAGAGGGGGGCCCTGGATGTGGTAATCAGTCCCACCAGTGTTGAAACCTTAGTAGATAGTACTTGGTTTAGATAAGCATTGGAAAGGCTTTGTTATGGTCACTCGCCTTGGTGGTGTTTGATTATATCTTGTGGGTAAAGTGTATAACATCTGTAGAGTGTAAAACCTATTCGAATAGCCGTGCTCATAGTATTGGGCATTGCTCGGTGATTACAGTCAAGGGTTAGATTTTTATTAAACAAATGTGGGGATGGAATGTTGGAATGTGGAAATAAGGATATGAGTTGGACATTGGAAACAAATGCAAAAGTTATTACTGTTATTATTTGTTTTACTGTCTTTCAATCTATTTATGCTATTCTTTTGTAAATGTTGTTTATGCAAAGTAACCATCTAGCCTATCCTTTCTACTAAGCCATTCATATAGTAAGTAGACTTGCATTTCTGTGCACGGCTTGTTGAGTACTTTGTGTCTCACCCCCTTGCCACCAACATCATCAGTTGAGAAAGAAGCAACGCCTGCATTCGAAGAGGAGTTCCAAGAGGAGATGAACAATTAGGGTGTGAACCTTGTCAGTTGCCTGAGGCAGTTGAAGGGTTTCTATGTGTTTATTTATTTCCTGTTTAGCCCCGAATCTGCAAATTCGGACACTCTGTGTATTCCGCACTAGTCCAGGATCATGCTAGTTCACACAAGCTAAACAGGGTTAAAGTATCACATCATACACAGCGGAATAACAAATAAGTACTTCAAATATGTATATAAACGAGTTGTATGACCTTATGGTCTCTTACAATAGTCTGCCACACAGGGCTTACAATAGTCAGAGTGAACAAAGTTCAACAGCGGAAAAATAAAAGTCGTGACGTTCCATTCTTAGCCACAGGTGTCTTGACAGAGGCTTGCTCCCTAGTTCCCTGGCTCTTTGACAAACTCCTCCTCATACGCAGGCGTGGTCTCCTCTTCTGGTAAATTTTGTCCGCAAGGGTGAGTACACACCGTACTCAACAAGTCATGCACATAATGCAGTTCTATTACTACATGCATGGCTTGTTACAAAGGAATGGCTCTACTGGTTATTTTGCTTTTGCATCAATATTTTAAACTACTATTTATTTAGATTGAAAGCATCAAAACCATATAACCATTATATATCTCAAATTGTTTTCCACATAATTTTGGACACACAGTCCCTAATTAGCTTTCTTCATTAACTCTGGCACACAGCCTTCCACCCCATTTTATTTTCAAAACACTACCCCTTGACTGTAATCCCCGAGCATTGTCCAGTACTGTGGACTCGGCTATTCGAACAGTTTTGACACTCTGCAGAGGTTGTACACTTTACCCACAAGATACAGTCGCATACCACAAAGGCAATTGACCGTAACAAAACTTTTCAGAGATTTCTATCTTGTAACACCCCAATTTTTGCTTTTATTGCATTTAAATGGTATTTTGAATTTTTGGGAATTTCTGGAATTTATTTGGATTTATTTGGAATTATTTGAATTTATTTTGAATTAAGCCATTTATCAAATTAATTAAATAATGGAAAAGTTAAAATAAAGTTTTGCTGAAAATATTTTATTTGAGTCACAAATGTCTTAAAATATTTTTGGGAATTTTTCCAGAATTTTTCTAGTATTTTTAAAGCCCCAAATGAATTATTTGAATTTCGAGAATTATTTTTAATCGAAAAAGGATTAAAAATCCCGTGAACAGTGTTGGGCCGAACACTGTGCGGCCCGTTCCGGGAAAACCCTAACTCCGCCGCCGTTCGATCCGGATCCGACGGCTCTCATCGCGCCACGTCGCCAACCCGAATCATCGTCGGATTAAATCGCCGCTGCCGTGTGGGCCTCGGTTTCGCGACTTTCACGAAGCCGAGGGCACTATTTATTGCGCCGCCACCGTGTTGGGATCCTTACTCGCGCCGCATCCATCCGTACTCATCACGCCGCCGAGAGCCGCCGCCTCAGACGACCTCGCCGAAGTTCCCGAAGTCACCCGCCGAGTTTCTTGCGCCGTTCCGCCGCCGCCGGTCATTCTCCGCCGTCGCCCGTGCCACCGTCGGACTCACCTCGTCAAGCCGCGTCGGGAGGGTCACTTCTTCACGCCGGAGGACCACGGAAACGCCGTCGGCTACGTCTTCGTCTCCGTCTCCGGTTGAAGCAAACGCCGCCGCATCGTTGTTCGGGTTCACGAAGCCGCCCCGCCGACGATCGAGATCCGGCCGAGGTGAGCCCGTCGCCTTAGGAATAGTGAACTTCATCTTCAATTCTCCACCGTTAGATGCAAACCGAGGGTCGCCGTATTGCCACGCCGCCGTTCATTTGTGCGAGACGTCGACAACGCGGACCCACTGTCGCTGGCACCGCACCTCTCATCAGTGCATGAGACGCTGACAAGGCGGACCCACATGTCACCAGACTGCATCGTTTCACACGAGACGCCGACAGACGGGCCCACTCGTCAGCCGCACGCACCGTGCGTGTGACGTCACCGCTGACGTCATGCTGGGACCCACTTGTCAGTGAGATAGCCGAGTCGTGCTGACGTCACAATGACGTCATCACGGAAGCCGGTCTGGGCTGACATCAGCAAGGCCACGTGTCACTCTCTGGTGGCGACACGTGTCACGGATGACGTAATAATTATTTTCCCGAAAAGAAAAATGTTTATTTAATTCGGTTTATTGATTTAAAATGTATTTTGAAACTTCAAATGCTTATAACTTTTGCGTTTTAACTCCGATTTGAGTGATTCCAATTTCTATAAATTTGTAAAATTGATATCTTTCTGTTTATGAATTTTAATTGAATTTTTGAGCACTGTTTGTCTACTGTTTATTTATTTTATTGTTTTGTGCATACGTTCTGGCGTAGAGCGTTGAAGTCCCCGACGGTTTCGAGGAGAAGTTCGACCGAGAGCAAGCTCGGGAACCAGAACCAGCACTTTTTGAAGGCAAGTTGTGTTTGATCATGTTGAACCTATTAGAGAAAAATTACTTTGATTTAAACTATTGCATGCTAATTGGATAGAAATGACTTTGAATAAATTTTGGGACTAGTTAAATACCTAGTTCTTTGTATGCCACCTTGTCGTATATAATTGTAGGCCATGAATCCTTTGTCACCCTAGGTTATGGATTAATAGTTGGACATTAATAATTTGCCAACATGGGTTGAGTAGACCGAAGTAGTATGCTTAGCCCTGCCACGTGGACATATCATAATTTTGGAATACCAAAGCAAATATTGACTTAATGAGATATGGAACGTGTTTTTGTGAATGAGACATGTGTTATTGAGATGATGATGGCACGTGGTGCAATGGTAAAGAACCGGTGGGAAAAATGATTTAGACTGGGGCAAATGGCAAGATTGTTTCGGTGGGCCAAGAGTGGCAAGCTGGCGGTCGATTTGGTTTTATTGGTTTTGGATAATTGAGATCACACTTGGTTAGTCTTGCCTCGGTCGACTAAGGACTTAACCTTGCGAGCATTTGAACTGAGTCCTCCATACAACCACAAGCTCCGTAATGGGACGGGCTTAGTGAGTAAATTGGGAAATCTATTCTTTGGTACTTGTCGTGGTGGTGTGAGGCTGAGAAGCGGAATGAGAACTCACATGGCGCAAGAGGGGGCCTGGTGTGGTAACCAGTCCCTCCAAAGGTTGAAACCTTAGCGACAATCTTGAGTTTAGATGGAAGTTTGGAAAGGCTTCGTTACGGTTATTTGCCTTGGTGGTATTTGACTGTATCTTGTGGGTAAAGTGTATAACCTCTGCAGAGTGTACAACCTATTCGAATAGCCGTGCTCACGGTAATGAGCATCGCTCGGTGATTACGGTCAAGGGTTAGATTTTCATGAAAATGAATTGTTTATGAAAAATGCTTGGGTTGGTAATGAGGAACTTGACATAGGATGGAAATGTGATTTACAATTGAAATATTGTGAAAGCTACTATTCTTATTACTGTTTTACTGCTTTGCAAATTATTACTGTTATTCCTGAATGCTGTACTGCACATAAACCATAGTCTATCCTTTGTACTAAGCCATGCACGTAGAATATTAGAATTGCATTACATGCATGACTTCTTTGAGTGCTCAAAGTACTCACCCCACAACAACACAACTTCAGTTGAAGAAGAAGCAACCCCGCTCGGGAGGAGGAGTATCGAGGAGCCGAGCGAACTAGGGAGCGAGCCGATCCATTGTTACTGTGGCAAATTGGTTGGCGCCACGAGTTTATTTTATTTCACGCATTTGAATATTTTAATAATCCTTCGCCTCATGAGGCGTATCTTTGTAACTTGACCATAAGGTCAATCAACTAGTTTGAGTATTTAATTAAAGTACTTATTATTTCGTTGGATATGTCTGTGATATGTACCGATGTTGAAACTGTGTGCACTAGCGTGATCCTGGACTAGTGCTGAAACACAGAGGGTCCGGATTTGCAAATTCGGGTCCCGACATATCTCCACCTAAGAACCTCTCCGGGTTGTCTTCACTATCACTTCCCTCACTCAGACCCGGAGTATAGGACCGACAAACACCGTTGGACGGGTACCAAGCCGTAGCACAGGCATGCTCCCCCATACAATTACCCCCGTGTAACTGCCACCCCGAGGTATCCAAGGTATGACATCAGAATCCTACTAAACTAAGTCTTCCCATTCAGACATGTGGTTGTACGAGAGACTCAGGTCAAAGGCTTGCAAGGTGAAGTCCTTAACTGACCAAGGCAAGACTTCCTTCTCTCAAATTGGCACACAGCCCTCACATCACTCAAACCCACCAAATGCCATACAGGCCCACTTGGCACGAAGCCTCAGTCCACTTGCCCCAGTCTAAATTAATTTCCATCCCCAAGTCATTTAACGGTGCAACACATGCCCGTAATCATCCTTCATGTGGAACCACACAGGTCTCTACACTTCAACATCATTACAAACAACATTCCACCTTTTATCAAAAAGCATTCTCTATTCCTTTAGTCAATGTTGCTTTTGTATTCAAAAAGATTATTCACGTTGTTTGCATGGCTAAGCAACTATTCACGGTCTAGCCTCCCGTGTTGGCACAATATTATCAACCAACTAGTTTTACCAAACTTAGGGCATCAAATGGAATCATGGCATACAAATACTAGTGACAAGGTGGCATTAACAAATAGGTTTATTAGCTATTTCACCCAAGATATTTAAATCCATTTTTAGTTGAATTAGCATGCATAGCTTGAAACAAAATACTTTTCAAAATTTAGGAGCAACATGGTCAAAGCATAACTTGCCTTCAAATGGTAGTTGATCCTGATCCAGAGCTTGGTCTTGTTCTGAAAATCCTCCCTCGAAACCCTCCGGCATATCAACGTCTACTCGCAATCAACATACGCACAATAAATATAATTTATAGGGAGCATACTCAACTTTAAAAATTCTACAAAATTCACCAATAAATAGATCTTGATTTTACAAATTTTTAGAAATTGGAATCACTCAAATCGGAGTTAAAACGCAAAAGTTATAACCATTTGAAGTTTGAAAATAAATTAAAAAGAATAAACCGAATTTCTTTATTTATTTTTATACAGAAAATTCGGAATTATGACGTCAGCATGACGTCACTGCTGACGTCAGCATCCACCGTGCCAAGTCTGACTTGTGGGACCCATTGATGACGTCAGCCACTGACGTTAGCGTGACACGTGGCGTGATCTGACCGTGACACGCGTCAGCGCATTATCAACCGAGAGGTTGATCTAATCTTGACCGTTCGATATAAAACGTACGGTGAGATCTAAATGTCATTTTGATTTTTATCTGACACGTGGCTTAACCGTGACCATCATATCATGATCTAACGACGGAGATCAAATCGAATGACGACTCAGCTGACCCGGTCAAACGCCAAGATTTGTGCGCTTGCCACGCATCTCAATCAATCGTGCGATGAAATCAGCTACCGTGATTACAAGCGGTTTAGCTCATCCATCGAGGCGACGCGTGGCACAATATCAACCCTCGGATCTAAATCGTGCGGCTAAAAGTGAATCGGGCGACGTCGACAGCAACAGCAGCACCGACGCCTCGTTTCCCGCGTGACACGCTTCAACACGGGATTAGCCCGGTGCACGGTGGAATCTCTACCACACATTCAAATACCAACGGTCTAGATCAAATCTACCAAGCGCTATTTAACACAGATCCAACGGCCATGATTTTCTAAACTACGTGGCTACATAAGAATCATACGATCAGGATCTAACGGTTGATAAGTGAAGATGGGATTTACTATTAACGCGACTACGTGGCTAAATTTAGACCATCCAACACAAATCCGACGGCTATTATCTAGCACAGTTTTGAGCACATGTGGGCGATCCCGTTACGGGCACGTGGTGCTATCCTAGCCATTCATCTTTAGATCTACGGCTAAGGTTAGAAGATGGCGCTTACTGTTTGAAGGGAGACGTGGTGCAATCGAAGACGTTGATCAAGGATCGAACGGTCGACGTTGCTCGGCTTGGCGGTGATGTCGCGGCGAGAAGAGGTGGCCGGAGTTGGAGAAGACGACATTGGCGACGGCGTTCCGGTGTTGCTCCGGCGACACGAGTTGGCTCCACGGGTGCGGTTCGACACGAGAATTACTCCGGTGGTCACAACGATGGCAGAGGATGATCGGCGGCGGTGCAAACTATGGCGGAATGTCTCGGGTCTTTGGCAAGCAAATGCGGCTAAACGGCAGCGAGATGGACGGTGTGGTTGGGGCAAAAGAAGCGCACGGCGAAGAGCTTCCCGGCGGGCTACTCCACGGGCTTTATAGCCTCGGGAGGCGAGCTCAAACGATGGTTTAATGCGTCGGTTACTCGCCGGGGACGACGGCGGTGGCAGAAACGCACGGGCGACGTGGCGCTATCATGGCCGTCCACGCGGCAACGAATCAACGGCCCGGGCGATGAAACGACGCGGGCAAATCCCAGCCGTCCTATCAAGATCGCACGGTGGAGGGCGGCGACGTTAGGGTTTCAAATCGGCGGGCGTGGCAGCATCGACAAAGAATGGGCTTGGCCCATTATCGTTCATCAATTCTCAATTGATTTAGAATAAAAATAATTCTAAAAATTCATTTAAATTATTTGAGGCTTTAAAAATATTAGAAAAATTCTAGAAAAATTCCAGAAAATACTTTACAACATTTTGGATTCAAATAAAATATTTTCATTTATATTTTATTAAAACTTTTCTATTATTAAATTAATTTTCAAAGGAAATTACAAATAAATCCAAATAAATTCCAAAAATTTTCAAAAATTCAAAATAAATTATAAAATTCAAAATATCCAAATTTTGGGATGTTACATTTTCGCTACAGTTTATTTATTTACTTTAGTTAGCCCTGCGTGGCGCACTCATGTAAGGTGGACCATAAGGTCATATAACATTTATATCAAACTTGATAAAGTCTTATTTATGTTATCATTGAGTATGATTGTGATATTCATCTATGTTGAGCCTGTGAGCACTAGTGTGATTCTGAACTAGTGCAGAATACACAAAGGGTCCGGATTTGCATATTCGGGTCCCAACAGAGGTGGTATCAGAGCCATACTGACTGTAGGTCAAGCCCTAGTTAGTTTTCATTTAGGAGAGTCCAAAACTATTTCTGAAGTCAAAAATTAACTTGGAAAGTTAAAAGGATCTTGACTTGTCCATTCTTCTTACTCTTTACCTATGGTGAGTTTTTCTGTCTTTCCTTTGTTTTTAAGTTGAGGTTTGGAGAGAGCCGCTTTTTTGCAGGTTGAAATGGACTGTTTTTATGGTAAGCACAAGGGTGGATTCGCCGCTGAGCTTTGGAGAATGTTGCAGACGCTGGGAGGTTTCGATCGCCCAATCTATTGCAGCACCAACTGGGTGGTGAATGGAAAGAGGAGAGGCACGATCTATAGGCTCACAGTGTATGCTCAGGAAGGTACCATCGGGAGCCGTCCAGTCTACATCACCGCAAGGAGGTCGTCCTTTGAGGCTGGGATTCAGGAGACCGCTCGTCTTGCCCTTCGCCGCTTTGCTCGTGACTACGCTGTGCAGCTGGAGGCCACTGCATTCAAATACCATCCAAACGGAGTCACCGTCGCTGAGGAGAGAGTCAAGGAAGAGGACAATCCTACCACTGTTCATTTGGCGCATCTCATTTCGGTTCAGGAAACACACATGAAGATCACTAACTAGGAGCTTTCTGAAGCGTATGAGGCCTTGGCAAAAGCTGAGAAGGATCTCAAGGAGACTAGGAGGATGGCAGCCGAGAGGATCGGCGAGTTGGAGGAGGCTCTTTACCTCAGGGAGGAGGCAGTTGATCTGGAGGAGTCTGATGAGGACCCGGAGGAGCTTGAGCCAGAGCCAAAAAGTCAGGGGTTAGAGTCGTCCGATGAGACTCCAGGTCATCGGAACCAGTTTGCTCCGAAGCTGAGTCACCCGCCGTTGTGTCAGCCTGGATGTGCACATCTGGGATATCTTAATGAGTAGGCGCAGTTGAGTCTAGAGGTAGATGTGACTCGAGTGTGAGTCGCATGTGTTTGAATTAGAGTTTTGCCATTAGTTAGTAGAGTTGCTTGATAGGTTAATCGCAATTTTCTAAGTCCTTATGTTCTTTTGAAGTGTGCAGTATGCGCTGTATTGCCCTTAGGCACTTGTGAGCAGCCATACCAAGTATTAAATTAATATCATAAAGTTTGGAGTTGGGATAAGAACCTTTTGCCCCGCCTAAGTTCTCATTTGCTTATCTATGCTATTTTCCCTCTTTTCTCTAAACCTTGGAGTGATCTGCAGATGGTTCAGACTCGTGGAAACAATAGAGGCCAAGGAAGTGGAAGCCGTCAGGATGATAATAGGAATGCGTCGCCAATTCCTCAGGCCACACCCCAAGTGGATATGAGCAAATTTGGAGCTTTTCTTGCTGCACAAACCCAGCTTATGCAGACTATGATGCAACAGATGTAGCACTTCGCTAATCAAGCAATGGCCAACAACGCTAATCAAGCTGCTGGCAATGGGAACCATCCATACTCGAAGCTGTCAGACTTTATGAGAACTTGCCCACCCACATTCTCTAGGAATGCCAACCCAATTAAGGCCAATGATTGGTTGAGGACCATCGAGAGGAATTTGCAAATCACCCAGGACTTGTTTGGAAACCCGAAACCGGCGGGATCGGCCCATTCGGGGTGGAAACCCTTCGGCTAAACCTCCTCGATGCAGTGAAATGTGCGTTTGGAGCCCCGCGAGCTGAGGAAATTTTGGCCTTTTCCCCGTCGTTTTCGCGGTGAAAATTTCCTCTCCTCCCCAGGTCGGGTTAGGTTTCCCCGTCGCGTCGCCCGACTCGCCCTCTCTCGTGAGCGCTGCCTCCCCTCTCGTGAGCGTCGCCTCCGTCTGCGTCTCCTGCTCTTGTGACGTCGCATCGCCCGTCTCGCCTCCTCTCATGACGGCGCCCCGCAACCCTAATAAACCCTACCTCGTGACGCCGCCTCCACTCCACCTCCACATCCAGATCCCCCTGCTTCCGGCTTCGACTCCGACGGCCACGCGACGCTATCCACCGCGCACGTCTCCGGCGATCTCAGTAGCGTTCCTCCCAACGCCAAGTCTCATCCGATTGTTACGTGGGTTTTTGTTTACGTGCCGTGAACCTATGTGTTAACCCGCTTTTGCTTATGCTTTTGGTCAGTAATCCAGAGTAGATCGCCTCAGGAGAGCTTTGGCTGCAACCATGGCGACCTTCGAAGCCTCTTGAAAGGATCACGATGAAGTATGTAGAGCTCTGTAGACCGAGGAAAGGCAGATTTGCATGTCGTGTTTATTTATAATTTGATGGTAATAATATGCTGCAGTTTTATTCGGCATGTTTGGTAAGAAACATAAAATTTGGTTATTTTCCTTGTGCTAATTGTTGCGTTTGCATTGTAATCCTAATACTAAATTCTCTTTTGGCTTCTATCTTGCCAAATCTTACTAAATTTTTGTTGTGAAGAATGTGGGTTTTTAAAAGCGTCGATAGTGCAAGCGAGATGCTAAAATCAGGTGATGAGAAGTGCTCAAAGTTTACCTTTTCGAGTGTTGATTCATTTCTTAAGCGAAAAGAAGAAAGAGCTAGTTATAATGCACTATGGATGATGAAGCTGGATATGTGCAATGCATATGTCCTTTATGTTTATCCTAAACAAGAGAATGAAGAACGCCGTCGGCATTACAAAGTGTTAACACAAAGCGTATATAGTTTCCTTATTCGAGGACACCTAAATAGCATCCACGATGTCTGTTTCATTTTTGCACATATTTGAGCTTTATTAACAATGTTGCAACAATGGCTTCATGAATATGCATGCATAAGGCTGGTATTTCTCAACACACTTTTAGCAAAACTTGAAAGGCACTTTGTTTTCTTTGCGGTTTCTTGAGTGCACATGTGAATCCTCTGTTCTTCTATCTTGTCTAGCATGGTAAAAGGAACATACTATTCATTGAAATTTTATGCTCTTATGCTCTTGCGATCCGGGTTCATCTCTAGATCACGAGAGAAGGGATAAATGTGGTCTTGTAGATGACACTAACATGAATCATTGCGAAGAGGCTAGTTTCCTTTCTTTGCCTGAATTGACCGGAGAGGGAGACCGGATCTTAGACATTTGTTTCTTGCATTTGGTTTACTCCGGGTTCAAACCTGCCTTTGCTGGAATTTTAGTCAACGATGATTCCCAAATAGGGTGTCTGAATAGGTGAATAGGTATTCTTATGCTCTCTGGATCTGTCAATTCACCACTTATACCCGGTGCAATTCAACTTTGGCCATGGGAATATTTCAATGCTTTAGAAGTCCTCTTGACCTTAATTTTTCTTCTTTGAGCGGTGCCGGGGACTTGTAATAACAAGGTGTATGATTAATTGATGACCGACAAGCTAACAAGCTGGTTTTTTCTTTCTTTTTGATATCATACTGTGGTTTATCATTTTCGAATTTGAGTCTTGATTTGTATTTTGCTCTGTATAAATCAGGATGCTTTGTAGTTGTGAACCTTGAGAAATTTGTTTGTTTTTGTGCTGACTAGTAAATTGTTTTTTCCTGAATTTTTTTAATGACCAGGATTTTTATCCCGGTCCTTCCCAAATGGCAGCAGGGAATAATTCCCATATGGAAATATTTCCCCTAGGGATGGAAGGGGATTCCATGTGCCCTGAAAAATCCCTCTAGGGATTTATTTCCCTGGGTTTTTTATCCTTTGCATCCAAACAAGCCCTCAGTGTGAAGGGAATGAGAAGGTGCTTTATGCTTCTCATCAGCTGGAGGGCACAACTGCTGAATGGTGGGAAAATTATTGCGCATCACAGGAGAACCCACAGGAGATTACTTGGCAGGAATTTTCTGCTGCTTTTTGTCAGTACCACATTCTTGAAAATGTCATGGATTTGAAGGAGGAATTCAGGGCCATCAAGCAGGGGAGCCAGTCAGTAGCAGAATATTTGAATCGGTTCACTCAGCTTGCTTGCTACGCACCTAAGGATGTAGCGACTTATAAAGCAAGGCGGTCTCGTTTTATGAAGGGATTGAATTCTGGACTACAGGTTGGGCTAATCACTCACACCTTTCCTGATTTCCAGGAGCTGGTGAATAAGGCCCTTATTCTAGAGGATAAGCGCAAAGAGTTGGATGACAACCGCAAGCGTAGAATGGCACAACAGGGAGCTCGCCAAGGGCAGCAAAGAATAAGGGTTGCATCGCAGTAGTTTGTCAGGTTTCAACCGAAGGCGGTCCTTAAAACGCCTTCGCCTGTATCTCGTCCTAGTGGGCAGAATTTTCAAATGCCTGTGTAGACCAATAATGCCCCCGGAGGAGGTCAGCAGTCAGCAGTGAGGCGTTGTTTTAGCTGCAATGAGCCTGGACATTTTGCCAAAAACTGTCCTAAGAGAGGAGGTGTCACGCCTATTCGTTTCAATCTTGGATCAACGCTAGCCAAGACACTTGCACCAGGAGGAAATCGTGGAGCTATTCCGTCTGGAGGCACCACTCAAGCTACGGTGAGAGGTCGTGTCAATCATATCACGACTGATGAGGCCCAGGGAGCATCAGATGTCGTACTGGGTAAGTTTCTGGTTAATTCAGTACCTGCTATAGTTTTGTTTGATTTTGGAGCTTCACATTTTTTTATCTCTCGAGATTTTGCTGTTGGGTATGGGTTAGAAGTTAAGAATCATAAGTGCATGCTTTTGGTCCAATCCCCTGGATCAGAGTTGCGATCTAACTTAGGATGTATGGGAGTAAGGATGCTCATGAATGGAATAGAGTTCCTAGCGAACCTTATTATCTTGGATACTCAAACCCTAGATGTTATTCTTGGGATGGACTGGCTGTCTAAGCACAAGGCCGTGCTAGACTGTTGGTAGAAGAGTAGTGTCCATTGAGAGCAAGTACCGGTTGTGAATGAGTATCCAAATGTTTTCTCGGAAGAGTTGCCGGGATGCCACCTGACCGAGATGTTGAATTCATGATTGAATTAGTGCCTGGTACAGCCCCAATAGCCAAGAGACCATATCGGATGCCAACAGATGAGTTAGTAGAAATGAAGAAGCAGCTTGAGGAATTGCTAGAAAAAGGTTTCGTGAGACCAAGTTCATCGCAATGGGGAGCGCCTGTTTTGTTTGTTCGTAAAAAGGATGGGAGTATGAGGATATGCATTGATTATCGAGCTTTAAATGAGGTAACAATAAAGAATAAGTATCCCTTGCCCAGGATCGATGACCTGTTTGATTAGTTAAGAGGAGCTGGAATTTTCTCCAAAATAGATCTTCGATCGGGATATCATTAGTTGAAGATTAGAGCAGAAGACATACCCAAGACAGCATTTTCCACTAGATATGGTCATTATGAGTTCACAGCGATGTCATTTGGATTGACCAATGCCCCCACCTATTTCTTGAACTTAATGAATAAAGTTTTCATGGAATACCTAAATAAGTTTGTCGTCGTTTTATTAGATGACATCCTTGTGTACTCCAAGACAAAAGAAGATCATGCAGAACACTTGAGGCTAGTTCTGGAGAAGCTTTGAGCACAACAATTGTATGCCAAGTTTAGTAAATGTGACTTTTGGAAAAGGAAAGTGGAGTTCCTTGGCCATGTGATGACTGCCAAAGGTATTGCAGTTGATCCTAGTAAGGTCGAGGTAGTGTTGCATTAGGAGCAGCCGAAGATATTATCGTCGATTCATCGAAGGATTTTCATCAATTGCCATGCCCCTTACGCAATTGTTGAAGAAAGAAAAGAAATTTGCATGGACGCCAGACTGTGAGAAGAGTTTTCAAGAATTGAAGAAAAGGTTGACATCTACACCAGTGTTAGTGTTGTCGTATATTTGGAGTAGTTTTGATATTTATTGTGATGCTTCGCGTCAAGGTCTTGGATGTGTGCTGATGCAGAATGGCAAAGTGGTTGCATATGCATCATGACAGTTGAGGCCACATGAGGAGAATTATCCGACGCATGACTTGGAATTAGCAACAGTAGTGCATGCCTTAAAGCTATGGCGCCACTACCTTATTGGAAATCGTTGTGAAATATATACGGACCATAAAAGTTTAAAGTATATTTTCACTCAGTCAGATCTGAATATGAGGTAAAGGAGGTGGTTGGAATTAATTAAAGATTATAATCTAGTAATTCATTATCACCCGGGAAAGGCTAATGTGGTGATGCACTGAGCAGGAAGAGTCACAATGTTAATACGATGATTTAGGGAAGTCAGTCTGAGTTGTGTAAGGAATTTCAGAAGCTGAGATTGGAGGTTATACCAAAGGGATTTCTTGCTACCTTAGAGGTAAAGCCTGCATTAGAGGATCAAATTCGAGAAGGACAAAAGGATGATGCCAAAATAAGAGGATTAAGTCTAAAATGGAAGAAGGTAAGGCTAAGAATTTCACTGTGGATGCACAAGGAACTTTTTGGATGGGAAGTCAGATTTGCGTGCCTCATAAAAAGGAATTGAAGCAGTTAATTCTCGAAGAAGCACATGATTCAAAGTACTCTATTCATCTAGGAAGTGCAAAGATGTATTAGGATCTGAAATTGAGATTTTGGTGGCCGAACATGAAGTGTGAAGTTGCTGAACATGTTGCCCTATGTGATATATGCCAGAGAGTGAAGGCAATACACCAAAAGCCAGTAGGTTTGTTGCAACCTTTAAAGGTACCTGAATGGAAATGGGAGGAGATTGGTATGGACTTTATCACAGGATTACCGAGGACTTAGAGTGGGTATGATTCCATATGGGGCATAATTGATCGTCTGACTAAAGTTGCAAATTTTATACCAGTGAAGACTACATACTCCGGAGATCGTTTGGCAGAGTTGTACATGTCAAGAATTGTATGTTTGCATGGTGTGCCCAAGAAAATAGTATCGAACAGAGGTACTCAATTTACCTCGAGATTTTGGAATAAGTTGCATGAAGCGATGTGAACTCGCTTGAATTTCAGTACCGCTTATCATCCTCAAACATATGGTCAGACCGAGAGAGTCAATCAGATTTTAGAAGATATGTTAAGAGCTTGTGCCCTAGCCTATGCTGCTACATGGGATAAATGTCTGCCATATGCCGAGTTTAGCTACAACAATAGCTATCAGGCCAGTTTGCAAATGTTGCCATTTGAAACCTTATATGGCCGCTCTTGTCGTACCCTGTTGAATTGGAACGACACAGGAGAAAGATTGATTTTTGGACCAGATATTTTAAAGGAAGTTGAAGAGCAAATCACCATGATCAGAGAAAGGTTGAAGACTGCTCAGTCGAGGCAAAAAAGTTATGCTGATAACCGTCGCCGAGAATTAAGTTTTGGGCCTGAAGATTTCGTGTATCTCAGAGTAACCCCACTCAAAGGAGTAAAAAGATTTCATGCTAAAGGGAAGCTCGCGCCGAGGTATGTTGGCCCGTTCAAAATCTTGAGTCGCAGAGGAGAGGTTGCCTACTAGTTGGAGTTGCCGCTGTCGTTGGCAGGAGTGCATGATGTATTTCATGTTTCTCAGTTGAAGAAGTGTCTTCAAGTGCCCGCGGAGCAGTCGCCATTGGAGTCAATTGATTTGTAAGAGGATCTAACCTACAAGGAGCAACCAATCAAGATTCTAGATGTGGCTAAACGAAGAACCTGGAATAAGTCGGTGCGTTTTTGCCGAGTACAGTGGAGCAATCATTTAGAAAGCGAGGTCACATGGGAATGGGAAGAGGATTTGAAGTCGGAGTTTCCAGACTTATTCCTTAGTCAACCCTGAATCTCAGGGTCGAGATTCCGTTAAGGGGGTGGGGAGGTTTGTAACATCCCAAATTTTGCTTTTCTGGATATACTGTTGTCGACGATCGGGATCGCCAACTGCGAGAAATGAGATGGGGGGTCGGTGTGATGCGGGACCCGAGCTGTGCTTCGCTCGGACGGAGGAAAAGAGTAGACGTGGTGATGGTCGGAGCAAGGCGACAACGAACGTGAGACCGAGATTTATACTGGTTCGAGCCCCTGTGGAGGTAATAGCTCTACTCCAGTCGCCTTCCAGCAGTTTTCTTGGCTATTTCTGAGTACAAGGGTGTGTTACAGTTCAAGTTTAACAATGGCTATATCTAAGCTCGAGCTATGGCGTGTTGTCTTCGTGTGTCCCCAAAAGACTGCGCATCCTTGGTCTTTATACCTCCTCTGCATAGCAGACGGGAGAGATTCAGGAAGTGGCCTTCATGCACGTTGAGGGTGGCGATGTCGCTCGAACTTGTTGCCTTTGCTCCTCCCCGACCCGTGCCTTGGGTAACCGCCGGTCAAATGCTTGATCCGAAATCAAGGGTGGACCGGCCCCGAACAAGGGCCGCTTGAGCTCGAGGTCGGCGGGCTAAGCTTCGGGTCCAGCGCTCTAGGTCGGCGCCTCGGCATGCACCAGTGTGGCGGGGCCTCCGAGCAGGATCCATTGACCGTCTGCCGGCGGTCAAGGGCGCCTTGACCCTCGTCAGCGACCCGAGGCTTAAGGTCGTGGCCGGAAAACGGGCCGACCTTGAGTCTCTATGGTCGGGACCGATTCCCAGAATTCTCTTGAGGTCGAGGTCAGGCGGAAACGTAATGCCAGGCCGCGAGTAAGCGACACCTGGTGCCTCTTGATCTCCGGAACCCCAGTACGGATGCAAACGGTTGGTGACACCTGCTGTGCCTCGAAACCGCGGCCTAGGCCTTAATTGCTCCTGTCAAATCGTGGCCGTCATGCCCTTCGAAGCCCTGTGGACCAGTTCCAACGGTGGCACAGCCTTTAAACCTAAAACCGCAGCGTTTGTTTGAGAAAAACTCCCGACCAGCGCCCTTCGTCTTCGAAGCCTCCTTTCCCAAGCGAAAATCTCCCCCCCCCCACCTTCGACCAAAATCGACACAATCGCCATGGCCAAGCTAGGGAGGAGCACGTTGTCGTCCGCAAGGATGAAGGAACTCGAGGCCCTGGGACTACTCGATCCATTCATATGGCGGCTGCCAGGCAACGAGACTGAGCCGCACCCCAAGGATGACGAGATCGTTTGCACCGAGCACTATGTCCTCTTGACTGCGGACCCGGGAAACAAGTTAAATCGTGAGGTCCTCTCCAGTGCGACATCGAGCTCATCAACACAGTGCCAAACTCTGTTCTCCTTCTCACCATCTTCTCCCATCTATCGAGGATTCCTAGGGATCCTTGACCCCCTCGCTCTTCTTAGGTACTTTAGCCTCTTAGCTCGGGAAGGACCGGTGGTCGGATGCCTCTACTTCCGCAGCAGGTCGGGCTCAAGTGGTCCTTCCCAAGTTCCAATCTCGGGACTCCCTCGGCCCGTGGTCGGCGGTGGTTCTACTCAAGAGAGGCGAGGTCGGCCTTGTTGGTGTCTGAGGGCCCCCATTCCCGGGAAGAAGGAGACCCCGGAGGCGGACGACCTCGAGGTCGATGAGGAAGCCATCGCCCTCATACACATCTGTGCCATGCGCGGCCTCAACGGGCAGGCGATTGCCAATGACTTCCTGCGGAATCGCGTGTCCCCTCTTCGGAGGAGGATGCACCCGTTCACGAGATCGGTAGCGACGACCGACCGCGAGGGCATCCGTAGCTTTCTTTCCCCAAGGTCTTGCTCAAGTTCACCTTTCGATCCCTCGACGGCGCTTCTTTTGCGGCCGAAGGAATCTGAGTCGCTTCGGGATGATTGAGATGTTCGAAGCCGCGCATGAGTCGTCGTTAGCGACCCGTCGAAGAACGTGCTCCGTCGAAAGGCCGAGGTAAGCCATCCAACCAAGCGCTCGAGTCATGCGCCCACGAGGCCCTTCTTTTAGCATCGCTTGCTCGCAGGATCACCAGGAGTTGTTGGAGACAGCCAGGAGGATGCTCCCGCTGCCCGGCGGGGGCAAGGGCAAGAAAGGGAGGAAGAGACCTTCCCGTGCCAGAGCAGGCCACCCGGAGGCGAAGAAGCGCCACGTTGAGTGGGGGGACCGTGCCACGGTAAGGATCCCACCGGTCGAGCCCCCGAGCCCGCGCTTACGCGCCTCGCTGGTTGATGAATTTTCCTCTTTGCGATGAAGCGCAGCGGCCGCGCCAGTCTTGAGCCCTCCCGATCCTGGAGCCTCGAGCGGGACCCCCGCCCGCGGCGAGGCGGCAGAGCAGTTCGACCTCGAGACCCCAGGTCACGAGGACGCGCAAGCGATGTGCCCCCTCGGCCTCGGGGCAACAAGACCTTCGCCGACCCTCGACGAGGCGAAGGTTGGTGTCCCAGGTAAGTTCCTGGCCTCTTAGACCTCTGTCTTCCCCGCATCTTTCTGGCTTAGAGTATGTTTTTGATCGCAGACCTCGAGCACCCGAGCTCGAAACTTGCCCATTTGTGATGCTGTTGTCAGGGCGAGTCAGTCGAAGGAAGAAAATGCCTTGAGTTGGTCGGCCGCTCCTCGGCGGACGCGACACCCTCCCGAACTCCCGAGCCAGCCCCTGGTCAGCGAATTCCACCAAGGGCTCGACGACTTGTCGGAGGAGAACGAGCCTGCGACCAGCGAGGACTACGACACCGGCGAGGCCCACGACGCAGCTACCATCGTCGACCTTCCCGAGGCCACCGCGAGGGGGACACCCAGAGTTTCGTGGGCTGCTCGAGGTGACACCCAAGCTCCCGATCCACGGCGCTCCGGCGCCGAGGGCCGCGATTCCGCCGGCCACCGAAGGTGATCAGGCCGTAGGAGCTCTGCAGACCTGCCGGATGGTGCGTTGGAGTCCGAGGCCGTGGCATCCCAGCCACGAAGGTCGAGAATGCCGCGGATCCGGCGCCATCCCTTGGTGCGGAGGCGAAGCGAGGCCCGGCCGTGGAGGTCGAGACTAACACTGCTGCCACGCCCTCCCCCGTCGATGGGTTGAACCCACCAGAGGAGGCAGCGGATGACCAGGCTGCCCCCGGGGTGGGGACCCAAGGTCCTGGCCCAACCGCGCCAGCGGTGGCCGAGGTCGACCTCGACACTGGCACGGCGGTCGATGAGGAGGAGGAGATCCCTCGCGATCGTATTGATGACCGCGTGGAATTCACCCGCGTGGGCCTTGAGAACCGTCTTCGCGAGGTAAGGACCCCTCTGCGCACCTTTCTGCATGTTTCCCTGAGTTCCACGTTTCCCTTCTTATTTTTGGGTCACTCTCTGTCGTGTAGGCAATCGACAACATCTCCCTAGGCACAGGAAGGCCTTGAGGCATCATGCCGATGTCTTTGAGAGATCTTATGAGTGTGGTTGAGGCGCGAGAGGCGGGCGCTCGGACTCATCAGGACCATCGAGGTCGGCGGGAGGGCTCGGCGAGAAAACCTTGGAGCTCAACGATCTACGCCGGACGATGAGGGCGCAGGAGGTAGCTCATGCGTCCGAGCTCGAGCAAGCCAGGGCCTCCGAGCGCGAGTTCGGCTTTAAAGTCGTGGAGCAAGAGCGCACTCATTCGGCCAAGGTGCTTGAGGCCGAGCGGGCTAAAGTCGAAGCTCTGGAGAAGGCTGCCGCGGAGCGGACGTCTCCCCTGCCGAAGGCGCCCCCCGAGCTCGAGACCAAGGTCTTGGAGCTCGAAAAGAAGCTTGAGCGCGCTAGCAAGGCGGTCGAGGACGAGCGGGCCAAAGTCGAGGCACTGGAGAAGGTTGCCGCGGATCAGTCGTCCTCCTCGGCGAAGGTGCCCCTCGAGCTCGAGGCCAAGATCTCGGAGCTCGAAGGGAGGCTCGAGCGCGCCAAAAGGGCGGCGACGAGCGCCATGGCCCAACTCCAAGACGAACGGCGCCGGGCTGCGGATGCCTCCACGGTAGCCCTCCAGAACCAGAGTGAGCTGTCGGCCCTGAGGGCCAAAGTCGCCGAGCTTGAGCAGGAGAAGCTTGCCCGCGAGATGGCCGAGCTGTAAAAACACTGAAGACAACATGTGTTAATAGAGCTGCGATTTGTTTTGGAGAGCAGGAAAAACTATTGTCTTGTTTTAAGCTTATAGTCGAGGATATTTTGGTGTCCATCCCTTTCGCTCCTAGTCTTGCGCCGTAGGTCGTATGCCAATAGGATACCCTTATCCAGCCCCCGTTGGGTCCGAGGTCGAGCAACGCCGGCCTTGGTAAGATTTGCCGCCGCCGAACATGACACGCAAAATGGAGAGAAAAGCCACGGGGGACATAGGCGTGGCCAGCGAGATCGATAGAGCAGTTTCGCCGGACTAACATTGAATCACGATCGCGACCGTGCGCCGCTGCTCCTGATCAAAGTGGCGAGCTCTTGGTCCGGGCGAACACAGAGAGAGCTAGATTGCGAAGAGGTTCGGCTTACATTTTAGCTCGTCCCCTGGGGCAGGACATCGAGCTCGCGATGCTTTAGACCAAGAGGAAATGTGCGGCGCACGAAGGTCGTGAAAGAAAGAGTCCCAAACAAAAAGAACCGTACCGACACAAGTGGCAGCAGACATAAAGAGCGAGAATAAATGAACAGCTTTATTGAAATTTAAGGTATAGAGGTTACACATAAAATTTTCGAAGCTGATCTATGTTCCACGAGCTAGAGAGCTCTCTGCCATCGGGCATCGCTAGCCGGTAAGCCCCCGTGCGATCTGTTGAAACGACTCTGTAGGGGCCCTCCCACCGTGGGGATAACTTGTTGGCGTTGGACGAGCCTTGAATCCGTCTCAGGGCTAGGTCCCCAACAAAGAGCTTCCTAGGTCATACCGACTGAGACGCAAGTCTGCGAAGAGCTTGCAGGTAGTGCGTTGATCGTAGCAGTGCACGGCATCTTACTTCTTCTGCGAGGGTAAGGTCGAGAGACCGTTCGTGCTCGAAGTCGACTTGGTCGACCAAGGCGACCTGGCGAGCCAGTAACCTCGGGAGGTAGGGCGACTTGATGCGAACACGAGCTGGAAGGGTGTGGACCCTGTGGCTCGGCTTGTCGTGGTACGAATAGACCATAGGACGGTGGGAAGTTCATCCGCCCAGGTCTTGCCGTAGTGTTCGAGCTCATCTGCGACTCTCTTCTTGACACCCTGGACGATTTGCCCGTTGGCGCGTTCCGTTGCTCCGTTGCTCTAGGGATGAGCCACCGAAGCGAAGCATATTTTGATGCCGAGTTCCTGGCAAAACTCCTGGAACAACTCACTGGTAAATTGAGTATCGTTGTCAGTGATAATCTTGCATGGAACCCCGTACCTGGTGACCACGAACAAGCAGAAGAAACGAACGGCCGCCCGAGCAGTGATGGTCGAGACTGGCTCAGCCTCGATCCACTTGGTGAAGGTGTCGATGGCCATGAACAGAAATTTCCTCCCCCCAACCGCCTGAGGAAAAGGGCCGAGGATGTCTGCCCCAGTCGAGAAAGGCGGCGGCGGGATGGTGCGAAGGGCGTAAGTGGCTGGTGCGACTTCCTGGCGTGGAACTGGCATGCTCGGCAGGTGCGGACGATATCACGAGCATCCTGAGCGCCGTTGGCGATGAGTACCCCATACGGAAGGCCTTACGACCATCGTCTGTATGAAGAGTCGCCTACGAGGCTGAGTGAATGTCACTTAGTAGGTACTTACCCTCCTCCGCAGAGATGCACCGAGTCAGAATGCCGGATACATTCCGTCTATAGAGTGTGCCGTCCACGAGCGTGTACAAGCTTGCTCGTCGTTTGATCCTGCTCCTCTCGGTAGGGTCGGGTGGCAAGTCGCCCCTAGCAAGGAAATTGTGGATGGGCTCGGTCCATGAGGGGATACCTTCGACCACAGCGAGCAGGACCTCTTGATCGGAGATCGAAGGGGCCGCCAGCGTCTCCAGGATGATGTCGGGGGGGATATCGTCGTCGAAGGAGCCGAGCTTGGAGAGGAAGTCCGCGCTGGAGTTGTCCCTCCTGGGAATGTGCTTGAGTTCCAAGTTCTGGAACCACTTCTCCATCTTGCGCACCTCGGCGAGGTACTTTGCCATCGAGTCCCCCGAGCATTGGTAGTCCTTGTTGAACTGGTTGATGACGAGCTAGGAGTCGCCCTTCACGACCGGCGGCCAGACGCTAATGCCTTACAAGCTCGTAAGCCCGCGGGAGGGCCTCATACTCTGCCACATTGTTGGTGTTTGGAAACCGAAGCGAACCATGTACCTCAAGCATTGTCGTAGCTTGGTAAGGATAAGGATCCCGGCCCGAGCGCTTGAAGGACCTTGAGCCGTCGAAGAACATGACCAGGCTTCTCCTCCTCGACACAAGCTCGGGAGGCGGGCTGCGACGTTTGCTCGACCAAGTCGGCGAGCACTTGCGACTTTATGGCCGTTCGAGCCACGACACGGACGTCGAACACCGCCGGCTCCATGGCCCATTTGGCGTCGCGCGCCGCCGTCTGGGTTCCTAAGATGTCTCGGCGGGAAGTTGCTCGGAGCGACCCGCGAATGCGCTGAAAATAGTGCGGAGCTTGCGCGACGCCATGAGGAGAACATCTGGCAGCTTCGTACCTCTGGTAGCGCTCGCCGGGCCGTCAGGACCTCGCCGGCGTAATAAATTGGGTCTTCTTTGAGACCCCGTTCCGCCACCAGACGGCAGCGGCAGCGTGGGTGGTGGCCGCGAGATAAACAATGACCTCTCGCCGGGTTGTGGCGTTATGGAGGGGTGGGGACAGCAGTATACCTTCAGCTCGTCGAAGGACGCTGCGCCTCCGAGTCCACTCGAAGCCCCCGTGCTTGCACAGAGTTTGGAAGAATGGGAGCCCGCGCTCGCCGAGCCTCGATATGAACCTGCTGAGGGCGGCCATGCGGCCGGTGAGGCTCTGCACCTGCTTGATCGAGGTCGGGGCGCCATCTTCTCGATCGCCTCGATCTTTTTCGGGTTCGGGCTGACCCCCGAGCCCCCAATCATGTAGCCGAGCACCTTTCTCGACGTCGCGCCGAACACGCACTTCTCGGGGTGGAGCTTGATCTTGGGCCTGTTCAGGTTGGTGAAGGTTTCCTCAAGGTCGCGAACATGGTCGCCCTCGGAGGGGCTCTTGACGATGATGTCGTCCACGTAGACCTCAAGGTTTCGTAGTCGCGAACATGGTCGCCCTCGGAGGGGCTCTTGACGATGATGTCGTCCACGTAGACCTCAAGGTTTCGCCCGATCTGAGGCTCGAATGTCTTGGTCATTAGACACTGAAACGTGGCCCCCGCATTGCGCAGACCAAACGACATGGTCGTATAGCAATAGGTGCCAAATGGCATGATGAAGGATGTCTTGCTCTCGTCGCCGACCGCCAGCTTGATCTGGTGGTATCCCGAGTAAGCATCCAAGAAGCTCAGCATTTTGGCATTTGCGGTGGAGTCGACGATCTAGTCGATGCGCGGAAGCGGGAAGTTGTCCTTCGGGCAAACCGAGTTTAACCCCGTATGGTCGACGCACATCCTCCACTTTCCTCCTTTCTTTTGCACGATGACTGGGTTGGCCAGCCACTCGGAGTAGTCAACCTGACGGATGAAACCAGCCTTCAAGAGCTTGTCAAGATTCTCCTTGATGACCGCGACCTTCTCTGGGGAGAAGCGACGCAACTTCTGGCGCACAGGTCGAGAGCCGGATTTCACTTGCAACTTGTGCTCGATCACCTCCCTCGGAACGCCGGGCATGTCCGCGGGTTCCCAAGCGAATATACCTTTGTTGGCGCGAAGGAAGGTGACGAGCCCGAGTTCCTATTTGGAACTCAGCTCGGCCGAGATGTGGACGCACTTGGTCGGGTCGCTCTCATCGAGCGGCACGGTTTTCGTCGTCCCACTGGGCTGGATTGCCACCTTCTGGCGGGCGTTTTTCGTCATCGCCTCCGGGCCGCGCTGGGGCAGCATGCCTGCGAGAGCCAAGGCCTTGGTCTCACATCCATGTGCCGCCTGCAGATCGCCCCGCACGGTGATGATACCATTGGGGCCAGGCAGCTTCATACATCGATGGCCATAATGGTTGGCCGCCATAAACTTGACCAGGGCGGGCCGCCCGAGGATGGCGTTGTACGGGAGGTCACCCTCGACCACCTCGAAGATGACCAGCTCGGTGCGGAAGTTGTTCGAGTCGCCGAAGGTAACGGGCAAGACCACTTGCCCCAGGGGAATGGTCGAGCTTCCGGGTACGATCCCAAAGAAGGGTATGGCGATGCTCTTGACCTTCGACTGTGGAATTTGCATCCGGTCAAGCGCTTCCGCCTGCAACAAGTTAAGAGAGCTGCCACCGTCGACCATGACGCGCCCGACCGCGGTATTGCTGATGGTTGGGGTCACGACCAAGGCGGTCTTTAGGTCTCGGGCCATACCTGGGAGAGCGTCCTCTGGAGTGAAGGTGATGGTGGCTCCAGCCCACTTGCAAGGGTGCTCGGTGGGCTTCCCAGCGGCGACCTGGTAGATGGTTCGCGCGGCGGCCTTGACCTCACGCCTGGACTGGTAAGCCGACGAGCCGCCGAAGATGACGTCGATCCGGCGCTCGCCCTGTTGGAACTCCAAATCGGGGTTGTCATGCTCTGCACCGGCGTTCACCCTATCTGGCTGGTCGTCATCCTTCGGGAGCACGGGCATCTCACCTCGCCCATCATAGAAGGCCTCCAGCTTGTTTTGCCAAGCCCTATAGGTCCGTAGGTCGTGGCCGACCGCCCTATGAAATAGGCAGAACTTTGCCTCGTCATATTCCGGGAGCGCCCCATGTCGGGACCCGAATTCGCAATCCGGAAACCCTCTGTGTTTTCAGCACTAGTCCCAGGATCAGTAGCTAGTGCCCACAGTTAACAAAGATGAATATTACAATCATACACAACGGAATAATAAATAAAGAATTCATCTTTTAATATAACATGTTGAACAACCTTAAGGTCAACTTACAATTGTGAAGCCTAGATGGCTTCAACTCAGAGTAAAATGAACAGCAGCGGAATGAAGAACGTCGGTGAATCCCATCAAAATACCACAGGCATTTCACAAGGTTCAACTCCTAGATATTCGCCTACTTGCAGAACTTCTCCTTCTTCGAAGACAAAGATTTCTCCTTAACTGGTGATGTTTTGTTAAAGCAAGGGTGAGTACACAACCGTACTCAACAAGTCATGCACAGAATGCAGTTCTATTACTACATGCATGGCTTATTCCAAAGGAATGGCTGAATGGTTCTTTTGCAATAAAGCAGCATTCACAAATAATCATAATAGATATAAAAGCAGTAAAACAATAATGCCCATAATAAATTTCGTAATCATTCTCAAGTAAAGCATTTCTCATCCTTAACAAATTTCCATATCACAATGTCCACATTCCCAACCTCATTTTTATCAAAATCTAACCCTTGACTGTAATCCCTGAGCAATGTTCAATACCGTGAACACGGCTATTGAATAGTTTTTACACTCGCAGAGGTTATACACTTTACCCACAAGATATAATCAACTCACCACGTCGGTAGTGAATCGCCATACAATAGTATGCGAATGAGTGATCATAACAAAACCTTTCCAAAGATCCGTCTAAACCCAGTACTGCCCGCTAAGGTTTCAACACTAGTGGGACTGGTTACCACATCCAGGGCCCCCCTCTTGCGCCTGTGAGTTTTACTACCCGCACACGGGACTCACTCCACCACGACGATCATCAAGAATAGATTTCACAATTTACTCAGCTAGGTTCGTCCCATTCCGGAACTTGTGGTTGTACGAATGACTCAGGTCAAAGGCTCGCAAGGTTAAGTCCTTAGTTGACCGAGGCAAGACTAACCAAAAGTTCATCACATCAACATGTCATAAAACCAAATGCGACCGCCCAATTGCCACTCATGGCCCACCAAACCAAATGCGACCGCCCAATTGCCACTCTTGGCCCACTAGAAACAATCTTAAAACCAAATGCGACCGCCTAGTTGCCACTCTTGGCCCACCAGAAACAATCTTGCCACTTGCCTCAGTCTAAATCACTTTCCCACCCCAGTCCTTTACCATGCACCATGTGCCATTATCAACTCAATAACACATGTCTCATTCTCAAAAACATGTTCCATATCTTATTAAGTCAATATTAACTTTAATTTTCCAAAATCATGACAAATCTACGTGGCAGGGCTAAGCACACTACATACGGTCTAATTAACCCAAGTTGGCAAATTATTAATGTCCAACTATTAATCCACAATCTAGGGCGACAAATGAATCATGTCATACAAATAATAGAGACAAAGTGGCAATAACAAGTAGGTTGATTATCTAATCCCAGATTAATTGAAATCAGTTTATTTCAAACTAGCATGCAATAATTTCAAACGAAGTAATTTTAAAACATGGGATCAATATGGTCAAAGCACAACTTGCCTGGCCCTTGCAATTTTTATTATTGTTTACTCTTTATCTTCGATCCTTGATTCTCGATCTTCAATCTCCGCTTGCTTGATCCTCAGCTCCTTCGAGCGACTTCCGGCAACGCGTCTAACGATAAACAAACACAAATACAACAAAACTCAAAAGGCAATTCAAACAAACTCCAAATTAAGATTAGATTTTCAAAGATAAAACAAGGATAAGTGGGACCAATATCCACTGCGATTCAATATGGGGTTCAGTCATACATCGATGAAAAGGCTCGATGATGACAAGACAGCGACGATAAGAAGACGAGGCTAAACTCAAGGTGATAGGGCTGGATCACATCAAGGCGAAAGAAAAGATGATGACATCACACTAGGGCTTCCACTTGCATGCACCCATGCGATGACAGCGATACGATGAGAGCAAAGCGTTAACGGCGGGACGTTAACCATTTAAACGTTAACAAATAAACGTTAGCGATGGAACATTAACGGCGGCGTTAACGATGAAGGTGAAGCGATGACGGGCGCTCATGGAATAACAAGGTGGCGCCGTCGGTGCAATGACATGGCGGCGATAGAATGCTACCAGGGCGGCTAAGCGGGGCGCGAATCGATAACAAAGAACTAGGTTGAAAAGACGACGGTTATAAACCGGAACAAGGCTCTGACGGCAAACGGGGACCCAAATGAACTTCGCCGATGGGCAAAACAGTGAATGACGATGCTACCCACCGGATTGATCACAAACTGCCGATGAACGGCTCCCGGAGCTAATAGATCAAACTACCATAACTATTAAAGTACTGCACGAAACCTAACCAAAATTTACAGAGAGTTATCTGGGACTATTTGGCACAAAGTGACATGAACGGATATGAGTTTTACCTTCTGGATCAACGAGGAACGCGCGGCGAAGTTTTCTGCCGTCTGCAACGCAGTCTGATCGGAGAAAAGAATTTTCTGCGCAAAGTTACGAGGACAAAACTATGGGTTAGAGTAAGCACCATGTAGGAAACATCAAGATGAGTCTATCATAAAAATTTCACGGCCAAATTCGCAAAAACGAGGGAGAACGGGCTCTGGCAATATTTGATCTTTGGGCGGTCATAACTTTTGATTCAGTGGATGAAATTGTGCCAAATTTGGATGGAACACAGAGGGTACCTTGAGGCACGACGTGACATCGACGGATCTTGAAAATAGTCGACGAGTTGACAGGGAACGCAACGCCAAAACAGGCCGACGTGGGGGCGGAGCTCGGGGCGATGCGGCGGTGCGGCTGCTCTGTTTGGAATCTTCCAAAACTGTTTCACAGGAGTGTTGCAAACATCATGGGGGTGCTCCACAAGAAATTTGAGGATGAACGGAGTTCGAGAGTGCCCGGTAGAGCTCACCGAAGTTCTCACCGGAGTTGGGGAAGAAGGCTTTCCGAGGAAGATCCGTTGGGATTCTGATGCTAATTTTTGAGTACGATGTGGGGAATGAGGAGAGGAGTCTAGGGTTCAATTTTCAGCTACAAAGGAGCGGTGGATCAATATGAAAAGCTCGCCGGAGTTGGGAAAGAAATCGGTGGCCGAAGGTGCTCTGTTAGGTATTTTCAAAATCTGATTTTACTGGAGATAGAGGACGATAAGAGGAAGCTCTGGTAAAAATTTCAGATTAAAAAAGTTTGGGAGTGACCAAGAGAGCTCGTCGAACTTTTCACCGGAGTTGAAAAGAATGGCACATGCAAGGAGATCCAGAACTCTGATGGGAAAAATTCTAATTGGGTTATAAAGAGAACGCACGTAAGAATCTGTTATTCAATTTATACGGCGATCGGACTAGCGGATCGTCAGGAAACGCTCGCCGGAGTTATGACTCGAATCTGCCGGAATTACTGTAGCGTTACTGTTTATTTAATCCGAATTAACCAATAAAATCAAAATAAATATCAAACGACGGTTCAAAAATTTGGGAAAAATCTGGAACATCACTCACAGCCTTGGTAACACAAATAAAATATTATTACATAAAATAATAATTTTATTCATGTACAGTAAATACTTTTATACTGTTTTTAATATCTTTTTAATTTGAAAAATACTAAAACAACCCCAAAAATTCTAAGAAAATTCAGGGAGTTTAATTAGGACATTTTGAGATCAACTAAAATATTTTGGTACCACGAAATATTTTATTTTTATATCAACATATATTTTTATTTTGTTAAAGCTTTGGAAGGCTTTAGAAAATATAGAATTTGACAAATGTAGGAAATTTACATAAAAATTTCCTTAGGTTTATTATATTAAATAAGATAGTTTTAGCAAAACCAAATCTTTTATTTTGTCTCCAAATTATATTTTTAATTGATGAGACTTTTGGAAATGTTTTGAAATGGAATTTGAATATAGAATTGCCTGAACAATTAATAATTCAAATTAAAAATCCAAATAAAAATCCAATTAACATCTAAATGTTTAATTTAATAATTTTAATTAGTTTTTAGCAAATCTCAAATTTGGGAAATTCACGAGATACAAAGGACCTTTGTAAAAACTAAATTTTAAATTACTTGATGTACCTGAAGGCACATTAAATTGTTTTAGATTTAGAAAATTCTAAATTAAGCTTCTTTAATCAAATAAGATTGATGTAAAATTTTTGGAAAGCTAATTTAAATATAAATTTTTGAAGTCCCAAATTTTGGGATGTTACACCCCGGCCGCCTGTGGCCGAGCATCGGCCCGCCTGGGCCCGGGTCGCCGGACCTCCTGCTGGGGCTGGTCCTGCGCCTGGCGAGGTTGAGGCCGACCTTGGCGAGATTTGGATCCCTCCCGAGCTTGATCTCGGACTTCAAGGACCTTGCACTGGCCATCCGCCGAAACGACCACCCGCGGCAGACCTCCGCCGCCCCTGCGATCATGCTTCCGCTTCTTGGCGGTGGTGCCGTGGTCGGCGCCCCTAGAGTTGGACGGGCCGGCCTCTGTTTGGTTTAGACCAAGCTTACCTTGGTCGTAGTCGCGCTTCCAGCGGACAACGTCGTCCGCGTCCGCGTACCGCTCCGCCATGCGGAAAAGCTTGTTGACGCTGAGCCTCGAGGTGATCTCCAGGTCTTCGGTAAGGCACCAATCGCGGACGCCGAACATGAAGGCTTTAATTACGGCTTCGTCGGAGATGCTTGGAATCAGGTTCCTTGTGCGGATGAATTGCCGCACGAAATCACGCAGCGGCTCGTTCTTGCCCTGGATGACACGATCCAGGTCCTTCTCCATCCCCGGGTGCTCGTAACAACTCTGAAAGTTGGACCGAAGGGCGTTCTGGATTTGGCGCCACGACCTGAAGGAACCAGGTTTCTGGTTGAAAAGCCAAGTTCGCGCGGCGCCGTCTAGGACGGTCGGGAGGTAATTGGCCATGACAAGCTCGTCACCCCCGGCCGCCAAGATAGCGGTCGAGTAGATAGACAAGAATTCATCGGGGTTCTTGGTCTGTCAAAACGCTTCGATCGGTAGCTTGGGCCGAGCCGCCACCGCCGCGTGACGCGAGCCGTCAGAGTATGCCATGCAGCCATAGGCCGGGACAGGAGCGCGCCGGGTGTGGTCATCACCGACAAGGTCCCTGCTGCTGCCGTATTCGAAGTCGAGGCTGCCTCGGCGGCCCGACCTTCGGTGGGAACGACCATGGTGCTAGGCACGAGAATCACCTGGCAGGTAATGCAAGCGGTCCTGGACCCTGCGACGCCTGTGCGGAACGTCTGGGGAGAGGTCCGCAGACCTGCTGCCGGTCGACTCGGAGTTTGTGTGGCTTGGCTCGGGCCGGGCCCTGCTTGGTGCGGTGCCCGCAGGACGCCGGTGCGTCTGCGTCAAAGCCTCGTCCCGAGCCCGCTGCTCCTGCGTAGGAGGCGTCCAATGGGTGCGCGGGCGACGGCGTGACGTGTTGTCATCGCTTTTCTGGGAGCGGATCCCCGAGTGCTGACTTCGGTGCTGCGGAGGACAACCTCGGTCGCAGCCCGATCGAGCTCTTCGGCCAGGGCCCAGCCAAAGAGCTCCGACCTCGCCCTATCGGGGTCAGCCATGACCCGGGCGATAGCGCGGAGGCGCTCCCCCGTGAGAGGGAGCCTGGGCGGCCCAAAAGACGTGCTGGCCTTCTCCTGGGCCTCCCGCCGGAGGGCGGTTACGACTTGGTTAATGGCGACATGCACCATCCGGCGAGCGTCTTCTGGGGTCTGCGGATCACAGTCATCCGCATTTCCCTCCGTGCCTTGACCGTCCGCCATCAGAACGTGATGCTCGAGTGGCGGCGGCGAAGGCGAAAACAGGGACACGGAGTCGGAGTCCGTGCCCGAATCCACGCTTAAGGAAAGTCCGTCAACGAAGTGCGCCATGCTCTTGGGTCCTTGATGTCGTTCCTGCGAAAGAGCGAAGCAATCGGGCCCCACGGTGGGCGCCAGCTGTCGACGATCGGGATCGCCAACCACGAGAAATGAGATGGGGGGTCGGTGTGATGTGGGACCCGAGCTGCGCTTCGCTCGGACAGAGGAAAAGAGTAGATGTGGTGATGGTCAGAGCAAGGTGACAACGAAGGTGAGACCGAGATTTATACTGGTTCGAGCCCCTGTGGAGGTAATAGCTCTACTCCAGTCGCCTTCCGGCAGTTTTCTTGGCTATTTCTGAGTACAAGGGTGTGTTACAGCTCAAGTTTAACAATGGCTATATCTAAGCTCGAGCTATGGCGTGTTGTGTGTTGTCTTCATGTGTCCCCAAAAGACTGCTCATCCTTGGTCTTTATACCTCCTCTGCACGCAACGGACGGGAGAGATTCCTGGGAAGTGGCCTTCATGCACGTTGAGGGCTGGCAGTAACCGCTACAAATGATGGGGACGGGGTTGCCCGAACTTCCGTCAGGTGGAGGATAAGTCGATTAGGCAGCGCGAGACACACACGATCCGGCTTCTTGATCGGCACGATCAAAACCCCTGCAATCGCAGCACCCGCGTCCTCGGTTATCAACGTACCTTTGCCGGTTGACCTGCCACTGAAGGCTACTCCTGCCAATGAATCGAGAACACAAGCAAGAACAAGAAAGATGCAACTGAATTTGCAATTGAGGATGAAGCTCACGAGTTGGGGTCTCACAAACCGATGAAGCGGCGACCTTTGTTCAAAGACAGAATTAATCTAAGCAAAACCCAAATCAATCCCTAGCGGCGGCTACTGGATATAAAGGCTAGGGGACGTCCTAGAAACCCTAGACGCGTCCGTGATGGACTCCAACACGATACATGGGCCAACGGCCCAAATTGGTGACGCAGCACCCTGGGACAGATTCTGTCCGCTAACTTGCAACGTAAATTTCCGTCGACTCCGAAGTCTAAATGACGTGAAACTGGTGCCATTGTAAAGATTATCTCCTTAGCTTTCGAGGCATATGTGGATCATCGAAATCGGAGCCCGTTTGTGGCCTGGGCGATAATTTTAGTGAACGCTGCTCCTGGTGGCCGAGGTAGTCGACTCCGAGATGAATTGGACCTCCAACTTGACTTGGACACCCTCCTTGCCTCCCTCCTGGTCCTTGCTGGTTTCCAATGCCTTCATGGTCCTCTCCAAAGTTCCTAAGTACAATATAATCAATAATATCATTAGGTAGCATACCATTCTCACAAGTATCAGCACGGGCACTTAGGAACGAGCTCACCTGTTGATTCAATTGCCGTGCTCGTGCTCTTGTGATGGGTCCTTGCATCACAACTGGAGGAGTCTCGGGCGTATGCATTGGAGTGATGTCCTCATCAACAAACTTGTTGCACGCACCTGCTCCTCCCCCACGACCCGCGCCTTGGGCAACCGCTGGTCAAATGGTTGATCCGAAATCCAAGGGTGGACCACGGCCCCGAACAAGGGCCCGCCCGAGCTCGAGGTCGCGGGGCCGCAGCTTTCGGTCCAGCCAGCGCTCTAGGTCGAGCGCCTCGGCATGCACCCAGGTCGTGGCCGGGGGCCTCCCGAGCTTGGGGGATCCGTTCACCGTGCGCCGGCCGGTCAAGGGACGCCCAGCCCTCGTCAACTGTGCTTTTCTTGATTTTATGAGATTTTCTTTATTCCTTTTTGTTTTTATTTAATTAGGCCATTTGCTATTCTTTATTTGTTTTGAGCAATTTGTTGTCGATATTTAGCTAGAAGTATTTTATTTGGGTTCCAGAGGCCCAAAGGTATTTTCTAGATTTTTTTTGGATTTTTTTGAATTTTTCTGCCATTTATTTTGTCTTTATTGATTTTTTGGATTTATTTTAATTCGGAAATGCATTTAAAATCGCCTCAATAGTATTTGGGCCGAATTTCCTCGATCTGGCCCAATTCTGCGCTCAGCCCAACCCGTCCCGCCGAAAACCCTAGCGCGTCATCGTTGTCGTTGTCTCGCCGCGCCTTCACCCGCTGCTGACCATCTGATCCAGCCGTGTGTGCGTCCCTGATGCAGCCATGTCGCCTGTCCGAATTTGCTGTGCCACCGGAATCCCGCAATCAACGGGATTCATTTCCGTCCGCCGCACAGACGCCCAGGACCCCTATTTATTGTGCCGCCGCCACCCTCGTGATGTCCACCTCGCGTTGCACCTTATGGTCAAAGCCCGCACGTCGAGATGCCCTCATTTTTCCGAGCGAGCTCACCGAAGTTCCGAGGCCTTTCGCCGCACCTTGTGCCACTGCCGATCCATCTTCGCCGTGTTTGAGGAAACCGTTGAGTTGCCCGTGCCAAGACGCGTCGACCGTGCCATCTCTTGTCACCGGAGAAGCCCCGTAGCGCCGTCGCCGTGGTCATCTTCTTCCTCTCTGGCAAGGATCTGCTCTGCCGTGCCATCACCACCGAAACGCCGTTAGGTCGGTCATCTTCTTCAACTCCGGTGGAGCCGCGCCGCCGCACTGCCATCGCCGAGTTTGAGCATTGCCAGCCGTTGGATCGTCATCGAACCGCCGAAAGGAAGCCACGTTGCGGATTGAGTAGCATTCAACTCGGGTAAGTGGCCACCGTTAGATCTTAGATGAAGGGTTACGATTGCGCCACGTCGATTAGGGCAATAGTAAAATACTCGGGTACTCGTCACCGTTCGATTTGGATCGGATGGCTGTCGCTTCGCCACGTGGTAGGATAGACAGTAGCCGTTAGATTGGTTTTAGATGGCCTAGATTGTGCCACGTATCAGCCGCATCAGATCAGATCAGTGCTGACGCCATAATTCGGATTTTCTTTTTCGAAAATAATTCGGAATATTTTGATTTTTCAATTTTATGGATTTTTCAGGAATTTGAATTTTTCGAGGGCTCGTTCTCCCTCATACGAACTCCGATTGAGGTGATTCAAATTCCTAAAAATTTGTAAAATTGAGATCTATCTAATGGTGATTTTTGTTGGATTTTTAGAGTTTGTTTGCTCTTTGGTTTTGGTGTTTATTTGCTATTTCTTCTCGATTCGCATAGACGTTGAATTGTGCGAGGCTTCGGAGGAGGAATTGGCAACTCAAGAACAAATTTCAGATCAAGATCAGGAGCTTAACCAAGGCAAGTTGTGCTTTGATCATGTTGCACCCATAAGCTAGATTAGTTGCTATTTTGATTTACTTTATTACATGTTATTTTATGTGTATAAATGATTTCAACATAAATTTGGGATTAGCTAATGTACCCTTTGGATTACACCCTACCTTGCTAATTGTATGCCATAATTCACTTTTCACCCTAGGTTGGTTCACTATAGTTGGTTAATAATGAAATCAACATGGATGGTTAGATCGAATTAGAATTGCTTAGCCATGCCACGTCATCACATGTTCATGAAATATTGATTATTAATCTTGATTAATGGAATATGGAACAATGATATTAACTTGTGTGTCATGTGTGGTCACACAAAGAGATTGAGTTGTTGTGGCGAGGAGGTCACGCAACGATGTTGACTTGTGGATAGCACGTGGTGCTTGGTATTCAACCGGGGTTGGTAATCACTTGGATCGAGGCAAGTGGTAAGGGCAAGTGTGCTAGGGTGGGCCCGATGTGCAGAGGGTATGTGCAAGTCTTGCTTTGATCAAACCTAAGGACTTAACCTTGCGAGCCTTTGACCTGAGTCAATCGTGCAACCACATGTCTGTTATGGGGCAGCCTAGCTGACTAATTTGCAAAACCTTAGCTTGAGTACTATCGTGGTGGTGTGAGTCCGGGTGTACGGAGGAAACTCATATGGCGCAAGAGGGGGGCCCTGTTGTGGTGGTGTAACCCTTCAGTGTTGAAACCTCAGCGGGTAGTACTGGGTTAAGGTGATGCATTGTAAAGGCTTTGTTATAATCATTCGCCCGTGTGGTGCATGGTTGTATCGTGTGGGTAAAGTGCACAAGCTCTGCAGAGTGTACAAACTATTCGGATAGTCGTGCTCACGATATTGAGCAAAACTCAGGAATTACAGTCAAGGGTTAGTTTAATAAAACGGACAACTGAATGGGATGGCAGGATGCCATATGGATAATGGAACTTGACTTAGGATGGAAATTTGATTTACTTGAGAATCTTGGAATCTATTACTGTTATTATTTGTTTTAACTGTCTTTTCAATCTACATACTGTATGTGTTTGCAAATGCTGCGTTACTGCAAGTATACCCTAAGCAATTCCTTTGGAATAAGCCTTGCATATAGCTATGGTAGGAATGCATTCTGTGTACAACTTGTTGAGTGCTTTTGTACTCACCCTTGCCTATCAACAACCAACAACAGTGGAGGAATCATCGCCGTTATTGGAGGAGGACTTTCAGGTGGACACGAGTCACTAGGCCAATCCTTATCGATGCTTTGTGGTGTCTTGATAGGACATCTAAATCTTTTGCTATATTTTCCGCTGCATTTGTTTAAGTTTACTTCAGTCTAGCCCATGTGGCAGAATAATGTAAGTGATCATAAGATCATACACTAGTTATATTAAATAAATGAAGTCTTATTATTCTTATCGTTGTGTATGATATGATGCTTACCGATGTTAAGCTGTGTGCACTAGCGTTGATCCTGGGAATAGTGCGGTAAAACATAGTGGATTCGAATTGGTGAATTCGGGTCATTACATTGAACCGTCTACTTCCGCAACACTAAATCAAATTCAACCCATAGATGTGGATGAGAAGGAAGATGATCAACGTCGTCAACCTCTACCTCGAAGAGTTCATCTTGTGATCTCCAAAGATCATCTAATAAATCAAATATTGGGTGATGTTAGTAAGGGCGTTCAAACTCATTCTCGTGTTGCCTCTTTTTGTGAACATTACTCTTTTGTGTCTTCTTTTGAACCCTCTCATGTAGATGAGGCATTAGAAGATCTGCATTGGGTGAACTCATGTCAGGACCCAGATTTGCAAATTCGAAACCCTCTTTGTATATTGCACCAATGCAGGATCACACTAGTGCACAAAGTGGCAACACAGATGAAATATCATTCCATACAACGAATTAACTAAGAAGAAGCAAATTATTATTATTTAAAGCAAATAACCTTATGGGCAAGGTTCATACAACTATGCCTTATGGGCTTAAGAGACAAATAAAACATTGCAGAGGAAAAGATATAACTTGGGCTATTCGATATGCCACAGGCAATCGTCTAGGGAACACCTTCCTAGTTCATGTAGTCTTCATAATATTCCTCCTCATGATATTCATTATTTTCTGGTTTTTCCTTAGCAACTGATTAACAAAGGCATAAAGTCATGAGTACAAAAAGTACTCAGTAAGCCATAGAGAAATGATGCAATATTCATGCAAGGCTTGACAAAGGATAGTCATATGGTTCATTTACAGAAAGCAATAACTTGAATTGAAATACAGTAAATAGATTGAAAGCAGATTGATGAAAAAGATAATAAATAACTGGTAAATTAATGGTAGACAACATGAATAGAATGGCAAGGCATCACCCTACACCATCCAACACAATTATCAATCCACTAAATTCAACAGTATAGCTTTAGACAACAAATGTCGGGACTGGATTTTTAAACCCGAACCCTCTGTGTATAACCGTACTAGTCCAGGAAAAGCTAGCACACACAGTAAAAACAGTGATGATAATACAATCATATCACAAATCACATAATACTTATTAAGCAGAAGGAATTCGTCTTATGGCCAAATTATTACAAATAAGTAGCCTTATGGCTTGAGTTCAATAAGAAGCAGTGGAAACAAAATAACAGCAGTAAAATGAGCCAATCCATTTGCCCAACAGGCAATTGACTGGGGTACACATCCTAGTAATCCGGGTCGCCTTCATCATAACCACAAGCATAGAATTCGTAGTCACCTTCAGCTTGAGCGCACTCTTCTGTAGAAAGTTGGGATGTCGCAAGGGTGAGCACAAAATATACTTCGCAAGTCTTGGAAACATAATGCATGATAACTATATGCATGGCCGAATAATTGAAGGCATAATATGGCTCTTTTAGCATAAAGTAGAGTTTAACTTTAAATACTAATAGTAATTTTTCAAAGCATCATTTGACCAAAATGTAATGGAGTAATCGTTGAATTTGATATAACAACTAAATAGATTCCAACCATCTAACTGGCTCTAACTGCCAAACCACAACCCGAGAGTTCCAACCACTCACGGATTACCAAGCCATCATTTTCATTTAAAACAAAACCATAAGATCTACAATGTGCTAGCGTACCTTGTCTGCCCTTGACCGTGAGCACGGCTACTCAAGTTGTTTTAACTCTGCAGAGTGTGTACAACTTTACCCACAAGACATGATCGACTCTTGTTGCCATTCAATTAACACACTTCCTTTGGTGCGTTAGCAGAGAGATCATGACAAGGCCTTTACAATGCATGACATCGCTATTAACTTCGCCCGCTAAGGTTTCACCACTGTTAGGGTTCTAGCCACCTAGCACAGAAGCCCCCTCTTGCACCTTGCGAGTGTTTACATCCAGCACCCACATCCTACCAAATGGCAAAGCCAATAATGAGACACACAAATTAATTAGCCAAGTCGTACCCATATAGACTTGTGGTTGTACGGTATTGCTCGGTCTATGGTAACACATGCTTCGGCCTTAATTGACTAGGGCAGAATATTCACTTTACAAGGTCTCATGCATCCAGCACCCACCAAACATCCATCCACCGTGGTCTAAGACATTTTCTTTTTATTTCATTTAATAACAGCAGCAATACCAATTGCCACAATTTCACAAATAAGTTTAAACCATGTTTGAAGAGTTTCCCATAACGGCATAATACCAAAACGTTTAAGCTGGACTAAGCAATTCTTCTGTCCCATGCTACACTATTGGTTATCACCAGATAAAGTAGCTAGTATTATCTAGGGTGTCAAAGGTTCGTCATGAATAATGTCAATGAGGGTATAACAAAGTTGGTATTTAACTATCCCTTAAACCACATTTAAGGTACATTGCCTTAAAGTAAGCATGCATAATTTAAAATAACATAAGTTTTTTTTATAAAATTTGGGATCAACATGCTCAAGGAAGACTTACCTTCATTGCCTCCTGCTGGTTCTACCTCTGCTTGCTGATTTGCTTGAGTTTCGACCGTGTCGTCTACACGTGAAATGAGAACAAAAAAAGAAATAAATTCAAATAAAATTCAAAAATAGATAAGAATGGTACTGGAAGATAGATCATGAATTTAAATGAATTTAGAAATTTGAATAACTGGAATAGGAGCTCGAACGAAGGAGAACGGGCTCCTGGAAGTTCCTCGAATTAGAAAATCAGAAAAAATAGAAAGGGGTATCACATGGCGCAATATGATTGGCTGAAATTTTGGATTTTTGGGAAAATCAGAAAAAGAAAAAGAAATGCCGACTAACACATGGGGCCCACATGTCAGTGGTTCGGCTCACGTTGAATCGAGATCACCGAGAGGACTTGCGAAGACGTGGCGGATCGGCTTAGGTTGCGTGCCATCCGGTGGCTAGGGCTGATGCGGTAGTTGATGAGGCAATTGACGAGATGGTTGACGAGGATAAGCTACGTGATGCACATCCAGCGGCGGCTCGGGATCAGACGGCGGAGGGATAAGAATGCGGGCGGTGGCGACGTGGTGCGATTCGAAATGCTGGTGGGCGATCGGACCGCCACCGCTTAGCGAAGGAGGTCGACGGCGGGGCGGCGACGCTGTTCCATCGAACGCGAGGAAGACAACATGGCATACGGTGGAAAGGTGATGGATCGGGCTCGACTTTGCTCATATCGGGAAGGAGACGCGGGCAACACATAGAAATGAGCGGTGTCGGCAGAGATGCACCAGAGCAGCTAAACAATTGGGAGAAAAGCTTTGGGTGGCGGCTCAACTCTGGCAACCTCGTTCTTAGTGATGGAGGGGTCTCGGCCAGCTCGAAGAAGGGCAACGACCGTAGCGCAGAACGATGAATCTCGGAGGGGGGTGTGCTCTTTAAATAGGGCCTCTTGGGAGGCATGCCAAACATGGAATATGAGGGCAATGGTGGTTAGGGTTTGCACGACACTAGCGGCGGCGGTTGTGCGTAGGACCTGGGCTGTCTAGGCTATGGGCGGGCCGAGCGATGCATGGGCGAAGTAGGCCGGGAAGGGAATAGGAGTGGGCCGCAGAGATGGGTTGCGAAGCGGGCTAGCGCAGCAGGCCGAACCGGGCCGAAAATGAAATAGAAATGGGTCAGAGAAGATTCGGCCTGAGAGATTTTAGAAATAAAGATTATTTTCCAAATTTAGAATAAAAGTAGATAAATACAAATAAATAGCAAATAAATTCAGAAAAATCTCCAAAAATACAGAAAAATTCCTTAAGGCACAATGAACACAACTACAACTGGAAATATTTTGTTTGATGGATAGATTAGTCAAATTAAATCCTTTTATTAATAGAAAATTCAAATTAAGCTTTTTTTAATTCTAAGGAAATGCAAATGGTTCATTTTCAAATTTAAACATTCCAAGACTCAAATTTTTGGATGTTACACAAAACAACAATGAACTCTCCGTTCACATTCCAACCATTCCACATTCCCACATTTCATGAAACACTCTATACCTCGTGTGAAATTCTCAGGCTTATCCATGACCTCTGACACAGCATTCGAATAGTTTTATACTCTGTAGAGATTGTACAGCTTTACCCACAAGACATGATCAACTCTTGTTACCAAGCGCTATGAACACACTTTCTTTGGTATGTCGGCAGAGATATCATGACAAAGCCTTTACAATGCATGTCTAAGCTCGGTACTGCCCTCTAAGGTTTCACCCCTCGGGGCCCCCTCTTGAGCCATGTGAATCTACCCGTCCATCCAAGAACCCACACCAACAATTGGCAATACTCAAGACTAGACATTGCAAATTAATCAGCTAGGTCTGTCCCACACCAGACTTGTGGTTGCACGGTTAGGCTTAGTTCAATGGCACACAAGATTAAGTCCTTAAGTTGTCTCAGGCAAGACAGCCACATCCCAATGTGCTAGAAAGCACCCCCTTTACTGCACGATCACTTGCCCGAGGGAAAATATTTTATTCAACTAAGACCAGTGGCATACCCTACCATAGTACAATAAATTTTACAACAGTAGCTAACGGCCACAATTAATATCTCATTAAGTCAAGATTAGCATTAATTCACATGTGATATGAATCTCCTTGTACAACTAAGCAGGTCTAAACATAGCTACGATAACCCACTGTTGGTAATATGGTTATGTCCAACTAGTAATGTCCCCACCTAGGGTTTACAATGTATACATGGCATCCCAATAATCAAGGTGGCATAATATCAACTAGGTAAATAGCTATTCCCATAAGCTAAGCATTGATACACAAATAGCATGCAATTGTGCAAAATCAATTACTTTGCAAACATAGGATCAATATGATCAAAGGTTACGACTTGCCTTGCTGATCTAGTGCTGAGTCTTGGTCTTCAAAGTCTTCGTTCGCTTCCTTGAAATTAGCGTCTACCAAAAAAGAAAGCAAGAAAACCAAATAAATACCAAATAGAGACTCAAACAAGCTCAAAATTGAAAATAAATGGTTCTAGAAGATAGAGCTTGATTTTAGAAAAAAAATAGAAACTTGAATCACCTCAATCGGAGTTCATATGAGCAAGAATGAATCTTTGAAAGATTAAACCAGAGAAAATAGAAAAATATAATTTTTTGAAATTAAATTTCTAATGGAAAATCTGGTTTATTACGCAACGCTGATGCTAGCAGGGTTCACGACAGACTGAGTCCACCGAACCAGCTAGGCCTGACGTCATCGCTGACACAGTTGGAAAAGCTGACACGACACTAAGGTGGTGGCTGACCGAGCGCACACGTGGGCGCTAACACAGGTGGGACACGCAGACGGCCACACGTCATGCATCCAGCGGTGGGTGCTGATCGGGCGACGAAGAGGCAAGGACCAGGCGATGGAGACACGGCGCGATCCGGAGCACACGCCATGGATCAGACGGAGGGAAGCAAGGCTGTGGGTGACTACGACATGGTGAGATCCATGGTGCTCACCACGGATCGGACGGTCAAGGGTTGCAGCGAAGAACTACGGTGAGGGCGGTGGCACAACTCACTGGGAGCAGAGAAGAAGGCACAGGATGCGGCGCAAGAGCGATGAATCGGCACGAGACTTGGCGGATCGGAAAGAAGACGACATGAGCGACTCAATGACGCAAACGGCAGCGGCGAAGGAGGACTGGAGAGGCCAAACAATGGCAGAGAAGTTCTCGGATGACAGAGAAACTTTGACGAGGTCGTGCATGAAGACAGCGGTGACTTGGGCTATGCGAGCTAGGGCAAAAGAGGTGGTGCAGAGCAGGGAACCTTGGGCAGGGAGCGACAGCGGCTTAAATAGGCTCGGGAGGCGTGCAAACTTGGAAACTGCGAGCGATGGCATGCGGCGCAAGGACTCCAGTAGTGGCTAGGGTTTTAGGCGGTGGTGCAACGTTCTTTGAAATTGGCGAAGCGTAGATCAACAATGGCGTGGCTAAGTGGCGGGCGAGCCAAGAGGCTGAGCGGAGGCTAGGCTGGGCCAAGGCAAAGGAACAGGGATGAGTCGGAGATGAATAGGAACGAGCCGAGGAGAAAGATTTGGCCAAAGAGGAAATTAAAAATTAAAAACATTTTTTAAATTAAGAAAACTCTAGAAATTCAAATAAATCCAAATAAATTCCTATAAATATCAAATAAATCTCCAAAAATATAGAAAAATTCTTGGAGCATAATGAACCCAACAAAAACTAGAAATCGTTTGTTTGATGCATAGATTAATCAAATTAAATCTTTTTATTACTAGAAATTCAAATTAAGTTTTGATTAATTCAAGAAAAATGCAAATAGTTCATTTTCAAATTAAAACATTCCAAAACTCAAATTTTGGGATGTTACAACTCAATGCATGAAGAGCTAAAAAACTTTGCCCAGAATGACGTGTGGTCATTAGTCGAAAGACCCAAGGATCACAACGTAATCGGCACAAAATAGGTATTTCGAAACAAGCAAGATAAGAACAGTATTATGGTAAGAAATAAGGCTAGATTAGTGGCGCAAGGTTTTACATAAATCGAAGGACTGGATTTTGGTGAAATCTTTGCATCCGTAGCTAGATTAGAAGCCATTCAAATCTTGGTTACATTTGCATCTTGTTTTGATATTAAGTTATTTCAAATGGATGTGAAGAGTGCATTTTTAAATGCAGAAATATCCAAATTGGTATTTGTTAAACAACCTCCCAATTTTGAAAATCCTAAACACCCAAATCATATATACAAACTCTCTAAGGTGCTATATGATCTCAAACAAGCTCCTAGAGCACAGTATGAATGACTTAGAGATTTTCTACTTTCAAAGAGATTCAAAATTAGGAAGATTGATACAACACTCTTGACTAAAATAATAGATAGAGAATTCTTTGTTTGCCAAATTTATGTTGATGATATTATATTTGGCCCTATTAATGAAGATTGCATTTTTAGATGGATGTGAAGAGTGTTGTTTCAAATGGATGTGAAGAGTGCATTTTTAAATAGAGAAATATCCGAATTGGTATTTGTTGAACAACCACCCGATTTTGAAAATCCTAAACACCCAAATCATATATACAAACCCTCTAAGGTACTATATGATCTCAAACAAGCTCCTAGAGCACAGTATGAATGACTTAGAGATTTTCTACTTTCAAAGGGATTCAAAATTGGGAAGGTTGATACAACACTCTTGACTAAAATAATAGATAGAGAATTCTTTGTTTACCAAATTTATGTTGATGATATTATATTTGGCTCTATTAATGAAGATTTTTGCAAAGAATTTGGTGATATGATGTCTAAGAAGTTTGAGATGTCCATGATCAAGGAGTTGAGTTTCTTTCTTGGACTTCAAATCAAGCAACTCAAGAATGGGACATTCGTAAGCCAAACTAAGTACGTAAAGGATCTACTCAAGAGGTTTGGCATGGAGGATGCGAAGCCAATCAAGACTCTAGTGGCATCCAACAGGCATCTTGACCTCAATGAGGGAGGTAAACCTATAGATTTAAAGTTTTATCATTCTATGATTGGTAGTTTACTTTATCTTACCGCGTCTAGGTTCGATATCATGTTTAATATTTACATGTGTGTACGCTTTCAAGCTTCTTGTGAAGAGTGCTATTTAGTGGTTGTTAAGAGAATTCTAAGATATTTAAAGCATTCCTAAAATATAGGCTCATGGTATTCTAAGAGTGCTAAATTTGATTTAGTTGGATATTTGGATTTCGATTATGTGGGTTGTAAATTGGATAGAAAGAGCATCTCAAGAAATTGCCAATTTATAGGTAGATCACTTGTTTCATGGTTCTCCAAGAAACAAAATTCTGTAGCCCTATCCACTACCGAAGCCGAATATATATCCGCTAGTAGAAGAAGAAGCTCAACCCTCTAAGAGTGGAATTTGGAGTGATCTGCGCCAAATGTAGGGTGATGACTATTTTGCTCTCAAGGATCAAAATGAGTATGCAAAATCAAAGAGCGCCACTGACGACAGATTCCACACTGAGTTCCAACAGAAGGTATATTATGAGATATATAAAGAAAAGAACTTTGCAAATCAAAAATGGGTGAACTAGGATCATATATGCAAGTTGCCGCTATTCGCTAGCATGCCAAAGTTGTTTAAAGGAGCAGGGCTCATGGAGTTCTTGAGCCGAAGGAGTGATTATCACGAAGACATTATCAGGCAGTTTTATGCACAGTTCACATCTCTGATGATATGAATCAAATCACTTGGATGACAGGCTATGAGATCTTAACAGCAACTAAGAGTGATTTTGAGTATGCATTGGGGGATTTTCACAATGGATATCCAAGGATTCATGATGACAACACTATCAGCCTAGCACGGTAGTGTGCCTTCTATGATCCAGCTGCCACAATAAGGAAGCTTGGCAAGCTGACAAGTCTCCTACCTCAGCCTCAGTTAATAAACAAGATCGTTCGAGTCACCATTCATCCCAAGAGTGGAAACTTCGACAACGTCAAAGGATATGCATGGAATCTGATAAGTAAAATCATGTAGACGTAGAAGTTTGACGTCGTAGATTTCCTGCTTAGGGAGATTGACTCTTCTTCCATGGATCATGGCAAGAGGATCTATTTTACTCCTTTTATTATGGCACTCATCAGGAGGATAGCTGGGTAAAGAGGGCCTCTGCCATGTGTCCACAAGCCATACAAGCCCCAAGAGGCTCCTCCTCATGTCCTTGGTCATTTTGCACAGTAGCAACAGGCTCAGCATGCCCTAGTGCCATCTCACGATGCAGTTCTCGAGAGTCTAGCCAGTCTCCCTGTTGATCTCTTTGCCACACTAGATCTTGAGCATGCTCAGATGGAGAGCCACTTCGTCATAATTGATGAATATTAGGCTCAGACGCGATAGATGGTTCAGGAGGTCAAGAGCAGTGTGGATGCTTTCAATGCTTCCTTCTCTCAACGCTTAGATGATCTCAGCTCTTCTCTTGTGGTTAGAAATCTCTACTCTTGTGCTCAATTTACAATTCTAGCATTTTCATATTGATCTTGAGCTTAGAATTATTCATTGCCTATAACTTGATTATTGAAGCACTTAGTGATCTCTAGAGAACTTGGTCTTAAAATTATGAAAACTTGCAATTCTTGCTTAGTGATTTTATTAATTATAATTAGAGCCTAAAAATTTAGAAACCACCTATTCACCCCCTCTATTTGGTTATCCTTGATCATACAACTAGCTCTTCTGTCTTTGAGAACACTTCATCGATCCTCTCCTCCTTGACTTCGATGATTACTTCCTTCGAGATCTTCAGGGTTATCAGCAGGCACTCAATGCTTTCACCTTAGGTGTGGCATGTTGTCATCTAATCCAGACAACTCAAATAAGATTTTAACTTGATCCAGTAAGGAAAAGACTGAGGGAAATTTTAGCAAGAGAAGAAAGAATAGAAGAATGAGATAAGTCAAGAATATATTATTCTTTCAAGTTAAATATTTCCTTTAGAAAATAATTTTGAAGGTCCTATAAAGTCCTATAAAGATGACCAGACTATCTAGGGCCAAGATTTATAATTAGTATGGCTTTGATACCACCTCTTTCGGGACCCAAATATACAAATTCAAACCCTCTGTGTATATCGCACTAGTCTAGGATCACGCTAGTGCACACAGGCTAAACATAGATGAATACCATAATCATACATAGCGTAACATAATAAAAGGCACCATATATTAAATGACACTTGTTGAATGACCTTATGGTCAACTTACATGACTATGCCTCGCAAGGCCAAATAACAAATTAAACTGTAGCGGAATGGAACCGTTGGTAAACCCCTCAGTATACCACAGGCAACTGACAAGGCTCGATATGGACTCTTCATGGTACTTCTCCAAGCTGATATGGACTCCTCAACTAGTGATTTATTGATGGCATGGGTGAGTACTTAAAACACTCAACAAGTTATGCACAGAATGCAATTCTAACATAACTATATGTAAGACTTATTCTAAAGTAATGGCTATTTTGCAGTAAAGCAGCATTTATGAACCAGTACAATAAATAAGTTGTAAAAATAGTAAAATAAATAACAATAAATAGTAATTTTAGCATTTCAAGTAGACTAAATTATCCAATACTATGTCAAGTTCCAAACCATCCATTGATAACCTGCCATCCCTCCCAAGTTTTCATTTTATAAATCTAACCCTTGATTGTAATTCCCGAGCATTGATCAATACCGCAAGCACGGCTATTCGAATAGATTTTACACTACAGAAGTTATGCATTTTACCCAACAGGACACGATCATCTCTTATTGCCAAGCTATTAACACACTTTCTTTGATATGTCAGTAGAGTGATCATGAAAAAACCTTTCAAAAACCTTTATCCTGACACTGACCCTCTCAGTAAGCCAAACACTACCCCTTCCTTCAGCGGAGAAGGTTAGCACTGACAAATCATTAGATTGATGTGTGCCCATAGTACACCACATCCTCCGCTATAGCCACACTTTCGTGTAAGCACGCTTCTTTGTGATTATCCACCTGAGGTATCACAAGTCAAGATATTGGTAATCCTACTTAGTTAGATCCGTCCCATTCCAAACATGTGGTTGTATGATCATCTCAGTTCAAAGGCTTGCAAGGTTAAGTCTTTACTTGACTAGGGAAAGACTTCCACAAACTATCTGCCTTTCGGCCCACCTTAGTACACAGCCCCTTAGCACTTGCCCCAATATAAATTATTTACCACCATAATTGATTACCATGCACCATATGCGACCAATTTACTATGTCAGTGAGGTCTTGCACGGAGCAAAGGAGTGATACCCTGAGGTCCAGAAGCTCTTGTACTCGCTGTTCATGGCCTCAAGAAAGCTGTGCCACTATTTTCAAGCCCACAAGGTCATAGTTCCAACCAACTTTCCACTTAGGGAGATCCTAAGAAATCAAGACGCCGGTGGTCGAATAGCAAAATGGGCTATGGAGCTCGCCGAGTTTGATATCCACTTCTCAGCTCGTACAACGATCAAATCCCAGATCTTGGTAGACTTTGTAGCGGAATGGACGAATCCGGTGCCACCTGCTACCGAGCTCGATAGATCCGGAGAAGGTCGTTGGACCATGTACTTTGACAGGTCGCGAGCCTACGAGCACTCGGGGGCTGGAGTCATGCTGGTATCCCCCCAAGGAGATCAACTCTAGTACACCATTCAATTACACTTTGCCGAAACGAATAACGCGGCAGAGTATGAAGGCCTCCTGACCGGGCTACGAGCATGCAAAGCACTCGGAGTCCAGCGACTAACTGTAAGAGGCGATTCGCAGTTGATCGTACTAAGTTAATAAGGAGTATCAGTGTTCTGATAGCTCAATGGCGCTTTACTTGGTTGAAGTAAGGAAGATGGAGAAGTACTTTAGGAATTTCGAAGTGCTCTACATCCCCAGGAAGGACAATTCCCTGGCCGACCATCTTTCAAAGGTCGGTTCCTCCCAAATGCTCACTTCGGCGGGAGTGCTCGTCAAGCTCTTATACAAGCCTTCCATTCCCTCTGTAGAGGAGGCACCGGAGACGTGCGGTAACGCCTTCCTCCTCGAGCATGGTGCAAATTGGATGACGCCATTTGTCCAATATCTTGCACATGGGACACTGACCGAGGAAGAAGCTGAGCGTTCCCGGCTTATAAGGCGATCCTCTCCCTACAAGTTGATCGAGGGTGCCTTGTACCGCAAAGGAGCACTGGGAGTCCTCTCTAAGTGCATATCTCAAGAAGAGGGCAAATTCCTTCTTAGGGATATCCATGAAGGAGTATGCAAAGCTCACTCGTCTTTCAGGATGCTCATGAGCAAAGCCTTTCGATTGGGTTATTATTGGCCAACGGCTTTAGCCGATGCCCAGTCGATCGTGACAACTTGCCAAGTATGCCAGTTTCATGCTCGCAAAGCACATCAGCCGGCGTACGCGCTTCAAACCATCCCTCTGTCATGGCCATTCTCATCCTGGGGAGTCGATATACTCAGACCTTTCCCCCAAGGTCAGAAGGGCTGCAAATTCTTGCTCGTGGCCATCGACACTTTTACTAAGTGGATTGAAGCTGAACCCGTATCGACCATTTCGACTCAAGCAGCCAGGAAGTTCTTTCGCAGAAACGTGGTGACGCATTTTGGCATTCCCAATTGCCTCATCATGGATAACGGCACTCAGTTCACTAGCGAACTGTTCCAGGCCTACTGTGAGACATCGGGGCAAAGGTTTACTTCACCTCTGTAGCGCATCCGTAGAGCAATGGAGTAGCCGAACGAGCAAATGGGCAAATTATCCAAGGGATCAAGAAAAGGGTTTTAAAAAATCTCAGTCAGCATGGCCAATCGTGGATGGACGAGCTTCCTTCAAATCCTTTAGTCGATTCATATCTGACAAGTCAGACTCTGGTGAAACCCTTTCGGCTTCGTCTATGGTGCAGAGGCCATATTGCCCGTTGAAATAGTGCTGGGTTCTCCAAGAGTGCACTTGGTTGACAGTGTTGACCAGGAGCTTGAGCGTCTCCTTGACCTAGACCTCGCTGAGGAGACACGCGAATGGGCTTTGCTGCGATCCGCGGTTTACCTACAGGCTCTTCGTAGGCATGCGGCAAAATCGGTCTAACCAAGGACCTTGCAAGTTGGTGACCTAGTCTTACGACGAGTTCAGGACTTGTCAAAAGCCAACAAGCTGTCCCCCAGATGGGAAGGTCCATTCATGGTCATCTCGATGGCACGCCCGAGGGCTATCCGCTTAGCAATGGAGGATGGTCGGGTGCTCACCAGCTCTTGGAATATCGATCAGCTGCGTAAGTTCTTTGTCTAGCTTTCATTTACTTTCATGTCTCACGTATGCTCAGCGAGTTTTTTTATAAAGTTCGGTTCTTTCGCCCACGTGAATTTCATTCTTTCCAAGATTTCGTGAATGTCTCTGAGGTCACTACCCGTTGGTAAGCCGACTCAGTCTCACGCAAGGGCACACTTTTTTCCTCACAGTCTTGATGATGGGAAGAGCGCATGCTGGCAGGAACATTCACTTCAATCGGCCTATTCTAAGGTTCAGCTAGCGTGTGCAAGAACGTACAGAGTACCACGACCAGCGTCGAATCACTAATCTCGCCGCTAGAGGTCGCAGTCTTCATAAGCTGATTATTGTTCGCAATAGTCCTTCACTGCAAGTTTACAATCGCATTCAGACACCCTCTCGGATGGTCCCGAGCCTTAGCTCGATTCACGCGTGTTCGGTCTTCATGTACTCTGTCAGGCAACCGCATGTTCTTCCTCGTCAAAGCTATGCTCGCAACTTAGGGGCATGGGTTCGAGACGTTCAGGAAGTCAAGGTCGTGCGCGTTTCTTTTCTCCCGAACTACCCTGTGCTCGCAAATCAGAGAATTGGTGGTTAGGTTGTTGAGGGAAAAGCGCGCATTTTTCTAACTCTCCTGTGAACGAGCTTATGCTCTTAACTTAGGTGCACAACCTTCATTCACAGTGGGGGCTTAGTAGGGACGAACTATCGTGTTTTCCCAAAAACGCGCGCTTGTGTTTCATTCTACTTTTGTTCGTATCCTTTTCGTCTGCTCACCTTGTTTCATCTATTTTGTGCACGCACTCATCGAAAAGGGCAAATCGCCAAAGATACAAGACAAGGGCCAAGTCTCAGGGCAAAAATTATTTTTCATTCAGATCATCAACAAAGTTACATGAAGTCGAAGTCCTAGGCAAGGAGCTACTTCCTGAGCTTTGCGCCTCTGAGTGCTGAAAGTTTCTCCTTCGCCTCATCGAGGTCGGCTTCAAGATCGAGGACTCTCCTTTGAGCTTCGCGTCCTTTGCGAGCCTCTTGGCAAAGTCGCTTCATCTCCTCCTAGTCCTGGTTGGCGAGTTCAGTGGCCTCCTGGGCAGATTGGCTCAGCTCGTCTACCTTCGCTTCCAAGGCTTGAGAGCGTTGCTGTTCTTGCTCTAGCTTTAGCTTAAGCTCGCACATCTGCTCTCTATTCCTTGTGGCATTTTTTTTGTCTTGGCGATGCTTTGTCTGAATCTCCCAGTCCCAATCTTTAAGGTCGGCCAGCTCTCGCTCGAGCTCTGCTACCTTGGCATCATGCTCAGTAGTGAGCTTGGCCACAACCTCCGGAGCAACGGTCGCTGATTTGAAATCCACCATGGTCACTTGGAGCACCTGCGGGCACGAAGGTCTTTAGCTTTCGATCGTTTCCAAAGAAGAAAACTTTAGAAGTGGGGTACACTTACCCAGCGGAGATGGTCGCGGAGATTCTCCTAGAAGACCTTGGTGACATCTTCCTCCCGAAGGTCCGCGAGATCTAATGCGCGGGACTTCGGCTAGGGGACTTCACCTTCCTCCCGAGCATGCGTTTCGCTCGGGGCCTTCTCATTTCCCTCCCGAGCAAGAGTTTCACTCGAGGGCTTTGTATGTTCTTCCCGAGCAGGCATTTCGCTCGGGGGCTTCACGCTTTCCTCCCGAGCAGGTAGTTCGCTCGAGGGCGTCGTGTTTTCTCCCCGAGCAGGCTCTTCGCTCAGGAGCGTGAGGTCCTCTTCCTCCTCCCGAGCATCTGATATGCTCGGGAGAGCCAAGTATACGTCCTGGAGAGTTGGTCCCTCCAGGGTGGGAAGCTCTGCGGCATGCTGGTTGATCTTGTCGGCGAAGTCTTCTGCCGTCGCGAGATCGATGGCCTCGGCCATCACAAGGTCAGCAGCAAGGGCGAGTTGCCTCTTTGTGGCACGATCGAGGATCTCATCAGCCATAGCCCCAAAATCCAAAAAGCCCCTACGAGCTATCACGCCCACGTCAATAGAGTGGGGTTAGCTCAGACAAAAAAAAGAAAGAAGAAAAGAAAGGGGCAAAGGCAAAGAGCAAAAATTACCTTGGTTGAGTCCCTCGCAGTTGTCTTCAACGGTTTTGGCCGCCGCCGCGGCAGTGTGGCTAATCCTCGCCAACAAGGGGTTGACCACCTCCATGTCGACTGCCTCTAGAGTCTTTTACGGGTGCCGATGCTTCAAAGCAAGGGGCGCCGTGTCCTCATCCTCTTCCTTAGACTCTCTTGCCAGAGAGCCCGAGGTAGCTCAAGCAAGTTTGGCCTAAAGCGCAACGATCTCCCCCTTTAGGGCCTTGCGCTCGGCGTCCCTCACCTCCTCGGCCAGTCTTGCCTGCTCCATGAGCTGCTGCAAGCGAGCCATCAGACCTGGTTTTCTCTCGAAGTATCCCTTCATCCAGGCCTTCAAGTCACTTTCCTCCATTCTATCGGTGAACTCTAAGTGTCATCGGGGAGGGCTCTTAGTCGAGGCTGCCTGTGTCTTTAAGGGCCGGGCAGGCGGTGGTGGTGGCATCGATCGTTTCCCCTTCACCTTCTTGGTCTTGGCGGTAGGGACGGCTCCCCTGGTCGCGCGACACTGGCTTAAGTTCAGCCACTGCGGCCTCAAGGGCGACTTTCTCCTGCCAAAAGCAAAGAAAATGTTAGAAGATGCTCGGGATGTGTTCCCTCGAGCATGAATCGTGAAGATACTCACCACTTCGCCCCGCTCGAGCATGTTCTTCGGGACCTATCGCCCATGCTCGAGCTCTTTGCCCTTTGGGGTACCGAACATCTCGGTGACCCGTTTCTCCAGCCAATCATTGCTCGAGGCTACAATCGATCAAGAGTGAACGTTAGCATGAGCAGAAGTCATGCATAAGGGGCAGAAACTACCTAAGCTTAGGAAGGTTACTAAAGTCAGCTTCCCGGGTGAGGTCTTGCCACTCCGAGATTTTGAAGAAAGGATGTTCCCTCCTCCTCATTGGGGACACCCGGTTCTTGAGGTAGTCCCAAGCGATGTCGTGACCAGTGAGCCCCATGTTGGTGAGCTCACTGATCGTCATCAACGTCCGCTCCTCCTCGGCTTGCATGAGCGGGCACGTGGTCTTGACGGCTTGAGCCGTCGCTCCGGAGTAGCGGAGAGTGCTTCCCTTCGCCTTCTTCAGGTAGAACCAGAAGTCGGCCCAGCCCGACACCGAGCTCTTGTGCATGAAGACAGGGTATTCGTATGGTCAATTGGGCCGCAGGCGGAAGTATATGGAGCCAGTGGGAGAAGCCCCACCGATGCGGAACAAGGATTAGAAATGGAAGAAGAGGCTCGTCGTGGGCACAGTACCCACATATGCCTCACAGAGATGCGAGAAGATGGCCAGAACAAGAATGGAGTTAGGGTTAAGATTGGTAATCTCGCAATCGCTTTGAGCAAGTACGGATTCAATGAACTCACTATCGGGCATTCTAAGCCCGTTGACGGTATAGAGATTGCAGGAGAAGATCTCGTCGTTGTGCGGCACTGGGGCTCCTTCACCATCGGGGATGTGCCAGGTGTCCACATCGAGGTAGCCGAGGTCCTCGAGTATCTACAGCCTCTCCTTGCTGATCTTGCTCGAACCAAACTTTGCCATGAGGAAGGTTGAAGAAGAGAGTGCAGGAATGAAAGAGTTTAGGGTTTGGAAGATTTTGAGGCTTGATTGCGAGATGTGAATGAAGGATTTCTTAGTACTATTCCCACCGGTATATATAGGCAGAGAAGCTGAACGGGCCAAAATCTGCTCCCGCCTGTTCGTGAACCGACACGCGACGGCGCGCTCTTCGAAACTATCCAATAAAGGCACGGTTCCCAAAAACTGTCTGAACTACTCCTACAAGCTTCGCAGAGAAGGAACCGTCGTGACCTTTGGCCTCTTTTCCCGAGTTTCACTTTGGTCGGGTCTAGAGCCAGATGCTCGGTCCTCGCCAGAGCATGCTCGCCTGCGGGCAAGAGTTCCTCGGATGCTGCAGCAGTGTTCCACTGCAAGGTTCCAATCCCTCCTGTGAGTCTGAAGGCTCAAGGGGAAGGCCCCACCAAGTAAGTTTCCACTTGAGCATCGTGGGCTAGCTATCGGGGATTGGATAATTTCCATAAAGACTATCATACCACGGCAGTCAGTTTTTGGCCGACCATACTTCCCCTTAGATGGTGTCCCCAAGGAAGGTCCTCGGGTGGACTAGTTAGTGGGTCTGCTCTGACCATGTCCGGGCTCGTCCCTGAGCATGCGCCTTAGTTTCCCGAGCGTGCTTGCTCGGTTGTGTGCGGCGATCGGCCAGAGTTGAAGGAAAATCCAGAGCATGACTAGCAGGTCATGCTCGGTTCATAAAGACGACGTGGCGATAATTACACTGTAGTTTAAAATACCGTTAGGCTACTATCTAAGCCCATTATGTCCACGACGCAGCATGGCGAAAATCAAGGGAGGCAGTTAAGGCCACGTTCGGGCACGGTAATGGCGTGTTATTCGGTTGTAATTGCTGCAGTCACCTATAAATACCCCCGCTGTAGATTAGGGGAGGGACATGCTGACAAGAAACACACACATAGGGAGGTACGCACAACAGATTCACGCAAGTATCTTGTAAGCTTCCAAGCAATAGTAAGATCACTGGACGTAGGGTTATTATCTCGATCGTGAGAGGCCCGAACCAATATAAAATATCGTGTCCATTGCCCTTTCTAGCACCGTCCCCTTACAGCATTCCTCGGACGCAAACCCTTCACGGAAAAGGGGCCTTGGTTGATATCTCATTCAACAAGTAAGCTCGGCGGGGGATCCATTTCCCAAACGTCGACAATAAGTAATAGATAAATAACAATAATTAAATATTATAACAATAAAATGTATAAAATTCTAGATAATCTAAATAAATCACTAGAACCTCAATTCTGAAATTAAAAGGTCATATCAAAGTAATTTAATATGACATGAAAGGTAATTAATGATTTTTAACTAGTAACAATAAGTTTGTCAAAATTAAATAAAAATAATACAATGTTATCAAGATCTAAAAATTTTATATTGTCCTATGGATGGATAGACCTATCAACATTAAAACTATGAAAAATTAATAAAAGAGTTTGATGTTTTAAAAATTCAAAAATAGAAAGATAGAAAATTTGAAAGTAATAATGCCAGAATTTTTATTAATTAAATATAAAATATGTGAAGATGAAATTTTTAATGGAGATCATTATGGTTATAAGGAATCTCTAAAAAAATTTAAATTTTTTTGAGTAGATTTGGACTCCCAAAAAATCAAAATCAGAAAACAGAAATATGTGCATAGTGAATTGTTAGAATTTTTATAAATGCTATTGGTCATATCTCGGTCTGAATGTTTGATAGAATAATTTACCTTATCTAGCGAACATGCTGTAAAATTCTCAATAAATTACTATCAAGATAGCCAACGCATTCATTGAACCTAATCCAGATCAGTTCCTAGTCCAATCTTGAATTCACTTCTCCTCTCTCCGACAGCTGGGCCCGGTTTCCTGTTGGGACCCATATGCCACAAGAAATTAGCTAGCTACTCACTCTGAGGCTGTCCAGTGGGACCCAATATCTGTAAAGACACAATAGCCTCCTCTCCCAGTCTTCTTCTTCCTCAATGCGTCGAAGCCACGAAGCCGAATTCGAACTCTGTAGCTTGCATCATGTTTGCACCAGTTTTTGGAAACTACTAGAAGAATCGGCAGGGAAAGCACGAGTTTGGATGAAGTACGAAGACGACATTAGAATGTTTGAATAGCGTGCGAACAATATATGGAAGCAGAGTTCAATAAGGAAACTATAGCCGATTAGGACTATGTTAGCGTATTGGATCCGGACTCGGACGGTGATGGGTATATAAAGGCGCACCAAGGTCGCTTGGAGGAGGACAACAATCAAATTCACATCTACTAGCTTTTTCGTTCGTAGCTTTTAGTCTTTTAGCATTGTAATCTTTCCTCTGTAAGTCGACATCGATCAATAAAGTTGCGAATCGCCGATTGTTGATCGTCTTCAATTTTCCCCAGGTTTTGATTTATTCTGTCTTGTTGCGCATCGCCTTTTCAGAATCGATCTGCCTTTTACCCTTGGATTAGTCTTGATCGATTAATCTAGTTACCCTTCTAATCAGCTTTCTGGCTGATTCTGGATTTTAGCCGATTCGCCCCAAGGATCGGCTTGATTGAATTTTACAATTCTCTTCCTTATCGATTGCAGGGTCAAATCGATTGGCACGCTCGCGCACATCTGAACCCGGTGTTCGTCCAGTGTGTTGTGGGCCAGAAACCGTCTTCACGTTGTTGGCGTCAACACATTTTTGGCACGCCCGGTGGGAACAGGACAATCGACAAAATGACTGCAGGCAAATCCATCGCACCAGCCGATGTGAACACTGAAGCCATAATCGTCCCAACTTTGGACGATTTAACTCCAGAGTAGCGCAAGGAAATCGAAGATCGGAAAGTTGCCTTGGAAGAATTGATGTTGAGTTGCTATCAAAAGACCCGACGAGGGGTCACACAGAAGATGGCGCTCCCGACACTGAATCTGCTCGGCGAAGCAGGCGTCGCGTCGACTCCGGTAAGCCGATATATGCCAGCTCAAGTTGAGCTATCAGTTATTATTGAGCAATCTGTGCATCATGCATTAATTAATCAATCATCGGCTCTGGTTACAACTTTGAAGCCGATGATAGAAAATAGCGTAAAAACGATAGCACAAGAGTTGGCAACATCCGGAGGATTGATGGACCCCTTGCAGTCACTCCCAACGTATCCCGTATATTCTGTGGTTCCAAACACCAACACGATCAAGGCATCTGCACCTACACCCTCATTGATGCCGACCCAACCCACCGTGTTGACACCAGCAAATCCTCGCTCAAACCCAGTCACTGATTATCACGCATACACTGACGCCGCAAAGTTAGATCCATCGGCTTCAGGGACTTCCTACGTTCAATCGGCCACCCAGCCGATCGAGTTAGATAGGAGTAGCAAACCCCAGGGGCCATTCCAAGTTAGGAATCCTACTTCACATAGGGTAGTCTAATATATAGAACCCTTTGTTCCACTGCCCGAGGTGCCGGCTGCTAGAGCCGATGGGTGCGAACCATGGCAACAACAGTACCCATCGACTAGAACAAGCCGACCAGCCGAGTTTGCACTCGGGGGGCAGGATACTGTTCACCACAATTGGCCAAACCCTGGTGTTCCAACGGCCAATAACATCAATTGGGCTGATCAGATTTTGATGGTCTTGAGAGATCAATTTGGCCTACAGCCCAAAGGAAAAACGATCGGCTACAGAAAGCCGTACCCGGACTACATTGACCGAATGCCATATCCCCACAACTTCAGGATTCCCGATTTTGCAAAATTTTCAGGGGATGATTTGGTTACTACTTTAGAACATATTGGACGATTTATCGCCCAGTGTGGTGAAGCAGCTCAATCCGATGGGTTAAAAATTAGACTTTTTCCATTGTCTTTGTCAGGAACTGCTTTTACTTGGTTTACGAATCTGCCTCCAAATTCAGTCCACCTCTGGAACGATTTAGAGAGCCGATTTCATGAATACTTTTTTTCTGGTAGTCTGGAATTAAGAATTTCAGATCTAAGTGCTGTCCGGCAAAAGTTTGGCGAATCGGCTTCTGACTACATCAAGAGGTTCAGAGAAGTGCGAAATCGGTGTTTTAGCGTAGTGTTGCCCGATAATCAGTTAGCCGATTTGGCATTCCAAGGGCTGATTCCCCCACTCAAGGAAAAACTTGCTGGGCAAGAGTTCACTGATTTGAGTCATCTGCTTCATCATGTATCGGCACAAGAAAGCCGATATTTAAGTAAAGAATTTAAAGATAAAATTAGAATATGAAGGATCGAGATGGCGAACAGAGGGGGGGTGAATGGTCACAAATAAATTTCCCCCCAAAATACTCCAACTAAAACCGAGGAAAGATCGCGCAAAGAAATCGTGAAAAACCATAAAAACCGAACGACTAGACAACTATGTGCATCCCTAGTTTACATGAATATTATCCATAAAATATGTGAGGGATTTTTCAATCACAATCCTGGTTGTCAAGTGTCCAAAAGAAAGAGGAATCAATTCAAATACTTCTTTTCTAAAAGAGATCAAGCCAAAACACAAAAATCTCTTTTAGAAAAGCAAAAGCAGATATTTCCAGAATCTGTCTTTAATTTGAACAGGAGGTTGGTGGGTTTCTGCTACTCAAAAAATTATGAGAAATTTTATCCCTATGAGCAGATGAGTTGTGAAGCTCTCCACCAAAATTCAAATAAAAAAGCCAAGTAGAAAAATCATCATAAATCTATGAACACAGACAGTCAGAAACTTCGGGCAGAAAATTTGGGGCTCGGTTTTCACTTCATAGCACCCAAACGGTGAAACCAGTGGACTCCAAACTTTTTCTAAAGATGAGTATAGGAGTACCGCACAATCTCCAACAAGAATCACTCAATAAGGATTTTTATAGATTTTTCTAAAAATCAAAGACTAACTGCTGCGCGAAAAATAAGTTCTGGACAGAACTGGAACTTGAAAGAAGAGATGATCTCTACTCAATCAAAGAGTGCAAAAGAGATGTAAAACCATATGAACACACTCAAAACATCCAAGATCAGCATTTAGAAGGAGGGGAGGCAAATCCAAATTGCATGAATGTAGATTGCGGAAAGTAAATGCGTAATGTAAATGCTGAATTTAAATTGCGTAAAGTAAAGACATAATGTAAATGCGGAATTTAAATTCACAATGATGCAAAGAAATTTCTTTGTATTTCTGGTGGGAAGGTTTACAAAGCCTCACTTCATGTGGGCAAAGCTCAAAAGAGCAACTCAAACCTTCAAGGGGAGGAGGCCACCCCTCCACCCCTATTTATACTACTCTTGGGCCACCTACCACCCTTGGATGAGTCCCTCAACCCAAGGACACTCATCTAAGGGCTAGGATTGACCCACTCACACAGCCATGCAAGGGCTAACCCAAAACCCACACACATACCGGGTTTTCTTGCACGATTTTCAAAGCATACTACCTAGACCCGCTAACCTATCAACTAGACCGCAATCCGACGGCCCTCATTGATCCACGCGGCATCTAGCTAGCATCATCTCCTTTCCTTGTCTTCTTGACTTGCCCGGACTCCGTCTCCGGTCATCTTCCGGTGATCTCCCGACCGTCTGGACCTCCGACGCTCCTCGCCTAGTCCCGGTCATCCTCCGCCTCACCATGACCTAGCACCGTCGCCCTGCAACCATCAAAGACAAGGAAAAACCTTTCACATAGCAATGCCCACAAATATTCTCAATGATTATCACAAAATCATTAATCATTCATAATTACACTCACTGGTCCGGTGCTACCGCCCCCAGGCCGGTAGCACTAGGAAAACCAACCAACACTCAAATTGCTTCAATTTGAAGATCCAATTCAAATCAAACTCAATTTCAAATCAATCCAATCTCAAATCTTATCAATTACTCATCATCCACAAGGATAGACCTCCACATGGTCTTTCAATCTCCCCCTTGATGAGTATATTGACAAACACATGAAAAGGCATAAGTTTTGAGTTTGAATAAAGAGAAGAAAGCAATTTGAATGCAAAGCCAAACTCGGTCGAGAGAAGGAAATAATATCATGACCAAGTTGGCTAGAAAGATTTTTAGAGCGATATAAAAGAAAGAGCAAGTTTTCCACAAAAGCTCTAAAATATCCAATAAAACTCACAAGGAACACTCGAATATGCTTATGATCATAAAAGTTTGCAATTGTCACAAAGATCATAAGAACCAATGTGGATTAAATTTTTCCTTTGAAGATGCATTTTCTACATTTTCTCCCCCTTTTGGCAATATAGGCATCAATAAGTCAATTTTTTTTATCTTTTATCCCCCTTTGAATATGTATGCATGAGATGCAACCTAAGGAGCTTTGAAGATTATCCAACTGATCATAATGACAAGATATGACACCAAGCTAATCAATTTAGAAAATGACTAAACTTGGATGTCTCCAAGAACAAATTCATTTTGCTCACAAGCTTTGTTTACAAGATTTTATTTTAACAAGATTGGAACAAGTGCAAAACTTAGCAAAAGTTTCAAAGCTAGAAGCAAACACCACTCATAGGATCAAATGGAAAACCTAGAGTTCAACCTACTCAACACTTTGGGAAATCTAGAAGTGCATACAAGGTCCTTGAGCTCATTTTCCATATAATGCAAATTTTGCCTTAGTATTTGAAAAGACATAGCGGGGTGCAAATGTTTGACATAATTTGCATTCTTTACCCACATATGTTGTTTGTTTATTTGCATTTTTCAAGAGTAATTGACTCATGCCATCTTGACCATCTCAAGAAGAACTCTTAAGAGGATGGTCTTGGTCATACGATGCACTCCAAGTTCATCCCAAGTGCAATGGGAGGCAGTCTCGTGAATGCAAAGTGTTGAGATCAATTTTGCACAAAAGAGTCAATTTTTGTTTTCATTTTAGCACATATGAGCAATTTGAAGGACTCAAGTATGGATCAAGCTAGTTTCACCCAAGTTGCTATAGGGACTCTAGAGAACTCCAAAATTTCACAAATCATGGTAAATACCTCTAGAGACGAAACTTAGCAAGAAAAAGCAACATGTTTCATCAAGTTTTTCAGTTAAAACTTTCAATTTTCAAATTTTAACAAGCTTAACATGATGGATGAACTTGGACAACCCGAAGCTAGTGATTTTCTTCAAAAGATGTAGCAAGGTGCATTACATGAAGATTGAGTCAATTGCATAATAGACAAAGCTCATAAAATGAAAAATCAAGTCTATATGCAATGAATGAGACAAATTCTTAAACCCCCCCTCAACATGTGATTCCATTTTAAGCACAAATCTGGTTCAAATTGAGTTATTAGCAAGATTAAGCTCAAGAAAGGTCGAAAAGAACTCAATTAAAGCCAGAAACACAGAATGGAGGGAAGAAGTCAAGAAACTGCGAACTGGGTGACTATAGAGTATAGAAAAGATAGCAGAGAACACTAGGCTCAAACTCGCTCTCATCTTCCCCAATGACTGACAAAGGAAAGCTAGCTCTCAAACTCCAGCCCAGGAGCAAACACAGACCCTGTCTACCCAGGGGGCCCAACACCTGCTAGACCTACAAGACTGTGAGTGAGCTCAACCGAGAAGAAGAAGAGAATAGCATCCTAAAGCATAAGATGAGAGGTCCATGCCGAGGCATGCCAGAAGTCTAGGTGAAGTGAACTCAGAACTCTAGAAAAGAAAACCCATAGCACCCAGAACAAGACAAAAGAAGGGAAAAACTGGAAGAAAATATATACATATAATACATAAAGTACAAACCAGCTCCCCCTCACAATAAGCCGTAAGGACACACGACACCAAGCTCACTCCTCAGGGCAACAAACCTAGAGCTATCCAAAGGCTTGGTAAAGATATCGGCCAACTGGTGGTCACTCTCCTGGCTGAAGCACTATGTCTCCTTTCTCCACATGGTCTCTAAGGAAGTGATATCTAATATCAAAGTGCTTGGTAAAGAGTTTGCTTTGGGTTCTTGGCAATGCAAATAGCAGAAGTGTTATCACAGAAAAGTGGAACACTCTCTATCTCTAACCCAAAGTCCTGCAAGGTCGATCTCATCCAGAGCACCTGGCTATAGCAACTGGCTACAGCAACATACTCGGCCTCAGCGGTGGACTGTGCGACTCCGGACTGCTTCTTAGATGACCAAGAAACAAGAGAAGTGCCAATGAATTGGCAAGTGCCAGAAGTGCTCTTCCTATCTATCCTACAGCCAGCAAAGTCTGCATCAGAAAAGGCTCTAAGAGATAGACAAGAAGAAGAGTACCAAATACCATAATCAATGGTAGCTCGAAGGTACCTGAAGATGCGCTTCACCGCCTAGCGATGAGAGACGCGAGGAGAAGCCTGAAATCGAGCGCACATACACACAGCAAAGTGTATGTCGGCCATGAGGCGATAAGATACAAGAGGAGCCAATCATGCTCGGAACTCCTTTGATCAGCAGGCTCACCATCCTCATCGGGCTCGAGGACAGCAGTGGTGGCCATAGGAGTCATCACGGGCTTTCCATCAGACATATCAAACCATCTCAGAAGGTCCCGAGTGTACTTACCTTGGTGCGAGGAAAGTACCCTCCGAGTGCGCTTGATTTGGAAGCCGAGAAAGTAGCTCAACTCACCCATCATACTCATCTCAAATCTGTGCTCATCACTTCGAAAAATGAGACACAAGAGACCGAGATGAGCCACCAAAAATAATATCGTCCACATAAACGGGCGAGAAGGAAATGAGAATCACGGTGTCGATGAATAGAGTTTTGTCTACTATACCCATTTTGAAACCATGGTGAGAAGATAGGACTTAAGCCTCTCATACCAAGCTCTAGGGGCTGCTTAAGTCCATACAAGGCTTTGGAAAGCTTGTAGACATGGTTCGGGTATTTGGGGCTCTCAAATCTCGGAGGTTGCTTGACATACACCTCTTCCTCAATGAAGCCATTGAGAAATGCACTCTTGACATCCATTTGATAAAGCTTGAAGCCTTGGGATGCGAGAGAATGCAAGCAGGATTCTAATTGCCTCTAGTCTAGCTACTGAGGGCAAAGGTCTCCTCAAAGTCAAGACCCTCAATCTGAGTGAAGCCTGTGCAACTAGCCTAGCCTTGTTGCGACGACAACCCCATCCTCACTCTGCTTGTTTTTGAACACCCACTTGGTCCCAATGACATTATGACGGATGGGGGCTCTACAAGCCGCCAAACTTTGTTCCTCTCAAAGTTTTCCAGTTCCTCATGCATAGCATTAATCCATGATTCATCGGATAATGCATGAGTAACATCCTTTGGCTCAAAAGAGGCAACAAAGGCGAGTGAAGGCAGAAGAAGATAAGCCTGATTTTGAGCGTGTCACCGCTCAAACAGATCACCAATGATCTGCTTTCGGTGAATGAGAAGCGTTGAATGTGGCGAGGAGGACCGAAGCGAAGTGGCCTCTACCTCTTGAGGAGAAGAGGTAGGAACAGAGCCACTCATTGAAGGAGAGTCTGAAGGCAAAGGCCGATCTTCTGAGGTGCGAAATGGAAGCAGGAGGCACCTCGGTGAAGAGGAGCTGGATCGGGTGGAACACCATCATCTCCATCATCCTCATCCTCTACAAAGATGGTCTCGGAGGGATAAGAAGAGCACGAAATATCGGGTCTAGCACAGGCTAGCCTCATCAAAGGTCACGTCACGAGTCTCTATGATCCTATTCGCATCACAACTCCGGACCCTATAGCTACGAGAAGAAATCGAGTAACCCAGAAAAATACCATCAGAAGAACGAGACTCAAACTTATCTAGGTTACAGGACTTCAAGATGAAACACTTGCAACCAAAAACGCGAAAATGAGAAACACTGGGCTTTCGCCCATACCTCAACTCATAAGAAGTGCGATGCAAATGTGCTCTCAAGAAAACGCGATTGGAAACATGACAAGCAGTAGCTATAGCCTCAGCCCAAAACTTCCTAGGAGTACTGTACTCGTCTAGCATCGTCTTGGCCATCTCAACCAAGGTCCTATTCTTCCTTTCCACTACGCCATTTTGCTGAGGGACGTATGGAGAGAAGAAGCGATGCTCTAACCCAGACTCCACATAGAAATTCTCAAAGTAGGAGTTCTTGAACTCAGTGCCATTATCACTGCGTATAGCTCGTAATGCACCTGGGAGCTCAATAGACAACCTACTAACAAATCCCCTGAAGTGAGAAAAAGTCTCATCCTTCGAGGCCATGAAAAATACCCAAGAATACCTCGAAAAATCATCAACAATGACAAGGACATACCACTTCCCTCCTGTTGACTGCACTCTAGCTGGACCAACAGTGTCCATGTGTAAAAGCTGTCCTGGTGCATCAGTCATCACTACGGTGACTGGAGGATGAGAAGCGATAACCATCTTGCCATGTCGGCGAGGAGAGCAAACTAAGTCTTTGACCATCTTGAGTTTGGGCAAACCACGAATAAGATCGCGGCTGCTAATTCTGGTCAAATGATCAAAACCAATGTGACCAAGTCTCCTATGCCAGAAGGAGAGATCATGGGACTCAGAAGCAATCAAACACCGAAGAGAGTCTCCAGAAGAAACAGAAAAATCAGCACGAAAGACTCTCCCAAATCTAGAAATCCCGCAAACTAACTCTCCTGACGAATCGAGGATTCTACAAGCATTACTCTTGAAGCTTACCTCGAAAGAGTCATCGATAAGTAAGGAAACGAAGCGATTGTATTGCAGTTTACTTACTAAGGCAACATCTTTAAGAATAAAACTTTCATTAATGCAGATGGTACCTTTTGCAATGACTATACCTGAAGACGCATCCCCAAAGGTGATCAACTCATCACCGGGGGCTCGAACTAGGGAAGAGAACCAACGAGAATCTCCGGTCATATGACGAGAACAACCGGAATCAACAATCCAAACATCTCCCTTCCCCATCCGACGAACCTGATCAAGTCAGAAGAGAAGACTCAGTACTGGGATAAAGTGAAGACTTGGGAACCCAATACTGAATTATACGACGCCTCAAAGTACCAGTCACAAAAGAAGAAGACTGGACTCTAGTGTCTCTCTGACGCTCAACTCTAACAAGATCGGAAGAAGCGGTGTAGTGGAAGATCTAGGAGCATCCTTTGGTTTGGCTTTGCCGTGGTGCAAAGGCGGACCATCCCAACGAGGTGCCTAAATCTCCTACCCGAAAACACCTCACGCCACGATATCTACCTCGATGGGAAAACGAGGAATATCAAGAGGGCGGTGGAAAAAGCCGACCACGAACAACTCGAACTAAAACTCGATTGACAAACATGAAAACCGAGTCTGGATCTTGCCCAAAACAAAGCGACTCTCTAACTTTGTCTAGAAGCGGTCGTGCCTTAGGAGCACTCGAGTGCAGGGATGACCTGAATACCCCTAAGTGCAGCAACACGCTCACGCCTGGTGATCTTGGCGCGTCTAAAACAGAAATCTACTAGATGACCATCCTTCTTACAGAAGGTGCATGTGTACTTTGCCTTGTTAGAGGCGGAATAACAGAGAAGCATCTTACGGTCGAAGTCCCATGTACCACACCAAGAGACCTAAACACAAGTGGTGCTCACCGTGGGAGCAACCACAATCTCACCACTCTTGGAAGCACGCATACAACTGAAGGCGGATGCGCCCGTGCGTGCTCCAAGTAATCAAATCCTAGACCTTGATTGAATCTGCTAACCTTGGACTGGTCTAGAATGAGATTGAGCTTCTTCTTGCCTCCAACAAATTTCTCAAGAGTGCTCATGAGATACTCACACTCCGGAAGAGAGGCACAAGAAGAGCAAGGGAAGGAGTAGAAGAAGAGCCAGAAGAAGAGGATTGAACAACGCGTGCATATTGTTCCCTATACACAGTGCCTCAAATTTGAGAGACTCACAGGGAAGCACAAGAAGCATTTCTAATTCTACCAAACTGGGCCTTTATCTTCTTCCTAAGCTCTGCGTGGACCTTATCCACGTCATCCTTAACCCCAATACACGAAAGCAATCATTATCGACTTAACTAGTAAGTCCTTAGCAAGTTGCGCACACTTGGCATTCAAAGCTTCATTATCAATTTTAGTTGCTTCTGACCCTCACATGAGTATTTGGGTCCTTAGAAGCATGCAATTCAAGTTCATCATTTCTAGCGTAAAGCTTCCTAAGGTGACAACCCATGACATCAATTTCACAAGTAGCTTAGGGCAATTTTCACAAGATGCGCTTGTGTGAGTATGAAGAAAACTAGCATCAATAGGAATAGGATCAATAGAACATGTGCTAGCATCCTTCGACCTAAGAGCCTCAAGATCGAAACCACACTATCATGCAGGTCCTTAGGTTCTCCAACTCCTCAAGCAAAGCATCACAGAGAGTACAACTATCGAGTCTCGGGAGGAACATGATTTAAGTGAAGCTAACTCCCGAGACAATCTATCTACCTCCTTCTCTAACTCGTAACACCTCGACCTAGCCTTAGCATGAAACTTGCCTAATTCTGAAGGCATCATTTAACTCGTCAGAGGTGGGTACCTCATCCGTGTCATTTGTCAAATCGGAGTCGCTCACTTCAATGGCGCTGCCATGAAGCACATCTTGGGAGAAGTCGTCGCCGCCTTTCTTCTCTTGCGGATCATCCTCGCCTAAATGCCGCTCCATGTCTCCGTGTCGGAGAGGTTGATGTCGTCGAGGCGGCGAGGGCAGTGGAAGAGCTTCTTGTTTTGGAGAAGTTGCGGTACTTCTTCTCGTGCCGGTTCACGAACTAGAGGCTTCTTGTTGCGGTTCTTGTCGGTGTAGTCGTTCTTGCCCAAACCGCCGACGTCGTTCTTGCCCTTCTCGGCTTAGGGCAGTTAAGCTCGAATGTGGTTGGGGCCACCACACTCAAGCGGTGATCATGCCACCTCTCTTCCTCTCCTCATTCTCTTGTAAATATTGGAAAATTTTCGAGCGACAAGAGCAAGCTCATTTTCCGAAATTGTTCGAGAATTTCATCGCTACGTCGCAAAGAGCGGAGAGAAAAACTAGAAGCAAAGTCAGAGAAAATCGAGAAGAGGACCCAATGGGATCGGTGACCAAAGCCATCGTGAGATTTCGTCTTCAGGAGACGACATCAATCTCATGAGTCTTGAGGCGGAATAAAGCCCGTCAAGAGTCGAGTCGACAAATCAGTGGTATCCTTGATGGTGGTCACCTTCATCTCCCAAACCGAAGGTCGAAGCGGTCAAGAAATGCCGAGCATTGTCCGAGTCGGGTATATACAACCGATCGCTCGGAGGTCGCTCAAAATCTTAGTAAACCGACCAAAGCACTCATCGAGACTCTCACCGGTAGCGTTGTTCAAATTTGTTGTACTCGCTTGAGGCGATCTGCCTCATTGTCTTGATTTGAGTAGTGCCCTCATGGTAAGCATCGAGGGTTACCCAAATCTCGTGGGTGGAGCGAAGGTGAGAAATTCGATCATACTCATCGTGGTTTGAGTCCTGTATGAGAATGTTCCTCGCCTTAGCATTTGCCTCAACGTCGACCATATTGCGGCCGTGGCGTTCTCATCGGCGAGAACCTCATACGGGAGCTTCACCTTCGCCATATCGGGAAGCCACAGGCGTGATGTATGACTCCATCCGGGATTTCCAAAAAGGAAAATCAACAACAGAAAAAATTGGAGGCTTGGTGGAATACTTGTCTGTCGCCATGACTCTCGAGACCGGTCAAGATCTATGAAAGAGCAAAACCGGCTCTGATACCAATTGAAGGATCGAGATGGTGAACAGAGGGGGGGTGAATGGTCGCAAATAAATTTTCCCCCAAAATACTCCAACTAAAACCGAGGAAAGATCGCGCAAGGGAAATCGTGAAAAACCCGCAAAAACCGGAACGACTAGACAACTATGTGCATCCCTAGTTTACATGAATATTATCCATAAAATATGTGAGGGATTTTTCAATCACAATCCTGGTTGTCAAATATCCAAAAGAAAGAGGAATCAATTCAAATACTTCTTTTCTAAAAGAGATCAAGCCAAAACACAAAAGTCTCTTTTAGAAAAGCAAAAGCAGATATTTCCAGAATCTGTCTTTAATTTGAACAGGAGGTTGGTGGGTTTATGCTACTCACAAAATTATGAGAAATTTTATCCCTATGAGAAGATGAGTCGTGAATCTCTCCACAAAAATTCAGATCAAAAAGCCAAGTAGAAAAATCATCATAAATCTATGAACACAGACAGTCAGAAACTTCGGGCAGAAAATTTGGGGCTCGGTTTTCACTTCATAGCACCCAAACGGTGAAACCAGTGGACTCCAAACTTTTTCTACAGATGAGTATAGGAGTCCCGCACAATCTCCAATAAGAATCACTCAATAAGGATTTTTCTAGATTTTTCTAAAAATCAAAGACTAACTGCTGCGCGAAAAACAAGTTCTGGACAGAACTGGAACTTGAAAGAAGAGATGATCTCTACTCAATCAAAGAGTGCAAAAGAGATGTAAAACCATATGAACACACTCAAAACATCCAAGATCAGCATTTAGAAGGAGGGGAGGCAAATCCAAATTGCATGAATGTAGATTGCGGAAAGTAAATGCGTAATGTAAATGCTGAATTTAAATTATGTAAAGTAAAGACATAATGTAAATGCGAATTTAAATTCACAATGATGCAAAGAAATTTCTTTGTATTTCTGGTGGGAAGGTTTACAAAGCCTCACTTCATGTGGGCAAAGCTCAAAGGAGCAACTCAAACCTTCAAGGGAGGAGGCCACCCCTCCACCCCTATTTATACTACTCTTGGGCCACCTACCACCCTTGGATGAGTCCCTCAACCCTAGGACACTCATCTAAGGGCTAGGATTGACCCACTCACACAGCCATGCAAGGGCTAACCCAAAACCCACACACATACCGGGTTTTTTTGCACGGTTTTCAAAGCATACTACCTAGACCCGCTAACCTATCAACTAGACCGCAATCCGACGGCCCTCATTGATCCACGCGGCATCTAGCTAGCATCATCTTCTTTCCTTGTCTTCTTGACTTGCCGGACTCCGCCTCCGGTCATCTTCCGCGATCTCCCGACCGCTGGACCTCCGACGCTCCTCGCCTAGTCCCGGTCATCCTCCGCCTCACCATGACCTAGCACCGTCGCCCTGCAACCATCAAAGACAAGGAAAAACCTTTCACATAGCAATGCCCACAAATATTCTCAATGATTATCACAAAATCATTAATCATTCATAATTACACTCACTGGTCCGGTGCTACCGCCCCCAGGCCGGTAGCACTAGGAAAACCAACCAACACTCAAATTGCTTCAATTTGAAGATCCAATTCAAATCAAACTCAATTTCAAATCAATCCAATCTCAAATCTTATCAATTACTCATCATCCACAAGGATAGACCTCCACATGGTCTTTCAATCTCCCCCTTGATGAGTATATTGACAAACACATGAAAAGGCATAAGTTTTGAGTTTGAATAAAGAGAAGAAAGCAATTTGAATGCAAAGCCAAACTCGGTCCAGAGAGAAGGAAATAATATCATGACCAAGTTGGCTAGAAAGATTTTTAGAGCAATATAAAAGAAAGAGCAAGTTTTCCACAAAAGCTCTAAAATATCCAATAAAACTCACAAGGAACACTCGAATATGCTTATGATCATAAAAGTTTGCAATTGTCACAAAGATCATAAGAACCAATGTGGATTAGAATTTTTCCTTTGAAGATGCATTTTCTACATTTTCTCCCCCTTTTGGCAATATAGGCATCAATAAGTCAATTTTTTTTATCTTTTATCCCCCTTTGAATATGTATGCATGAGATGCAACCTAAGGAGCTTTGAAGATTATCCAACTGATCATAATGACAAGATATGACACCAAGCTAATCAATTTAGAAAATGACTAAACTTGGATGTCTCCAAGAACAAATTCATTTTGCTCACAAGCTTTGTTTACAAGATTTTATTTTAACAAGATTGGAACAAGTGCAAAACTTAGCAAAAGTTTCAAAGCTAGAAGCAAACACCACTCATAGGATCAAATGGAAAACCTAGAGTTCAACCTACTCAACACTTTGGGAAATCTAGAAGTGCATACAAGGTCCTTCGAGCTCATTTTCCATATAATGCAAATTTTGCCTTAGTATTTGAAAAGACATAGCGGGGTGCAAATGTTTGACATAATTTGCATTCTTTACCCACATATGTTGTTTGTTTATTTGCATTTTTCAAGAGTAATTGACTCATGCCATCTTCGACCATCTCAAGAAGAACTCTTAAGAGGATGGTCTTGGTCATACACGATGCACTCCAAGTTCATCCCAAGTGCAATGGGAGGTAGTCTCGTGAATGCAAAGTGTTGAGATCAATTTTGCACAAAAGAGTCAATTTTTGTTTTCATTTTAGCACATGTGAGCAATTTGAAGGACTCAAGTATGGATCAAGCTAGTTTCACCCAAGTTGCTATAGGGACTCTAGAGAACTCCAAAATTTCACAAATCATGGTAAATACCTCTAGAGACGAAACTTAGCAAGAAAAAGCAACATGTTTCATCAAGTTTTTCAGTTAAAACTTTCAATTTTCAAATTTTAACAAGCTTAACATGATGGATGAACTTGGACAACCCGAAGCTAGTGATTTTCTTCAAAAGATGTAGCAAGGTGCATTACATGAAGATTGAGTCAATTGCATAATAGACAAAGCTCATAAAATGAAAAATCAAGTCTATATGCAATGAATGAGACAGATTCTTAAACTCCCCCTCAACATGTGATTCCATTTTAAGCACAAATCTGGTTCAAATTGAGTTATTAGCAAGATTAAGCTCAAGAAAGGTCTAAAAGAACTCAATTAAAGCCGTAAACACGAATAGAGGGAAGAAGTCAAGAAATCTGAACTGGGTGACTATAGAGTATAGAAAAGATAGCAGAGAACACTAGGCTCAAACTCGCTCTCATCTTCCCCAATGATCGACAAAGGAAAGCTAGTTCTCAAACTCCGGCCAGAGCAAACATGCACTGTCTACCGGGGGCCCAACACCTGCTAGACCTACAAGGCTGTGAGTGAGCTCAACCGAGAAGAAGAAGAGAATAGCATCCTAAAGCATAAGATGAGAGGTCCATGCCGAGGCATGCCAAGTCTAGGTGAAGTGAACTCGTAACTCTAGAAAAGAAAACCCATAGCACCCGTAACAAGACAAAAGAAGGGAAAAGCGGAAAAAAATATATACATATAATACATAAAGTACAAACCAGCTCCCCTCACAATAAGCCGTAAGGACACACGACACCAAGCTCACTCCTCAAGGCAACAAACCTAGAGCTATCCAAAGGCTTGGTAAAGATATCGCCAACCGGTGGTCACTCCACAAATCAAGCACTATGTCTCCTTTCTCCACATGGTCTCTAAGGAAGTGATATCTAATATCAATGTGCTTGGTCCGGAGTCTTTGCTTTGGGTTCTTGGCAATGCAAATAGCGAAGTGTTATCACGAGAAAAGTGGAACACTCTCTATCTCTAACCCAAAGTCCTGCAAGGTCGATCTCATCCAGAGCACCTTGCTATAGCAACTGGCTACAGCAACATACTCGGCCTCAGCGGTGGACTGTGCGACTCCGGACTGCTTCTTAGATGACCAAGAAACAAGAGAAGTGCCAATGAATTGGCAAGTGCCAGAAGTGCTCTTCCTATCTATCCTCTGACCAAAGAAAGTCATCGATCGTAAAAGGCTCTAAGAGATAGACAAGAAGAAGAGTACTAAATACCATAATCAATGGTAGCTCAAGGTACTGAAGATGCGCTTCACCTTTGGCGATGAGAGACGCGAGGAGAAGCTCGAATCGAGCGCACATACACACAAAGAAAGTGTATGTCGGCATGAGGCGAGAAGATACAAGAGGAGCCAATCATGCTCGGAACTCCTTTGATCAGCAGGCTCACCATCCTCATCGGGCTCGAGGACAGCGAAGGTGGCCATAGGAGTCATCACGGGCTTTCCATCGGACATATCAAACCGTCTCAGAAGGTCCCGAGTGTACTTACCTTGGTGCAGAAAGTACCTCCCGAGTCCGCTTGATTTGGAAGCCGAGAAAGTAGCTCAACTCACCCATCATACTCATCTCAAATTCTGTGCTCATCACTTGGAAAAATGAGACACAAGAGACCGAGATGAGCCACCAAAGATAATATCGCCCACATAAACTGGGACGAGAAGGAAATGAGAATCTCGTGTGTCGATGAATAGAGTTTTGTCTACTATACCCATTTTGAAACCATGACTGAGAAGATAGGACTTAAGCCTCTCATACCAAGCTCTAGGGGCCTGCTTAAGTCCATACAAGGCTTTGGAAAGCTTGTAGACATGGTTCGGGTATTTGGGGCTCTCAAATCCTGGAGGTTGCTTGACATACACCTCTTCCTCAATGAAGCCATTGAGAAATGCACTCTTGACATCCATTTGATAAAGCTTGAAGCCTTGGGATGCAGAGAATGCAAGCAGGATTCTAATTGCCTCTAGTCTAGCTACAGGGGCAAAGGTCTCCTCAAAGTCAAGACCCTCAATCTGAGTGAAGCCCTGTGCAACTAGCCTAGCCTTGTTGCGAACGACAACTCTGCTTGTTTTAGAACACCCACTTGGTCCCAATGACATTATGACCAGATGGGGGCTCTACAAGCTGCCAAACTTTGTTCCTCTCAAAGTTTTCCAGTTCCTCATGCATAGCATTAATCCATGATTCATCGGATAATGCATGAGTAACATCCTTTGGCTCAAAAGAGGCAACAAAGGCAGAGTGAAGGCAGAAGAAGATAAGCCTGATTTTGAGCGTGTCACCGCTCAAACAGATCACCAATGATCTGCTCGGTGAATGAGAACGTTGAATGTGGCGAGGAGGACCGTAGAAGCGAGTGGCCTCTACCTCTTGAGGAGAAGAGGTAGGAACAGAGCCACTCATTGAAGGAGAGTCTCAAGGCAAAGGCCGATCTTCCGAGGTGCGAGAAATGGAAACAGGAGGCACCTCGGTGAAGAGGAGGCTGGATCGTGGAACACCATCATCTCCATCATCCTCATCCTCTACAAAGATGGTCTCGGAGGGATAAGAAGAGCTCGAAATATCGTGTCTAGCACAGGCTAGCCTCATCAAAGGTCACGCCACGTGTCTCTATGATCCTATTCGCATCACAACCTGCACCCTATAGCTACGAGAAGAAATCGAGTAACCCGTAAAAATACCATCGAAGAACGAGACTCAAACTTATCTAGGTTACGGACTTCAAGATGAAACACTTGCAACCAAAAACGCGAAAATGAGAAACACCGGCTTTCGCCCATACCTCAACTCATAAGAAGTGCGATGCAAATGTGCTCTCAAGAAAACGCGATTGGAAACATGACAAGCAAGAGCTATAGCCTCATTTCAAAACTTCCTAGAGTATCAGACTCGTCTAGCATCGTCCCGCCATCTCAACCAAGGTCCTATTCTTCCTTTCCACTACGCCATTTTGTTGAGGGACGATGGAGAGAAGAACCGATGCTCTAACCTGCACTCCACAGAAACTCTCAAAGTAGGAGTTCTTGAACTCAGGCCATTATCCTGCAGATAGCTCGTAATGCACCGGGAGCTCAATAGACAACCTACTAACAAATCCTCAAGTGAGAAAAGTCTCATCCTTCGAGGCCATGAAAAATACCCAAGAATACCTCGAAAAATCATCAACAATGACAAGGACATACCACTTCCTCCTGCCGATCAGACTCTAGCCGACCAACAAAGGTCCATGTGTAAAAGCTGTCTGGTGCATCATCATCACTACGGTGGATCGGAGGATGAGAAGCAAGAACCATCTTGCCATGTCGGCAGGAGAGCAAACTAAGTCTTTGACCATCTTGAGTTTGGGCAAACCACTTAATAAGATCGCGGCCGCTAATTCGGTCAAATGATCAAAACCAATGTGACCAAGTCTCCTATGCCGTAAGGAGAGATCATGGGACTCGTATAATCAAACACCGAAGAGAGTCTCCAGAAGAAACAGAAAAATCAGCACGAAAGACTCTCCCAAATCTAGAAATCCCGCAAACTAACTCTCCTAACGAATCGAGGATTCTACAAGCATTACTCTTGAAGCTTACCTCGAAAGAGTCATCGATAAGCTGTGAAACAGAAAGCAGATTGTATTGCAGTTTACTTACTAAGGCAACATCTTTAAGAATAAAACTTTCATTAATGCAGATGGTACCTTTTGCAATGACTATACCTGAAGACGCATCCCCAAAGGTGATCAACTCATCACCGGGGGCTCGAACTAGGGAAGAGAACCAACGAGAATCTCCGGTCATATGACGAGAACAACCGAATCAACAATCCAAACATCTCCTTCCCCATCCGATTTAACCCGATCAAGTCGAAGAGAAGACTCAAGATCGATAAAGTGAAGACTTGGGAACCCAATCTTGAATTATACGACGCCTCAAAGTACCGGTCACAAAAGAAGAAGATCGACTCTAGTGTCTCTCGACGCTCAACTCTAACAAGATCGAAGAAGCGGTATGAGTGGAAGATCTAGGAGTGCATCCTTTGGTTTGGCTTGCCGTGGTGCAAAGGCCGGACCATCCCAACGAGGTCGCCTAAATCTCCTACCCGAACACCTCACGCCACCGATATCTACCTCGATGGGAAAACGAGGAATATCAAGAGGACGGCGGAAAGATCGACCACGAACAACTCGAACTAAAACTCGATCAACAAAGATGAAAACCGAGTCTGGATCTGCCCAAAACAAAGCGACTTTCTAACTCGTTTAGAAGCGGTCGTTTTAGAGCACTCAGAGTCCGGGATGACCTCGAATACCCTAAGTGCAGCAACACGCCACGCTGGTGATCTTGGCGCGTCTAAAACAGAAATCTACTAGATGACCATCCTTCTTCTGAAGGTGCATGTGTACTTTGCCTTGTTAGAGGCGTATAACAGAGAAGCATCCTACAGTCAAGTCCCATGTACCACACCAAGAGACCTAAACACAAGTGGTGCTCACCGTGGGAGCAACCACAATCTCACCACTCTTGGAAGCACGCATAACTGAAGGCGGATGCGCCTGCGTGCTCCAAGTAATCAAATCCTAGACCTTGATTGAATCTGCTAACCTTGGGTGGTCTAGAATGAGATTGAGCTTCTTCTTGCCTCCAACAAATTTCTCAAGAGTGCTCATGAGATACTCACACTCCCTAAGAGAGAGGCACAAGAAGAGCAAGGGAAGGAGTAGAAGAAGAGCCGAAGAAGAGGATTGAACAACGCGTGCATATTGTTCCCTATACATGGCTGCCTCAAATTTGAGAGACTCACAGAAGCACAAGAAGCATTTCTAATTCTACCAACACGGCCTTTATCTTCTTCCTAAGCTCTGCGTGGACCTTATCCACGCCATCCTTAACCCCAATACACGAAAGCAATCATTATCGACTTAACTAGTAAGTCCTTAGCAAGTTGCGCACACTTGGCATTTAAAGCTTCATTATCAATTTTAGTTGCTTATAGCCCTCACATGAGTATTTGGGTCCTTAGAAGCATGCAATTCAAGTTCATCATTTCTAGCGTAAAGCTTCCTAAGGTGACAACCCATGGCATCAATTTCAGCAAGTAGCTTAGGGCAATTTTCACAAGATGCGTTGTGTGAGTATGAAGAAAACTAGCATCAATAGGAATAGGATCAATAGAACATGTGCTAGCATCCTTCGACCTAAGAGCCTCAAGATCGAAACCACACTATCATGCAGGTCCTTAGGTTCTCCAACTCCTCAAGCAAAGCATCACAGAGAGTACAACTATCGAGTCTCGGGAGGAACATGATTTAAGTGAAGCTAACTCCCGAGACAATCTATCTACCTCCTTCTCTAACTCGTAACACCTCGACCTAGCCTTAGCATGAAACTTGCCTAATTTACGAAGGCATCATTTAACTCGTCAGAGGTGGGTACCTCATCCGTGTCGCCAGACTGTTCGGAGTCGCTCACTTCAATGGCGCCGCCATGAAGCACATGCCGAGAAGTCGCCGCCGCCTTTCTTCTCTTGCGGATCATCCTCGCCTTGTCGCTCCATGTCTCCGTGTCGGAGAGGTTGATGTCGTCGAGGCGGCGAGGACGCGTGGAAGAGCTTCTTGTTTTTGGAGAAGTTGCGGTACTTCTTCTCGTGCACGGTTCACGAACTAGAGGCTTCTTGTTGCGGTTCTTGTCGGTGTAGTCGTTTTGCCCAAACCGCCGACGCCGTTCTTGCCCTTCTCGGCTTAGGGCGTAGTTCGCTCGAATGTGGTTGGGGCCACCACACTCAAGCGGTGATCATGCCACCTCTCTTCTTCTCTCTCATTCTCTTGTAAATATTGGAAAATTTTCGAGCAACAAGAGCAAGCTCATTTTCCGAAATTGTTCCGAATTTCATCGCTACGCCGCAAAGAGCGAGAGAGAAAACCGAAGCAAAGTCAAGAGAAAATCGAGAAGAGGACCCAATGGGATCGGTGACCAAAGCCATCGACCGAGATTTCGTCTTCCGGAGACGACATCAATCTCATGAGTCTTGAGGCGGAATAAAGCCCGCCAAGAGTCGAGTCGACAAATCGCTGGTGTCCTTGATGGTGGTCACCTTCATCTCCCAAACCCGAAGGTCGAAAGCGGTCAAGAAATGCCGAGCATTGTCCGAGTCAGGTATATACAACCGATCGCTCGGAGGTCGCCAAAATCTTGGTAAACCGACCAAAGCACTCATCGAGACTCTCACCGGTAGCGTTGTTCAAATTTGTTGTACTCGCTTGAATCGATCTGCCTCACGGTCTTGATTTGAGTAGTGCCCTCATGGTAAGCATCGAGGGTTACCCAAATCTCGTGGGCGGAGCGAAGGTGAGAAATTCGATCATACTCATTCTTGGTCGAGTCCTGATGAGAATGTTCTCGCCTTAGCATTTGCCTCAACGTCGACCATATTGCCGCCGTGACGTTCTCATCGGCAGAACCTCATACGGAGCTTCACCTTCGCCATATCAGAAGCCCAGGCGATGATGTATGACTCCATCCGGATTTCCAAAAGGAAAATCAACAACGAGAAAAAATTGGAGGCTTGGTGGAATACTTGTGCATCGCCATGACTCTCGAGACCGGTCAAGATCTATGAAAGAGCAAAACCGCTCGATACCAATTGAAGGATCGAGATGGTGAACAGAGGGGGTGAATGGTCGCAAATAAATTTTCCCCAAAATACTCCAACTAAAACCGAGGAAAGATCGCTAAGGGAAATCGTGAAAACCCATAAAAACCGAACGACTAGACAACTATATGCATCCCTAGTTTACATGAATATTATCCATAAAATATGTGAGGGATTTTTCAATCACAATCCTGGTTGTCAAATATCCAAAAGAAAGAGGAATCAATTCAAATACTTCTTTTCTAAAAGAGATCAAGCCAAAACACAAAAGTCTCTTTTAGAAAAGCAAAAGCAGATATTTCCAGAATCTGTCTTTAATTTGAACAGGAGGTTGGTGGGTTTCTGCTGCTCACAAAATTATGAGAAATTTTATCCCAATGAGCAGATGAGTCGTGAAGCTCTCCACCAAAATTCAGATCAAAAAGCCAAGTAGAAAAATCATCATAAATCTATGAACATAGACAGTCAGAAACTTCGGGCAGAAAATTTGGGGCTCGGTTTTCACTTCATAGCACCCAAACGGTGAAACCAGTGGACTCCAAACTTTTTCTACAGATGAGTATAGGAGTCCCGCACAATCTCCAATAAGAATCACTCAATAAGGATTTTTCTAGATTTTTCTAAAAATCAAAGACTAACTGCTGCGCGAAAAACAAGTTCTGGACAGAACTGGAACTTGAAAGAAGAGATGATCTCTACTCAATCAAAGAGTGCAAAAGAGATGTAAAACCATATGAACACACTCAAAACATCCAAGATCAGCATTTAGAAGGAGGGGAGGCAAATCCAAATTGCATGAATGTAGATTGCGGAAAGTAAATGCGTAATGTAAATGCTGAATTTAAATTGCGTAAAGTAAAGACATAATGTAAATGCGGAATTTAAATTCACAATGATGCAAAGAAATTTCTTTGTATTTCTGGTGGGAAGGTTTACAAAGCCTCACTTCATGTGGGCAAACCTCAAAGGAGCAACTCAAACCTTCAAGGGGTGGAGGCCACCCCTCCACCCCTATTTATACTACTCTTGGGCCACCTACCACCCTTGGATGAGTCCCTCAACCCTAGGACACTCATCTAAGGGCTAGGATTGACCCACTCACACAGCCATGCAAGGGCTAACCCAAAACCCACACACATACCGGGTTTTCTTGCACGGTTTTCAAAGCATACTACCTAGACCCGCTAACCTATCAACTAGACCGTAATCCGACGGCCCTCATTGATCCACGCGGCATCTAGCTAGCATCATCTCCTTTCCTTGTCTTCTTGACTTGCTCGGACTCCGTCTCCGGTCATCTTCCGTGATCTCCCGACCGTCTGGACCTCCGACGCCTCGCCTAGTCCGGCCATCCTCCGCCTCACCATGACCTAGCACCGCCGCCTCGCAACCATCAAAGACAAGGAAAACCTTTCACATAGCAATGCCCACAAATATTCTCAATGATTATCACAAAATCATTAATCATTCATAATTACACTCATCGGTCGGTGCTACCGCCCCTGGCCAGTAGCACTAGGAAAACCAACCAACACTCAAATTGCTTCAATTTGAAGATCCAATTCAAATCAAACTCAATTTCAAATCAATCCAATCTCAAATCTTATCAATTACTCATCATCCACAAGGATAGACCTCCACATGGTCTTTCAGAATAAATAGCAAGGACAAGGCCAAGGTAAACATGGTCGATTATAGTTCAAGTGAGGCTTCTGAGGATGAAGCAGATGTAAACATAGCCGAATGGATAAAAGGTTCCAAAAAACCGCTTGTCTGTTCATGGCTTAAGCCAACAAAGAGTAAGTCGGAGGTCAAGTATGCTTTTGACGTATCAAAGTGTGATCGCATATTTAACATGTTACTACAAGAAAAATTGATACGATTGCCAGAGGGACATACCATACCGTCGGCTGACGAGATCAAAAAACGGCGATACTGTAAGTGACATCATTCTTTTTCCCATAACACTAATGACTGTAACATCTTTCGGCAGCAGATACAGGCAGCCATTGAAGACGGTCGGCTCAAGTTTGCAGGGGAGCCGGCCATGGAAGTTGATGTTAATCCCTTTCCAATTAACATGGTTCAGTGCTTCGGCAAAGGAAAGCAGATTGCCAACGAGAAGCCCAGGGCAACAAGGCAAGTTGACATAGAGTCAAGCTCAAAGGGAGAAACGCTGAAGATAACGATCGGTTCCCTGCAAATTGAGGCTGATCAAGATGGAAAGAACTCGAGGACCGTTAAACCAAAAGGGGAACTGCAAGTCGGGTGATGGTACAAGGCTGAAAGGACTCCGCCTTGAGGAGCGGCTTTCAAGCATAAGCCGACTTTCTCGCAGTTGCTCGAGAAATATGAGAAAATGAGCCATCGGCAGAAGCAGCAGTCTCGCCGACTAGACGAACTGTATCGGCCAAACAATGTGTTTCGGCCAAATAATTTGCGTCGGTTAGATAATGCAGAAAGAGCTCATCAGAGATGTCCATTTTGGCAATTCTGTTGGGAAAGGGGTGTAGCATTACCGTCTTCAAGGTCATGCCCCATGGAGCATTACCCGCAAAGAGATTGGCCAAAACAATCGGTGAAAGAGCGTCTATTTGGGCCAATGTCAGATCAAAATAAGCCAGGGCATAGAAGGCCGATAAAGGAAAGGCTAGGCACACCAAACCAAGACAAGGAAGAAGAGCCAACTGAGAATTTGGTCGGTAAAATCCACAAGCCAGTGGAGCCTAAGCCCAGATGGTGCCCAACCGGACTTAGCCGATCGCAGCACAGACGACTTCAGCGCCTAAGGACGCAGGAAATGAGAGAGGCCGAAGAAGAAAAACAGAGAGATCAAGCGTTTAATGAGTTGCGGCCAGTAAAACTTGTTACAAAGGAGTGGAGGAGAAAACAACAAGCCGATGATGAATCAGATTCCTCAGATGATTTGCTGTCACCAATGATTCGAGATGACACTCCTCCTATGGATATCAATATGGTATTCACCTTACCAGCCGAGTTCAGAATTAAAACTGAATCGACTAAAGACACGTTTGCTCAACTATGCTTAGGCACACAAGATGCTGTATTTGAAAAACCGCAATATGCTCATCGGCATCTTAAGCCATTGTACTTGAAAGGCTATATCAATGGAAAGCCGATATCCAGGATGCTCGTTGATGGAGGGGCTACTGTGAACCTGATGCTGCTCACCACCTGCAAGAAGTTAGCAAAACCGATGAAGATCTGATAAAAACGAACATGGTACTAAATGATTTCACAGGAGATCCTACTGAAGCAAAGGGAGTAATTGTTACAAAATTAACCGTCGGTAGCAAGACTCTGCCGACCGCATTTATTGTAATTGAAGCAAAAGGAAACTACAGTGTGCTCCTTGGACGCGATTGGATACATGCCAATTGCTGCATACCATCAACCATGCATCAGCTGCTGGTTCAATGGAACGAAGATAAAGTTGAGGTCGTCTCAGCCGATACGTCGGCTCATATTGCTATGGCTAGCTCCGATGCGAATTGGCCGCACGAAGAAGCGGAGTGTATATCGGGCAAAACATTAGACGATTGCGACTTCATATGTATTGGTAAGTCAGGGTTAATGCCGATCAGTGTCAAACCAGGCACATTTGATCGGGCAAACGAAGTCCTAAGAAGATGGGGTCAGAAATGATCCAACCATTACAAGACAGGGTGAGGAGCTATCGGCATGGGATAAACTCCTGCGAAGCCATTGAAGATTTCCAAAGCGAAAAATTGGGTCAAGGTTTCACTTCTGCCGATATGCTTGAAGAAGTCGATATAGGGGAAGGTGATAGAAAAAGGCCAACTTTTGTAAGTACAAATTTGGATCTAGAATACAAAAATAAGTTGGTCAAAATACTTAGAGAATATAAGGATTGTTTTGCCTGGGAATACTATGAGATGCCTGGACTAAGCCGACAGTTAGTTGAACACCGGCTGCCTATCAAGCCGGGATATCGGCCATATAAGCAACCCCCACGACGTTTTAATCTAGAATTGTACAATGTAATAAAAGAAGAAATTGAAAGGTTGCTGGAGGCCAAATTCATAAGGCCTTGCCGATATGCCGAGTGGGTATCCAACATTGTCCCTGTCATGAAAAAGAACGGTAAACTTTGGGTGTGTGTAGATTTCAGAGATTTGAATAAAGCCACACCAAAAGACAAATATCCGATGCCTATAGCCGATATGCTTATCGATGCTGCCTCGGGTAATAAAATTATCAGTTCTCTTGATGGGAATGCCGGATATAACCAGATATTCATGGCAGAAGCCGATGTCCCCAAAACTGCCTTCAGGTGCCTTGGCGCAATAGGGTTATATGAATGGCCAGTAATGACGTTCGGCTTAAAAAATGCGGGTGCTACTTATCAACGCGCCATGAATTTAATTTTTCACGATCTAATCAGCCATATTGTTGAGATTTACATAGATGACGTGGTAGTTAAGTCTAAGGAAGACTGGCAACACTTGGCCGATTTGGAAAAGGTGTTCCAGAACACAAGAGCTCATGGCCTGAAGATGAATCCCTTGAAGTGTGCATTCGGCGTGTCGGCCGGACAGTTTCTCAGATTTATGGTGCATCAAAGAGATATTGAGGTTAACCAGACAAGAGTCAAAGCCATAGTAAATACCAAACCACCGACATGCAAGAATGAGCTGCAAAAGCTGATCGGCAAAATTAACTACTTAAGATGATTTATTTCGAATCTGTCTGGTAGGATTCAGGCTTTTACGCCATTACTAAAGCTGAAGGATTATCAAGAGTTTGTATGGGGAGCCGATCAGCAGAAGGCTTTTGATGATATAAAGCAGTACTTAGCATCACCACCAGTCTTGGCTGCACCTCGGAAGGGTATCCCATTTAAGCTATACGTATCGGCCGAAAGCGAGACCATTGGAGCCGTATTGGCACAAGAAATTGATGGTAAGGAACGAACGATATTTTACTTAAGCCGACGGCTCTTGGATGCTGAGACCAGGTACCCTCCAGTAGAAAAGTTATGTTTATCATTATATTTCGCTTGCACGAAATTGAGGCATTATGTGTTAGCATCAACATGCATAGTAGTATGTAGAACTGACGTCATTAAATACATGCTATCTGCCCCAATTTTAAGAGGACGACTTGGGAAGTGGGCTTATGCTCTAACCGAGTTCGATCTACAGTTTGAGTCGGCCAAAACTATTAAAGGACAAGCTATATTCGATTTCATAACGGGACACGATACGATGGCAGGAATGGTCGATGTAGCTCCGTGGCAATTGTATTTTGATGGGTCAGTTTGCCAAGAAGGAAGTGGGATAGGTATTGTACTGGTTCCACTAAAAGGGAATAACATCGAGTTTGCATATCGGCTTAAAAGTCGATGCTCTAATAACCAAGCCAAGTATGAAGCATTACTCAAAGGGTTGCAGTTAGTAGATAGTATCGGGGCAAGTAATGTGGAAGCATATGGTGACTCATTGCTGGTGGTGCAACAAATTAAAGGAGAATTCAAATGCAACGATGAGGTGCTATCAAAATATTTAGAATATTGTCTCGACATTATCAACACTCTCGCATCGTTCTGTATCAGCCATGTGCCCAGGGAAATGAACAATAAGGCCAACATCTTGGCTCAGGCAGCTTCAGGTTACAAGGAATACAGCCGATACGAAGCCTTCGACTTAATCGACAAGGCAGTATTATGTGTTAATAATACCGATTGGAGAGATGAGATAAAAGCATACTTGACGAACCCATCCAGACCTACCGCACGAAAGATTCATCAACAAGCACTCATGTATGTTGTGCTAGAGGGAGAGTTATACTATCGGACACTGGAGGGATTGCTTCTACGATGTTTAGGCGATGAGGAAGCAAAGGTGGTTATGGGTGAAGTTCACGAAGGAATTTGCGGTGCGCATCAATCGGCCAACAAGATGAAATGGATACTGAGGCGGACAGGATACTTTTGGCCGACAATGTTGGAAGATTGTTTCAAGTATTACAAGGGATGCCAAAGTTGTCAAAAGTTTGGGAATGTGCAACTTGCACCTGCATCGACTTTATATCCAATTATTAAACCATGGCCGTTCAGAGGATGGGGAATAGACGTAATCGACCAAATATTCCCCGCGTCAAGCAAGGGTCATAAGTTCATCCTCGCAGTCACAGACTATTTTTCAAAGTGGGTTGAAGCTGTTCCGCTTAAAAAAGTCACCAGCGTAGAAGCTATCGGCTTTGTTAACGAGCACATTATCCACCGATTCGGTATTCCTCAAACTATCACAACCGATCAAGGAACTGTGTTCATGTCTAATGATTTTAAAAGCTTTGCGGAAAGCCTAGGCATCAAACTGCTAAACTCATCGCCATATTACGCTCAGGCCAATGGACAAGCCGAGTCATCTAACAAATCTTTGATCAAGCTGATCAAAAGGAAGATTGATGAAAGGCCTCGAAATTGGTATACTACATTGTCAGAATCCTTATGGGCGTATCGGCTAGCGTTTCACGGATCGACTAAATTGTCACCATATCAGTTGGTGTATGGACAAGAAGCCATACTGTCTGTAGAGATAAATGTTGAGTCTATGCGAGTAGCAAGGCAGAACAATCTATCGGCTGATGAATACAAAGAACTGATGCTGTACAACTTAGACGATTTAGCAGAGTTAAGGCTGATAACTTTAAATCGGCTTAAAAAGAATAAAGAAAGAGTTGCAAGAGCCTACAACAAAAAAGTCGTGCCCAAATCCTTCAGTGAAGCCGATTTGGTTTGGAAAACAATATTGCCGATCGGCTCTAAAGATAATCGATTCGGCAAATGGTCACCTACCTGGGAAGGACCGTATAAAATAAATCGGCTCACTGGCGGAAACGCATATATACTTGAAACACTGGAAGGGTTGGTGTTACCAAAGGCAATTAATGGAAAGTATCTGAAGCAGTACTACCCTAGCGTTTGGATCGGTGTGTAATCAAAGATACATCACAAAATTCAGAAATAAATCGGTTAAACAACCGATTAGACAAAACAAATGTAATCGGTTAAATAGCCGATTCAAAGTATCACAAACAGTAACAAAACATAATCTCAAGAGTTACAGCAAATAGATTACAGATTCACAGGCCAGACCCAGGAATTCTAGCACCTAAGGCTGATAGTGCTGCAGCTGCCTTGGCCAGCGTTTCTGTGACCCCATAGATTATGTCTTCATCGGCTTTAGCAGTACCAAGCACAGAGATGAGTTTGGCCGACTGATCCTTTACCTTCGCTACAGCCAAGCCAATATCGGCCTTCTGACTTCTCAGAGACGCCGTCATTGATGTCACTAGGGTAAGGTTGCCGGCGAGTTCTTCTTCTACTTTAGCCAATTCTTCCTCGAGCCGTTTCTTCGTCGACTCCAATTTTTGCACAGAGGACTTAGCGGCTTTGAGGGAAGAAGAGTCTTCATCATACTTCTTCTTCTTGGCCTTGGCCTCTGTCACTAATTCATCCAGTAGGCGCTGATCGGCTGTTTGGGCTTCTCGTTGGGCTATCCTGGCCATTGCCGCTTCAACTTCCGCCCGTCTCTCGTCTATATGGCATACATCCAGAATAGCCTTCAGAGCTTCAGGCGGGAGGTCAGCTTCAACAACAGCCATCGCGTCGCGGATAGGCTGTGCGTTGGCAAAAATATCCGCCTCCAGCTGAGAAATTGCAGTAAGAAGCCGATTCAGTTTCTCCTGCATGTTGGGACCCAATCAAACGACTGAAGCCGATGCCTTTTGAGATACATCGATGATGTTACGGATGTCCGCCACATAATCATCAGGAGCAATCGCTTCTGGGTTGTCCAGTTCATCCAAGGTGAAGCCAAGCAAATCAGCGGGATCACTTGACACTTCCAAAACAGGTGCAGATGTTGTCGGCTGAGGAGGCGAAGGAATGGGAAGCTGTGCCGGAGGTGGTATTGGGGTAACAGCAGTTAACGTGCCTTGGAGATCGGCCAAGACTCCAGCCACAAGAACCAATGCTGTTGGCTGAAAAATGCAAGACAAGGTTAGTATGAGAAGACCAAGCAATTCTTTGGCACAAATACGCCTCACCTCTGCGAAAGACGATACGTTAAGAGAGCTTTCAGCGCTCTGTTCTGTACGTTTCTTCCGACGAGCCGGAGCCTTTGTCGACTTAGGTTTTTCTGCAAAAATCGGATCATGTCAAAATGGCGGAAGAGGCAGGTTAAGGCTCTATACTTAAGGTTATCGATTAAAAATTGCTTACTTGAGGGTCGGCCTTTTTCAAGGTCCGACAAAGATGGACTCTGAATGCGAAGATTGCCGGAGGTATAGCCAGTTAGACCAGTAGACTGATTTGGTCTTTTCCCTTTGGGCCCACTAGCCGACGGTCCCACGGCAGTCTTAACATTTGCAGCAGCATCCTGACAAGAAAGCAAAGTGTTTTAGTTAAACAAAAAAAATTGAGAATTTGCAGGTATAAAAGATATTTCTGAAATATGTCGATACCTCTACAGCTACGGATGAGTTAGTATAACCCGATGAGCTGGAAGAATCCGAGCTATCCTCGCTCGAGCTGCTGCTACTAGAAGGGACTACCGTCGGCTCGTGAAAATCCGGTAAGAATTTTTCTATAATGGCTGATGGGGGACGATCCAGATAAAGCTCTTCTGATATAGGTGCCCACCAAGCAGAAAATTGGCTGGCACGGCGAGAATTCAGAAAGAAGCGCGGAAAACTGAGAACTTGAAACTCATCAGCTAATTCTGAAACTATCTCAGCTGCCGTCCTATTCGTTACTCGCTTCCTGGGCTGAAGGCAATTAAGGATTGGCAAGGAAGGTACCACCTGGCCAAAGCCTAGCTGGCAGGCATACACGGAAGGATGATAAAACTCATACGACGGTTGAAACGTCCTATTGCGGGAATTCAAGCCGACGTGAAGAATGCAAGGAGAAATAAAAAGCCGATACAGTTCTAAAGTCGACGCTGGCATCAAGGTGCTATCAGCATCCAAGTGGAGGAATGAAGGCCATTGAAAATCGGCCACTTTGCTGTAAGAAAAGAAATCCTGCTGACCAAAGGTTGTATTATCCATGTATAGAAAAAATGATAGATACTTCTTGAAGTCAGCTGGGGTGATTCTGACATCGCCGCTGGTACACATCACTAGTCTTTCCCCGAATGATCGGCTAGCCTCAGATTGAGGGTAGTGCCTTCAGGATAGTCCTCGCGAGGGAAGGTGAATCCTCCAGTGCTCAAATCGCGATCGCCAAAGATACTATAAAGCCATAATTGAATGAACCACAATGGGCGCCTATGTTGCCAACCACAAACTGAGCAAATCCAGAGAAAAGCCTACTTCTGATGACATGCATCATTTGATAAACACTCGAGAAGCGGTTTTCGGCGAAGCCGACGGCCGTCCACCGGTGATTGCTCGCCAACAATTTGTACACTTGCGTTGGGCCCAGAGACGCGCCACAGAAGACAAACCGATCCAGCCACAGGTTCAAAAAGGTTACATGCTCTTCGTCCGATACTAGCCCATTTACCTTGTTGTTGTGCTGGATGTATTTCGACCATCCTTCACCTTTGGTTCTAATTAGCTTATACTTGGGTTTGCTGCTGAAAGCCGATAGTTGATCACCGTCAGGCCTAAGGCAACACAATTCGGCTACATCTAATAGTGTTGGGCCGATGGGGCCAGTGCAGAAAAGAAAAGCGTTGAAGGTATCCGACCAAAAGTAACATGCCGTGGCCACTAAGGGCTCATTGGCTTCTGGGTTAGCTAAGCTCATAGGAAGACATTCTGCTATGCCCATTCTTTCCCATTCAGATCTCTTTTGGGCTGCTACTCTTATATACCAAGCTCTCCATCCTTTGAGGGCTGTCGGCCAGGCTCTAAAACTTTTGCCCCATTCGGTTATATTGTAGCCTTGAGCCGATAGGGGAAGTCTAGGGATTTCTTCGTCAATAACAGTGTCAGCAGTCAAACTTCCTATCCGCCCTAGATAATACTGACCATCGCTTTCTGGGATTGGGATGAATACTTGTGAGGAATCCATTCAGCCAACTGAAGCCTGGTTGCAGATGCGAAGAAGTCCGGAGCAGAGAAGCCGATCGAAGGATGAAGCCGATTGCAGTGGGTGCGAGAGCTGAAAAGCGTGAAAATGACCGTGGGGGTCCCGCATATATATAGCTCGGCGAAAAGCAAAAGTGGCGGGAAGTGAAATCGAGGCGACACCTGCCATTAAACCGCACCGAGATTTTTACGGCGCAATCAAAACAAGCAGTTATTGACACAGTTTCCTAACCAACAACGAGGAAGCCGATGGATGAAGGAGCCGATATATTTTTGAAAGATAACACGTTATCTTTCAAAAATGGGGGGCATATGTTTGCACCAGTTTTTGGAAACTACTAGAAGAATCGGCAGGGAAAGCACGAGTTTGGATGAAGTACGAAGACGACATTAGAAAGTTTGAATAGCGTGCGAACAATATATGGAAGCAGAGTTCAATAAGGAAACTATAGCCGATTCGGACTATGTTAACGTATTGGATCCGGACTCGGATCGGCTGATGGGTATATAAGGCGCACCAAGGCTGCTTGGAGGAGGGACAACAATCAAATTCACATCTACTAGTTTTTTCGTTCGTAGCTTTTAGTCTTTTAGCATTGTAATCTTTCCTCTGTAAGTCGACATCGATCAATAAAGTTGCGAATCGCCGATTGTTGATCGTCTTCGATTTTCCCCAGGTTTTGATTTATTCTGTCTTGTTGCGCATCGCCTTTTCAGAATCGATCTGCCTTTTACCCTCGGATTAGTCTGGATCGACTAATCTAGTTACCCTTCTAATCGGCTTTCTGGCTGATTCTGGATTTTAGCCGATTCGCCCCAAGGATCGGCTTGATTGAATTTTACAATTCTCTTCCTTATCGATTGCAGGGTCAAATCGATTGGCACGCTCACGCACATCTGAACCCAGTGTTCGTCCAGTGTGTTGTGGGCCAGAAACCCTCTTCACGTTTTTGGCGTCAACACATCATCTCACGCCACCTAAGGACAAATTAGCTGGCTACTCACTTTGAAACTATCCAGTGGGACCCAAAACCTGTAAAGACTCACGTGACAGACTCCTTTCCCAGTCTTCTTCCTCAATGCGCCGAAGCCCTGAAGACGAATTCGAACTCTGTAGCTTGCATCATCTCACGCCATCTAAGGCCTTCACACCATCATTCCGTCACCACGCAGTCACCTCCTCCGCATTGCACGCCACACTGCCCATCCCTTCTCTTGTGTGAATGTGCAAAAACTCGGCGAGTTGATACCTGAGGCTGGGCTCATCCACATCATCTCCTCACCTATATAAGGCACCCCTGAATTCACAATCTCAGCACAAGCATTTCCCCTCAACCCCTATCTTCAGTCTCCTACCAAACAACCACCAATTTCATTAGATTTCACCATGGCTGAAGAACCCTAAAACACAAACCAAGATTGAATTCCGTTAGAACATTAAGCTATCTTCAAATTCCTTTGTATGCTAGCATCAGAGACTCATAAATAACAAAACCCCTCAAACAATTAGAACATTTCACCTGAAAACCTCTTGCTGGCTATCAATGGCAAGGTAATCTAGTAAGTCTTTGACCCCAATAACTGCAAAAATGGAACCTCTAGTATCTTGTGATGCTTAGTTTGCTACTGATTTAAACTAAAATACCCTTGTCTGTCTTCTCCAACGAGTCATCTCTTTTGCCGCTGATCTACCTCGATGGCGCACCAATTTTTGCCTTCACCGGTAGCTAAAGATGACTCCCCTAGGTGCCTACAGACCCATTGGAGCTAGCTATGCTACCGATTCACCGCCTCTGGCCTTCTCTCGTCAGCGATGAGCGCGGCGTCGCCCTTCCCTGTTCTCAGTCTCCGACATGTGGGACCCGACCGTCAGCCCCTTGAGACCATTCACACCTCACACAACCACTCTCTCTCTCCCTTTGTTCCGATGGCCCCACTTGTCAGGCGGCTAGATTAGAATAAAAACTGCACAAATGAAAAGACGCTTTCTAGTATAGGAAAACATATTTCTGGATTTTTAACCCTTTTTTCCTAACCAAGGCACTCAACTATTCATAACTTTTGCATTTTAATCCAAATGAGATGAAACAAAATTCTAAATTCATCTAAAATCAAGCATTTTCAAAATATGCAAAAATATTTTTGAAAAAGAGCACCGGATAAATTTGAAATTTAAATTTAAACAGAAAGCTTTAAAATAGGCTATACATTAATTTTACAAATAAACTTAGAATTAAATAAAACCAATTTTATTGGAATCCTTGTGCTACCAGCAACCCAAATATGTAAAAATATTTGAATTTTAAGTTAGTTTGTATCTTTTTCTAATAACGATTATCTTCAAAGTACTTGATATTCAAAATACATGATTTTTGCAAAGGAAATCTAAAAAGGATGGAATTGATTTCAAAATATAAATATGACTGTAGGATGCCTGCATATGCATAAATATTTCAGAATTTATCTTGACATCAATCAGTTGCATTAATAGATCATGATCCTAGTATAAAAGATGTATATATATAAACACACATGCATAGATATGTTATCTAATAGTAGTATATATATCATGATAAAGTAAAGACATGAATCATGAAAAGCTAGTTCGCTAAAAATTCTTAAAAATCTAACTAACTTAAACATAGATTTAAACCTGGTATAATATTGCTTTGCATTTGAATCCTATTAAGAACGTAATACCTTGTGCTAATACTGTATCAATAACACTACTAACTCAAATAATTTTAGCATCTTGAATTCGAAAAAAATAAGTACAAGAATACATAATTTTAGCTTCTTGAATTCATAAAATAAATAAGACTAATCTATAAAAATAAGAAGTTGTGATATTGCTTAAATTAGAAACTATTAATAACATACGAATAAAGATAGCCTAAGAAGTGAGTACATAAAATCATGAGAACCTAACCCCAAATCACATCCGTTTTCTTGAGCAAGTCTTTATTTGATTTTTCATCTAATTGCTTTTTGTCCTTATTAAATGTAACAACCCAAAAATTTGAGAACAGTAAAATATAACATTTAAACTTGGATGTGAATATTTTTAGAATTTTCTTGATGTTCTTGGTTTTATTTGGAGTTTCTTGGATTTTTGTGTTGCAAGAAAAATCAAGTAAAGGGGAAATAAAGAATGAAAAGTAGAAAAGGCCAAGAAGCAAAAAGAAAAATGTGGAAAAATCTACTATGAGATCCTGAGAATGTAAATAAGCTAATTCATTCACCAAATGAAATTTTATGCATAGAATAATGAAGAGATAAATTAGAAAGACAACTTTTTAAATCAAAACAATGCATTGTCAGAGTTTATAAAATATTTTGGAGTCACAAATGAAGATGTAAAAAATTATCATGAAAACCTCAATGCAATATATATCTTTGGTAAAAACATTACAAATTAATAATGTGATGTAGGACTTTTTAGAATTTAAAAATAGAAACTATGAAAATATGGAAATTGCAATGTCAGAATTTTTATAAAATAATGGAACCATAGTTTAACCTAGTTTAAGAAATAAGAAATTAGAGCAATCACTGTTGAAAGAATATTAATAATTTTTCGATAACCTTGTTTAACCTTAGAATTTTACCAGGCGTCAATATCAATCCAGTGACTTCAGTCAAAAAGTTTGGAAATTTTCTACTTCCATTTGTCAGCCCAATAAAATATGTGATTGAATGGATTAACCCGGAGCCATCCTTTGTCTTTGACCCTGTCGCTGACATGTGTACCTCGTTTCATTTCACTGGCGCGCAACGGTTGAACCTTCGATCACTGCCAGTGGTCCCTAGGCCCCACTCGCCAGGCCGTCTTCTCCTCCTTCGCTGTTCTCCCGACCGAGGCGAGGAAGTCCCCGATTCATCGCGTCTATCGAGCTCACTACGTTGATTTTCTTTGCCGAATGGTCGCGTCACAGCGCTTGGTCCGCCTTGCCCAACCATGACCATCCATTGAATCGCTTCGCTTAGCCATCCCCTCAATCCATCACTCCATTACTCCAATTCAATGCTTCTACATCGCCCACGCTTGATCATCGCCACGTTTGTCCTCAGTTCTCCAATGCCTGGCGCAAAGCTTCAGCTGCCCATACCTCCTTCTGTGCAGCCGTGTCTTGTCTCGCCGAGGGAACAACTGAAACCAAGCTCAACCAAGGCCGGCTCATCTGGTTAGTCCCCCGTCTATAAATAGCGCACTGTGATAAACTGAGCCACGCACATCTTCTCCTCACCTCTTCCCTTTCTCCCCCAGCTAGCACGCATGGAGCTCATTCCTTTACTGCCATGACCATGAAGCTTTGAGCTCGGGTGAGAATCAAATTCGAGTGATACAATGATTCGTCTTCCAATTCCTCGAGCGTAGAATATCCTTGGCCACCACTGATCACCTCACAAGCCTCAATTTCAGCTCTTCAAGCCTGTGCCCACCACCTCTGTGGAGGCTTCTTCTCCAGCTCTGGTGCACCGTGTGCAGCGACCTTCGCTTACTCTTCGTCTTCACTAACAGGTGAAATGGAACCCTTGGCATCTTCTCATGCTTAAAAGGCTACCGATTGCATCCCTAATGCCTCTATTCGTCTTCTTCGGCTTGCCACCGCCATGGCCGCCGCTTGAGCTTGATGGCGCACCTCTCTGCTTCATCCCCGACCGAATGGGTTCCACCTCCGGATGCGCCTCGCTGAGCTTTCTCTCCCCATGCCGTCACCGTCGCCAGATCACCGCCGTAGTGCCGTCGCCGCTGTGCTGTCGCCGCCGTGCCCTGGATCGCCTCTGCTCTTTGTCTCTACCACGTGGGCCCCTTCAGACAGTGGCGCAGAAGACTTTAGCTCATTTGTCAAAAGGTGCCTTCCTCTCAAGAAAATGTATTTCTCTTTTTCCAGCAATTTCCAAGCTGACTAATAATTGAAACTTGAATATCTTTTGTAATTTTGGTTCAATTTCAGTGCAACAAATTTATATAATCATATAAAATCAGTAACATTCTTAATATACAAAAATATTTAATTTTTGAGCTACAGATGAATTTTAGGAATCAAAATCTTCTAATGACCCTATTATGGACTTTAAATAAAAGCTATACACCATAAACCATAAAATGATAAAATAAATTCTTATATGTGAATCTAACCTTGAGATGTTGAAATATGCAAAAATATTCAAATTGTGAACCATGTTTAAATTACTTGCTTTATGATCATTAATAAACCCTAAATATGGCCACCAATAGAAATGTGCTATAAAATAATAAAATAATTTGTATGAAGTTGCTGGAAACAATAAGGACCCATGTATGTAAAAATATTTAAAATATAACTTAGTTTGCAATCTTTTTGTAAAAGGAAATGCAACTTGCAACAACAAATAAATATGAAATCTATCGCGATTGATAACAAAATAATGCAAAACCAACCTTAAAACATTCCTAGGATTTTACCATGCTAATACCTGAAAAATGAATAAAGGATCATGTATATTGTAGTCACAAACTTAAAATGAATCTTGACCGATTTAGCGTTTGCATTGTGATCATTTATACTTTTTCATCAGTTAATAAAATAACTCGTCTAAATGATAAAATCAGTAAAACCAATTTAGAAACACTTCGCAAAGTTCATACTACCGTATTCTATAGAAATAATCTTATTTCATCAAGGTTTGCATATTAATCTTATTAGCTCAAAACCCTTAAGTGTTAACCTTGCGTTACACCTCGCCGACTTCATCAACTTTATAATGCCACATAAGCTTTTTCAGCGATGAATATAATGTCATGTCCAAATCCTAAAACCTATGAAATTAGCTTTGTAGTACTCTCCAAAACATAGACTACCCTATCATGAAAAGATAGTCTCACTTCACCATGATTTGCGTATTAATCTTGTTAGCTTAATAACCCTAAATATTCACAATACTTAAGTGCGTAATATGAATGAACAAGCTTCGAGGAATCAACTAATATAATATTTGTATCACCAGAACCTTTTCAAATACCATGGAAATGATACCAGTAGCCTAAATCAATAGATCTAACCAGCGTAAAACTAATTCTGAACAAGATCAATCAAAGAATAAGCGCTATTCACTTATAGTCTATTGTGATCATTTAAGCCTTTTATCAGCTCGCAAACCAACTCGTCTAAATCCAAATTTGATGAAGAATAGCTTAGGAATGATCTTTAGGTTATGATCTGCGATAATCTAGAAAAATATTCTTATTTCATCTTGCTTTGAATATGAATCCTAATAGAGCACAACCCATAAGTGATAAGGATGCCAAAAACTCATATTATGAATAAGTAAAATCAATGAACCTTGCAACTAATGATTAATTCTATTAATCTAATCAATTTTTGCATCTTGAATTTGATATTACAAGTAAAAGAATAGATAAAATAAGAAAAGGTAATTCGTATAAGGAACCATGTCAGTTTCATGCCATTATCAATTTGAATGCATATACTTCATGGGATAAAACATAAGAGTGTGAAATTATTTAATCCAACCTAAGTCACACCTGTATTTAATAGAAAGTCTTTATTTAATTTGCTATCTATTTTCTTTTTGCCCTTGCTAAAGTTTATTATTTGCTATATTTTCGTTGGGACGACGTGTAGAACTCGACGTTACTAACTCCGTCATCAACGCCGCCAGCTGCGACTAGGACTTCGTCTTAGACGACAAATAAGCAAGGCAAGCACCCCTTTGATCATATTGATCCCAGTATTTAATTTTCTTTTGTTTTAACAAACCAATTTATGCATGCGTTTACTTTCTGTAAATTTGCTATTTTGTGGTATTGGTAGTTATACCTGTTGTCTTATGAACCTTCCTTGATAATAATGGGCATGTGAACCTTGATAACTATAGACTAAGGATAGGCATTACTTAATGTCATCATGGGTATATGCGTTTATATTATTCATGTTTAGCCATGCTTTAGAATCAACAAAGACTAATGATGAGATCAAAATTTGTTTCCTGGAAATGTTGGAAATGTCACTGTTGGTTGCGGGTAATTTGATTAAAAACTCAAAATAAAACTATGGTTTTGACGCGGGTGATTATTGGCAAAAGCTGGATGTGCAAAGGGAATTGCATGTAGTGTATGGTGAAGTATCGCCCGTGTCCGATTAAGTACCGAACATCGTGTTGTATGATCCAAGAAAACCTATACAAACCACAAATGTTGGGATGGGGCAGCCTTAAACCGATTAAGTTACCTGGTTTAACTTTGCATTTATGGAAGGCGGGAGCTAGCACAGGCATTCCTTTCTAGGTCTGCTTGTAGGGGTTTCTACTTACCAATGCAACGATGTACGCCATGCTATGGGAGAGTTCCATCATTTCTATGCTCTGAGTTCTCTTGCCATAGTATGGGTTAATGTCCTGGGCTGGTGCGAAGTTAACCCAGGTAATGTAAAGGTTTTCGTCATGAACATTCTGGCCACACGCTGAAAGTGCGTGAAACATGCGGCAAAAAGAAAAGATCATGACTTGTGGGTAAAGTTGTACACCTCTGCAGAGTATAAATCTAATCGATTAGCCGTACCCGCGGTCATGGGAGTCTTGGTGAACTGATGCAAGTTAGATGTTTTATTATTTTCAAAAGGGTTGGTTTCATTTGTTTTGCAACTGTTGCTTCATGTCAAAGGGCCGACATTGATGGATTTCAAGATTTGGATGATTTGTCGCTCACGTCATGGAGTACTATGAGTGTTACTATGCTTTACTTATTTGTTATCAATCAACTTGCTCTTATAAATTCTGTTTGCAAATAACTTGATTTACAAATGCAATTTTGCTTTATGCAAATTAACTGTAGTAGCCTCCTTTGACTTAGCCTGCATTTATGCATTTGCAAATACCACCTTAAGTCTTGCGGAGTACGAAAGTACTCACCCTTGCTTAATTTGTGGTTTTTAGGTGTAAAGCTAGCGAAGCTTTGAAGGTTTGTTTCGTGACAGGTTGCATGATCTTTATTGCCGTGATCTTTCTAGGGATTTATGCCTAGTCAGTTGCCTGAGGGATGGATAGGCACACTACAAGGCATTGCTTTTTTTGCTGCTATAAACTCTGAGTTGTAAGATTTATGTGTTTATTAGTTTCCGCTTAATTAATATAATGTATGGTTGTGATTCCAATTGTTGTAAATATGCGTACTAGCTACTGATCTAGGGACTAGTACTGCAAGCACATTAGATTTCCATTTTTGCATTTATGTATAAATAGGGGTCGTTACAGTTGGTATCAGAGCTATACTGACCATAGGATAAACCCTAGATAGAATGGTCGTTAGTATTAGATTGAACCAATTCAAAATCATATTTTCCAGAGCTAGTATATTAGCAAAACATATCTTTCCTCTTTCTTAAGACTCTACCCTTATCCCTACTTTCATTTTGTTTTGTAAACAAATACCTCTTTCCTTAGAAATAGTTTATGTTCGCTTTTGCTTCTGAAGACGTCCAAGACATGTCGCTACCATCCTTCATGCCAGCCGATGAAGACTAGAATATCTACACCAACAATCTCATGGAAGCAGACAACGCTTCACTAACCTCGACAAAGCAGAAGTAAAGCTCGAAGATCCTACTTCATGAACAGACAACATCACCCAATAGTAAAAAGCAAGAGATTAGAATATATTAGGATCTACCATAAGAGAAGAACCTTTACGCGTAGCATATTATTCCGCTCTAGTTGTATAAAGCATTTTATGTGGTGTTTATAATTTGCTGCTTGAAAGTTTGTTCTTGTTTTATTTGTTAGGACTGATTTGTGTGTGAACTTAACCTTTAGGTTAAAGTTTCACAATAAGTTGTCCTCATGTATGAGTATGGAAAACTCAAACCATAGGATGAATAGGAAATCATGAAATAGCTTATCTCATTTTTTTATATAAAACTTCTTGCAAACTTATCCTTTCTTTCTATATAACTTCTCACCTGTGTAACCATTATAGTCAATAACATCTCCTAAAATTAAATCTCATTAAGATTAGTAATGTAGTCTCCACTACTACTCTTAGCTTTACTTGAGACCACACTACCCATATATAAATCAAGTTCAATATCTTACCAAATTAGTAAACACCAAATAAGCCGCTTTAGGCTAGACAAAACCTAATCCTTTCCAATAATAATTTCTAACCATACCTTAAAACTCACCTCGTTGCTTACCTAGATTATATACCATAAAAATGAGCTAGAACCAGAAAAGTTCTATACTTATGAATGGAAATCTTCGAATGAATGTTAAAAATAAAAAAAATCAGAAACCCCATTTTTCTAAAAGAAAGATAAAAAGAGTAACATTAGTTGTATATATTATCTTTTCTCATCTATAGAATTTAATCTCTTTATCTATGTAGTCATTTCTCCTTTGTAGAATTTTCTTTCTCCACTCCTAAATTATTGTTTCTAAAAGTATTCCTCTCCTTATCTTTTTGCGAAAAAAATGAATCTTTTTGAAAATAATTTCGGTAACAAGTCAACAACGTCGTGATGCCTAGGTCAATAACTATAAGAAGATTAAGATGATGAAACATCACAACCTCTCTGACTTCATAGAAGGCTTGGAAGACTAAGACAGCAAGTGGTGCAAAGATTAAAAGAAATTCATCATCGAACAATCTACTTTGAAGGATAGTATTATCTAAATTACACATTATTCTAGCTATATAGTAAACCTTTTATGCGTACATACATATGACTAGTAGAAGAAAAGCCTTAGATACCCCCATGTACTAAGTTGAATATATATAGTATTTCTGTGTTATTAAAAATTCTGTTGTCAATCTTTTGTATTGCTTCTAGGTTACTCTCGTAAATGTTAACACCACTAGGTTGAAATTTATGATGTGTCAACCCTACTTAACAAGAAAATTTAATTAAAAAGATTTTAAAGAACGAAATGTTGCCTTGTAACCCAATGGAATTTCATCTAAATAACCTTATCTTAATAAACATCATTGCAGGATGCCTAAGTCAAGATCTTTCAGTGAAATCATAAAAAGTGAAACTACACAAGACTCAAACTGTCAAGAAATGATAATCCTACCTTGGCCCAACCTAATTCTCAACATCTAACTTGGATATCCTCATCACAACTCGGCAACCATCCTAATCCCCTACCTCGACGATAGGCTCTAAATGTAAACATGTTCCCCATGTGGTTGTACCCGACTCTTAATGTGGTATTGAATATGTCTTTTGTGTATTCAATCCCTGCAATCAATCTTTTGATTTTGTACATTTCATTCCTTCATAGTTGTCAAATCCAAAGAAAATGAAAACCCTCTGTTGACCAAGGTAATTAAACGAATCAAATTATCAGAATCATCTTATAATCCTTTTACCTCAACCCAATACTTGAATTATCTCTACCTTGTTTTCAATCTAAAGTCAACCCGAAATGACATTTATTCTCAGCTCATTTCATCAACTAATGTTGAACTATACAGGTCAGCCATTGTATTCAAATACCTTTCATGATATTAAACATTTGGTTTTTCCCAAACGAATCTAATGACAATGCAACCTTTCTTTCACCTCAAATATTCTAAAATATACCACATACCACTCTCTAAATTAGATTATCTTTGTTAACAATACTGATTATCCAATCAAAAGAGATATGTAGAAATATCCCTCCTCTACTTACCTAAAACTCAAATAAAATCTGCTCTACACTTAACACATCAACTCGGAACCACAAGATGAAGATCCAGTGAAACAACGACAATAAAGATGAAGTGTCAACAAGAACGACAAAGTCACCTCTGAGAAAGAATTCCCAATCTATCTCATCCTCGAGAATTGCAAGGTTTGTGGTATTCACCGTTTCCAAATCCGAGGTAACCTGGTACTACGATATATTAGGCCATATCGTATCGTTGAGAAGATGGGAGAAAAGGCATATAAATTAGAGTTGCCATCGCAGTTATCCAGTGTTCATAATGTCTCCCATGTATCGCAATTAAGGAAATGTTTTCGTCTTCCTTCTAAGCTCACCTAGCTAAATGAAATCGATCTATAACCTGATTTAACTTATCGGAAGCAACCGACTAGAATCTTAAAAGAAGATGAACGCCACACTCGTAATAAATCCCATAGGATGATCAAGGTTCAATGGAGCAATCATTCTGAAGAAGAAGCAACTTGGAAACGAGAAGACCAACTCAAGGAGGAGTTTCCTGACTTCTTTTAGAAATAGTTTTCTTTAGACCCGTCAAATCTCGGGGTCGAGATTTTTGTAAGGGGGGTAGATTTGTAACAGCCCAAAAATTTGAGAACAGTAAAATATAATATTTAAACTTGGATGTGAATATTTTTAGAATTTTCTTAATGTTCTTGGTTTTATTTGAAGTTTCTTGGATTTTTGTGTTGCAAGAAAAATCAAGTAAAGGGGAAATAAACAATGAAAAGGAGAAAAGGCCAAGAAGCAAAAAGAAAATTTTGGAAAAATATACTATGAGATCCTGAGAATGTAAATAAGCTAATTCATTCACCAAATGAAATTTTATGCATGAAATAATGAAGAGATAAATTAGAAAGACAACTTTTAAATCAAAACAATGCATTGTCAGAGTTTATAAAATATTTTGGGGTCACAAATGAAGCTGTAAAAAATTATCATGAAAACCTCAATGCGATATATATCTTTGGTAAAAACATTATATATTAATAATGCGATTTAGGACTTTTTAGAATTTAAGAATAGAAACTGTGAAAATATGGAAATTGCAATGTCAGAATTTTTATAAAATAATGGAACCATATTTTGACTTCAAAATTTTATAGTAGCATTCTTAGATCAAAATAATCTGAAAAACAATGTTTCAGAAATAATAGACTTTAATTGGTCTCAAAGAAAAATCAAAATCAGAAACAAGAAATTAGAGCAGTCACTGTTGAAAGAATATTAATAATTTTTTGATAACCTAGTTGAACCTCAGAATTTTACCAGGCGTCAATATCTATCCAGTGACTTCAGAAAAAAAGTTTGGAAATTTTCTACTTCCATTTGATAGCCCAATAAAATCTGTGATTGAATGGATTGACCCGAAGCCGTCCTTCGCTTTTGACCCTGTCGCTGACATGTGGGCCATCGTCCTTACCCCGTTCTGTTTCACTGGCGCGCAATGGTTGAACCTTCGGTTACTGCCAGTGGTCTCCAAGCCCCACTCGCCAGGCCGTCTTCTCCTCCTTCGCTGTTCTCCCGACCGAGGCGAGGAAGTCTCCCGATACATCGCGTCAGCCGAGCTCACTCCGTTGATTTTCTTCGCTGAATGGTCGTGTCACAGCGCTCGGTCCGCGACGCCCAACCACGACCATCCATTGAATTGCTTCGTCGAGCCATCCCCTCAATCTATCACTCCATTACTCCAATTCAGTGCTTCTACACCGCCCACGCTTGATCATCGCCACGTTTGTCCTATGCTCTCCCGCACCTTGCGCGAAGCTTCAGCCGCCCATACCTCCTTCTGTGCAGTCGTGTCTTGTCTCACTGAGGGAACAACCGAGACCAAGCTCAACCAAGGCCGGCTCATCCGGTTAGTCCCACGTCTATAAATAGCGCACTGTGATAAACTGAGCCACGCTCATCTTCTCCTCACCTCTTCCCTTTCTCCCCCAGCCAGCACGAATGGAGCTCATTCCTTTACCGCCATGACCATGAAGCTTTCAGCTCGGGTGAGAATCAAATTCGAGAGATACAATGATTCATCTTCCAATTCCTCGAGCGTAGAATATCCTTGGCCACCACTGATCACCTCACAAGCCTCAATTTCAGCTCTTCAAGACTGTAGCCCAGCGCCGCCGTGGAGGTTGTTAGTGTTATGCCCTTGAGACAGTTATATAGACGATTGTAACATGACTATGTTTATGAATAATAATATGATTATTGGTCCAATGAATGTATATCATTATATTGATCAGCAAGTATGTGACTTGCTTATGAAACTCTCTACTTATTGATATAATTCTGTAAGTATCTCTGATCGGGTATCATCGTATTGGACAACGATGAATAGATCAACACATGTATTGATCGATGATCATGTTTCATAGATCATGGGATATGGAGATATCATCAATACACTGTGAACTCATGATGAAGAACATGGGTTAGATAGACCCGCAATGGGACACTACGAGAATGTTACATTCTTATGTGTCATCAGTGTATCTTATACATAGTGGATGTATGATCCTTAGATCTGAGATTGTCACATTCCCTACATGTGTAATAGTTTACCTTGGGGCCACCAAACGCTATTTCCTAACTGGATAGTTATAAAGGTAACTTTCATGTTTGCTATGAAACATGCAGAGGGAAGTGAGCAGTCAAGATGGAATTTGCCACTCCAGTGTAACGGAGATATATGTCTAGGCCACTCGTGTGATATGATTAAGGAAGTGCATGGCCATGCCGTGATTGAAGAAGTCAATCACAACTTATTAATATATCACGGATACGAGAGATGGATTGAACTATCAAAGGATGACATACTTCTCGCCTTGAGTTCGATCTTCATATAGTTTGGTAAAGGGATTATTACATGAGTACTTAAGAAAGGTTCTATCCGATTTGATCATATGCGTTTGGGAGTTGGCATGCTCTGCAAGGAACCGCTACCAACTATTGGATTGGAAAAGGGTTTTTCGAATCTATGTCCAAATGTACATGAACCTACAGGGTCACACACTTAATGGGCTGGGACTCATTAATTCGGATTGTATCCGTAATTAATGGACCTCGTGGGCTTAACGCGCTGATAGGCCCTGGCTTAGGGTTTCGTCGTGTGGCTATATAAGGAGAGGAGAAGGGTGGGCGTGATAGAGATTGTTCACGTCCAGAACCCTAGCCTCCACCTCTCATTGCCCTTGCCGAGCAACACGGTGCTTGCACGCCGATGCACGGCGTTCCATCCCAGGACGTGTGGACTGCTGTGGTGACGCCGCTACTACTGCGGCATGGAGAGGACGAACCGCAGCAAAGACGAACCGCAGCGAGGACGATCCGAAGCGAGGACGAACCGCAGCGAGGACGATCCGCGTGAGGACGATCCACTACAACAACGCGCGAAGGATTCCGCAACTGCATGTCTAGTGGTAATCAATCTGTGATCCCCTTCTTGCGAGTAGCTTTCTGGATATGCGGTAGAAATTTTAATTTGTGCTAGCGTAGCATACCGCGTTTCTCTTCAGTGGTATCAGAGCCATCTCATGTAGATTTGTGATCTAGATGTTACATATGCGATATGTGGGGATAGTAGATTAGATCTATTACATGTTCTGCTGGTTCATATGATGAATTGGTGGAGGCAGCAATTGATGAGATTGATCGGTTTAGGATTTGAGGGAAGTGCAAACCGATTCAATCTTGATTTGGGTGAGTCCGTTCATGGTACAACGTTGCCCTTACCGATCGGGTTACCACCATCAGGGTTTACGCATCGCGACCATATGGGACCAAGCCAATCAGATTGAATCAGATAGGGTCAATTTAATTGATCCGTGGAAATTTTGAGGGCGTTTTCCTTTGACAGAAGACATGCCTCTTAAAAAAAATTTCCAAGGGCGCTGCCCTCAACCCGCCAACTGACCGGTCAGCATTACCGCCGCCAAGGGCGCTGCCCCCTGGACCCCACCTTGGGTGCTGCCCCCGAACCCCGCCAGGAGCGTTAGGGGTGGGCAATCGGTTTTTTCGGTTTAATCGGTTCGGTTTTTTCGGTTTTAAAATAATTCGGTTTTTGAAAATTGGAAACCAAATTTCTCGGATAAAAATAAAAAACCGAACCGAATTAACCGAAATATTTCTGTTCGGTTATTTCGGTTTTTCGGTTAACCGAAATATGAATAACACTAGGTAAATTAGATTTAGTCCTTCTCATATTGCAACACAAAGTATGGATAAATTCACACAATATTCATATGTAATTACAATATAAGCATAATAAAACATATAAATATACTAAACATATGCATAAATGTATTATAACATGTGAATTGTTCAATGGTTTTAGGAAGAATACTATAAAAATGGTATTGTACATGGGCTATTCGGTTATTCGGTTATTTCGGTTTTTGAAAGCGAAAAACCGAACCGAACACCGAAAACCGAATTACACCAAAACAAAAACCGAACCGAAAACCGAAAACCGAAATAATCGGTTAAATCGGTTCGGTTCGGTTCGGTAATTTGGTTTCGGTTTAAAAATGCCCACCCCTAAGGGGCGTTGCCCCTTGGAACCTCGACACCATAGAATCGCCTTGTTGAACTCTTTTTGTAGGATGTTATGTGAAATAGTATGGCCTATGTGTATGTGATGCATTAATTTTACATGGCTTGCGTGCCGTGTCAAGCCATAAGGCTATTTCATTATCAAAGTTGTATAACGGCCTGCGTGTTGACTTTTGATGTTTAAAACCTTCATGTAAATTTCATTATCAAAGCTGTAAGGAGTTGCATCTACAATGATGAAGATGATGGCAATCAAGCATGATGGCTAGGTGAATAATAAAGCAAGATGGCCAAGTGAACCAACAAGCATGATGATGAAGATCCTAATGCTAAAGGCCATACTATTTCACAGCTTAATCTTGATTTTCTGTGGATGTGTGTTTAATCCTTGCTATTTTCTTTATGCTCATTGCATGTGATGCCATGTTCATAGTAGATATTGTTCATCCCCATATTTAAACAAATTTTAAATCGAATATGTCCACCCTATTGTTGCACCTATCAAGAATTTAGATCATAATTGATATGACTGCCAAAGTAGTATATCAATGACTATCTTAATAGATGATAGGGACGTGTTGGACCTAGCCATGAGTCGAGTTGACGGAGGCATTCATTACTTGTTTTCATGCTCAACCAACAAGAGTTACATAAGATGTAATTAGCAAAGATGTTGCTTACCTATGTCATTAAATCTCTAGCAGTGATGCCAAAGCTCACTAGTGTTTGATGAATATGGATCTTGAATACTCACTATGTGTCCATAAAGGGGGCACATGATAGGAGTATCTTTTATTAAAATATTTAATGAAAGTTTTACATAAACATAGTGCTTAGAAACTTTGCATGTTTTTGTTGTAGTTCAATGACACCTGCTACTCCTTCTGCTGGACCTGGTTTTGCTTTGAGATCAGTTTTGGAAAAGGAAAAACTTAATGGGATAAATTTTGTGGATTGGTATCGCAACCTGAGAATTGTTCTCAAGAATGAAAAGAAAGACTATGTTCTAGAGAATCCAATTCCTGATGAACCAGCAGAAAATGCTTCTCGCAATGATAAGGCTCAGCATGAAAAACATGTTAATGCCTCTGTAGAGGTCAGCTGTCTCATGCTTGTCACCATGGACTCTGAGCTTCAAAAGCAATATGAGGACCAGGATGCTTACAATATGATTGTGGGCTTAAAGGACATGTTTGGGAACCAAGCAAGAGCTGAGAGGTATGGTATCTCCAAGCTTTTGTTTGCTTGCAAGCTGGATGAAGGAAGTCCGGTCAGCCCTCATGTAATCAAAATGATTGGTTACATTGGGAGATTGGAAAAGCTCGATTTTCCCCTTAGCCTTGGTTTGGCTACGGATGTGATTCTCCAGTCTCTGCCTCAGAGTTTTGAGCCGTTCATTATAAATTTTGATATGAATAGCATGGAGAAAAGCCTGACCGAACTACATGGGATGCTCAAGTCTGCTGAGGAAAGCATAAAGAAAAAACCTAATCATGTGATGATGGTTCAGAAAACCACTGCCCTCAAGAAGAAGGCTAAGACTGGAAACAAAGGAAAGGGCAAGGGCAAGGTTGAGATCGCGAGTTTCAAATCTAAGTTTGAGAAGCTTAAGATTGGCCCTAAACCTGATACCCAATGCTTCTACTACAAAAAGTTAGGACATTGGAAATAGAACTGTGACAAGTATCTAGCAGATAAGAAGAATGGAAGTGTGACTTCCACTTCAGGTATTCATGTTGTCGAAATTAACCTGGCTACTTCTAATCTTACCTCTTTGGTATATGATACCGGATCAGTTGCTCACATTTGCAATTCGATGCAAGGGCTGATAAAGAGTAGAGACTTGGCAAAAGGAGAAGTGGACTTTCGCGTGGGGAATAAAGCAAGAGTTGCGGGTCTTGCCATTGGCACCTACCCATTGCATTTGCCTTCAGGATTAGTTTTAGAACTTAATAATTGTTATTTTATTTCATCTTTGAGTAGAAACATTATTTCATCTTCTTGTTTGGAACATGAAGGTTATGATTTCAGAATAAAGGACTTTGTTTGTTCGATATTTTTGAATGATATGTATTATGGCCGATGCCCCATGGTGGATGGGTTGTACATGCTTGAACTCGAAGAAAAACCTGTCTACAACATCAATGTGAAAAGGCTTTGGCCCAATGATGTGAATCCTACCTTTTTATGGCATTATCGCTTAGGCCACATAAATGAGAAGGGCATGAAGAAGCTCCATTCTAATGGACTTCTATCCTCATTTGATTTTGAATCATTTGAAACATGTGAGTCTTATTTACTTGGCAAGATGACAAAAATCCCTTTCACAGGTTTTGGTGAAAGGGCAAATGAGTTGTTGGCCTAGTACATACGAATGTATGTGGACCAATGAGCTCTAGTGCCAGAGGTGGGTTTCAGTACTTTGCAACTTTTACCGATGACTTTAGTAGATATGGATATATCTACTTAATGAGGCATAAATCTGAAACCTTTGAAAAGTTCAAAGAATTTCAAAATGAAGTACAAAATCAACTTGGCAAAACAATAAAACACTTATGATCAGATCGTGGTGGCGAATACTTGAGCCAAGAGTTTGGTGATCATCTAAAGCAATGCGGAATTGTTCCCCAACTTACTCCGCCAGGAACGCCTCAACGGAATGGCGTATCTGAATGATGGAACCGAACTTTGTTAGACATGGTTCGGTCAATGATAAGCCAAACAGATCTGCCATTGTCCTTCTGGGGGTATGCTCTAGAAACAGCTGCATTCACTTTAAACAGGGTTCCATCAAAAGCCGTTGAGAAAACTTCATATGAGATGTGGACTGGGAAACGTCCCTCATTGTCATTTCTCAAGATATGGGGATGTGAGGCTTATGTAAAACGTTTGCAATCAGATAAACTCGCACCTAAGTCAGAAAAATACTTCTTTGTGGGGTATCCTAAAGAAACAAAAGGATATTACTTTTACAAAAGGGATGAAAACAAAGTGTTTGTTGCTCGAAATGGTGTCTTTCTAGAGAAAGAGTTTCTTTCAAAAGGAGTTAGTGGGAGCAAGGTGCGACTTGAAGAAATTCGAGAACCATCAGAAAATGTTTCAACTCCCATTGAACCTTCACTTGATGTACAAGATGTTGTACAACCTATGGAAGAGACACTAGCCCCACGTAGGTCGGGGAGGCCGCGTCATGAACCCATAAGATATGGACATGACATATTATTTGTTGAATAATGATGAGCCTACGACTTATAAAGAAGCGATGATAGACCCAAACTCCAAAAATGGCTTGGAGCCATGAGATCCAAAATTCAGTCCATGCATGACAATCAAGTTTGGAACTTGGTTGATCCTCCTCATGGTGTAAAAACCATAGAGTGCAAATGGATTTTCAAGAAGAAAATAGAAATGAATGGAAATGTTCAGATATATAAGGCACGGTTGGTGGCAAAGGGTTTCAAACAAGTTCAAGGAGTTGACTATGATGAAACTTTCTCACCGGTAGCCATGCTTAAGTCGGTCCGGATCATTTTAGCTATTGCTGCATATTTCGATTATGAAATATGACAGATGGACGTCAAAACAGCTTTTCTTAATGGGAATCTATTTGAGGATGTATACATGATACAACCTGAAGGTTTTGTTGATCCTAAATATGCTAATAAGGTATGCAAGCTTCAAAGATCCATTTATGGGTTGAAGCAAGCATCTCGGAGTTGGAACATTCATTTTGATGAAGTAGTCAAAGGATTTGACTTCATAAAAAATGAAGAAGAGCCTTGTGTTTACAAAAGGCCATGGGAGCGCACTTGTATTTCGATCTTATATGTGGATGACATATTATTGATCGGGAATGATATTCCTATGCTTGAAGATGTTAAGACTTCGTTGAAAAAGAGTTTCTCAATGAAGGACTTGGGAGAAGCATGTTATATCTTGGATATAAAGATCTATAGGGATAGATCAAAAAGGTTAATTGGATTAAGCCAGGAAACGTACATTGACAAGGTATTGAAGAGGTTCAATATGCATGAATCCAAGAGAGGATTTATGCCAATGTCACATGGCATATGTCTAAGCAAGAATCAGTGTCCAACGATAACTGATGAGCGAGACAGGATGAGCAAGATACCATATGCTTCGGCTATTGGGTCTATTATGTATGCCATGATCTATACGCGCCTAGATGTTTCATATGCTCTAAGTGTCACGAGCAGATACCCAGTGGATACCAGTGATGGTCATTGGACAGCAGTGAAAAACATCTTGAAGTACTTGAGAAGAACTAAGGATATGTTCCTAGTTTTTGGAGGTGAGGAAGAACTGGTTGTAAAGGGTTACACCGACACAAGCTTCCAAACTGACAAAGATGATTTCCGATCGCAATTCGTGTTCATATTTACACTAAATGGAGGAGCGGTAAGCTGGAAGAGTTCTAAACAAAATACGGTGGCCGACTCTACAACAGAAGCAGAGTACATTTCGGCTTCAGAGGCCACAAAGGAAGCTGTGTGGGTAAAGAAGTTCATCTTAGAGCTTGGTGTGGTCTCTAGTGCCTCTAATCCAATGGACCTCTATTGTGATAATAGTGGTGCCATTGCACAAGCGAAAGAGCCTACATCACATCAGAAGTCCAAACACATACTCCGACGCTTTCACCTTATTCGCGAGATTGTGAATAAAGGTGACGTGAAGATATGCAAAATACATACGAAAGCTAATGTGGCTGATCCATTGACGAAGCATCTTCCATAGCCTAAGCATGAGGCACACACAAGGTCTATTGGTATTAGATGCTTAATTGACTAACTCAAGTGCAAGTGGGAGATTGTTAGTGTTATGCCCTTGAGACAGTCATATAGATAATTGTAACATGACTATGTTTATGAATAATAATATGATTATTGGTTCAATGAATGTATATCATTATATTGATCAGCAAGTATGTGACTTGCTTATGAAACTCTCTACTTATTGATATAATTCTGTAAGTATCTCTGATCGGGTATCATCGTATTGGACAACGATGAATAGATCAGCACATGTATTGATCGATGATCATGTTTCATAGATCATGGGATATGGAGATATCATCAATACACCGTGAACTCATGATGAAGAACATGGGTTAGATAGACTCGCAATGGGACACTGCGAGAATGTTACATTCTTAAGTGTCATCAGTGTATCTTATACATAGTGGATGTATAATCCTTAGACCTGAGATTGTCACATTCCCTACATGTGTAATAATTTACCTTGGGGCCACCAAACGCTATTTCCTAACCGGATAGTTATAAAGGTAGCTTTCATGTTTGCTATGAAACATGCAGAGGGAAGTGAGCAATCAAGATGGAATTTGCCACTCCAGTGTAACGGAGATATATGTCTAGGCCACTCGTGTGATATGATTAAGGAAGTGCATGGCCATACCGTGATTGAAGAAGTCAATCACAACTTATTAATATATCATGGATATGAGAGATGGATTGAACTGTCAAAGGATGACATACTTCTCGCCTTAAGTTCGATCATCATATAGCTTGGTAATGGGATTATTACATGAGTACTTATGAAAGGTTATATCCGATTTGATCATATGCGTTTGGGAATTGGCATGCTCTGCAAGGAACCGCTACCAACTATTGGATTGGAAAAGGGTTTTCCAAATCTATGTCCAAATGTACATGAACCTACAGGGTCACACACTTAATGGGCTGGGACGCATTAATTCGGATTGGATACATAATTAATGGACCTCGTGGGCTTAACGCACTGATGGGCCCTGGCTTAGGGTTTCGTCGCGTGGCTATATAAGGAGAGGAGAAGGGTGGGCGTGATAGAGATTGTTCACGTCCAGAACCCTAGCCTCCACCTCTCATTGCCCTTGCCGAGCGACACATTGCTTGCACGCTGACGCACGGCGTTCCATCCCGGGACGTGTGGACTGCTGTGGTGACGTTGCAGCTACTACGACATGGCGAGGACGAACCGCAGCGAGGACGATCCGCGTGAGGACGATCCGCATGAGGACGATCCACTACAACAACGCGTGAAGGATTCCGCAACTGCGCGTCTAGTGGTAATCAATCTGTGATCCCCTTCTTGCGAGTAGCTTTCTGGATATGCGGTAGAAATTTTAATTTGTGCTAGCGTAGCATACCGCGTTTCTCTTCAGAGGCTTCTTCTCCAACTCCGACGCACCGTGTGTAGCCACCTTCGCTTACTCTTCATCTTCGCTAATGGGTGAAATGGAACCCTTGGCATCTTCTCATGCTTAAAAGGCTACCGATTCCATCCCTTGTAATACTGCAAACCTCGCTCCAATATTTTTGGGCCTTCCGCCGGGGATGTTTTGGCTGTATAGAAATCGAAGCTTGTGTCCTTAAGTTAAATTAGGGCTCAGGAAGTCGTGATTTGGCCTAGCCATTAGGGAGCTGTGGCTGTTTTCGTGCAGGCTGTCCAATTTTGAGTCAAGCAGTGGGTTCCCTCTGTTCCTCGTCGATCTGGGTTCAGTTGGGGCGTTGGCTGAGTTCTTAGTTATATTATTCATGTAGTTTATTCCTTTGCGGTCGTTTCGAGTATAAGAACGCGAAAATCCGTTGAGCCAATCAAAAGTTACACTATTTAGAAGTTTTGTCCCGAAGTTGGGAATTTGCAGCGAGCTCAGTTTTGCGGTTGAGTTTTAATGTATGATTTGGGGGCCTTCATGGCATCTCTCGCGTGAGTAGCTGCGAGGTAGTTGTAGGTTGGCCTCTTATAGTTAATTAGGGTTAAAGAACCCCATTTTTGGTTGAACCAATTAGGAGTTAAGCTAGTTATAGCACTTGCTGTCCGGAATTTCCACCAGGCAGAGTTTGGGGGCTGTTTTGCGCTAAGGGGTAGCAGTGTTGCATGTATTTTTGTGGTAAACTATCTAGAATGGGAAAGTTGAGGTTGCCCATGTTATTTCAGGAGGAGTAGCTTCGAGGGAGGCTTCAACTTCTCATTATTCCCATGCTTCCCGCGGTTAAAGGCAAGTGCAACCCGTATATCTCTTACAGGGTGTTTAGTTCATTGCTTGTGTTATGTATATGCTTACCCTATGGTTGCATCCATGTTTATAAGCACGTCTAGTAAGGTATTTATCTTTTGATAAAAAAGGTAAGTAATCTGATACAAGTGTATCGTTGTTTGAACGTGTTATGATTTGTTTGATGAAATTTATATGCCTTGTCATCATGAAATTATGCTGCATCCCTGGATTGAATGCTATGTGCGATGTTTAATGAATTCCGTCTAGATGCCGTGATGACGTCTTGCTAAATCTTACTTTCATATTTACATTCACTAGTTTGATAGGTGTAACATCCCAATTTTTGGCTTTTTATTTATTTGGTATCATTTTATTGCAATTTATAATTTTTGTGAATTTCTGGATTTAATCGGATTTTCTAAGAGTTATTGGAATCATTTCAAATTAAGTATATTAAGCCCTTCCGCAAGAATTAATTATAAATAGATAATTTTAAAATAAAGTTTGGCCAAAATATTTTATTTGGGTCCAGGATGTCTCAAAGTATTTTTGAGATTTTTCTGGGAATTTTCTTGGTATTTTTGTTGCCTTAAATAAATCAACTTAATTTTCGTAATTATTTTAAAAAGAAAATCCCAAAGAAATTCGTCGTGAACAGTGTTGGGCCAAGCCCAACACTATGTGCATTCGGCCTGCCTTCAGGAAGGATCGCTCTTGGCCGACGGATCTTGATCGTAGCGCTCCCGTTAAACCTAACCGCATTGGATCTCAGCCATTGATCAAGAAGATCGGACGATTCCGCGTCATCTTCTCCAGAGCGTAGTCGAGCGGGACTCTGGCGCCGCTGCCGTAATCTCCACGAACTCAGAGCCTTTCCATGCAGGATAAGGGCGCCCGGGACTATTTAAGTTGCGCATCGACATCGCCAAGGAATAAGCAACCAAAGCCCTAGAATCTAGCTTCGGAAATCGTCGTAATTTCACCGCAATCCGAGGTTTCCGCCGAGCGCCGCCGCGAGGAGGAAGTCGCCGATTCATCGCCGTTGAGCACCCACAAGGCTTGGAACCAGTTGCATCAGCTTCGCCCTTGACCGGAGCACCTTGTCCGTGCCTCCATTCCGCTAGAGCATCGCCGGAGAGTCGCATCACCGTGAAGGCCCTCGCCGCCGGAGAAGAAGTCCTCGCCGCCGACGAACCAGTGCCTGGAACCCAAATCTGAGCACGCCATCACATTGGCGAAGTCAAGGTGAGTTAGGTGGTGCCCTCGCCACTCGCCGCCGATGACCCTAGGGCCGTGTGCGCCGCCGGGCGAGGTGGATGAGCACCGGGTTGACATGTGGCGCCAGGTGGACACGGTCGTTAGGCATGGCACTGATCTGGCGTTGCGCGAGCGCTGCGTCACCGTCGAGTCATTCGCATGCATGTGCGCACACGTCAGCGCATGCGGGACCCGCGTGTCATTGTGTGTTAGCCGGGTGAGCTGAGCCATCGTGGACTTCGTCTATGGACCACGCCACGTGTCATCGTTAGGTTGGTCCAGTTCGGCGCTGACTCGGTAAAGCGAATTTCTTTCACAAAAATAATTCAGAATATTCGTGATTTTCCAATTTTGTGTATTTTCAGGATTTTTAAATCTTCCGAGAGCTCGTTCTCCCTCGTTCGAACTCCGATTGAGGTGATCCAAATTCCTAAAAATTTGTAAAATTGAGATCTTTCTAATGGTAGTTTTTATTTGAATTTCCAAGTTCATTTGCTATTTGTTCTTGGTGTTTATTTGCTATTTCTTCTCGATTCGCGTAGACGTTGAGTTGAGCAAGGTTCCGGAGGAAGAATTTACAATTCAAGATCAATCTTCGGAACAATATCAGGAGCTTAAGCAAGGCAAGTTGTGCTTTGATCATGTTGCACCCATAGCTAGATTAGTTGCTATTTTGTTTTAACTATATTGCATGTTATTTCAATCGTATAAATGATTTCAACTTAAATTTGGGATTAGCTAATGCACCCTTTGAATTATACCCTACCTTGTCATTTGTATGCCATGATCTATTGTCACCCTAGGTTGGTTCATTATAGTTGGTTAATAACGAAATCAACTTGGGATGGTTAGAACGGAATAGAACTGCTTAGCCATGCCACGTCATCACATTTACTTGAATCTTTGATAAATAATCTTGACTAATGGAATATGGAACAATGTTCTGAATTTGTGTGTCATGTGTGGTCACACGACGAGATTGAGTTGTGGTGGCAATTGATGTCACGCAACGATATTGAATTGTTGATGGCACGTGGTGCTTGGTAATCAACTGGGGTGGTTATGATTTTAGATCGGAGCAAGTGGCAAGGGCAGGATGCCAGGGTGGGCCGATGGGCAGAGGGTATGTGTATGTCTTGCTTTGATCAACCCTAAGGACATCTTGCGAGCCTTTGACCTGAGTCGATCATGCAACCACATGTCTGTTATGGGGCAGCCTAGCTGACTAATTTGCAAAGTCTTAGCTTTAGTACTATCGTGGTGGCGTGAGACCTGGGTGGTGGTAACCAGTCCATGCTCGGGGTGGCTCACATGGCGCAAGAGGGGGGCCCTGGGTGTGGTAACCAGTCCCTCCAGTGTTGAAACCTCAGCGGGTAGTACTGGGTTAAGATGATGCATTGTAAAGGCTTTGTCATGATTCTCTGCCGGCATACCAAAGGAAGTGTACTAATGGCCAGGCATAAAAGAGATTATCATGTCATGTGGGTAAAGTGCATAACCTCTGCATAGTGTACAATCTATTCGGATAGCCGTGCTCACGGTATTGAGCATTGCTCGAGGATTACAGTCAAGGGTTTAGACTTTTGCAAAACAAAACTTGGGATGGATGGCAGGTTGCCATGGGTGGTTGAATCTTGACTTAGGATGGAAAACTTGGTTTACTTGAGAAATGCTGAATCTATCTATTACTGTTATTTGCTTTACTGTCATTTCAATCTATATACTGTACTTGTTTTTAAATGCTGCTTAGTTACAAATGAACCCTTAGCCTTTCCTTTGGAATAAGCCTGCATGTAGCTATGATAGAATTTGCATTCTGTGCACAACTTGTTGAGTACGTGTTGGTGTACTCACCCTTGCTTAACAACCAACAACAGTGGAGGAATCATCGTCAATATTGGAGAAGGACTTTCAGGTGGACGAGTGTCACTAGGCCAATCCTAGTTAGCTGCCTGTGGTGTGCTGATGGGACATCTACGTTTTCTACTACTTTCCACTGCAGTTGTCTCCTTGGTTTTGCTACTGCCTTGTGAGGCTGGATAATTGTAAGTGATCATAAGATCGTACACTAGTTATATTCAATGAATAAAGTCTTATTATTCTTATCATCGTGTATGATATGATGCTTACCGATGTTAAGCTGTGTGCACTAGCGATTGATCCTGGGACTAGTGCGGCAAAACACAGTTGATTCGAATTGGTGAATTCGGGTCCTTACAATAGGCTAGAGGGAATACTGAAAGTATGGAATTGGAGTGCCAAAATGGATTGATTTATGATCAAGATAGATGGAATTAGTAATTACTCGAGTATTGGTGATGTGAGTATGAATATGAATGTTGAAATGTGATTATTGAGTGCTGATAATGTGATTTCGAGTGTTGAGAATGTGAATGGTAAATTATGGATGTAAGAAGTGGCTGTTGTTTATGTATTTGGCTATGGCTATGCAAATGTGAGAAGTGAATGGAGTTTGCAAATTGGTTTATGTCAATTGCATTTGTGCATTCATGATGGAAGGGGCGACCCATTCTGATGAGGGCCTCTGTGCTCACATGTAGTGAGCACGAAAGTCCTACCTCGTAGTCCCATACACATGGTTGTATGGGAGCGAGTCAGTAAGAGTAGGCACCCTCCACCACGGGAGGGAAGGGGAATGAGAGGGTGCACACCGACGGGTGTGCACTCGGCAATATCGGTATGTGCTAAAAGAGGAGATGAGACATGCATGATGCATCATATGCCTGAGAATTGTGAAATATGCATTGCATTGACAATGATGAATCATGTTTAAGATTGTGTGTTACTACGTGCTGCTTCCTATTTTAATTATTGTTCTGTGTAATTAGTGGAAATTTTAGTTGAGAACGGGACTTTTGGCCAGTGCATTGATTAAGAAAGTATATTAGTATGGGCTTCGGAGCCTGTTCATGAGTAAGGTCCAATCGTTCTAACCATGTGCTTAGTTTCCTTACCTTGATGCTGCACGTAAGAGCAATTGTGTTGATTGTGCTAAGGAGTATGATTATAATCGGCAATAGGTCTAAAATGTAAATATGTGATGATGATGCAAGTGGATTGCGATGCATGTTGTGTAACCCCGCACGATTACACGTTGTGTGGTCTCGTCCGCTTTATAGAACTTATTGTGCTGTCCCCCTTCCTTTTATTTACTCATGAGTTTGAATAAACGAAAGTAAGTATTAAGTTATGAATGTGAGAACTAGTTGATGTTTCTGCAATTAAATATGACTATGCTATGATTAGAAATGAATGAAGGTTGCATTTTTATTCATGACAATTGCACTTGAGCCTTCCAGCATGTTTGCATTGCATAGCGTTGCACTTAACGGCTCTTGTGGTGAATGGTAAGGTGTGGAGATAACTCCCCCAAAATTGTTTAAATAAGTTGTGTGCCAAATTCCTTGTATATGTTTTGTTGGATGCATTGCATGGTAAGCTAATGGTGAATGGTAGCAGATGACCTTTGGGTTGAGGGTAAATTACAGGATTAAGAATGGATCGGGTTGTGGACTCGTTCCATGTGGTCTAATGAGGTATGTGAAATCCGTGAACAAGGTAGTTGATGAGGTAACCAATAGAGATTTCTTCTTGTTGTTATACGTGTTAATTTAGTATTCCAAAATATGGACATGTTTATGATTTACACATGTTAATTGTTTTTGATATTGCTACTTTGTTGTACTTGCTGAGTCTTCGACTCACGTTTCTTTTTGTAAATGTGTGTAGGTTCCCTGAAGTCGGCATGCTGGGATGGGAGTAGTAGCACGTCATGGATTATCACCATAGTTTCATTTTAGCCTTGTGCTTTCAAACTTAATGAGCTCATGTTTTGTAATAAGCGATTTTGTGGGAGTTATTTTGTGCTTGCTTGGGGTCATGGGGGTTGGTTGATACCATGACCCATGTTTGTGCTTGGTCGGTTCCTTTAGTTGCTTATGATATTGTTATGTTAATTGCTATCTTCTGTCTGCTGAGTGGATGTTCTAGATTTAGGGGAGGTGCTGCCGAAATTTCTAATAGTGTTGGTATGTTGCTGAATAATTTAGTTGTATAGCTAAATTGTTCTAGTGCCTCGGGCTACCTGTTGGGTTCGTGAGGGTGTAACATTCAGGGCACGGGGTGCCGGGGTGTTATAGTTGGTATCAGAGCAGGCGTTAGGTCCGTGGTCTGTGAATTTAGTAATTTACTCTAGAGTAAACTAAAATTTTGCTGCGTGAGAATAGAAACATGGCATAGGTTTATACTCTTTAAAATTTGGCCTTAGGGCAATAACTTTAAAACCTGGAATAGATTGGTTAAATAATTTAAAACTTGACACACAGATGCACAATAGGTTGGGTTGGATAATCATTGCATTATGTTGAACCGCTTTATTTGAGCCTTGTTGATGAGTACTAAATATGATGTTGTTATCTCTATTTCTTTTATGTAAGAGTTAAACGAGTATTTGTGTTTAAGTGGTGCCGAAGGGTTTTCGGCCTTGCTCTTCTGGCCGTGTTAGGGCCATGGTGGTGGGTGTGGCCGGGTAAAGTCATCACCCGATAGTTAGAAACCCCTTGTAGGGGATGTTGTTGTTTATTGTGTTATATGGAGAAAGTTGGTTCCTTTTGTCTTCGTTGGTTGGATACAAAAGGGACGACTAGTGGTCAATCTTTTCGGATTGATATTTCTATCATTTTGACGTTCGGTTTGGTTGGTGGTTTTGCGGGCAAAAGCCAGATATTGTTCCCGTGTTTGTCGTTCTTCGAGTTTAAATGAACTTATTGATGTGTTAAGATTTGACCGGTGTTTATTGGTGTTTGTTCGTGCTTGAGAGTTGTTGTTCAACTCAAGGTTGCAGTCACCCCCTATTGTTTCAAGGGTTGGTGCTGTGTTCCAAGCTTTAAGTTCTTGATGAGTAGTTAGAGCTTAGAGTTGAGGTAAACTACGGATTGTGTTAGAGTGAAATGGTTGGCTGATTAAGGACAACTTAATTTTGATGTTGGTAGAGAATGATTAATTGAAATAGTAGGTGATTCTAAAGTGAAAGTTGAATACGCAATGAGTTAATTATTGCGAGATTAAAGAATGAGTATATGGAAGGGTTGTTTGAATGGTGGTGTTTTCGCCTTTGACAAATGTCTATTTGGGAGTTTATCTATGGAGTATGACTGGTGGGTATCGCATCAAGTTGTTAAAAGGTAATCATTGATTGAATGAACCAGGGATACTAAACTGTTGATTTAGGGGTTGCATGAAAGTTAATTGGTAATCATGCCAAAGATCAATATTCAAACGATGGGTTTTAAAATTTGGAATAAATGATTGTGTGATTGATGGTTGTTATAATTAGTGGACCAAAGGAAAATGTTAATGCATGTTTTATGTTCGAACCTGTTGGGCTTTTTAGGATACCTGTGGTGAATAGGAAAATCGGTAATAGAGAGTGTATTGGAACACTAGAAATCTTGAGGTTCGAGTTGAACCTACTCTTAAGGATCTATGGATTAAGTTGATTGCATGACTCTTTGGAAGTGCATGCCTTCTTGGTTAAGTTGCGGAGTTGGCTCAATGATTGAAAGTGTGGGTGGTATTGGTGAGTGTTGTAACAATGTGAACCTTACGAATGTATCGTAAATGATCTCGATGGTGAATCGGTTTCTAGCAGGAACGAGTTTCCCTTTTCTCCTTGAGAGTTTGTGTGGCTGTTGTGGCTGCAGGTGTTTGACCTGGGAATCAGTTCTCTCTTCCAAAATGTTGATTTTGGTTAAAATGAGGGGTTTTGCTTTGGTAAAAGCAAGTCGAAATGTTTTGGTCTGAGGGCTTATGTCAGCGATTTGTGTTGGGTTTCTCTTTTAATTGGAGTTTCCCCGAGGTGGATTTTATTACATTGATTTGAGAGTGCTAAAGGCGATCTATATGATATTAGATAATCGGGTCCTCTCTTGCAAATTTGGCTTTGGAAGAAGAAAATGAGTTATGATTGGGCTCTATCAAGATCCTCTCTCAAGTAGATTTTAATGCTTTGGGTTCAAGATGATGTATGTGATTCATTTGGTCAGCGCGGGAATTGTATTTCCTTTGTGTTCTAGCCGGAGTTAAAGGATATGGAAGCTTGTGGTATAGTGTTGAGTATAATAAAGAGAGTTGAGTTAACCTTGCATATTAATCTTATTAGCTCAAAACCCTTAAGTGTTAACCTTGCGTTACATCTCGCCGACTTTGTAAACTTTATAATGCCACATAAGCTTTTTCAGCGATGAATATAATGTCGCGTCCAAATCCTAAAACCTATGAAATTAGCTTTGTAGTACTCTCCAAAACATAGACTACCCTAAGCAAGGCAAGCACCCCTTTGATCATATTGATCCCAGTATTTAATTTTCTTTTGTTTTACCAAACCAATTTATGCATGTGTTTACTTTCTGTAAATTTGAAATTTTGTGGTATTGGTAGTTATACCTGTTGTCTTATGAACCTTCCTTGATAATAATAGACATGTGAACCTTGATAACCATAGATTAAGGATAGGCATTACTTAATGTCATCATGGGTATATGCGTTTATATTATTCATGCTTAGCCATGCTTTAGAATCAACAAAGACTGATGATCAGATCCAAATTTGTTTCCTGAAAATGTTGGAAATGTCACTGTTGGTTGCGGGTAATTTTTGATTAAAAACCCAAAATAAAACTATGGTTTTGACGTGGGTGATTATTGGCAATAGCTGGATGTGCAAAGGGAATTGCACGTAGTGTAGGGTGAAGTATCGCCCATGTCAGATTAAGGACCGAACATCGTGTTGTATGATCCAAGAAAACCTGTACAAACCACAAGTGTTGGGATGGGGCAGCCTTAAACTGATTAAGTTACCTGGTTTAACTTTGCATTTATGGAAGGTGGGAGCTAGCACAGGCATTCCTTTCTAGGTCTGCTTGCAGGGGTTTCTACTTACCAATGCAACGGTGTACGCCATGCTATGTGAGAGTTCCATCATTTCTATGCTCTGAGTTCTCTTGCCATAGTATGGGTTAACGACCCGGGCTGGTGCGAAGTTAACTCAGGTACTGTAAAGGTTTTCGTCGTGAACATTCTGGCCACACACTGAAAGTGCGTGAAACATGCGGCAAAAAGAAAAGGTCATGACTTCTGGGTAAAGTTGTACACCTCTGCAGAGTATAAATCTAATCGATTAGTCGTACCCGCGATCATGGGAGTCTTGGTGAACTTGATGCGCACGGTGGCCCGATCTTCCGACAGGTAGAGGTAAGTCGATTGGTGGAGACTCGACGTTGACGATCCAGCTTCCGACCAGAACCGATCCGAACCCAGCAATCGCTACACCACGGCTCTGTTGGTTATCAATCTTGCACAAACACGGTTGACCTCGCCAAGAAGGCTTATCCCTGCATGCGAATTGAGAACACAAGCAAGAACGTAGAAGAAGCAATCTGAAATTGCGAATTATATTAAGCACACGAGTTGGGGTTCCACAAACCGATGAACGGCGATACTGTTCAAAGACAGAATTGATCTAAGCAAAACCCAAGTCCTAGATGAGGGTTTGGGTGGTTATTCATACTAGGGGAGCAGGAGGGGGTCGTCCATAGCATTGGAGATCTAATACAACTCAAATTGAAAACACCAAGCCTACTTTGACTAGAGTTTGACTCGGACTGAAAAAGCAACATTTGGTTTTTGGCTGTTTTTGGACTCATCTTAAGGAATTTTGAGGTCAGGCTGGATCCTTTGGAAAGTAGACTCTGAGATCTTTCAAATGTGTACTCATGGCTCTCCAGAGCCCTCCGGAATCAAAAGTTATGGCACTTTAAAGTCAGTGCTGTTGCTGAGGCCGAACTGGACTTGAACTCGGACTGAAAAAGTGTTCTGGATTGTTTTGCATATTCCCATTGACTCCGAAGTCCAATTGACCTAAAACTGATGCCATTGGAAAGATTATCTCTTTAGCTTTCGATACATATGTGGATCATTGAAATCGGAGTCCGTTTGTGTCCTGGACGACGATTTTAGTGAACACTGCTCCTGGTGGCCGAGGTAGTCGACTCCGAGTTGAATTGGGACTCCGACTCCGAGATGAATTGGGACTCCAACTTGACTTGGACGTCCTCCTTGCCTCCCTCCTGGCCCTTGCTGGTTCCCAAGGCCTTCATGATCCTCTCCAAAGTTTCTAAGTACAATATAATCAATAATATCATTAGGTAGCATACCATCCTCACAAGTATATACACAGGCACTTAGGAACGAACTCACCTGTTGATTCAATTGCCGTGCTCGTGCTCTTGTGATGGGTCCTTGCATCACAACTGGAGGAGTCTCGGCGATGCATAGGAGTGATGTCCTCATCATCCTCCCCTCTTGAAGTGGAGTCGTCCTCAACTCAAGCTCATCTTCTTCTCCCATGAACGGTTTCAAATCTGCAATGTTAAATGTGGGACTAACCCCAAATTCGGGCGGCAACTCAAGTTTATATGCATTATCATTTATTTTCTTAAGTATCTTGAAAGGACCATCAGCTCTAGGCATTAATTTAGACTTTCTCAATTCTGGAAAACGATCCTTTCTCAAGTGTAACCATACTAAATCATCCGGTTCAAGTTTTACTTCCTTTCTACCTTTACTTCCCGTAGTCCTATACCTTTCATTCATCATTTCAATGTTTTCTTTAGTCTTTTCATGCAATTTCAGAATAAATTCAGCACGCTCCTTAGCATCATGATTAACTCGTTCACTAGTAGGTAAAGGTAATAGATCAATAGGAGCACGGGGATTGAAGCCATACACTACCTGAAAAGGACTTACCTTGGTGGTGGAGTGTACCGCCCTATTATAAGCGAATTCAACATGCGGCAAACACTCTTCCCACATCTTCAAATTCTTCTTCAAAACAGCCCTCAACATAGTAGATAATGTACGATTTACTACCTCGGTTTGGCCGTCGGTTTGGGGATGACATGTTGTTGAAAACAACAGCTTGGTTCCCAATTTATTCCATAGAGTTCTCCAAAAGTGGCTCAAAAACTTGGCATCATGATCTGAAATAATAGTAGAAGGCATACCATGCAAGCGAACGATTTCTTAAAAGAAAAGGTTAGCAATATTAACAGCATCGTCACTCTTATGACAAGGAATAAAGTGAGCCATCTTAGAAAATCTATCAACCACCACAAAGATACTATCCCTCCCCCTCTTGGTCCTAGGCAGCCCTAAAACAAACTCCATAGATATATCCTCCCATAGAGTGCTAGGAACAGGAAGAGGCATATATAAACCATGTGGATTCAATCTTGACTTAGGGCCTGTTTGGTAGAGCTCTCTCTGATTCTGATTCTCTGTTAGAAGTGATTCTCCGAGAGAAGTGATTCTGTCGCTGAAAGTGATTCTCTAACGAATCCATAGGATAAACTCTATGGAGAAACAGACTCTTTGTTGGGAGTGAATCAGAGAAGCAATTTTTTCAGCTCCAGCCTCTAGTTCATTTCGAGAATCACTTCACGGAATCACCCCAGGAGCGATTCTCGAAATCGCTGTTTGGCGAGCTCCACAGATTCACTCCGCAGAAGCTAGGAGCAGAGCTCTGCCAAACAGGGCCTTAGCCTTTTGACATGTAGTGCAGCGGGATACAAACCTCTCATTGTCTCGCCTCATCTTCGGCCAAAAGAAGTGAGCGGACAGCACGGCCTCCGTCTTCTTGGCACCAAAATGACCCATCAAACCTCCTCCTTGAGCCTCCTGTATCAAAAGAAAACGAACGGATCCAACTGGAATGCATAGGCGGTTAGCTCTAAACACAAATCCATCATTCATCACATATTTGTCCCATGTTCTTCCCTTTTTGCAATGCAGCAAGACATCCTTAAAATCATCATCATTAGCATATTGTTCTGTAATTGATTTCAATCCAAGTATATGATAATCAAGTTGGGACAACATGGTATATCTCCTAGACAAGGCATCAGCAATCACATTATCCTTCCCTTTCTTGTGTTTGATAACATAAGGAAAAGATTCAATAAATTCAACCCATTTAGCATGTCTACGATTCAGTTTCACTTGACTGCGAATATGTTTTAGTGACTCATGATAGGAATGAATAACAAATTCTTTGGGCCAAAAATAATGTTGCCACGTTTCTAAAGATCGCACAAGAGCATACAATTCTTTATCATACGTGGAATAATTCAAAACAGGACCACTCAATTTTTCGCTAAAGTAAACAATGTGTTTACTATCTTGCATCGTAACACCACCAATTCCAACCCCACTAGCATCACATTCAAGCTCAAAGGTCTTATTAAAATCAGGAAGTTGGAGTAAAGGTGCATTAGTAAGCTTATCTTTCAAAAGGTTGAAGGCATTCTCCTGTGCTTGCCCCCAATGGAACACAACTCCCTTCTTCGTCAACTCGTTCAATGGGGCTGCAATGGTGCTGAAATCCTTCACAAAGCGGCGGTAAAATCCGGCAAGCCCATGGAAGCTCCGTACTTGTGAAATCGTCGTGGGTGTTGGCCAACTCTTAATCGCGTGCACCTTGGCTTCATCCACCTCAATTCCCTACGGAGTCACAACATAGCCAAGAAATGATACTCGTTCGGTGCAAAAAGTGCACTTCTCGAGGTTACCAAATAAACGTGCAGCACGCAAAGCATCAAAAACAGCACGTAGATGATCAAGATGTTCATGTAACTATTTGCTGTAAATCAATATATCATCAAAATAAACCACCACAAATTTTTCAATGAAAGCTTGTAAAACCTCGTTCATTAAGCGCATGAAAGTGCTAGGTGCATTAGTTAAACCAAAAGGCATGACTAACCACTCATACAATCCAAACTTGGTTTTAAAGGCTGTTTTCCATTCATCTCCGAATTTCATTCTTATTTGGTGGTATCCACTACGCAAGTCAACCTTAAAAAAAATTATAGAACCACTTAACTCATCAAGCATGTCGTCTAACCTAGGGATAGGATGACGGTACCTTATTGTGATATTGTTAATGGCTCTACAATCTACGCACATGCGCCAACTGCCATCTTTCTTAGGAACCAAAATAACAGGAACAGCACAAGGACTAAGGCTCTCACGTACATACCCGCGGTCCAAAAGATCTTGGACTTGGCGCTGAATCTCCTTAGTCTCCTCGGGGTTGGTCCTATAAGCAGCTCGACGGCAAAGTCGCTCCGGGATCAAGTCGATTTGGTGCTCAATACCTCGAATAGGTGGCAGCCCGGGGTATCTCACTGAAACACATCCTCATACTCCCGCAAAAGGTTAGTGACAGCAGGAGGCAAAGAGCTAGACATATCATGAAATGAAAATAAAGCTTCTTTGCATATCAAAGCATAGCATGGTGCATCATTCTCATTAATTTCAGCAAGGTCAGATTTTGTAGCAAGCATAACACCACCCTTCAATTTAATTCCCTTGGACCTAGAACTAGGTTCTTTCTTGTCTTTCTTAGGTGGGAAAATATTTTTAGCCACTTGCCGATTTTCATATTCTAGCGTACTCTCCTTTCTCTCATTTTCAGCTCTCTCTTTGTCACATTGCACAATTTCAGCAGGAGCCATAGGAAGTAAAGTGATTTTCTTCCCCTTGTGTATAAGAGTGTATTTGTTACTTCTACCGTGATGAATTGCATCAAGATCAAATTCCCATGGACGGCCTAACAAAAGGAACATGCTTGCATAGGCACTACATCAAAATCAGCAAAATCATGGTATGTTCCAATGGAAAATTGCACTCTCGCGGTTTGTGTTACCTTCACCTTACACTGTTATTGAACCATTGAATATGGTAGGGATGAGGGTGTGCATGTGTGGGCAAGCAAAGCTTCTCCACCAGATCTGAACTCACCAAGTTATTGCAGCTCCCACCATCAATTATGACACGGACACGACAGGTCCTTGACGATGAGGTACATCTGAAACAAATTATGGCGTTGCAGCTTGTCCGCTTGATCCATTTGAGCGCCAACACTCGTTGCACGATTGTCCTATAATTCTCGGTGGCAGCGGTCCCTAAAATTTCCTCATCATCGCCGCCCGCCTCATGGTCATCCTCATTATCGCAAGGTTAGCTGCAAAAGCATATTCATCCTCAACATCACTAGCACTAATGTACCCACCTTCTTCTGTTGCAATGTACGCTCGACGATTTGGGCAATCCTTCATGACATGGCCCATCCCCTTGCATCGGTGGCACACAATTTACATTGTTCGACCCATGGAAGCCATCGATGAAGAACTCTTTGTTGGTGCCTGCACATGGTTAGATTTACTCACCTTGGGTACTCGTGATGGTGGTGATGGTGCTGCTGAATGCGCCCTACTCATGGAGGGGGCAGCAGACCCAATGTAAAGGGGTGGAGCTGATTTGGTTGTCCCCGCGTCGTCTTTGGTGTGGGTATGTTGTCAAATTGCTCCTTGGCCTTTCTTGTTTTCCTGCAATTCTTTTTTCGCCAACATAGCAAGTCGAACAATCTATTGATAGAATTATATTCTTTGTAATCAATTATGTCCTGAATCTCACGCCGTAAACCCCCATAAAAACGAGCCATCTTATCCTCCTCTTCCTCAATTACCTCACAACGCAACATGCCTATTTGTAGCTCTTGGTAGTACTCCTCAACAGATTTATTATTTTGACTTAAGCGTTGCAATTTCTTGCGCATATCACGTTTATAGGAAGGAGGAACAAATCTTCTACGCATAGCTTGTTTTAATCTATCCCATGTATCAGGTGCTAATCCAGCATTTACTATTTCATTCCACCAAATGATAGCAAAATCTTTAAACTCACTAGTAGCTTGTCAAACTCTATGTATCTCAGGAAGAAGATGGGAGTTAAATTTTTGTTCAACTGTCATTTCCCAATCTAAGTAAACTTCAGCATCATAAGTACCAGAAAAAGATGGTATGGTAACTTTAACCCTAGCAAAAGAATCATCATGTCCACGACCATTACGAGGATTAAAATTGTTACCTCCCATACCCTGACGGTTGTTATTCAGGCGTTGTTGTTGTCGCACATCCTGTGCAACGGCGCGAGCGGCAAAGGCATCGTGGCCTTCTCCATCCACATCATCTCCCGCGACAGACTCTTCTTGATCTTCCACCCTGCGAGCTCCATTGGGAGGTGGCTGTCTCTCAAAATTTTCCAACCTGGTAAGAAGATTGGCGATGCTTCGCTCTATCCTCTCCAATCTTTGGTCGTTATCTTGGCCGATCCTTGCGATGTTTGCGTTGATGTCATTGAGCGCGTTGTTAAGCTCGTTCCGTGTAACACACTCATCTTCCTCATTACCTGCCATTGTTAGTTGAAAGAAAGACAAAAGAAACAAAAACAACCGGTGGTATAATCCCTATCAACTACTTTGGCGGCAGAAGGTGGTTTCACTCACTCTCAAGCGTCTTACCACGCTCTTACAAGTGTTCTTACCAATGCAACAGGTGGTACAACCGGCGGCTGGTTCGTGATACCGTGATAAGCTTGAGTGTAGCGATTGCCGAATTGAACCTGAACTGATCAGAAGAAAGGTGGAGCTTGGAAGGCAAAGTATAGTACCAAGGATTAGCAAATTTCGAAAACAGTTAGCAAAGCTGAATAAAGATTCAAAGTTCTTGTCACAGTTGCTGGACTAAGCGTGCTCCTAGAACTAGTTCAACCTAGCAAGGGATATATCAAAGCACAAAGGACTCAAAGGATGCAAGCAATTCTGATTTTCTACTTCTCTTTCTTTTCTTTCTGTTTTTTTTTGCGGTTTGGCTCTTTCTCTCCTCTTATTTTTTTTCACTTCTTTTTTTTCTAACACAAATATATACCTCTTAACTCAGAGGAGAAACAAAAACCTCACAATTTGAAGTAACAGACGATAGGAAACCGATGCCCGAAAGAATTGACAAAACAGGACAGCAAACTTCCGGGCACCGAAACTCAGTCTTAGAGGCTTTTTTGGGTAAAAAATTGAACAGGTCTGGAATTTTCAGATGCGCATTGTCGTCCCCTTCGAAACAAAAAAAAGTAGACCCAAATCGGAGTTCGTATGCAAAAGTTATGCCAGTTTTAGTGAACACTGCACAATCTGGAATTGCTCGCGAATTCAGATCTTTCTTCCGGTTAGGCTAGAATAGGATTAGGTTTGCGGGTGAAAAAGGATGGCCAGTGGTGCAGGGCAATTGACACAAGGCGGCTCGCGACCTATCTAGGGTTTGCGGAATAGGTTTTATAATGCAGAGCGGCGGCAAGGACCAACTGAGAAAAATTCGGTTCGGTTCTAGGGTTGGCGATGATGGGTTGATAATTGATGCAAAACAAGAACTAGGGCAACGGACAGGGACAACTAGCAACTAGAATCGCGACCTCAAACCAGCAACAAGACGATGTCTATGGATCAATACTCAACAATACGATACTGAAAACGAAATTGCAAGGCTCAAAGGGTTGTAGGACAGCGGAATTGATGATGAACTTTTTGTGGGGCAATTTTTCTGGACTCTAGGACGATGGCAAAACAAAACTAAAGGGGATACAATGATACCTGATGGGAAACCGAGGCTCTGATACCACTTGATGCGCACGGTGGCCCAATCTTCCGACAGGTAGAGGTAAGTCGATTGGTGGAGACTCGACGTTGACGATCCGGCTTCCGATCAGAACCGATCCGAACCCAGCAATCGCTACACCACGGCTCCGTTGGTTATCAATCTTGCACAAACACGGTTGACCTCGCCAAGAAGGCTTATCCCTGCATGCGAATCGAGAACACAAGCAAGAACGTAGAAGAAGCAATCTGAAATTGCGAATTATATTAAGCACATGAGTTGGGGTTCCACAAACCGATGAACGGCGATACTGTTCAAAGACAGAATTGATCTAAGCAAAACCCAAGTCCTAGATGAGAGTTTGGGTGGTTATTTATACTAGGGGAGCAGGAGGGGGTCGTCCATAGCATTGGAGATCTAATACAACTCAAATTGAAAACACCAAGCCTACTTTGACTAGAGTTTGACTCGGACTGAAAAAGCAACATTTGGTTTTTAGCAGTTTTCGGATGCATCTGAAGGTATTTTGAGGTGAGGCCAGATCCTTTGGAAAGTAGACTCCGAGATCTTTCAAACGTGTACTCATGGGTCTCCAGAGCCGTCCAGAATCAAAAGTTATGACACTTTAAAGTCTGTGCTGTTGCTGAGGCCGAACTGGACTCGAACTCGGACTGAAAATGTATTCTAGATTGTTTTGCATATTCCCGTTGACTCCGAAGTCCAATTGACCTGAAACTAGTGCTATTGGAAAGATTATCTCCTTAGCTTTCGATACATATGTGGATCATTGAAATCGGAGTCCGTTTGTGTCCTAGACGACGATTTTAGTGAACACTGCTCCTGGTGGCCGAGGTAGTCGACTCCGTGTTGAATTGGGACTCCGACTCGGAGATGAATTGGGACTCCAACTAGACTTGGACGTCCTCCTTGCCTCCCTCCTGGCCCTTGCTGGTTCCCAAGGCCTTCATGATCCTCTCCAAAGTTTCTAAGTACAATATAATCAATAATATCATTAGATAGCATACCATCCTCACAAGTATATACACAGGCACTTAGGAACGAACTCACCTGTTGATTCAATTGCCGTGCTCGTGCTCTTGTGATGGGTCCTTGCATCACAACTGGAGGAGTCTCGGGCGTATGCATAGGAGTGATGTCCTCATCAGAACTGATGCGAGTTAGATGTTTTATTATTTTCAAAAGGGTTGGTTTCATTTGTTTTGCAACTGTTGCTTCATGTCAAAGGGCTAATATTGATGGATTTCAGGATTTGGATGATTCGTCGCTCACGTCATGGAGGACTGTGAGTGTTACTATGCTTTACTTATTTGTTATCAATCAACTTGATCTTATAAATTCCGTTTGCAAATAACTTGATTTACAAATGCAATTTTGCTTTATGCAAATTAACTGTAGTAGCCTCCTTTATCTTAGCCTGCGTTTATGCATTTGTAAATACCACCTTAAGTCTTGCGGAGTACGAAAGTACTCACCCTTGCTTAATTTGTGGTTTTTAGGTGTAACGCTAGCGAAGCTTTGAAGGTTTGTTTCATGACAGGTTGCGGGATCTTTATTGCCATGATCTTTCTAGGGATTTATGCCTAGTCAGTTGCCTGCGGGATGGATGGGCACACTACAAGGCATTGCTTCTTTTGCTGCTATAAACTCTAAGTTGTAAGATTTATGTGTTTATTAGTTTTCGCTTAATTAATATAATGTATGGTTGTGATTTCAATTGTTGTAAATGTGCGTACTAGCTACTGATCCAGGGACTAGTACTGCAAGCACATTAGATTTCCATTTTTGCATTTATGTAAAAATAGGGGTCGTTACATTAAAGTTTGTTATTTGCTTTGTTATCATCGAACAACGTGTAGAACTCGACATCCCAAATACGATCATCAACGACCTTGAGATCAACTTCGATGATAGTCAGCACGGCAAGCACCCCCTTTGGTCATGTTGAACCTATATTTTGAAATTGTTTTATGAAAACTTTCATGCATGTGCTATGTTTATAAACTCCGCTATTTTGTGGGATCAGGTAGGTAATAGCTTCGTTAATGGGATTTTCTTATTCAAAATTGACATGCGTACCTTGATAACCATAGAATATGGATAATCATGATGATAACCAATTGGTTATACTCGTTTATATATGCATTTTCTTAATATGCTATAGAAACACACAAATAGCATGCTTCATTGTTTATGGTGATTTATGGACATGATGGTTAATGTAATCAATGGTAATTTCTTAAAAATGAAAATAAAACTATAGTTTTGATGCGAGTGATTATTGGCAATAGCTAGAGGTGCAAGGGACTTGCATGTAGTGTAGGGACAAGTATCGTCTGTGTCAGATTAAGGATCGAACGAAGTGTTCATTAAAATCAAGTATTATCGTACAACCACAAGACACGTATAGGATAGCCTTAACCTATTAAGTTATTTAGAACTAACTTTGCACATCAGAAGGCTAGAGTAGTACGAGCTGTTCCACTATAGATTGCTCAAAGGGACGTCCACACCTAGGTAATTATGGAACAAACATTTACCAATACAACAGTGTACGCCATGCTATTGGGAGTTTCATCATATTTATGCTATGAGTTCTTCTGCTATAGTATGGGTTTATCATCACCGTACTAGTGCAATGCTAGGGCTAGGCAATGTAACGGTTATGTTATAATCTCCTTGCCGACACACCAAAGGAAGTGTGTTACTGGCCTGGCAAAAGAGGTTAATCATTTCATGTGGGTAAAGCTATACACCTTTGCAGAGAGTAAATCTTTTCAAAAAGCCATTCTTGTGGTTATGGGAGTCTTGGTACGTCAGCACTCATTAGATATTTTTATTTTCATGAAAACCTGGTTTATGCCATGTAATGGAAGGAAATGGTTCACGTGGTGATCACGTTCTAAAGGTTTGCGGATTCAATTACTTATGCTCATATACTGTTATTTTATTAAATTGTTATATTGCTTTATTGAAATTCCATTTGTAATCTATTATTCAATATTTATAATTCAAATTGGCTTCATGTAAATTAAATGTAGCAGCCTTTCTCTTGATTCAAGCATGCATATATTATAGGCTTTGAAAAAGTCTTGCGAGTACGTAAAGTACTTAACTTGCTATTGTTGTTGTTTTTAGGTGAAGAAATAGAATAGGATGCTAACGATGAACTTTTCTAAGGGCTTCACCTTATTAGTTGCCTCTAGGAGTATTGGACAAACAACAAGTCTTTTGGTTTTTTTTCCACTGCAACATTTATGTACTTTTGGTTCGTAACCCAAAATTTGCTAAATGAAATATAAGTACTCTATGTACGGATGTGATATTAATGTTGTAAATGTGCGCACTAGCCACTGATCACGGGACTAGTAATGTATGCACATAGAACACATTATTGGTATTTAATATCAAAAATGGGGACCTTACAATCGATCAACGATGACCCACATAGAATCATAACCTTTCTGAGTTCTTGGCAAACCAGTAAAAAAATCCGTATCGATTTCCTCCCACTTCCATTCAGCAACCTTTAGCGGCTATAACAAACCTATTGGTCTATGATGCATGGCTTTCACTCACTAGCATAAATCACATAAAGTAACATGTTTAGCAACCTCACGTGTCACGTTAGGCCACTAGAACTTTTCCTTAAGATCTTGATACATTTTGGCACTTCCTGAATGAATCGAATACTTTGAATCATGAGCTTTCTCAAGAATCAACTGCTTAAGCTCCTTCTTGTTCGATACACATAGTTGACCTTTAAACCACATAGTACCCTATTCATCCAAAGTAAAATCTTCAGCTAAACCTTCCTACTTCTTGGATTTGATTTGATTAATCTTTGTGTCATCTTTCTATCCATCTCTGATCTGATCTTTTAGAGTTGGCTTCACTTCCAAAGTATCTAGAAATCCTTGTGGAACAACTTCTAGCTTTAACTTCTGAAATTCCTTGCATAACTCCGGTTGAACATTTAATACCAGCACACTAACACTATGGCTCTTACAACTCAAGGCATCAGTTACCACATTCGCCTTACCAGGATGATAATGAATTCTAACATTATGGTCCTTATCAACTCCAACTATCTCCTCTGTGTCATATTGAGATTTGACTAGGTAAATATGTATTTTAAGCTTTTGTGGCCTGTATATATCTCACATCTATTTCTAATAAGATAATAATGCCACAACTTCAAAACATGCACTACGGTAGCTAATTCCAAATCATGCATTAGATAATTCTCTTCGTGAGGTCTCAATTGCCTTGACACAAATACAACCACCTCGCCATTCTGCATCAATACACATCCAAGACATTGTCTGGAAACATAGTAATATATATCAAAACAATTCTGAACATCTGGCAACACTAACATCGGTGCTGTCATCAGACACTTCTTTAACTCCTCAACACTCTCTTCGCACTCTAAGGTCCATGAAAACTTCTTCTCGTTTTTCAACAACTGTGTAAAAGGTCTAGCAATTATCGAAAATCCTTTGATAAATCAACGGTAATATCCCGCCATTCCCAGAAAACTACGAATCTAGGTAACTGACTTTGGTTGATCCCAATGTAGCATAGCTTTTACTTTGCTTGGATCAACATCAACTCCTTTCACAGTCATCACTTGACCAAGGAATTCAACCTTCTCTTTCTAAAAGTCACACTTACTAAACTTATCGTGCAACTGTTGCTCTCACAGCCTTTCAAGAACTAACCTCAAGTGTTCTGCATGCTCTTCCCTTGACTTAGAGTAAATAAGAATGTCATCAATGAACACCACGACAAACTTATCCAGATATTCCATGAAAATCTTATTCATCATGTTCATGAAATATGCAGGGGCATTAGTCAATTTGAAAGACATGACCGTAAACTCATAATATCCATACCGCATAGAAAACGCAGTATAAGGGATATCCTCCGCACAAATCTTCAATTGATGATATCCTAATCGAAGATCTATTTTGGAGAAAACTCTAACTCCTCTCGACTAATCAAATAAATCATCCATCCTAGGCAGTGGATACTTATTTTTAATCGTCACTTCAATAATTGCATGATAATCAATACACATCTTTAGACTTTCATCTTTCTTTCTGACAAATAATACAGGCACTCTCCATGGTGATGAACTTGGTCTAATGAAACCTTTCTCTAGCATCTCCTTGATTTGCTTCTGCACTTCTACCAACTCATTAGTAGGCATTCAATATACACACTACAAAACATGTTATCACTGCCGGCTCATCTGCACCATCACTGCCGGTTATGGGAGCCGGCAGTGATACTTGGGATTATCACTGCCGGCTCAAGAACCGGTAGTGATATTGGACTATCTCTGCCGGCTCACACCAAAATCTGGTAGGGATATACATATATCACTGTCGGTTCTTGGACGAACCGGCAAAGACAAGCCAAGCACCAAATGTTTTTATTACATATTTTTTTTAATTATATATTTTTATACAAAATTTTTCTACAATGTGTTAATGTAAAGCTTCGCTAAATCATAATTCAAATATGGCAGCATATCCTGTGCACACAGGGCTTCCCGTGTACACACCGTGCACACCAACTAATAAAAGTCATGAAAAATTCTGAAAAAATTTGTAGATGTACTTCATAGATTACTCTACCTATGTATAAAATTGTAGGTTCAAATTCATTATATATGAAGTTTAAACTTGTCAGAATTTTTTCTTTTTTGTAACTTAGGCTCTATCGCTTCTAAAGCTTAAGCTGCCATCTCCCAAGATAGAAGCCCCCCTCCTAAGCAACCAGTGTTTCGATCATTCGCTCAACTCGGTCATCGCAGGAATGACGCCTCTGAGGGTTAGCTCTTCTTCGCACTTATCCCATGTTGGTACTTTCTTCACGTACCCACATGTGCCTAGTGTGAGGGTAAATATTCTTATTCGCGTTAGCCTTGTTCTTTCGACTCACTATCTGGGATTCTTCAGAACTCTTGTATGCCACAAATTCCTCCCAAAACTCCCTTATCTTTGGGTACATGTCAAAATTTGGCGTTTCATTCTTCTTCACATAGTTCTTATTTAGTGTTGTCTTCCAATTCTTCCACGCTGTGCACAAGATGCATAGTGCACGTTTCTTTGCAACCAACTCGGACCCCTAGGGGAACTGGAATACTTCTTTTAGCTTGTCCCACAGCAAGTCCTTCAGATCATCGGGAACCACCCACTGGTCACCTTGGCCACCGGTCCATGATCTATAGCTAATGGGCATAATCCCTAGTAAGAACTCCACATGCTGTCCAGTACGGCCCCAATGATGACTCGAATATAGCTGGTTCCCCGACTACCAGGAGCTCTACTATATTATAAAGTCTCTTAGGCATCTTGCTCGGACCACGGCCTGCGCTCCACCTTTGTTCATCAGACATCTGAGCCTGCAATTTGATCTTCTTATTAGTCATCTGACCCTATAATATTTTGGGAATCACAATGTACAAAAACTTTACCTCGCCTACGTTAGTGGCGTCAGGTTGGTCCATGGCAGTGACGCCAAGTTGCTCCATGTCAATATCCTGTAAGTTCAGGTAGTACGTTGGCCTACCTGTTCCTACTTCGTCCATATTTAAGGGCCCAACTCCCTTCGGCACTTATCCCTGATTAGAGGCCATTCCTAGCAAGTTTATCAGAAATTTTGAATTAACACATATACACATACAATGGTATCGAAGAAAGACGTAACGAGGAAATGAAGATAGATGTAACGAATGAATATAGATGTAAAAGCATATGAGCCTAAGTATAGTGTCGGGACCGGTAGAGTGGGCGGTCGAAACCTCCCAGCACCAGGAGCATCCTCCAAAGCTCCACTGCGTAGCCACCATGACGCTCGCCGAAGGAGTGAACCATCCGCATCTGCCAAAGCAATGCATCAGTACTAAAAATTTTAAAAGAACACTAAAGTAATAGAAAAATGCAGCATAGGTATGAAGTAAGGAAGAAGGGATAAGTCAAGATTTCATTGATTATTCTTGCCCAAATTTTATTCTTTAGAAATTAATTTCTTATCCTTTCTAGAACGGCCAGTCTAACTAGGGTTAAGTCCTACAGTCAGTATGGCTCTGATACCAACCCTGTCGGGACCCGAATCTGCAAATCAGGACCCTCTGTGTATTCTGTACTAGTCCAGGATCATGCTAGTACACACAGGATGAACAGTGTTGAAGTACCACAATCATACATAGCAGAATTAATAATAAGGTACTTCAAGCATAAATATAACCGAGTTACACGACCTTATGGTCACCTTACAATAATTCGCCACGCAGGGCGATAAATAACAAAGTAGCACAAGTTTAATAGCGGAAGTAAAAGTAAAGCAATGAACCCCTTGCATTGCCACAGGCAACTGACGAGGCTCAATCCCTAATCTTCCTGGCCTTCGTTGAACTCCTCTTCCCAGGCTGGCATAGCTTCTTCTTCTAAGGTTGTTGTTGAAGCAAGGGTGAGTATACAACATACTCAACAAGTCATGCACAATGCAGTTCTATTACTACATGCATGGCTTAGTCCAAAGGAAAGGCTTAAATGGTTATTTTGCATAAAGCAGCATTTCTTTTTAATAGGTAATCCTATTAATTAAAAGGCGTAAACCAATATTAATAATAATTAATTTCTCAATTCTTTTCCAAGAGTTTGGCACACAGCCCTAAGTTTGATTCATCAGTCTTTGGCACACAGCCACCCATTTCACATCTTTTATTTTTAAAATCTAACCCTTGACTGTAATCCCCGAGCAATGTCCAATACCGCGGACACGGCTATTCGAATAGATTCAACACACACACTCTGCAGAGGCTGTACACTTTACCCACAGGATACAGTCGCTTACCACACAGGTGATTGATTGCAACAAAGTCCTTCGGATACTAACACTTAACCAATGAACTTCTCTAGTATTGCCTCTCTAACACTTCCGTCACACAGAGCCAAAGTTTAGAACAGGCAAATACAGTTGGATGGGTACCAAGCGCAAAGACAGTGCGCGCCCCACACTGATTACACTCTTGCGTAACCGTCGCCCAGAGGTATCAAAGGAAAGATATTAGAAACCTACTAAACTAGGTCCGTCCCATTCCGAACAAGTGGTTGTACGAGTAACTCAGTTCAAAGGCTCGCAAGGTGAAGTCCTTAACTGTCCCGAGCAAGACATCCGTCTTATACTTCTCGGCACACAACCTTTACAATCTCAATACATCCCGTTGCCACACAGGCCCACCTGGCACGAAGCCTTCTTGCCACTTGCCCTGGTCCAAATCATTTCCCATCCCAGGTTTGCATTTATGCAACACATGCCAATACCCACATCATTGCATGAGTAGAACCACACAGGTCGCTACCCTCAATTCCATTTCATGACATCATCGCATTATTCCAAAATGCATTCCATAATTGTTTAGTCAATATTCTTTTGCAAATTTGAAAGTCATTCAACGCACATCAGTATACTTAAGCAGCTAATCACGGTCTTGCCTCCCGTGTTGGCATTTATATAGCAACCAACATAAATTAGCATCTTATGGTGACAAGGATTTCAGGGCGTACAAATAGTATTAACCAGGTGACATAAACAAGATAGGTATTTTAACTACTTTTCCCACATGAGCAATATCATTTTTAATTAACATAGCATGCATAACTTGAATCGAGATATATTTGAAAATCTAGGGGCAATATGGTCAAAGCATGACTTGCCTTCAAACAGCAGCTGATTCTGGTCTGGCTCTTGCGATGGTTCTCCGAAATCTTCTTCGACGGCTTCCAGCAATTCGGAGTCTATGCGCATTCAAGCGAACATACAATAAACACTCAATACAGACAACAAGATCAACTCTAAAAATAAATTAAAATTCACTAATAAATAGTTCACATTTTTATAAATTTTTAGGAACTGGAATCACCCAATTCTGAGTTAAAACGCACAAGTTATAGCATTTGCAAGTTTCTGGAAATTCAATTAAAAGAAAAACCGAATTATTCTATTTATTTTCCTACTGAAAATTCGGTTAAATCCTCTCAGCGACACGTGTCAGCACCAGAGACAGCCACGTCGCTCTCGGTCACTGACATGTGGGCCCCGGATGACGTCATGCTGATGTCAGCACCCACGGTGGTCACCCCACTGACAAGTGGGCCCCATGAAACGATGCACGCACCAACCGAAGTCGACACGCGGCACACGCAACAAATCCCACGCGACCAGACGATTTTCCGCCCGTTGGATTCGAATCCAACGGTCAGTCAATGCACAGTCGACCCATCCATGCGGCGACATCCACACCGTACATTTCAAATCCTACGGCTACCGTTACCCGTGGAGTTTACTATTCACAAGCCTACGTGGCCTCACCGATGCGGTTGGATGAAGATCCGACGGCGATGGTTACCCGAGCGGTACACTGCTCACAAGCCTACGCGGCTTTATCTGAGATGCACGATTAAGATCTAACGGCCATTATCAAGCACAACCTTTACGACTACGCGGCGCTACGGAGATCCTACGGTCGAGATCTATCGAGGCTATTCGAATCCAGCTCTACAGGGGGAAACGTGGCGTTACCTCGGTCTTTGGGTGACGATCCTACGATAGAGGAGAGCTGTGAGGCGTCAAGGAAAAGACGGTGGCGCTGGCTGCCGGACTTGGGGAAGATGAGGTAGGCGACGGCGTTTCCGGGAGTCTTCGGTCGGAAGAAGTGGCCCACTGGACGCGGCGAGACACGACGAACTCGGCGAAGGTTCTAGCTGCGGCGGAGAGCGGCGGACGACGACTGAAGACGAAGAAGAACCGAGAAGAAGGGAGTGGCTACTACGGCGAGCTCGCAAGACGCTACGGTGAACGGCAGAGCACGAGCAAGTAGGCAAAATGGGCGGAGTGAAGTGCTGCACGCAACGGGCTTTATCTCCCGCTCGGACAAGCTTTGGAAAGCGCGCAAAATCCCTGACAAAATCCGCGGCGGCCTACCGGCGACGGCGGTGCACAGTCGCGCCCTCCCGAGACGTTCTGTCACATCCCTCCGTCTGATTGCGATCCGACGGCTCCGAGCGAATAACGTTTCGACGATACTGCGCCACGTGTCGCCATCCTAATGGCTCAACGCTGAGATCCAACGATCCATGCTATTAAGCGACGCGGCTTCACCACAATCGTCCGATCGGGATCGAACGAACCGGAGTGGGCGGCGCTAGGGTTCGGCCGGCGCGAGCACAGTGTTGGGCTCGGCCCGACACTGTAGCTTGGCGATTTTTCGGCTTTTCTCAATAAAAATAATTGTGGAAAATCAAAGTAATTAATTAGGGCACCAAAAATACCCGAAAAATTCTAGAAAAATTCCAGAAAATATGTCAGAGCATTTTGAGCCTAAATAAAATATTTTTATTTATTTTTGATAATTACCTTTTCTGATATTTAATTATTCAAGAGAAGGATAACCCAAATTAATTTCAATTAAATCCAAATAATTCCCAAAAGTTCAGATAAATCAATTAAATGCAAATACATTTTAATTAATTCACAAAAATTTAAATAACTCCAAAAATTAAGATTAAGCCAAATTTCGGGACGTTACAAACTTACCCCCTTAACAGAATCTCGTCCCCGAGATTCGAAGCCTAACTAGAGAATAGGTTTGGAAACTCCTTTTTCAGATCTTCCTCTCGTTCCCATGTGGCCTCGCTTTCTGTGTGATTGCTCCACTGAACTATGCAAAAACGGGTTGTCTTGCTCCTGGTTTTCCGATCCACTGTATCCAGAATTTTTATCGGTTGCTCTTTGTAAGTTAAGTCTACCTGTAGTTCAAGTTCTTTCAATGATGTTTGCTCTTCAGGCACTCGGAGACACTTCTTGAGTTGCGATACATGGAAGACATTGTGTACTCTTGCTAATGACTGTGGTAACTCCAGTTGATATGCGACCTCGCCCTTGCGACTTATGATCTTAAATGGTCCTACATATCTTGGCGCAAGTTTACCCTTTTTGTGAAACCTCTGGACTCCCTTGAGAGGCGTAACTCTGAGATACACAAAATCTTCAAGCTCGAAGCTCAAATCTCTGCGGCGATTGTCCGCATAGCTCTTTTGTCTTGACTGCGCAATTTTTAACCTTTCTCTAATCAGTGCTATTTGCTCTTCGGCTTCTTGGAGTATGTCTGGTCCGAAGACACGACGCTCACCAGTCTCATTCCAATTTAACGGCGTCCTACAAGGTCGACCATACAAAGCTTCGAAAGGTGACATCTGAAGACTAGCCTGATAACTGTTGTTGTAACTAAATTCAGCATATGGTAAACATTTATCCCAAGTAGATGTATATGCCAACGCACAAGCCCTCAACATATCTTCTAATATTTGATTGACCCTTTCAGTCTGCCCATCTGTCTGTGGATGATATGCTGTACTGAAGTTCAAGCGGGTGCCCATTGCTGTATGCAATTTATCGCAAAATCTTGAGGTAAATTGGGTACCTCTGTCCGATACTATCTTCTTTGGCACTCCATGTAAGAAAACGATTCTTGCCAAGTATAGCTCTGCCAACTTATCTCTCGAATAGGTGGTCTTTACCGGTATGAAGTGCGCGTCCTTTGTCAATCGATCCACGATGACCCATATGGAGTCATAACCTCCTTGCGTCCTTGGCAAACCGGTGATAAAATCCATTCCGATTTCTTCCCATTTCCACTCTGGTATTTTTAATGGTTGCAGCAATCCTGCCAGTCTCTGGTGCATAGCTTTGACTCGCTGGCATACATCACATAGTGCTACATGCTCCGCTACCTCTCTCTTCATATTCGGCCACTAGAACCTCTCTTTTAAATCTTGGTACATTTTTACACTTCCTGGGTGAATCGAATACTTGGAGTCATGAGCTTCCTCCAGTATTAACTATTTTAACTCCTTTTTGTTAGGTACGCAAATGCGCTCTTTCATCCACAACGTGCCTTGTTCGTCCAGCTTGAATTCTTTTGCTTGCCCTTCCTCCATCTTGGCTTTGATTCGCTTAATCTTCTCATCATTTTTCTGACCTTCTCTAATCTGGTCTTCCAAGATAGGCTTTACCTCCAAAACGGCTACAAATCCTTCCGGAACAACTTCCAATTTCAACCTCTGAAGATCCTTACACAATTCTCCTGGGCTTTCTCCCACTATCATATTTAGACTATGATTTTTCGACTCAAGGCATCAGCCACTACATTGGCCTTGCCGGGATGATAATGGATACCCATGTTGTAATCCTTGATCAGTTCTAACCATCTCCTTTGCCTCATGTTCAGGTCAGATTGGGTGAAAATGTATTTAAGGCTTTTATGGTCTGTATACACCTCACATCTATTACCAATAAGATAGTGATGCCATATCTTTAATGCATGCACCACGGCTGCTAATTCTAGATCATGCGTCGGGTAATTCCCTTCATGTGGCTTTAATTGCCTTGATGCGTAGGCTACTACCTTTCCGTTTTGCATCAACACACATCCAAGCCCTTGGCGTGATGCATCGCAGTAAATATCAAAACTTTGGTGCATATCTGGTTGAACTAACACTGGTGCTGATGTCAGTCTTTTCTTTAATTCTTGAAAACTCTTCTCACAATCCAGTGTCCAGGCAAATTTCTTCTCTTTCTTGAAAAATTGTGTAAGAGGTCTAGCAATTGTCGAAAACCCTTCTATAAACCGGCGGTAATAACCAGCCATCCCAAGAAAACTTGAATCACAGAATGCTTAGTCTTGGCGGTTCCCAATGCAAGACTGTCTCAACCTTGCTTGGGTCCACTGCAATTCCCTCGGTGGTCATTACATGCCCTAGGAATTCCACCTTGCTCTTCCAGAAGTCGCATTTACTGAATTTTGCATATAGCTGTTGCTCCCTTAACTTTTCTAACACTAGTCTCAAATGTTGGGCGTGCTCTTCATCCGTCCTTGAATAAACCAGAATATCGTCTATGAACACGACCACAAGTTTATCTAAATATTCCATGAATACTTTATTCATCAGGTTCATAAAGTATGCTGGCGCATTTGTCAATCCAAATGACATAACAGTGAACTCATAGTGTCCATATCTTGAAGAAAATGCAGTCTTGGGTATGTCTTCAGTCTTGATTTTCAACTGGTGGTATCCTGACCTAAGATCGATCTTGGAGAATACTCCTGCTCCTCTTAGTTGATCAAAAAGGTCATCTATCCGGGGTAACGGGTATTTATTCTTTATCGTTACTTCATTAAGCGCACGATAATCTACACACATCCGAAAACTCCCATCCTTCTTCTTAACGAACAGAACCGGTGCTCCCCAAGGTGATGAGCTCGGTCTGATGAATCCTTTTTCCAACAATTCCTCGATATGCTTCTTCATTTCTACCAACTCTTCAGTGGACATTCGATATGGTCTCTTTGCTATTGGTGTTGTTCTCGGTACTAAGTCAATTACAAACTCTATGTCTTTATCTGGTGGCATTCCTGGTAATTCCTCGGGAAAAATATCCGGGTATTCACTGACCACTGGTACATCTCTTATACTGACGGTCTCCAGATTGTTTACTAACATCTGTCCTTCTCGAACTGCCACTGCTTGAAATTCCACTTTTCTACCTTCAGGGCTCTCAATAGACACAACTCTTCGCCCGCAGTCTAATATAGCCTTATGCTTAGTCAATCAATCCATTCCCAGGATAACATCCAGGGTTTGGGTATCTAATATAATAAGGTTCGCTAGGAACTCTACCCCTTTTATTAATAGCTTAACCCCAGAACATCTGACCTTGGAGCGAAGTTCTGATCCAGGGGATTGGACTAGAAGTGTACTTTTAAGGTTAACAATATCCAGATCATTCATCACAGCAAAATCCCGAGAAACAAACGAATGTGAAGCTCCTGAATCGAATAATACTGTAGCTGGCACTGAGTTGACAAGGAACTTACCAAGCACGACGTCTGTGGCATTCTGGACTTCTTCTACGGAAATGTGATTAATCCTGCCTCGCGTGAATGCTTGCGGTGTGGCTCCAGCTTGGACGGGTCCTCGGCTTCCTCCTTGGACAGGAGTTTTAGCAGGCGTGTTCCCTAAATTGAAGCGCACTGGTGTCACTACTCCCTTCTTTGGGCACACATTGGCGAAATGCCCAGTTTCATTGCAATGGTAGCAGCGCCTTCCTGACATCTGCTGATTTCCCCCGTTCTGATTAACAATCCTGACCGGGGTCTGGGGAGTTTGTCTTGCTGGCCTCGGCATCGGTGACGGTGTCCTGACAATGCTTCCTTGATGGAATCGAGAAAATTGCTGAGGTATCATCCTTGGTTTCTGCTGGCCATGGCGCCCTCCCTGCTGTGCCATGTGGCGTTTGCGGTTATCATCAAGCTCCTTGCGCTTATCCTCCAGTATAAGTGCCTTATTTACCAACTCTTGAAAATCCAGAAAGGTGTAGGTAATCAATCCCACCTGTAGACCAGTGTTAAGTCCTTTCATGAAACAGGACTGTCTAGCCTTGTCGGTTGCTACGTCTTCCGGAGCGTAGCATGCTAATTGCGTGAACTTATTCAAATAATTGGCCACTGTCTGGCCTCCTTGTTTTAGCACTCTAAATTCCTCCTTCTTCAGCTCCATAATTCCTTCTGGCACATGATATTGGCGAAAGGCTATAGTGAATTCTTCCGTGTGATTTCTGTGGGTTCTCTGCGACGAAAGCGAGTTTTCCGCCATTCATTGCGGTTCCTTCCAACTGATGAGAGGCATAAAGCACCCTCTCGTTTCCATCACACTGTGTTATATGCAGTTTCCTCTCGATGGTTCTCAACCAATCATCTGCCTCTAACGGGCTAGCATTGCCTGAAAAAGTAGGCGGACGTGTCCTCATAAATTTGGACAATCTCGAGTAGGGACGGGGACCATTGTTAACAGCTTGGTTGTTGGTGGCTGCCTGAGTGTTGATTTGCTGCACAGTGGCCATCATTGTCTGCATCAATTGAGTTTGTGCTGCGAGAAAAGCTCCCAGATTCTGCATGTTAACTGGTGGTGCTGCCTGGGGTGGTGGTGTACCGCTCTGGCTACCTCCTTGAAGTGAACCACTGCCTCCGGCTCCAGTGTTGCGAGTATTCACCATCTGTTGATCGCTTCGATGGTTTAGATATGAGGGGGAAAGAATAGGCAAGTATAAGAACCTTTATGGGGAAACAGGTGCAACTTAAAACCCTTAAACATCCATTCAAAGATAATAAATAGGTATGGTTTGTTACATAGTCTAGGGACTATGCAACCATAAAAACAGTCACAAACATCACATCAAATAGTTCCATACAACAACATCGCACATCTAAGCTCGAAATTTAAAGACGCGACTCAAAACAAGTGAGTCTCGATGCAAAATCCAAACAACTACTCGACCCAACGGACTCAGTCATCCAGCCATCCTGGCTGCGGCTCGCCGATCACGTACACTGGCGGGTGAGCTGGCATTGGGGCAAACTGATCCCCATGCCCTCCCACTGGTGCTGCTGGGGGCACCACTGGCTGCTGGTCCTCTGGCGCGGGCTCGGGCACCTGCTCCTCTGGCTCCTCGTCGTCCTCGTCGTCAAGCTCCATGACAGCCTCCGGCTCCCCTTGACCGTAGAGAGCCCCCTCCAGCTCGGCGATCCTCTGAACAGCGTGCATCCTGGTCTCTCGCAGGGCCACCTCGGTCTCCTCCAAGGTACGGTACACAGCCTGCAGCTCTGTAGTCGTAGCGTCCACGACCTCCTCCTGAGCCGCGGCGAACCGGCCCAAGTGCACGACAACAGCGTCGTCCTCCAGCTCCAAGCGCGCCTGAAGGGGTCCACCGCGTGTGGGTGCACACGAAAAGCAGTGTCCCACAGCTCGAAGCCGTAGTCCCTGCTAACCCTACGCAGCGCTACCAGGGCACACTCCTGTATGCCCGCCTCGTAGCTGGCTCGCCTCACCGCGAGGTGGAGCGGACGACTAGCACGCGCGTGCTCCCGCGTGTACAAGGTGAGGGTCGTCTCCCAACCGCGGTTGATCCCGTTGACCACCCAGGTGCGGGACCGGTAGAGAGGGCGGTCGAAACCTCCCAGCACCTGGAGCATCCTCCAAAGCTCCACTACGTAGCCACCGTGATGCTCGCCGAAGGAGTGAACCATTCGCATCTGCCAAAGCAACGCGTCAGTACTAAAAATTTTAAAAGAACACTAAAGTATTAGCAAAATGCAGCATAGGTATGAAGGAAGAAGGGATAAGTCAAGATTTCATTGATTATTCTTGCCCAGATTTTATTCTTTAGAAATTAATTTCTTATCCTTTCTAGAACGGCCAGTCTAACTAGGGTTAAGTCCTACAGTCAGTATGGCTCTGATACCAACCCTGTCGGGACCCGAATATGCAAATCAGACCCTCAGATATTACAGACTAGTCCAGATCACGCTAGTACACAGGATGAACAGTGTTGAAGTACCACAATCATACACAGCGGAATTAATAATAAGGTACTTCAAGCATAAATATAACCGAGTTACACGACCTTATGGTCACCTTACAATAATTCGCCACGCAGGGCGATAAATAACAAAGTAGCACAAGTTTAATAGCGGAAGCAAAAGTAAAGCAATGAACCCCTCGCATTGCCACAGGCAACTGACGAGGCTCAATCCCTAATCCTCCTGGCCTTCGTTGAACTCCTCTTCCCAGGCTGGCATAGCTTCTTCTTCTGAGGTTGTCGAAGCAAGTGTGTGTATACAACATACTCAACAAGTCATGCACAATGCAGTTCTATTACTACATGCATGGCTTAGTCCAAAGGAAAGGCTTAAATGGTTATTTTGCATAAAGCAGCATTTCATTTTAACAGGTAATCCTATTAGATTAAAGGCGGTAAACCAATATTAATAATAATTAATTTCTCAATTCTTTTCCAAGAGTTTGGCACACAGCCCTAAGTTTGATTCATCAGTCTTTGGCACACAACCACCCATTTCACATCTTTTATTTTTAAAATCTAACCCTTGACTGTAATCCCCGAGCAATGTCCAATACCGCGGACACGGCTATTCGAATATATTCAACACACACACTCTGCAGAGTCTGTACACTTTACCCACAGGATACAGTCGCTCACCACACAAGTGATTGATTGCAACAAAGTCCTTCAGATACTAACACTTAACCAGTGAACCTCTCCAGTATTCCCTCTCTAACACTTCCCTCACACAGAGCCAAAGTTTAGAACAGGCAAATATAGTTGGATGGGTACCAAGCAGCAGCACAGGTACGCTCCCCCACACGGTTACACTCTTGCGTAACCGTTGCCCAGAGGTATCAAAGGAAAGATATTAGAAACCTACTAAACTAGGTCCGTCCCATTCCGGACAAGTGGTTGTACGAGAAACTCAGTTCAAAGGCTCGCAAGGTGAAGTCCTTAACTGTCCCGTGCAAGACATCCGTCTTATACTTCTCGGCACACAGCCTTTACAATCTCAATACATCACGTTGCCACACAGGCCCACCTGGCACGAAGCCTTCTTGCCACTTGCCCCGGTCCAAATCATTTCCCATCCCAGGTTTGCATTTATGCAACACATGCCAATACCCACGTCATTGCATAAGTAGAACCACACAGGTCGCTACCCTCAATTCCATTTCATGACATCATCGCATTATTCCAAAATGCATTCCATAATTGTTTAGTCAATATTCTTTTGCAAATTTGAAAGTCATTCAACGCACATAAGTATACTTAAGCAGTTAATCACGGTCTAGCCTCCCGTGTTGGCATTTATATAGTGTCGACGATCGGGATCGCCGACCGCCAGAGGTGAGTTAGGGGTCGGTGTGATACGGGACCCGAGCTGCGCTTCACTTAGTCGGAGGAAAAGTATGGACGCGGTTATGGTCGGAGCAAGACGACAACGAGCGGGAGACCGAGATTTATACTGGTTCGAGCCCCTGGGGAGGAAATAGCTCTACTCCAGTCATCTTGCGGCAATTCTTTTGGCTAATTCCGAGTACAAGGTTGTTTTTACAGCTCAAGTTCAACAATGGCTAAGTCTAAGCTCGAGCTAGGGCACGTTGTGTGTTGTCTTCGTCTCCCCAAAGGGCTGTGTACCGTTGGTCTTTATACCTCCTCGGCACGCAACGGCTGGGCTAGATTCCCGGGAAGTGGCCTTCATGCACGTTGAGGGCCAGCAGTAACCGCTCCGAACTTGTTGCACGCATCTGCGCCTGCCCCACGACCCGCGCCTTGAGCAACCGTCGGTCAAATGCTTGATCCAAAATCCAAGGGCGGACCGCGGCTCCGAACAAGGGCCCGCCCGAGCTCGAGGTCGAGCGGGGCCGTGTTTCGGTCTAGCGTGTTTCTAGGTCGAGCGCCAAGACGCACCTGTGTCGAGGCCGGGTGTCCTAAGCTCGGGGTCCGTTGACGTGCGCGCCACCGGTCAAAGGACGCCACTCGTCGCCTAGCCCCGAGGCTTAAGGTCGTGGCCGGAACATGGGCCGACCTTGAGTCTCTATAGTCGGGATCGATTCCCAGAATTTCCTTGAGGTCGAGGTCGTGCGGAAACGTAACGCCAGGCCTTGAGGATACGACACCTGGCGCCTCTTGATCTCCGTCGCCCCGGTACGGATACGGGCGCCTGGTGACACCTGCCATGCCTCGAAAACACTCCAGCCTTAATCGCCTCGTCAAATCGTGGCAACAGGTTCTTCAAGCACCGTGGACCGGTCTCAACGGCAACGCAGCCTTAAAAACCTGGGACCGCAGCATCCGCTTGAGGAAGACTCTCGACCAGCACCCTCCGACTTCCAAGCCTCCTTGCTCAAGCGAAAAAATCTCCTCCCCCACCCTCGACCAAAAACGACGTGATCGCCATGGCCAAGCTAGGGAGGAGCACGTTGTCATCCGCCAGGATGAAGGAACTCGAGGCCCTGGGATTGCTCGATCCGTTCGTATGGCGGCTGCCAGGCGGCGAGATCGAACCACAACCCAAGGATGACGAGATTGTTTGTACCGAGCACTACGTCCTCTTCGGCTTGCGGACCCCGGAGAGTGAGTTCGTCACTAGGGTCCTCTCTAGCTGCGACATCGAGCTCATCAACCTGGTGCCGAATTCTGTTCTCCTTCTCACCATCTTCTCCCATCTATGCGAGGGATTCCTAGGGATCTTCCCGACCCCCTCGCTCTTCTTCCGATACTTCAGCCTCTTTCGCTCCGGGAAGGACTCCGTGGTCGGATGCATCTACTTTCGGCAACGGGTCGGGCTCAAGTGGGCTTTCCCCAAGTTCCAACCTCGGGACTCCCTCGGCCTGTGGTCCGAGCGGTGGTTCTACCTGAAGAGGGGCGAGGTCGGCACGGTGGTGTACGAGGGGGCCCCCCTTCCCGGGAAGAAGGAGACCTCGGAGCCGGACGACCTCGAGGTCGACGAGGAAGCCATCGCCCTCATACACATCTGTGCCATGCGCGGCCTCAACGGGCAGGCGATTGCCAACGACTTTCTGCGGAATCGCGTGTCCCCCCTTCGGAGGAGGATGCACCCGTTCTACGAGATCCAAGGGTGCGACGACCCGACCCGCGAGGGCGCGTCCGGTAAGCCTTCTTGTCCCAAGGTCTTGCTCGAGTCCACCTTTCGATCTTTCCTGACAGACGCCTCTTTTTTGCAGCGCCAAAGGAATCATGGGTTGCTTCCAGGATGTTTGAGATGTTCGGGAAGCTGGCGCATGAGTACGTCATTGGCGACCCTGTCCCGAAGAACGTGCTCCGTCGCAAGGCCGAGGTAAGTCATCCGACCAAGCGCTCGAGCCATGCGCCCACGAGCCCCTTTTTGAGCCTCGCATGCCCGCAGGATCACCAAGAGTTGTTGGAGACGGCCAGAGGATGCTCTCTCACCAAGCGGGGGCAAGGGCAAGAAAGGGAAGAAGAGGCCTCCCGCTGCCGGAGCGAGCCACCCGGAGGCGAAGAAACCCCACGTCGAGTGGGGGGACCGTGCCATGGTAAGGATCCCACCGGTCGAGCCCCCGAGCTCGTGCCCGCATGACTTGTCGGTTGATGAGCTTTTCCTCTTTGCAGCAACAGAGCGCGGCGGCCGCCGGACTCAAGCCCTGGGCCGCCCAGGTGCTCGGGCTCGAGGCCCTGGGACCACCGCTGCTGGCGACGCGGAGCCAGCCCGAGTCCTGAGGTCCCAGGCTGGAGGGGCACGGAAGCAACGTGCTCCCGTGGCACCTCGACGAAGAGGTGGTGACCTGTAAACTCCCAAAGATCTTAGGATCGCAACGCCCCAGATCTTTCCGGCTTAGTGTATGCTCTTGATCGCAGACCTTGAGCGCCCGAGCTCGAAACTTGCCCGTTTTGATGATGGCTGTTATCCAGGGCGAGTCCGAGTCTGAGGAGGAGGACACATTCGAATTGGTCGCGCCGCCTCGCGCTTAACGCTAACTCCGTCGGGCGCTGAGCTGGTTCCGCCGCCGAAGTTCACCAAGGCCTCGACGACACGGACGAGGAAGAGCCCCTCACCACGGCCAAGCGGACTTTGACACCGTGAGACCCACGACGAGCGCGCCGTCGGCCTACCCGAGGCCTCCGCGGGAGGATACCAGAGCCGGCGCGCCGAGGCGATACTCGAGCTCCCTCGACCACGGTCACTGGGCGCCGAGGTTAACCCGCCGCCACCGAAGGTGATCAAAGATAGGAGCTCCGCAGACGGGCGGCCGCGTGTTGGTGCCGAGGCCACAAGATCCGTGCCACGGGGCCGAGAGTGCCGCGGCGGATCCGGCCACCGTCCCCTTGGCGCCGGAGACGGGCGGGGCCCCGGCCGTAGAGGCCGGGACTAGTACTGCCGCCAGACCTCCCCCGACGGCGGGCTGAACCCTCTGGAGGAGGCATCGGATGACCAGGCCGCCCCCGGGACGGGAACTCAAGATCCTGGCCCAAGCGCGCCAGCGGTGGCCGAGGTCGACCTCGACACTGGCGCGGTGGCCGACGAGGAGGAGGAAATCCCTCGCGATCGTATTGACGACCGCGAGGAATTCACCCGCGCACGCCTGGAGGGTCAACTCCGTGAGGTAAGGGATCCCCACTCATGCCCTGCAATGCGTTCGGTCGAGTTTTCTCGTCAGTTTCTTACCGAGCCCCCCTCGTCCTCTTAAGGCGATTGGCAGCGTCTCCCGAGGGCTGCAAGGTCTCCACGAGCATGCCAATGTGCTCAGGGGGCTCCTGAACGTAGTGGAAACGCGGAGGCCGAAGGCCAAACTCGCAGACAACCATCGAGGTCGACCAAGCAGAGCTCGAGCGGGATAACCGGGATCTCGACGACCTTCGTCAGACGATGGTGGTGCAGGAGGTGTCCCACGCGGCCGAGCTCGAGCAAACCAGGGCCTCCGAGCGCGAGCACAGCTTCAAGGCCGTGGAGTGGGAACGGGCTCGGGCGACCAAGGCGCTCGAGGCGCTTGAGACCGAGCGCGCCAAGGTAGAGGTGCTGGAGAAGGCCATCGCGGAACGAGCTTTGTCCTCGGACTCAGCGCTCGAGGCCCTATAGGCCAAGGTCGAGGTGCTGGAGAAGGCCGCCGCCGAGCAGGCGACTTCCTCGGCCAAGACGCTTGCAGACGAGCGCACCAAGGTCGAGGCTTTGGAGAAGGCTGCCGCTGAGCAGGCGGCTTCCTCGGCCAAGGCGCTTGCTGACGAACGCGCCAAGGTCGAGGTATTGGAGAAGGCTGCCGCTGAGCAAACGTCATCCTCGGCAAAGGCGTCCCCCGAGTTGGAGGCCCAAACTGCGGAGCTGGAGGAGAGGCTCGAGCGCGCCACCAAGGCGCTCGAGGCCGAGCGTGCCAAGGTCAAGGCGCTGGAGAAGGCTTCTGTGGAGAAGGCGTCTTCCGGGCTCGAGATCAAGGCCTCGGGACTCGAGGAGAAGCTTGAGCGTGTCGCCAGGCGGCAAGAGCGCCTGCCCAACTTGAAGACGAAGGCGCTGAGTCAGAGATGCTTGCAGCAAGCCCTCCACCTGTGGTGAGATAGCGACCTAAGGGCAAAAGCAACCATGCTCGAGCAGAAAAACTTGTCCGCGAGATGGCCGAATCAGTAAAAATGTTAAAAAGGTGAAATGCACTAACAGAAACAGATTGCTTTTGGTGAACAAGGAAACCTCGTCCCTGTTTTAAATCTGTAGTTGGGGATACTTAGAGTCCCTTCTGCCTCGCTTGTTCGCCGTGCCCGCGCTATTTTGGTCGTGCGCCAATAGGATAGCCAAATCCAGCCCCCGTTGGGCCCGAGGCTGAGCGACGCGTGCCTCGGGCACAAGACGTAGATATGGACAAGCGGCCACGACCTGCAGAGTTGAGGACAAGTCTGAAAAAGTAGAATGACGCGAAGCGAACCCGTTAAGTAGATGGTCACATTCGGGTTAACGCTCGAACGACCATCGCGGCCATGCGCAAGACGCCTAACAACCAAAATGGCGAGGCTCGATTCGGCCCGCACACGAGGGAGAGCTAGATTGCGAAGAGGTTAAACTACGTTTAGCTCTTCCACTAGGGGTGAACGCCAAACTCGCGACACTTTAGACTAGGAGCGAATGCGCTGCACGAGGTCGTGTTCAGAGAAAAGGAGTCTCGGAAAGAACAAAGAAGAACACAAGTGGTAGCAGATATAAAGAGCGAGAATAAACGAATGCCTTCATTGAAATTTAAGGTATAGAGATTACACATAAAACTTTCGGTCGATCTATGTTCCATGAGCTAGAGAGCTCTCGCCATCGGCATCGCTAGCCGGTAAGCCCCTCGCGATCTGCTGAAACGACTATGTAGGGGCCCTCCCATCGTGGGGATAACTTGTTGGTGTTGGACGAGCCCTGAATCCGCCTCAGGGCTAGGTCCCCAACAAGGAGCTTCCTAGGTCGTACCGACCGAGACGCATGTCTGCGAAGAGCTTGCGGGTAGTGCGTTGATCGTAGCAAAGGCACGCATCTTACTTCTTCTCGCGAGGGTAAGGTCGAGGACCGTTAGGTGCTCAAGTCGACTTGGTCGACTGTCGACCTTGGCAGAGCCTAGCGAACCTCGGGAGGTAGGACGGCTTCAAGATCAACACGAGCCGAAGGGTGTGGACCACGTGGTCTTGGCTTGTCGTGGGTACGAATAGACCATAGGACGGTGGGAAGTTCGCCCACCTGTGTCTTGTCAGTAGCGCTCGAGCTCATCCGCGACTCGCTTCTTGACGCCTCGACGACGGTTGGCGGCGTTGCTCCGCCGCTCCGCTGTTCGGGGTGAGCCACCGGTTAAGCATATTTTGATGCCGAGTTCCTCACAAAATTCCTAGAACAACTCACTGGTAAACTGAGTACCGTTGTCAGTGATAATCTTGCACGGAACCCCGTACCTGGTGACCACGAACAAGCGGAAAAACGAACAGCCGCTCGAGCAGTGATGGTCGAGACTGGTTCAGCTTCGATCCACTTGGTGAAGGTGTCGATGGCAACGAACAGGAACTTCTTCCCCCCGACCGCCTGTGGAAAAGGGCCGAGGATGTCCAAATTTCTGTGTCGAGAAGGGCCAGGCAAGCGGGATGGTCTGGAGCGTAGGCGGGCTGGTGCGACTTCCGGGCGTGGAATTGGCATGCGCGGCAAGTGCGGACGATATCACGAGCATCTTGAAGCGCCATTGGCCAATAATACCCCATGCGGAAGGCCTTGCCGACCATCGTCCTGTACGAAGAATGTGCTCCACAGAGACCCGAATGGATGTCATCTAGTAGGTACTTACCCTCCTCCGTGGAGATGCACCGCGTCAGGACGCTGGAGACATTTCGCCTGTAGAGCTTGCCCCCGACGAGCGTGCATAGACTCGCCCGGCGCTTGATCAGGCTCCTCTCGGCAGGGTCGGGTGGTAGGTCGCCTCGTGCAAGGAAATCACAAATGGATGCAGCCCAGGAAGGTGTACCTTCGACCGCCACGAGCAAGGCCTCCTGTTCGGAGATCGAGGGAGCCGCCAACGCTTCTGTGATGACGTCGGGCGGGATCTCGTCGCGGAGGAGGCAAGCTTGGAGAGGAAATCGGTATTTGAGTTGTCCCTCCCGGAATGTGCTTGAGCTCCAAGTTCTGAAACAACTTCTCCTTTTGCGCACCTCGCAAGGTACTTCGCCATCGAAGTCTCCGAGCATTGGTACTTTTGTTGTCTTGATTGACGACGATTTGGGAATCGCCTTTACGACCAATCGGGCGACGCCCAAAGTTTTACAAGCTCGGAGGCCCGCCAAGAGAGCTTCAGATTGCCACATTATTGGTCGCCGTGAACCCAAAACGAACCACGACCTCGGTCACCGTCGTGCGGTGTGAGAATAAGGATGCCGGCCCCCGCCCGCTTGAAGGACCTCGAGCCGTCGAAGAACATGACCCAAGGCTTTTCGTCCTCGACCTCAGGCTCGGGCGCAGATTGCGACGCCTGCTCGACCACGAAGTCGGCGAGCACCTGTGACTTGATGGCTGTTCGAGCAACGACCTGGACGTCAAACGCCGCCAGCTCCATAGCCCACTTGGCGATGCGCCCGCCGCCGTCTGGGTTCCGCAAGATGTCCCCGAGCGGGAAGTTGCTCGGAACAACCACGGAATGCGCCTGAAAATAGTGCCGGAGCTTGCGCGACGCCATGAGGAGAGCATACAGCAGCTTCTGTACCTGCGGGTAGCGCTCCTTTGGGCCGTGCAAGACCTCGCTGACGTAATAAATTGGGTGCTGCTGAGATCCCCGTTCCGCCACCAGGACGGCACTGACAGCGTGGGTGGTGGCCGCGAGGTAGAGCAGCAACCTCTCGCCAGGTTGTGGCGTTGTAAGGAGGGGTGGGGACGACAGATATACCTTCAGCTCGTCGAAGGACAAGCTGCGCCCCGAGTCCACTGAAGCCCGTGCTTGCGCAGAGTTTGGAAGAATGGGAGCCCACGCTCGCCAAGCCTCGAGATGAACCTGTTGAGGGCGGCCATGCGGCCCGTGAGGCTCTGCACCTGCTTGATCGAGGTCGGGGGCGCCATCTTCTCGATCGCCTCGATCTTCTCCGGATTTGGACCGACCCCCGAGCCCCCGATCATGTAGCCGAGCACCTTCCCCGACGCCGCGCCGAACACACACTTCTCGGGGTTGAGCTTGATCTTGTGCTGCTCAGTTGGCGAAGGTTTCGAGGTCGCTAACGTGGTCGCCTCGGAGGGCTCTTGATGATGATGTCGTCCACGTAGACCTCAAGGTTCCGCCCGATCTGTGGTTCGAACGTCCTGGTCATCAGACGCTGGAACATGGCCCTCGCGTTGCACAGACCAAACGACATGGTCGTATAGCAGTAGGTGCCGAACGGCGTGATGAAGGCTGTCTTGCTCTCGTCGTCAACCGCCAGCTTGATCTGGTGGTATCCCGAGTAAGCATCCAAAAAGCTCAAAGATTTTGGTGTTCGCGGTGGAGTCGACGATCCGTCGATGCGCTGAAGAGGAAGTTGTCCTTCGGCAGCCGAAGTTCAACCCCGTATGGTCGACGCACATTCTCCACTTTCCGCCCTTCTTTTGGACGATGACCGGGTTGGCCAGCCACTCGGAGTAGTCGATCTCGCGGATGAAGCCGGCCTTCAGGAGCTTGTCGAGGTTCTCCTTGATGACCGCGACCTTCTCCGGGGAGACACGACGCAGCTTCTGGCGCACAGGTCGAGAGCCGGACCTCACCTGCAACTTGTGCTCGATCACCTCCCTCGGAACGCCGGGCATGTCGGCGGGTTCCCAGGCGAATATACCCTTGTTAGCGCGAAGGAAGGTGACGAGCTCGAGTTCCTATTTGGAACTCAGCTCGGCCGAGACGTGGATGCACTTGGTCGGGTCGTCCTCCTCGAGCGGCACGGCCTTCGTCGCCCCACTAGGCTGGATCGCCGCCTTCTAGCGGGCGTTCTTTGCCGTCGCCTTCGGACCGCGCTGGGGTAGCATACCTGCGAGAGCCAAGGCCTTGGTCTCACACCCATGCGTCGCTCGCAGTCGCCCAAGATGATGATGCCGTTCGCTCGCCAGCGACTTCATACATCGATGGCCATAATGGTTGGCCGCCGTAAACTTGACCAAGGCAGGCCGCCCGAGAATGGCGTTGTACGGGAGGTCACCCTCAACCACCTCGAAGGTGACCAGCTCGGTGCGGAAGTTGTCCGAGTCCCCGAAGGTCACGGGCAAGACCACCTGCCCCAGGGGGATGGTCGAGCTCCCGGGAACGATCCCGAAGAAGGGTATGGCGACGCTCTTGACCTTCGACCGGGGAATCTGCATCCGGTCGAGCGCTCCTGCCTGCAGCAAGTTTAGAGAGCTGCCGCCGTCGACCATGACGCGCCCGACCGCGGTATTGCTGATGGTCGGGGTCACGACCAAGGCGGTCTTCAGGTCTCGAGCCATACCTGGGAGGGCGTCCTCCGGAGAGAAGGTGATGGTGGCCCCAGCCCACTTGCAGGACTGCTCGATGGGCCTTCCAGCGGTGACCTGGTAGATGGTTCGTGCGGCGGCTTTGACCTCGCGCCTGGACTGGTAAGCCGATGAGCCGCTAAAGATGACATCGATCCGGCGCTCGCCCTGCTGGAACTCTAAATTGAGGTCGTCGTGCTCCGCGCCGGCGTTTACCCTGTCGGTCTGATCGTCATCCTTCGGGAGCACGGGCATCTCGCCCCGCCCATCATAGAAGGCATCGGTTTGCCTGCCAGCCCTCGCAGTTCGCAGGTCGTGGCCGGCCGCCCTATGAAACAGGCAGAACTTTGCCTAATCATAACCTGAGCGCCTCTCGGCCCCCTGTGGCCGGGCATCGGCCCACTGAGGCCCAGGTCGTTGGCCCTCTTGCTGGGGCTGGTTCTGCACCTGACGAGGCCGAGGCCGACCTTGGCGAGGTTTGGAGCCCTCTCGAGCCTGACCTCGAACCTCGAGGACCTCGCGCTGGCCGTCCGCCGATACGATCACCCGCGGCAGACCGCCGCCGCCCCGACGGTCACGCTTCCGCTTCTTAGAGGTGGTGCCGTGGTCGGCACCCCTGGAATTGGACGGGCCGGCCTCTGTTTGGTTTAGACCAAGCTTACCTTGGTCGTAGTCGCGTTTCCAGCGGACTGCGTCGTCCGCGTCCGCATATCGCTCTGCCATGCGGAAAAGTTTGTTGACGCTGAGCCTCGAGGTGATCTCCAGGTCTTCAGTAAGGCGCCGATCGCGGACGCTGAACTTGAATGCCTTGATGATGACTTCGTCGGAGATGCTCGGAATCAGGTTCCTTGTGCGGATAAACCGCCGCACGAAATCACGCAGCGGCTCGTTCTTGCCCTGGATGACGTGATCCAGGTCCTTCTCCCTCCCCGGCCGCTCGTAACAACTCTGAAAGTTGGAGTGGAGGGCGTTCTGGATTTGACGCCACGACCTGAAGGAACCAGGTTTCTGGTTGAAAAGCCAGTCGCTCTGGCCGTCCGGACGGCCGGAGGTAGTTTGCCATCACCAGCTCGTCCCCTCCGGCCGCCAGGATGGCGGTCGAGTAGATAGACAAGAACTCGTCGGGGTTCTTAGTCCCATCGAAGCGCTCGATCAACGCGGGCTTGAACCGAGCCGGCCACCGCACGCGGCGTAGACTGTCGGAATACGCCATGCAGCCATAGGTGCCGGGCGCGGGAATCACCTGGTAGGTAGCGCAAGCGGTCCTGGACCCTATGGCGCCTGGGCGGAACGTCCGGGGAGAGGTCCGCAGACCTGCTGCCGATCGACTCGGAGTCCGTGCGGCTTAGCTCGGGCCTGGCCCTGCTTGGTGCGGTTCCCGCAGGGCGCCGGCGCGCCTGTGTCAAGGCCTCATCCCGAGCCTTTGCGGGGGCGGCTCTGCAGAGGCGTTTGATGGGTCTTGTGGCGACGGCGCGACGTGTTGTCATCACTTTTTTGGGAGCGGGTCCCCGAGTGCTGACTTCGGTGCTGCAGAGGCGCGACCTCGGTTGCAGCCCGATCGAGCTCTTCGGCCAAGGCTCGGCCAAAAAGCTCCGACCTTGCCCTATCGGGGGTCGGCCATGACCCGGCGATAAGCTGGAGGCGCCCCGTGAGAGGGACTGGGGCCCAGAGGACGGCTTGGCCCTCTCTGGGCCTCACGAGGGCGGTTATGGCAGTTGATGGCGGCGTGCACCATCCGTGGCGTCTTGGGTCTGCGGATCACGGTCATCCGCGTTTCCCTCCGCGCCTTGGCCGTTCGCCATCAGAACGTGCTGCTCGAGGGGCGGCGGCGAAGGCATAAACAGGGACACGGAGTCGGAGTCCGCGCCCGAATCCACGCTTGAGGAAAGTTCGTCGATGAAGTGCGCCATGCTCCTGGGTTCTTGATGTTGTTCCTGCGAATGAGTGAAGCAACCGGGCCCCACGGTGGGCGCCAACTGTCGACGATCGGGATCGCCGATCGCAAGAGGTGAGTTAGGGGTCGGTGTGATACGGGACCCGAGCTGCGCTTCACTTAGTCGGAGGAAAAGTATGGACGCGTTATGGTGAGCAAGACGACAACGAAGCGGAGATCGAGATTTATATCGTTCGAGCCCTCGGGAGGAAATAGCTCTACTCCGACCGCCTTTATGCATTTCTTTTGGCTAATTCTGAGTACAAGGGTGTTTTTACAGCTCAAGTTCAACAATGGCTAAGTCTAAGCTCGAGCTAGGGCGCGTTGTGTGTTGTCTTCGTCTCCCCAAAGGGCTGTGTACCCTTGGTTTTCATACCTCCTCGGCACGCAACGGCTGGGCTAGATTCTCGGGAAGTGGCCTTCATGCACGTTGAGGGCCAGAAGAATCGCTCGAACTTGTTGCACGATCGCTACCGCCCCACGACCGCGCTTTGAGCAACCGCTCGGTCAAATGCTTGATCCGAATCCAAGGGTGGACCATGGCTTCAACAAGGGCCCGCCCGAGCTCGAGGTCGAGCGGGGCCGTCTTTCGGGTCTAGCGCTTAGGTCGAGCGCCAAGACGCACCTGTGTCGAGGCCGGGGTCTCCCGAGTCGGGGTCCGTTGACCAGCAGGCCGACGGCCAAAGGACGCGTAACCTAAATCATATAGCAGCCAACATAAATTAGCATCTTATGGTGACAAGGATTTCAGGGCATACAAATAGTATTAACCAGGTGACATAAACAAGATAGGTATTTTAACTACTTTTCCCACATGAGCAATATCATTTTTAATTAACATAGCATGCATAACTTGAATCGAGATATATTTGAAAATCTAGAGGCAATATGGTCAAAGCATGACTTGCCTTCAAATAGCAGCTGATTCTGGTCTGGCTCTTGCGATGGTTCTCCGAAATCTTCTTCGACGGCTTCCGGCAATTCGGAGTCTACGCGCATTCAAGCGAACATACAATAAACACTCAATACAGACAATAAGATCAACTCTAAAAATAAACTAAAATTCACTAATAAATAGTTCACATTTTTATAAATTTTTAGGAACTGGAATCACCCAATTCCGAGTTAAAACGCACAAGTTATAGCATTTGCAAGTTTCTGGAAATTCAATTAAAAGAAAAACCGAATTATTCTATTTATTTTCCTACTGAAAATTCGGTTAAATCCTCTCGGCGACACGTGTCAGCACCAGAGACAGCCACGTCGCTCTCGGTCACTGACAGGTGGGCCCCGGATGACGTCATGCTGACGTTAGCACCCACGGTGGTCACCCCACTGACAGGTGGGCCCCATGAACAGTGCACGGACCAACTGGAAGCTGACACGCGGCACACGCACAACAGTCCACGCGACCAGACGATTTTCCGCCCGTTGGATTCGAATCCAACGGTCGGTCAACGCACAGTCGACCCATCCATGCGGCGACATCCACACCGTACATTTCAAATCCTACGACTACTGTTACCCGGGGAGTTTACTATTCATAAGCCTACGTGGCCTCACCGATGCGGTTGGATGAAGATCCAACGGCAATGGTTACCCGAGCGGTACACTGCTCACAAGCCTACACGGTTTTATCTGAGACGCATGATTAAGATCTAACGGCCATTATCAAGCACAACCTTTACGGCTACGTGGCGCTACGGTGATGGTCAGATCAAGATCCTACGGTCGAGATCTATCGAGGCTATTCGAATCCAGCTCTACAGGGGGAAACGTGGCGTTACCTCGGTCGTTGGGTGACGATCCGACAGCCGAGGAGAGCTGCGAGGCGTCGAGGAAAAGACGGTGGCGCTGGCTGCCGGACTTGGGGAAGATGAGGTGGGCGACGGCGTTTCCGGGAGTCTCCGGTCGGAAGAAGTGGCCCACTGGACGCGGCGAGACATGACGAACTCGGCGAAGGTTCTAGCTGCGGCAGAGAGCGGCGGACGACGGCTGAAGACGAAGAATAGCCGAGAAGAAGGGAGTGGCTACTACGGCGAGCTCGGGCGCACGCTACGGTGAATGGCAGAGCACGAGCAAGTAGGCAAAATGGGCGGAGTGAAGTGTTGCACGCAACGGGCTTTATCTCCCGCTCGAACAAGCTTTGGAAAGCGGGCAAAATCCCAGACAAAATCCGCGGTGGCCTACCGGCGACGGTGGTGCACAGTCGAGCCCTCCCGAGACATTCGGTCACATCCCACCGTCCGATTGCGATCCGACGGCTCCGAGCGAATAACGTTTCGGCGATACTGCGCCACGTGTCGCCATCCTAACGGCTCGACGCTGAGATCCAACAATCCATGCTATTAAGCGACGCGGCTTCACCACAATCATCCGATCGGGATCGAAACGAACCGGAGTGGGCGGCGCTAGGGTTCGGCTGGCGCGAGCACAGTGTTGGGCTCGGCCCGACACTATAGCTTGGCGATTTTCCGGCTTTTCTCAATAAAAATAATTGTGGAAAATCAAAGTAATTAATTAGGGCACCAAAAATACCTGAAAAATTCTAGAAAAATTCCAGAAAATATGTCAGAGTATTTTGAGCCTAAATAAAATATTTTTATTTATTTTTGATAATTACCTTTTCTGATATTTAATTATTCAAGAGAAGGATAACCCAAATTAATTTCAATTAAATCAAAATAATTCCCAAAAGTTCAGATAAATCAAATAATTGCAAATACATTTTAATTAATTCACAAAAATTTAAATAACTCCAAAAATTAAGATTAAACCAAATTTCGGGACGTTACATATAGCCACATTGCCAGCTATACTATTCTTTCACTCACGATGTTGAGACTGCAATATATATGTGTCGCTCTCTCTATACACATACATCTTTATACACACATATTAGAAAAAGTGCAATTCCATAGAGCATCAGGCTTTAAATGCACATATATTTTCTTGATCTTTATACACACATATTAGAAAAATGCAATTCCATAGAGCATCAGGCTTTATACACACATATACACATACATCTTTATACACATACATCTTTCAAAGACACTTACAAATATTTGAAAGACACGTATACATCTTTCAAGAACATATACATCTTTCAAGAACTAGAGACAAACATATAACTATATCATGACCATTTCTGAGGCATTGTACATCGCACCTTTGGGTTTCTTTTCTTTTCATATTCGCTCATTTCTACTGCCAAAACCAAGTATCACTAAGTTCTATGATGGTGGTCTTCTAGGGTAGAAAACTGACATTTTACATTTCTTTTATGATGACATACAATGGGATCAAATTTCAGCATGGTAATAGTATGAAGACTCAAAAAGAAATTACATTAATACTTTCTAAAAGGTAGGATTTAGAGCAATCTATGAATGGCCTACCATATAACACATAAACCATCTTTTTAATTCGGTAATAGCATTCTAATACCCAAATAGAACAAACTAATCCATGAATGCAAAAGGATTATTACTTTAAATAATATGCTTCCAGATATTCAAAATATGCTTCCATCTTTAGGAATGAAAAAATGCCCCGTGGCCACATACACACACTCCTTGCTTTGATTACACAAACTAGTTTAGCTAGTCAATCATTCACAATCGGTTTTCCGTTCAGTCCACAGTGGCAATCGTGCATCAATTCTACCTTCAGCGGCAACAGCGGCGGTCGAAGGTGGTGGGGCGACGGCGAGGATGGCCGAGGTAGCGGGCAGTCGAGGTGGCGGGGAGTTATGGGAAACTGCAAGCAAAGATAAAAATTCTTATATTAACCCAACTATGATACCATGACATATTAACCCAACTACAAGCAAAAATAAAAATTCTTATATTAATATGAGACTATGATACCATGATAGAGATAGTTGAAAACTCCTACATTAATTAAAAAGCAAACATGGCCTTTGAATTTATAGGGGTGGACTATCACTGCCCGTTCACCACAAGAATCGGCAATAATAGTATATCACTACCGGACCAGAAATAGAACCGGCAGTGATAATCCACAAACCGTCAGTGATGCTAGAATATCACTGCTGGGTAGATCTCCAACCGACAGTGATAGTACTTATCACTGCCGGCTGAACGAAGAACAGGCAGTGATAAGTTATATCACTATCGGTTTTATGAACAACCGGCAGTGATAAGCTGGTCTCTGGCCAATTAATTGAAACTTTCAATTTATTTCATTTCAAAGGATAAGTGCTTTGGGATTTTTGAAATCCTATCAAATTTGGTCCAAATTATCTAAAACTTTTTGGACGAATACTATAGGACATCTAATATTTTATTTAAATATTTTCACAAATTTTGATCAAGTTCTACAATTATAAAAATCTTCGACCACACTTTACTTCGAGATGCCAAAAACAGATATTACATTAATTTTCATTATTACATACATTACATTAATTGTTACATATGAGAAAATAAACATGTCGTTCGTACAGAAGAAAGCATACATTTCATTATTACAACAAAGCTACGATTCGACCTTCATTATGATCGCAGTGTATGTACGTAGCTTCGTCACTCTCTTCCGTGGTACTTAGGTCAACGTCCTCTCTGAATGGGGAAGCTCATCGAATTGGTTGTACTCTTTCTCGTCAACAACATTCTTAACTCTGACAATCCTTCTTTTTCCTTGAATAAGCACGTGGCGCTCCTTGTTAGCCAGGTCAGTTACAAAGAAGATTTGTGTAATAGAATTAGCAAGTACAAATGGTTCTTCTCTGTATCCGACGAGTTTGAGGTCCATGGTAGTGATATCGTACTTGTCGATATTCACGCCCCTGGAAGTCTGACCCATTGGCACCGAAAGAGAGGGACCTTCAAAGATCCATAGTCAAGCTCCCAAATCTCTTCTATGAATCCGTAGTAGGTTTGCCTATTTCCATTGCTGTCATAGGCATCTATATGGATATCGCTGTTTTGGTTGGTGCTCTTTTTATTTTGCGCTCTTGTATAAAATGTAAAACCATTTATGTCGTATCCTTGGAATGTCCGAAATGTAGTTGACGGTCCCTAAGCCAACACTTTCAACTAAGTGCAGTCTGTCTCCGTATGCATCATGTGTCTATGCAACCAATCGCTAAAGTTATCTCTGTGTTCTCTCGCGAGCCAAACCTCTGACCTCCCTACATTTCTTCTGGATAGCATATTCTTGTGCATGTTGACATACGGGGCCACTACAACTGATTGTTCCAAAACTGTGAAATGTGCTTGTGTAAATGAAGCTAGATTGCTAGTACGTAGTAATTTCTCACCTAGTGTCCCTTTCCCCTGTAGCCTCCCCTCATGCCAAGATGCAGGCACACCAATCGGTTTGAGATCCATATAATCGATGTAGAACTCAATGACCTCCTCGGTTCCTCAGCCATCGGCAATGCAACTTTCTGGTCGATGTCGGTTACGAACATATTTCATTATAACCCCCATGAATCTCTCGAAAGGGTACATCTGATGTAGAAATACGGGACCAAGAATCTGTATCTTTTTCACAATGTAAACAATGAGATGGACCATAATATCAAAAAAAAGATGGAGGGAAACACATCTCAAGTCTGCACAGAGTGTGGACCACGTCTTCCTACAGCTTGTCTAGTTTTAACGGATCGATGGCCTTCTGTGAAATCACGTTGAAGAATGAACACAACTTGATAATTGGGTCTTGGACTTTCTCTGGCAGAATACTCCTAATTGCAATTGGAAGCATTTGTGTCATCATAACGTGGCAATCGTGAGACTTCATACCAATTAATTTTAAGTCTTTCATTGAGACTAGTCTCTTTATGTTAGCAGAGTAACCAGACGAAACTTTGATTCCGTGCAAGCATTCGCACACGTTAATTTTTTCTTTCTTCCTCAGAGGGTAGTAGGCTGTGGGAACGTACTTTATGCCTGTATCCATTTCTTCGTGATGCAGCTCCTTCCTGAGTTTCATATCTTCGAGGTCCATCCATGCTTGGAGTGTATCTTTCGTTTTGCCAAGTATGTCCAGTAAGATACCAAGCAAGCTATCACACACGTTCTTCTCTATGTGCATGACCCCGATTGCGTGTCGAACTTCCAAGTGCTGCCAATAAGGTAAGACCCAAAATACTGATCTCTTTTTCCACAAAAGAGCCTTATCTTAGGAACTCGGGATAGATGTACTGTCGGCTCCCTTTCTGTGAATAATTCTAAGATCTTTTATGGCTGCAAATATCTATTTCCTAGTGTGATTCTTCGGAGCTAAGGCAGTCTCCTTTGTCCTGTCAAAAGCTCTCTTATTATTGCGGTATGGGTGATCCTTGCAGAGGAGCCTACGATGCCGCATGTAAGCCATTTTTCTAGTGCAAGTGGGAGATTGATCACTACGAGGAGCGGTAGTGATTTGACCAGCACATTGATTGGTTGATGGTAATGTTTCGCATACCATTGATATGGAGATATCGAACCAATAATGTGGACACATGTTGGAGAACACGGGTAGTCGGACAGACCTACTTCGAGACGCTGTGAGATTGTTATCTTATAAAGTGCCATCAGCATATAGTCTCGAGTGGTATGCCTATATGGTCCTTAGACTTGAGATCATCATGTATACCCAGCATGTGGATTCGTATGCTTTGGTGTCATCAAACGCTACACCGTAACAGGGTAGTTATAAAGGTGACTACTGGGTATGCCATGAAACATTGCCAGGGGTGTGATTGATCAAGATGGGATTTGCCTCTCCTAGATAACGGGAGAGATACCTCTGGGCCCCTCGGTGTGGATGGATAGGAAAAGCGCACGGCCGTGCTAATGTGACTAAGGAGTTAGTTATGGTATTATATCCATCACATTAACGAGTGAAGTGGTCAGGCTACTAACAAGGGTGGCGCGTATCTCATCTTGAGCTTGACTGGTATCATGTGGCAAAGGGATCGGTATATGCGATGTATCAAAGGTTCAGCCAAATAAAGTATTCTGTGCATTCGGGGTCAATACGTACTACTAGGTGCCACTGTTGATCTGTGGGTTGAAAAGGAGTTTCCGAATCCACGGCCAACTTGCATTGAACCTAACGGGTCACACACTTAACGGGCTGGAACTGTTTAATGGGTTTTGTGTGTGGATATGATCCGTGTAGGAGGTAAAGCCCTAGTGGGTTGAAGCCCACTAGCGCGTCTATATAAGGCGAGGCCAGGGGTGGCATGCGATGGTAGAGATAAGTTGAACCCTGACCACGCCTAGCCACCGCACGCCCCTCGCGCTCCCCAGAAACCCTAGTTGTGCGGCGAGGTGCTAGCACACCCTGCACGGCGTTCCTGCTTGGTACGTGTGGATACCGCTAGAGACGCTGCCGTACGCGGACGCACTATTCAGTTGGAATGACGACCTGCTTGCCGACCACAACGATCTGCTCGACGACCTTGACGACCTGCTCATTGACCACGACGATCTGCTCGGTGACCTGGACGACCTGCTTAGCGACCACGCTGCGACGTGCTCGGAGTTGATCGAGGCGTGAATGTCTACTTTCTCTACACATGCGACTTTGCTTCCACTGCATCTGCGCGTCAAGGGTAACAATCCGTTATCCTCTACTTGCATGTGATCATGGGTGTTCGCGGTAGAAAATTTTGAATTCGTGCTAGCGTAGCCTCCGCGTTCCCCTTTAAGCATTCCATCCTTCTTACGCTCTTCGGCATGCCATCGTAGCAATTGGGTATGCCTTTTGTTCACAAACAATCGCTTTAGACGGGGGATTATAGGGACACCTCTTTTTCTTACGCTTCACCCCAATATCATCGTTCTCGATATCATCATCGTTGCCCTTATACCGCTTTGCTTTGCAAACAACAGAAGCATCCAAGTCTGCAAACTCATTGCGATACAATATGCAATCGTTTGGACATGTGTGTATCTTTGTACTTCCAGTCCCAACGGGTAGACAACCTGCTTGGCCTGGTACATAGTTGCAGGCAACACGTTACCATTTGGAAGCAAGTCCCCCAAGAGACATAACAGTTCAGTAAAGCTCTTATCGGACCAACCATTGCTTGCATTCAACTACAGTAGTGAAAGCACAATATGCAGTTTTTTGTGCTCCTCCTTGCAGCCCGGGTACAATGGTGTTGTAGAGTCCTCTACCATACACTGAAACTTTTGAAACTCCCTTTCACTCGTGAAGTCCCCCTCCCCATCAAACAACATTTGATCTAGATCATCTTCGTGGCTATCAACGAATGTATCTTCCACCACCGTTATATCGTTGTCTCTGTCATCTTCATCAATGTGTTGCCCTTCATATACAATCTCATCTTCACTGTGCTCGGTCCAATGAGTATAGCCAGCCTTGAAACCCCTTCGAAGTAAGTGTGCACGTATCGACTCTATATTAGAAAACAATTTCTCATTTTTGCCTATATTAAAATACATCAAACTTTTTTCACTATTTAAATATCCATCTAGCATTTTTTATTATTTAGAAGATTTATTCATTTCATTTTGTTATGTACTGCTATTAAATTAAATTAATATCGTCAAATAAGCATATAATTGAATATAAGGATATATTTCTAAATAATTATGTATCTTGTAATTTTCATTATTGAAAAATCCACCTACCATTTTTCATTATTTAAATATTCATCTAGCAATTCTCACTATTTATAATTCATCTAGCAATTTTAACTATTTAAAATTCCATATAACAATTTCTCATTATTTAAAAATTACAATTATGCATAATTGTCCATCTAGCAATTTTGATTACTTAAAAATCCACTACATCACTAAAATGGATAAGAATTATAATTTATTCAATAATTTAGCTAGATCTTAATTTAAGCACTACCGGCCTAAAATGTTCACGCCATACAGTCAGCAATTATTAACATCTAGAGCAATCTATAAAGTAAAATTTAAATACAAATATAACATAGATCAAGTCACTAACCTCAAAGAGAAATACGAGACAAATTTTAATATAATTTTTTAGTAGCAAGTCGCCAAGATAATAACTACCAAGCAAAACAGAGCTCCTCTCTGTTCTGCTCGGTCGGGGAAGATATCGCCTCAAAGAGAAATACGAGAAAAATATTAATACAATTTTTCAGTAGCAACTCGCCAAGATAATAACAACCGAGAAAAACAGAGTTCCTCTCTGTTCTGCTTGGCCAGGGAAGGCGTCGGTCAGCCAGCTATATAAAGGCCTTATCATTGCCAGCTCTACGTAGAACTGGTAGTGATAAGGCCAGATTACGCGGGAAAATACTTATCACTGCCGATTCAAGAGTAAAGCTAGCAATAAAAGTTCCAATATCACTGTTGGTTATAAATGGAACCGGCAGTGATACTTCACTACCGGTTTTGGGTATAAACTGGCAGTGATAACACATATCACTGCCGGTTGTTTTCACGAACCGGTAGTGATAAGTTTTCTGCACGGCTGAGCTTTCGAACCTTTTGCTATTTGTAACGTCCCGAAATTTTGGCCCGATTTTAATTTTTGGAGTTATTTGGATTTTTAAGAATTAATTAAAAGTTTATTTGTTTTTATTTGAATTTATCTGAATTTTTGGGAGTTAATTGAATTTTTGTGGATTTTTGGGAATTTATTGGATTTAATTAACATTTAATTAAACTATCCTTCTCTTGATTTATTAATATCAGAAAAATTATTTATCAAAAATAAATGAAAATATTTTATTTAAGCTCAAAATGCTCTGAAATATTTTCTAGAATTTTTCTAAAATTTTTCGGGTATTTTTAGTGCCCTAAATAATTGCTTTGAATTTCTGTCTTTATTTTTATTCGAAAAACCGGAAAATCCTTTAGCAATGTTGTTGGTAGGCCCAACACTGCTCTCATGAAGAAACCCTAATCGCGCGCTCGCTCCGCACCGTCGGATCACGATCGGACGGCTGACGTGACCGGACTCAACGGATTTGGCGCGATTGCACCGCCGTCCGCCGTTGGTGTCAAGATCATGTCGAGGATTTTCTTGCGCTCGAGGCATGTCCGGGCGAGTAAAGTACATCCCCGTGCTCAGCACTCCATCCCGCTCATTTTGCCCTCTCTCTCGCGCTCAGCCACTCACCGAAGCGTGCGCAATAGCTCGCCGAAGTAGCCACACTATTCCCCTCGGTTCTTCATTGTTTTTCGCCACCGTCCGCCGTTCCCCGCCGCAACCAAGGCCCGCTCCGAGCTCGTCGTGCCAAGGCGCACCCGTTGGGCCACTTCTTCCGGCCGGAGACGCCCGGAAACGCCGTCGCCAGCTGCATCTTCTCCAAGTCCGGTGACCCGCGCCGCCGCCTCTTCTTGAACCGCCTTCGCCTCGGTAGTTGGATCTCCATCCCTCGCTCAAGGTAAAGCCACGTAGGCTTGTGCACAGTGTATCGCTCGGGTAGTCTTTGCGCCGTTAGATTCGAATCCAACGGTCAGGAAAATCGTGCGTGCGTGGCTTGATGCTTCCTCGCCGCGTGTCAGTCGCTGACGTGTGAGGCCAAGCACTGTTCACCGGGCCCACTTGTTAGTGGGTGGACCGTCGGTCGTGCTGACGTCAGCATGACGTCATCCGGGCCCGCTTGTCAGTGTCCGTACCGACGTGGGAGTCTCTGGTGCCGACACGTGTCGCCGAGCGAGAAATAATCCGGATTTTCAGTATAAAAATAAAAGGATTAATTCGGTTATTCATTTATTGAATTTCAGCAAATTTGAAAACGCTATAACTTTTGCATTTTAACTCGGAATTGAGTGATTCTAGTGCCCAAAAATTTGTAAAAATGTAAGCTATTTAATGGTGATTTTTATTTTATTTTTGGTGTTAATATTACTGTCTGTATTGCATATTTATTGTGTGCTTGCTTGTACCGATTAGACTCCGAGTCGCCGGAATTTCCCGAGGGAGAATTCGAAGACCCATCGCAGACCTCGGACCAGAACCAACTGTTGTTTGAAGGCAAGTCATGCTTTGACCATTTTGCACCTAGTTTTCAAAGTATATTTTGATTTCCATATCGCATGCTATGTTAAGTACAAATACTATTGTTTACATTGGGAAATGGTAGTTAAAAGCCAAACTTGTTTATGCCACCTTGATTATAATGTTTATATGCCCTGAAATCTTTGTCCACCCTAAGATGTTTAACATGTTGGATGCTAATATGATGCCAACACGGGAGGCTAGACCGTGATTAGTCGCTTAGCCCGCTTATATGCGTTGAATGTCTTTCAAATTGCAAACGAATGTTGACTAAACAATTATGGAACGCATTTTGAAATAATGCGATGATGTCATGCAATGGAATTGAGGGTAGCGACCTGTGTGGTTCTACTCGTACAATGAAGTGGGCATTGGCATGTGTTGCAATAATGCAAAACCGGGTGGGAAATGTTTTGGACCGGGGCAAGTGGCAAGAAGGCTTCGTGCCAGGTGGGCCTGTGTGGCAACAGGATGTATTGTGATGGTTAAGGTTGTGTGCCGAGATGCATAAAATGGATGTCTTGCCCGGGACAATTAAGGACTTAACCTTGCGAGCCTTTGAACTGAGTTCTGTGTACAACCACTTGTCCGGAATGGGACGGACCTAGTTAAGTAGGTTTCTAACCTCTTTCCTTTGAAACCTCGGGGTGACAGTGCACACCAGTGCAACTGTAGGGGAAGCGTACCTGTGCTACGGCTTGGTACCCATTCAACGGTACTTGCTCTGTCTAAACTTCGGCTCTGAGTGAGGGGAGAGTTAGAAGGGAAGTATCGGAGGGGTTCAACTGTTAAATGTTAGTCTCTGAAAGACTTTGTTGCAATCAATCGCCTGTGTGGTGAACGACTGTATCCTGTGGGTAAAGTGTACAGCCTCTGCAGAGTGTGTGTGTGAATCTATTCGAATAGCCGTGTCCACGGTACTGGACATTGCTCGGTGATTACAGTCAAGGGTTAGATTTTTAAAATAAAAGATGTGAAATGGGTGGCTATGTGCCAAAAGAATCAAACTAGGGCTGTGTGCCAAACTCTTGGAAAAAGAATTGAGAAATTAATTATTAATAATATTGATTTTACTGCTTTTAATCTAATAGGATTACCTGTTTAAAATAAATGCTGCTTTATGCAAAATAACCGATTAAGCCTTTCCTTTGGAATAAGCCATGCATGTAGTAATAGGACTGTATTGTGCATGACTTGTTGAGTATGTTGTATACTCACCCTTGCATCGACAAAAACCCTCAGAAGAAGAAGCTGTGCCAGCTTGGGAGGAGGAGTTCATCGAAGGCCAAGAAGACTAAGGGGTTGAGCTGCACTCAGTAGCCTGTGGTTATGAAGGATTCCTTGCTTTACTTTTGCTTCCGCTGATAAACTTGTGCTACTTTATTATTTATCGCCCTGCGCGGCGAATTGGTGTAAGGCGACCATAAGGTCACGAAACTCGTTATTATTTATGCTTGAAGTACTTTATTATTATTTCCGCTGTGTATGATTGTGGTACTTCAACCTGTTCGTCCTGTGTGTACTAGCGTGATCCTGGACTAGTACAGAATACACAGAGTGTCCGAATCCGTAAATTCGGGGCACGACACTATTGGTGCATATACAACTCAATATCTCGGTTTATTGGCATCCTAGGCAAATCCTTAGGGAAAACATCAGGGTATTCTCTAACAATTGGCATATCTTCTAAGCTAGCAACTTTCATACTTTTTACCATCAACTGACCATCACGAACTGCGGTCACTTGAAATCCCACTTTCTCACCACTAGGGCTTTCAACTGACACAACTCTTCGACCACAGTCTAAAATACCCTTATGTTTAGATAACTAATCCATTCTAAGGATAGCATCTAAGGTTTGTATATCCAATATGATAAGGATCACTAGGAACTCTATCCCATCAATGAGCAACTTAACTCCTAAACACCCAAGACTAGACCAAAGTTCAAATCCTGGGTCATGGACTGATAGCACAGACTTAAGATTCTTAACATCCAACCCATTTTCAACCTCAAAAACTCAAGAAACGAATGAATGCGAAGCTCCAGAATAAAATAAAACTGTTACAGGTACTGAGTTAACTAGAAACTTATCCAATACGACATCTGATGCATCCTGAGCTCCATCTGTGGTGATATGGTTGACATGACCTCTCACCGTTGCTTGAGGTGTAGCTCCAGCTTGATTGGTTTCACGTTTTCACTCTTGGCACAGGTCCCTTTGTAGGTGTAGTTCGCAGGTTGAAACGAACGGGTGTGATACCTCATTGCAACTATGCAGTGTTTGGCAGTCGGTTGTTGATTTCCTCCAAGTGTATTGTTCCCTTGAGCAGGTGTTTGACAACTCTGACCAGGTGGACATGGTGCAGGTGTTGTTGTCTTTTTAGTAACCTACAGCTGAAACCTTGCAAATTGTTGAGGAGTCATTCTCAATTGAAACTGATTTGGACGTCCTCCTTGACTAGCCATCTTGCGCTTGCGGTCTTCATCAAACTCTTTGTGCTTGTCTTCTACAATCAAAGCCTTATTAACTAATTCTAGAAAATTAGAAAAGTTATAGGCAATTAACCCAACTTGCAACCCAGAGTTTAGTCCCTTCATGAACCAAGACTATCTTGCTTTCTCAGTTGCAACATCTTCAGGGGTGTAGCATGCAAGTTGAGTAAACTTATTCAAATAATCGACCATTGACTGGCCTCCCTGCTTAAGAGCTTTGAATTCCTCCTTCTTGAAGTCCTTCATTCTTTCAGGCACATGATACTGATGGAATACAGTAGTAAACTCTTCCCATGTGATCTCTTATGGGGCTTCATGAGTAGCCACTACAAGAAAAGTGATTATCTGTGACGAAAACATCATGACGTTGTCAACTTTTGTCATGAAAAATCTATTTTCTGTGACGACTTGTTTATGTTCGTCATTAATTGTATCAGGTGCCGTCGCGCCATATACTTTTGTGACGAAACATAAAATTTTGTCATGAAACATAACACAAATCGTCATAGAAAAGGAATAGTTGTTTATCTTGGACTGACGTCAAACATATGTCTGTATTGTGACGATATGCTTTTTCATCACGGAGGCATGACCTATCGAGAGGCTATATCTAGAGGCCCCCCTGTCTGAGGTGGCCTTGTCCGACTTGGCCTTGTGGGCCCATATGTGGGTTACACTTTACACGCTGTCAATTCTTACTTATGTCCTTTCATGGTCAACTGATTAGGGTTTAGGTCTTGATTGGTTGGTAGATACATGTGATGTAGTGCAGGGCTTCATTGGAATCCTTCTATACGATTGGTGGCTTCCACATAGGTGACAATCTATTTGTGGTGGTTTTTCTGGAAACGTCACAAATAGTATTACTAGTGGTGGTTTTAAAAAAATGGCTGGAAGAGTATTTGTGATGGTTTTTATTTGGAACTATCACAAATAATGCATTATCTGTGGTGATTTTAATTTGAAATTGGTAGAAATAATAAAAAATAGAAAATTTTAAATATTGCTAATTACATCTCCTGCCTTCTAATTTGCAAGAATTTAAATTAAATAATATTGTATTTGGAATAATTGGAACAAATATTCCATTTGCAATAATTGAAAAGAACGATCGAAACAAATTCAAAACTTTGGAGGCTATTTTGAGGTCCTAAACGATGTTTTTTTTGAAATTTCATCGCCGCACATGCACTTGCACAAATCATCAGGATCTGACCATTTGATTTTGGCACACTTTTGTTATCTTTCCAACGAGCCAAAGAATGCTCCAATCGGAGTTACGAGTCAAAAGTTATGGTCATTTTAACAAACGTGCTCAGATTTTATATTTGCAAACTAGAATTAGAGCCCAAAAGAATATAATTGGAGAGCTCATCGTGTGATGATTCCAGAAAGCACAAGAACACTAAAATCGAAGGTACGAGTCAAAAGTTATGGTGTTTTTACAAGTTTCATTAATAGTAATGGCACATATATTGCAAGCATCATTAATAGTCAAAAATATGGAAAATAAATTTGAATGTTTTAAATTTTGCTATTTACCACTATAGTTTGCTAATTTGAAATAATTAGAAATCGGTGTTCGGGTGCTTCATGAGGTTATTTTTAAACCCGGCCAACCCATTTTTCTCTATAGTTTATTTTACCATTTTTTTATTGTAGGCCAGCACATTTTTCTTTTGGCCCAGCCGATCTAACCCTAAACTTGATCTCCTCACCGGCTCCCCTCTCTCATTCCTCACCTCAATAGCCGCTCACACTCTCCTCTCCTCTCATCTATTCCCGATCCGGCCGCCTCACTGCACGCATTCGGTGAGCACTAGATCTGGTTCATCTGGAGGCCTCCACGCCGTCGCCGCCGCCCCTCCACGCCATGGCGCCCGACCTCCACAGGTACAGCGACTCGGACTTCCTGCCCGAAGCCGGCTCCTACATCTCTTCCACGTCGTCGGCAACCTCGTCCCCCGTCACCCAGGCGGCCAGGCCATCGCGTCTCCGCCACGCCGTCGGCCCGTCATCCCAAGCCGCAGCTACTCCTCCACGCCATCCCCTCGCCGGTCCTCGCCCCTAAGCCCTTATTCACGCCTCGTCCCGCTGTCCTCATCACCGGTGTCGGCGGCTGCATAGGTGACCTCCTTGCCTATCATCACGTCTATTAGCATGCACTGTAGTGTTGTTTCTTGGAGCAAAACAAGATGACTGGTGAACTCACCGTGCTCGATTGTATTGACTTTGAGTTGATATTGGTTGAGCATTGCTCTTAAGAGATGGGTAACTGTAGAGTTGCACGCTTAGTTTGGTATATAAGTCTGCGAATACAAATTTGGGGTTCTTGGTTCATTTTCGTATGAATTTTGTATGGCTTATATTGGAGTTCATTGATGGAATAATGTGCAGCAGACTTAAGGCATTTGATGTGGGATGCATTGAGAAAGTTAGGATTGGCTTGACCTATTGCAAGAGTGGCGATCATGAGGAAAAGCACTTGCAAGAACAAACAGTTTAACATAGCTCGAGTTAAGATCGAGCATATATTTGATCTCAATATACTATTGCATTTGCTCATCTGAAGATTCTGTGGTCACTTACTTCTCGGGTAAAAAAACTGTAACCTATGACTACTTTTAGTGCTTATCAAACTGTACTCAAATGGAGTGAAAACAGTTATGAAAAAAGACAGTCTATCAAGCATTTCATATTTTATCTAAAGCCACCTTCGATCACAATAACCTGCAAATGCTTCTATTTTCAGTATTCATCTGCCGATGATCTTATCAACATGGGCTAGATTTGCTACAGAGAAGCTTTAATAATGCACTGATGTATTTGTCTAGAAGGTGAACCACTTGGCAAGTAGTAAATATACACATTTTTAGCACTAGAAGGTGAACTACTTGGCAAACCGAGATGGGTCATCTGACTAGTTTGTAAATATGCACACTTGCTTTAATAATGCACTGATGTATTTGTCTACTATCTTTGAATGCTTGTATTTGTACATTGAGAAAAAGAGGAACAAGCGGTTGGTATTTACAGAAGTTGATGGTGTGAAAGTCCGCAACTAGAAACTGCATTTGGAGCAAGAATACGGGTATATAACACTCAACTAAACATGATGTTTAGCTACCCCATTTTTATTAATTTTTTCAGTGCTGATCTCTAATGTTTTTCCTTTCTTTATCTAGTTCTTTGAAAAAGCAATAGGCATTAACGTTCCCGCTCAAGGTTTACGCTAGTGAAGGCAACATCGATTTGTTGCTTGTGCGGTATATCTTCAATCCTCTCCTTGTTTGTTGGTTTGATATGATGGTAAGACTATTGCTGAGCTCATTTTTGTTCCATAGTCTGATCTTTATACCTTGGTTGATGGCTTTGTCATCCGCAACCCAGCTAGGGCAAACCCGTCAAACCCTTCAATTGAACTTGGGCTTGAGTTCAAAAAGGTAAAACAGTTTTTATTCAAACTTCGAGGCATTTTTATATGAGATTTTCATCACTTGCAGGGTAAATGATGAAAAATGGAATGTGGCCATAACTTCCTTTTTCTTGATATTCGCAGTTGCTAATTTCCTAGCCCAATTTAAATCAATCCCAAAGAAAGGTCGAGTATGATGACTTGAAGGTCTCTAGTGATGTTTGGTTTGGCTCGAATTACACTCAAGGTACAACTTTTAGTTATTGGAGTATTCTTATATCTTCTTGGATGCCATTCATGGTGCTTAGTTACTGTATCAATGGTGAATGGATGCAGCGCTAAATTGCTAGTTATGTCCGTTTTGATCTCCATCTCGCACACCCCATCCCAAGATCCCAAAGATCCCACTGTATTATACTCTCGTCCCGAGTTGAGAGGCACTACCGTTGTTGCAAAGTGCCTCCTAACTCATTATTGGTGGTGTCTCTGGGCAAGGTGACCATCAACGCCAAGTCTAGAGTCACCGCTCCTTGCATTGGTAGGTCTTTCCCAACTTTTGTTACTTTTATCCTTTCATTCCGTTGAAACATTTGGCTGACTTGAAACACTATTATCTAGTGCTTGTCCACTACTAATGTGGATAACTAGAATGCTTAAAGAACTGGATTGATAATCATACCTGCGTTTGAAAGATGGAAACCACATTTCAATATTCTGCTGTCACATAGCAGATCATGTGGCTGTTTTGGTTTTATAGGATTTTCTCTTGCCGATGTATGACATGATTATATGAGCACGATTTCACCCCAAGCATGATTGCATAGCATACTTCCCCTTACTTGAAATGGACAATGACTGAATGCAATAATAACTGAATTTTGGGATGCGTTCCTCTTGGATGAATGATGTGCATGAGGTGCAACATTTGGTAAATCGGTCATGACAAAACCAAAGCTCTGCACTGAAGCCGCCGACCCACCTCCGACCAAAACCCCAAAGACTGGCCTCAAACACAGGAGCAACAATCAACCGGTGCCTATGAAGTTGGTGTGGGCAAAAGAAATGGTGGCGATTAGCTAGGAGGATGGGCAAGGAATGGGTAAAGAATGGGTAGAGGAAGAAAATGGAGATGGCCGATCGCTGAGTGAAGGTCGGTTCAAAACCGACAAAGATGATCGTGATTTTTTTAGACCATTAGTTAAAGCTAAAGCTCATTTGTAATATGTTTTGTACTTAAGATGTGTCTTGGATGCTTATGAGAATGCGTGAGTTTGGCATTATTGACTATTAGTATTATATGTATTGTGTTGACATGGCGTATATAAGTGTATATGCACAATGCTTGGATTTGTGTGAATATATTCTTATATATATATATATATGCTAGTAGTTGTGTACACTGGAGAACCCTGACTATTGACGTGGCACTGGAGTGTTCAATAACGAAAATGTATGTCCGCATGGCAATAAGCTGTGACAAATAATTTCGTCATAAATAAAATGGTCAACACTCACAACGCTCATTTTTGGCCGACCGGAGTGTTCTTTTATGACGAATTCGACATTTTTCATGACGTTTTGAGTACAATTAATGACGGTTATATTCGTCATAGAAGTGACCTCTTTGCTGACGGAAATGTAATTCGTCACAGAAAAATTGATTTTTTATGACAAAAATAAGTAATTCGTCATTGAAAACTTTCTATGACAAGTTGAATTTCGTCATAAAAAACCTACAATGACGATTTCGGGACTAATGATGACGAGTTTGGATCGTCATTAAAAATCACTTTTCTTGTAGTGAGCACAATTGTTCTCCCACCATTCAGCTGTAGTTCCTTCAAGTTGATGAAAAGCATATAGAACCTTCTTGTTACTCTCACATTGGGTTATGTGTAGCTTCTTTTCTATAGTTCTAAGTCAATCATCGGCTTCTAAAGAATTGACATTCCCAGAAAATATCGGTGGGCAGGTCCTCATGAAATTGGAGAACTTTGAATTAGGATGTGGTCCATTGTTGTTAAGTTGAACATTGTTGTTGTTAGTGGCAGCTCGAGTTGTCACACTCTGCATCTATTGCATCATGGCCTGCATTAGCTATGTTTGAGCAGCAAACAAAGCTTCCAAGTTTTGCATATCCACTAGTGGTGAAAGTTGGGGTTGTGCTCCATCATTGGGATTGTCATTGACTCGGTTTCCACTACCAAAAGCTTCATTGTTTCCACGAGTGTTAACCATCTGTTGATTGCTCCACAAGGTTAGAGGAAAGGGAAATAGCATAGATAAGATACAAAAGGCCTTATTTAAATAAAGCCAAAATTAGGATGTTACATTACCAAACAGATTCATTCCATCAGTACTCAATTCAAATCTTATGTTCCTTATCTCAGCACCAAACTACTTATTTTTCCAATTAATGTTTCTCCATTCAGCCAAATCAGCGATGTGTCTCAACTTGCCATCCTGTTTTCGAGATTCATAATGCCAACATAATAATTTTGCCTCTTTATGATTTGCAAACACCGCACTAAACGTAGAATGATGGGCAAGTACCATAATATCTTGACCAGTGCCCCTTTGTTGACCTCTTCACCATCGTCATCTCGGCTCTTACACTCCTTTTCATTATGCTTCTCCTTTTGTTTGTACTAGGGTACACCACAAAATGGACAAATGTGCAATTCCTTACACATGTTATGATACAGGATGCAATCATTTGGGCATGCATATATCCTTTTTATTTCCATTCCTATGGGATATAGTAGCTTCTTCACTTCATAAATGCTTATTGGCAACTCGTTTCCTTCTGAAAGCACATCCGATAAAAGAACTAAAAGTGCGTGGAAACTTGTATGTGTCCAATGGTGTTTTGCATGGTGATCCAATAGAGTGAGCATATGTATGAATGATCAGTAGGCTATTAGATAGTGAATATGTGACCTAGAAGCCTCATGTGAGTATTGCATGGTTGCATATGTCTATATTGGTGAAATTTTAATATGTATGGTTAGGGATCACTAAAGTAGGATTGTCACCACTAGATTAATTATTACCACTAGCATTATAAAAATATAGTAAAGTATGAATGTTGAAATATTTCACAATCACATACAATTAATTTAGTGAGTGTTGCAGAGTTATGTGTTGGATTGTGTAAGTGGGATGTCTTGGGTCTAGTCAATAATAAGGAGCCAAATTAATTAGATGATTCTTTAATTCGTACTTCATGTGATTGCGTATGGTGAGACACCTAGGTGGATATGGTGTAGTCAGTCATGCAAATCAGATTAGTATATCTTCATAAATTAACATGGCAAGTTAATAATATAGTTTGCATAGAAGGTGTAAGTTCTTTGAATTGTTGCCCTAGGAAATTGGAGTTTGCTCTCACATCCGTCTCGCATGCATCCTTCTCATATGCATCTTCCTCACATGCATGACCCCTTATATAAATGCTTGTATAAATGTTGTTTATACCGAAGGATATTAACTTTGGATTCGTTTATTTGTATGTTGTGTTGACATTGCAGTGTACGCGTGAATCGTGGGACTATGGGAGGTTTGGGACTAGATGATGTAATTGGCACTACGAACAACCAAGGCAAGACCAAATGTTCAATAAGTAAGTCAAGTACCCTCCTTTGATCATGTTAATCCCGCTATTTTATGAAGTTTATGTTGTTTTATCAAATGATATATGCATGTGTATGTTTATATTAAACTTGCTATGTTACGGGTACTGTAGATACTTCCTATTTGTATGCATTACCTTTGCTTTGACAGTTGTTTACCTGGTATTGTAATATTAGTTTTATGGTTTAGAGATTAGTTTATGTCACTATGGATGTTGATTGCGAGATACATCACATAAATGCTTAGACATGCTTAATTAGAACATCATTTAAAAGTTGAGCTATGCTCTTATTTAGAATTGAGCAAATTTTAAAGGTACGGGACTGAGTTATGGTCTCCGAACATTTTAATAAAAATCCAAACTGAAAACTTATGATTTAGACGCAGGTGAGATACTATTTAAACTTGAGGCGTGAGGAGGGACCTCGTGCATAGATAGAGGGAGATCATCATCTGGGTCAATTAAGGATTATCCCCAACGCTATCACCTAAGTAATTGAGTGCAACCACATGTGCTAGTATGGGATAGCCTTAGCTTAGTAAATTAGTTGGGATTTAGCCTTGCATTTTGGTAGACTAAAGTAGTAAGGGCGAACCGGGGGTACGATGTCACTTGTAGGTTCTCCCTTCACCAAGGCGTCGAGTTCAAGTATGTCTGATACAACAATGTATGCCTTGCTATAAGGGAAAGGATGTGATAGAGCGTAAACCATCATTAGTACTGTGTGTACAGATCTGAATTTTCGGTGCCATAACAAGGGTTTGTCATCACCAGGCTAGTGTAAGGCTAGGCTCTAGCTAGTTGAACGTTTTCATCACAATCTATCAAATTGGGTAGCGTAGGTATCACGAAGCATGATTGTCACAATTGCTAGAATATGTCATGTGAGACCCCGTTGTGATGAACAGGAACCTCCATGTGATTGCTGTGCTATTCCCTGGATCAGTAGCTAGCACTCACATGTTTACAACAATTAGAATCACAACCACACCACAAATAATTACAGCGGAAACTTATATATAAAGAGAAGCTTACAAATAAAGAGATTAGCAGCAAAGAAGCAATATCTTGTAGTTTGCCCATCCGACGCGCAGGCAACTGACAAGGTATAAACTCTAGATAGAACACATCGAAGAAGATCCCGCAACCTGCGACGAAAAGAGACTCGAAGCCTCGCTAACACATCCGCCTAAAATAATAATTAAGAAAGGGTGAGTACTTTCGTACTCCACAAGACTTTGGCAAAACCTATAATATATGCAGGACATTTCAAAGGAAAGGCTTCTACAGTTAATTTGCATAAAGCGAAATTGAATTTGTAAATCGAGTTATTTGTAAAAGGAATTTGTAAGAGCATTTGATTAATAACAAATAAGTAAAGCATAAGTAACACTCACAGTCCTCCATGACGTGAGCGACGAATCATCAAATCCTGAAATCCATCAATGTCAGCCCTTCGACATAAAGCGCAGTTGCAAAAAAAAAATGGAATCAACCCTTTTGAAAATAATAAAACATCTAACATTGGAATGACTTCACCAAGTGCCCATGACCGCGGGCGCGGCTAATCGATTAGATTTAAACTCTGCAGAGGTGTACAACTTTACCCACAAGGAATGATCAACCTTTTTGCTCGACGCACTTCCTTAGGTGACCAACAAGGAGATCATACATAGCCGTTACATTACCTAGACATGGCTTTGATCCAGCCCGGGACGTTAACCCCCGCCATAGAACTAGAAACACACACACAAGTCGTGGATCCACATTCACACCCAACACAACGTTTCTAAATATGGCAGGGCGTACACCGTTGCATGGGTGGAAACCCTTCCAAGCAGACCTGACCGGAATGCCTATGCTAGCTCCCGCCTACCAATGAACAAAGCCATGTCTAAATAACTTAATAAGCTATGGCCGTCCCATACCGGACCTCGTGGTTGCACGGAATTCTTGGATCAATGCGTCCCATTGCTCGGTCCTTAATCCGACACGGGCGACACTTCACCCTACACTACGTGCAATTCCCTTCGCACATCCGGCTATTGCCAATAATCGTCCGCATCAAAGCATAGTTTTATTTTGGGTTTTTAATCAAAGTACCAGCAACCATTTTCCCAAAAAGGACCATTCAGGTTCCATATAAAACATTTCAAAAACAATTTTAATCAAGATCATCTGCTCCTCAGATACTAAAGCATGGCTAAGCAGGTTAATATGATCGTATATACCCAAGATGACATTAAGAGATGTCTAGCCCTATTCTGTGGTTATCAAGGTTCACATTTCCATAATCATCAAGGAGTTTCATGTGACAACAGGTATATCTACCAATACCACAAAATAGCAGATTTATATCAAATAAACGCATGCATGAAACAATTCGATGAACAAAAGGAATATAAAATACTGGGATCAATATGGTCAAAGGGTGCTTGCCTTGCTTAATCATTGCTTACGGTGAAGACAAGGTTGCGATTGATGAAGATAACGACGAAAACAACAACGTCGGATTCTACACGTCGTTCAACGAAAAATAAGGCAAATACCAAACTTTAATAAGGGGCAAAAGAAGATAGACATAAAATCCAAATAAAGAATCATTGCAGAAAACAGGAACAACCAAGAGTTGGATTAAATTATTTCATATTGCGTGTTTTAGTTGATTAAGCGCGCAAAAAGCTAACATCTTGCAGAAAGAATAAAGCATGATTTCCTTTATGGATCAACTATCCTTGTTTTATGAATTTTATAATTATAACTTCAAATACAAGATGCAAGAATTATTTAGATTAGTGAAAATTAGTTCATTAGTCACTTTGTTGAATGATATGAATGAATAGCCTTTAAATCCATTAATTAACTTCGCATGAAAAAGCATATCCTATAGGCTAGATCCCCGAAGATAGGTTATTAGTTACACATTCAAGGTTTTTAGGAAGATTTCGGTGATTCAAATATCTAATATACAGATTTCTTCATTCTTACCGATTCATATTATAAAGTTCAGAAAACTTAACACTTAAGGTTATTTGGCTATTAGGATTTGTATGCAAAACATTATTTTGACCTTAATCGCGATAGATCATCTATTCATTTACTGCTGTAATTATCATTTTCTTCTGTTAAAAGAATACCATTTAAGTTTGATTCTAAGTATTTTTATATGGACAAGCCCCTCTTGATTTGAGGCGCATATAAATTAATTTATTCTTTTATGAGGTATTCTTCTCTCGTTCTTACTAATGATCATACTAAGGTTTATTAATGGTCACAATGCAATGCATTAAACTTAGTTCAAATATTTAATATCTCTGCATGATTAGGCTTATTAAAATCCCAGAAGCACATATTCATTTATTTTATGATTTTATAAGTTATATTTTTCATGTGAGCAATATTGTCCATACTAGTGTGTTCATCCCATTTTAAATTTAAATAATTCTTCTGTTATTCAAAAATTGAATGTTTTTGTATATTTGAATTCATCTTGGTCTATTTATCACCTAAAAATCCATTTTATCATGTTATACTTTACTATGCATAGATTTGCATTAAAGACCATATTATGGTTTTAATCAAAGTTTGATTCAAATAAATATTCTGCAGTTCAGAAATTAAGTATTCTTGTACATTTAGATTCTTTTTGATTTTTGATGGATATACAAATTTATTTTACTGGAATTAAATTAATATTTCAAAAGATATTCAAAGATTAATTATCAGCCAGTTGAAAATAGCTAAGAAAACAAAAATACGCTTTTAAAGCAGTAAATACACATTCCACCCTCACCCTGAAGAGTCTTGGCACCACTGACATTTGGGTTCCACTCGACATAGACAGAGAACAGGGGAAAGAGCTAGGGCTGGCCGACGACGGTGCTCCTGCGATGATCCGGCGATGGCGACGGCACGGAGAGCATCAGCACGACAAGGAGCATCCAGGGGAGGTGTCAATTCGGTCGGAGATGCAGCAGGGTGGTGCGCAGCCGAGGAGGGGCAGCGGCCATGGCAGTGACCAGATGAAGAAGACAACCGAAGGTGTTTCAGTTCGAATCGGTAGCAAAATAAGCAAAAAGGGGTACTAGAGGTTCCATTTTCGAGGTTTACCTGAAGGGAGAAGCTCTGGGCTGAGCCGCCACCGGTGATCGGCCATGGGGAAGAAGGGCGCACGGCAGCAGCTTGATTTCGCATGGAAGAAGACGAATATTGTTGGGGCTTTTGATGAGTAGCTTATCAGCATACTATGGCTTGAAGCAATTGGGAAATGATTCACTGCTTTGGGCGATTTGATTCCGGCTGTGAGCTCTAGGGGGTTTCGGCTTATGGCGAGAATGCAGGGAGTTCTGGCGTTGGCTTTACCTTGAGCAATGAGGGCTATGGCGTGATATCCTGAGGCTTGGCTCATAAGACTTGGGCTTGCTGGCATTGATGGAAGGTTTTGGACTGGGGACGTGTCCCATAGGCACAGGAAATGGAGTGGCTGCGACTGGGACCCACATGGCAGTAAGAGGGAACAGGAATGAAGAGATGAGCTTCATCTAGTCAGCTAGTACTTGCATTGGTTGGGCTATCGAATCAAATGGAAAAATTGTGAAACCTATTGACTGAGGTCTACTGGGAGTCGGTAATCTTCTGTACAAATTTGAGACTAAATTACCTTACGGTTAATTGATGAAAATTCTAACACTGTCAACTGTCCAAAAATTCCATTTCACTTTTTGATTTATTTAAAGATCCAAATTGTATTATTTATTTGTAAAACTTTTTATATAAATTCTATTTAAGGTATCTATGCTCCCATAAAAATTTCAAATTAACATCTGTATATTTATTTTATATAAATTCGACATCTTGATTCACGATTTTCAATGCCTCTGCTTTTGAATTTTTAAAAGTGTTATATCACATGATCAGTTCCTAGAATTTTTACCAGAGGTAAATATCACTCTGAGGGTATTATGGTAATTTTCTTGGATTCAAATAATGTTTGGATGATCTCCATTCTTTAATTCTATTTGTTGGATTTTCATACAATACAAAACTCCAAGGAAATTCAATTAAAAACCAATGATGCCAAGAAACTCAAAATAAATATTTTCAAATTTAAAATATTTATTTTTATATTACTTTACTTTTCGGGATGTTACAAATCTACCCCCCTTACAAAAATCTCGACCCCGAGATTTGGCGGGTCTAAGGAAAATTATTTCTAAAAGAAGTCAGGAAACTCCTCCTTAAGTCGGTCTTCTCGTTCCCAAGTTGCTTCTTCTTTAAAATGATTACTCGGTTGAACATTGAACATCTTGTGGAATTTATTACGAGTGTGGCGTTCAGCTTCTTTTAAGATTCTAGTCAGATGCTTCCGCTAAGTTAAATCAGGTTATAGATCAATTTCATTTAGCTGGATGAGCTCAGAAGGAAGACGAAGATATTTCCTTAATTGCGATACATGGGAGACATTATGAACACTGGATAGCTGAGATGGCAACTCTAATTCATATGCTTTTTCTCCCATCTTCTTAATGATGCGATATGGCCTAATATATCGTGGCGCTAGGTTACCTCGGATGTGGAAACGGTGAATACCACAACCTTACAATTCTCGAGGATGAGATAGATTCGGGAATTCTTTATCGGAGGTGACTTTGCCGTTCTTGTTGATACTTCGTCTTTATTGTCGTTGCTTTACTGGATCTTCGTCTTGCGATCCTAAGTTGACGTGCGAGAAATAGAGAAGAAATCTATTTGGGTTTTGTGTAAGTAGATGAGAGATACTAGTACCTTTTTTTCATATCTCTTTTGATTGAATAATCAGTATTTTTAATAAAGATAATCTAATTTAGAGAATGGTATGTGGTATATTTAGAATTTTTGAGGTGAGAGAAATGATGTATTACCATTAGATTCATTTGGGAAAGCCCGAATGTTATCATCAAGAAGGGTATTTGAATACAACGGCTGATTTGCATAATTCGACATTGGTTGATGAAATGAGCCGAGAATAAACGTCATTTCGGATTGACTTTAAATTGAAAACAAGGTAGAGATAATTCAATCATTAGGTTGAGGTAAAAGAATTATAAGAGGATATTGGTGATTTAATTTGTTTGATCCTTTCAGCAGATAGAAGGTTTTTGATTTTCTTTGGATTTGGCAACTACGAAAGAATGAAATGTATAGAATCAAAAGATTGATTGCAGGATTTGAATACAGGAAAGGCATACTCAATGCCACATTAAGAGTCGGGTACAACCATATGAGAAAGATGTTTACGTTCAAAGCCTGATATCGAGGCAGGAATTTTTCTGAGTACTTGATGTTTTCCTAGGTCTTTGAGACAGTTTAGAAATTACTGATGTCTTCCTTGACGAGGTGAAGTAGAACTGTTCTTGGGTAGATGTTGGTAAAGTGTTCAAATTATTTTCTGACCGATGGTGATGTTGTTCGTTTTATTGAAACAATGGAAAGATTGTTTACTAATGTTATAAAATAAATGATCATGAAGTGACTAAAACTGAGGAATTAACCTTGGAATTAAATTTGAATTCTAGTAGGATTCAAATACATAAGTATCATACCTAGTCTTGCATTGGATAGGTCATAAGCTTCTTTCGCGAATAGGTGTTACTGACAATCTGGAATTAATATTTTGAGTTGGACCTAATGCATGTCTAAAGAATTGTTGGTTTTCAGATCCTTGCAGCCAGTTTTAAGGTTGTTACAAAGCGTCCTAGGGTTGCGAATGAAATAGAGTCATTTCGATTTAGGTAATTGTTGGCATAATGCCCCACATTTACCACAACAAAAGCAAATAATATTGACTTTTCGGTTTTGAGTAGCAGATGACGTTCATTGATATTGTTGAAGGGATGACAAATGATGATTGAGATTAGAGTCGAGTAGAATTCTTCTCGGGACAAGTGTTCTTGTTCAACTGTCACTTCTTCGATTGATTCTTTGAGTAAACTACTTCGAATTTTATTTCTCCAATTCTTGAAGTTATAATCTTGTCCGAGTCTTCTATGAGATATGGTCATTTTTTTAAGTTTGGTGAAGATTCACAAGAATAGGATATTCGTTTTTGAGTTTGAAAGGAATCATCACTCGAAGATGACAAGCTGTTTTCAAAGGGAAAACAGACTAGGACAGCAACTAGTTTCAAGTTCACCTGACACTAGTTCATTTCACATGCAGATTTGTGAAGGAGGATTTTTGCAAGGATGCAAAACAAGGAAAGTACTAGAATGTTTGAGATCAAAGTAAAAGCGATAGTTGGCTGAGTGAGATCTTCGCCAACACAGAGAAGTTTGTGTGCTTTTTACTTTCACATGAGTTTCACATATGTGATGGTTGGTTGGGAGGGTACGGTGAATAACTAGAATCTTTCTAGAGACAATCATTGAACCATTATCCTGACGGATGATTATGGCTATAAAAGGTAGTAGTTCTTCTTAGGATATTCTTTAAGCGATATTTTCTGAATGGCTAGTTTTTTTTGTTTTGATTGCCAAATCTTTAGCAACTAAGGTTCGGAATTTCTCTCGCTAACGTTGAATTGCATTAGCAACCGTCGTATCTAGGGGGCATTGAGTCGGGCCTTGGTATTTACAAGAGATAAGGATGGTGGCACCGGTGTATAAATGGGTGATTGCTTGTGGTGCTTGTTAGAGAAGACGCGGGTAAACCGAGAAAACTCGGATAGGTATTTAAAAGAGAAATGAGGATGTTCCCACAAAATATGAGCGGTGTGAGTAAAGGCGACCAAGTTGCAAAGAGTCTATGCAATAAGTAGCGGTTTCACTGCTTGATTAACCTAGGTATGGGGAAAGCTTAATGGTGAGTGTATATGCGATGTGATGAATGACAGGTTAATCTAGACGCACATGTGCAGAGGTACAAGGTGATCTATATAGGCGCTTAAGGCGGTGTAAACAAGGTTTGAGCGGCGACGATTTTGGTAACGGTTAAGTGATGACATTGAAAATTCAATGGCACAGACATGGCTGAGGTAGAGATAAAAGTATGACGGCTATCCCATCACCATTACTAGCATCAGTGAGCTGGGCATTGTGTTGGCCTGCCACGGTGGAGTGAGGGAGGCGGTGCGCCCAACCGTGGTGATCATCGGGCAGTGGGAGCAAGTCATCGAAGCAAACGCCAAATGTGGACGCAAAGAAAAATTGCGCTCTACTCTGTATCGGGCTTGTTCGAAGAAAAGACAGAGGAGAGGAGAAGAAAAAGACTAGATGAAAAGGTGCAATGAATTGCACTAGATGTTTGATTTTAACCAAGACATAGAGAGTTGACTACTTGTTGTCATGGACAAGAAAAGTATGTGTCTGATGATTTTGTTCAGTTAGGGTGAACATTTGTGCCATGTTTGGAGATTCTGACATTCGTTTTTCTGGTTTGGGTTCTTGCAAAGCAGATGAGGAATGTAAGCAATTTATACCGAGAACCATTAACAAGAACAAGCTTATATAAGAAGAGGTACAGAGTATGTTAAAATATTTGAGATGAATGAAAGGATGTATTTCAACCAGAGTTATTTAGGGAGTGCTGAAGGTCAGTTATAAAGGTTAAAGATTTCATTACTCATTACTTTTGGTAGATGTATTAATGAATTGTATTGTGTCACAGGCATCCTACAATAATATTTATTAGAGTAAAGCTATTTAGATAGAATTATGTTGGGTTACAAGGCAACATTTCGTTCTTTAAAATAGTATTTTAGGAAAAGCTTCCATGCAGACTAAGTGGTTTTTTTTAGTTCGGTTTATAAAGCAATGTTTCATTCTTTAAAATCTTTTTAATTAAAATTCTTATTAAGTAAGGTTAACACATCGCAAATTTCAACCTAGTGGTTTAACATTTACGAGAGTAACCCGGAAAACAATAATAAAAAAAGTTTACGACAAAACTTCAATAACACAGTAAAACTATATATATTCAACTTAGTATATAGGAGGGATACTTAAGATTTCTCTTCTACTAGCCTGACCATAACTATTTCTACACAAAAAGGTTTACTTAAAACAATACGTAATTTAGATAATACTACCTTTTATAAAAAGCTGTTCGGTGACAAATTTCTTTTGATGTTTGCACCACTTGTTGACGTTAGTAATACCAAGCTTCTATGAAGTTGGAGAGGTTGTGCTGCTCGTCATTTCCATCTTCTTGAAGTTGCTGATATAGACGTCACGACGTTGTTGACTTGTTACCGAAATTATTTTCAATAGATTTGTTGGTTGTTTTCATTTCGCCATAATGTAAGGAGAGAATTACTTCTAGAAAAAATAATTTAGGAGTGGAGAAGAAAATTCTATAGAGAGGAAATGAGTATACAGATACGGAAATTAAATTCTATATATAGGAAAAGAGTATATGCATAACTGATGCTATCCTTTTTATATTTCTTTTAGGAAATAGGGTTTTGATTTTTTTTCCAGTTTTCATTCTAACAACCATTCTAAAATTTCCATTCAGAAGTATAGAACTTTTCTGGTTCCAATTCATTTTCATGGTACATAATTTAGGCAGAGCCACGAGGTAAGTTTTGAGTCATGGTTAGAATTTATTATTGGAACATTAAGTTTTAACTAGCCTAAAGCAGCATAAGCTAGTTTGGTGTTACTAATGTGGTAAGATCTTAACTTGGTTTATATATGCATGGTGTGATCTCAAGCAAAGCTAAGAGTAGCAGTAGAGACTATACTACAAATCCTGATGAGGTTTTATTTTTGGGAAAGGTTAATAACCATGATGGTTACATAGGTGAGAAATTATACAGAGAGGAGATAAGTTCATAATAAGTTCTATGGAGGGAAGATACAGACTATGTTATGACTTCTTATTTATCCTATGGGTTGAGATTTCCATATTCATACATGAGGACAATTTATTATGAAACTTTAACCTTAGAGGTTAAGTTCACATATAAATCAGTCCTGACATTCAGAAACAAAACAAATTTTCAGGTAGCACGACAGAACAACAACATACAATGCTCTTTATAACTAGAGCGGAATAATATGCTACGCGTGAGGGTTCTTATCCTAGGGTAGATCCTAATATATTCTAATCTTCTGCCTTTTACTGGGGGGTGTCATTGTCTCTTCATGAAACAAAATCTTCGAGCTCTACTTCTGCTTTGTCGAGGTTAGCGAAGCGTTGCATGCTTTCTTGAGATGGTTGTTGTAGACATTGTAGACTTCTTTGGTTGTCATGAAGGATGACAGCAACATGTCTCGAACATCTTCAAAAGCAATAGCGAAGATAAACCATGGCGAGAATTTCTTTTTGAGGAAAGAAGAGTTTGTTTACAAATCAAAATGAATGTAGGGGTAAGAGTAGAATCTTAAGAATGAGAAAAGAATAGCAAAGTCTACATTTTGCAAATATAGTAACTTTTGAAAATAAGCTTTTGAATTTGCTTATTCCAATGCTAACGACCAATCTATCTAGGGTTCATCCTACGGTCAGTATAGCTCTGATACCAATGCTGTGAGACCCCATTCTGATGAACAGGAACCTCCATGTGATTGCTGTGCTATTCCCTGGATCAGTAGCTAGCACTCACATGTTTACAACAATTAGAATCACAACCACACCACAAATAATTACAGCGGAAACTTATATATAAAGAGAAGCTTACAAATAAAGAGATTAGCAGCAAAGAAGCAATATCTTGTAGTTTGCCCATCCGACCCGCAGTCAACTGACAAGGTATAAACTCCAGATAAAACACATCGAAGAAGATCCCGTAACCTGCGACGAAAAGAGACTCGAAGCCTCGCTAACTCATCCACCTAAAATAATAATTAAGCAAGGGTGAGTACTTTTGTACTCCGCAAGACTTTGGCAAAACCTATAATATATGCAGGCCATTTCAAAGGAAAGGCTTCTACAGTTAATTTGCATAAAGTGAAATTGAATTTGTAAATCGAGTTATTTGTAAATGGAATTTGTAAGAGCATTTGATTGATAACAAATAAGTAAAGCATAAGTAACACTCACAGTCCTCCATGACGTGAGCGACGAATCATCAAATCCTGAAATCCATCAATGTCAGCCCTTCGACATAAAGCGCAGTTGCAAAAACAAATGGAACCAACCCTTTTGAAAATAATAAAACATCTAACATTGGAATGACTTCACCAAGTGCCCATGACCGCGGGCGCGGCTAATCGATTAGATTTAAACTCTGCAGAGGTGTACAACTTTACCCACAAGGAATGATCAACCTTTTTGCTCGACGCACTTCCTTAGGTGGCCAGCAAGGAGATCATACATAGCCGTTACATTACCTAGACATGGCTTTGATCCAGCCCGGGACGTTAACCCCCGCCATAGAACTAGAAACACACACACAAGTCGTGGATCCACATTCACACCCAACACAACGTTTCTAAACATGGCAGGGCGTACACCGTTGCATGGGTGGAAACCCTTCCAAGCAGACCTGACCGGAATGCCTGTGCTAGCTCCCGCCTACCAATGAACAAAGCCATGTCTAAATAACTTAATAAGCTATGGCCGTCCCATACCGGACCTCGTGGTTGCATGGAATTCTTGGATCAATGCGGCCCATTGCTCGGTCCTTAATCCGACACGGGCGACACTTCACCCTACACTACGTGCAATTCCCTTCGCAGATCCGGTTATTGCCAATAATCGCCCGCATCAAAGCATAGTTTTCTTTTGGGTTTTTAATCAAAGTACCGGCAACCATTTTCCCAAAAAGGACCATTCAGGTTCCATATAAAACATTTCAAAAACAATTTTAATCATGATCATCTGCTCCTCAGATACTAAAGCATGGCTAAGCAGGTTAATATGATCGTATATACCCAAGATGACATTAAGGGATGTCTAGCCCTATTCTGTGGTTATCAAGGTTCACATTTCCATAATCATCAAGGAGTTTCATGTGACAACAGGTATATCTACCAATACCACAAAATAGCAGATTTATATCAAATAAACGCATGCATGAAACAATTCGATGAACAAAAGGAATATAAAATACTGGGATCAATATGGTCAAAGGGTGCTTGCCTTGCTTAATCATTGCTTACGGTGAAGATAAGGTTGCGATTGACGAAGATGACGACGAAAACAGCAACGTCGGATTCTACACGTCGTTCAACGGAAAATAAGGCAAATACCAAACTTTAATAAGGGGCAAAAGAAGATAGCCATAAAATCCAAATAAAGAATCATTGCAGAAAACAGGAACAACTAAGAGTTGGATTAAATTATTTCATATTGCGTGTTTTAGTTGATTAAGCGCGCAAAAAGCTAACATCTTGCAGAAAGAATAATGCATGATTTCCTTTATGGATCAACTATCCTTGTTTTATGAATTTTATAATTATAACTTCAAATACAAGATGCAAGAATTATCTAGATTAGTGAAAATTAGTTCATTAGTCACTTTGTTGAATGATATGAATGAATAGCCTTTAAATCCATTAATTAACTTCGCATGAAAAAGCATATCCTATAGGCTAGATCCTAGAAGATAGGTTATTAGTTACACATTCAAGGTTTTAGGAAGATTTCGGTGATTCAAATATCTAATATCTGATTTCTTCATTCTTACCGATTCATATTATAAAGTTCGAAAACTTAACACTTAAGGTTATTTGGCTATTAGGATTTGTATGCAAAACATGATGAAATATGGTTATTTCTTCACAATAAGATGATTTATACTTTGTATAACAATCCTAAGATAATTCCATAAATTTTAGGCTTTGGCTGATACATTATATTCACTGCTGAAAAAGCTAATATGGTATCAAGGTTTACATTACAAGAAATCGAATTGAAAACATGTAGTGAACAATTATCAGTTAAGGTCATTGTACTAGTGAAAACTAACTGAAGAACAGCTTGTAAATAAAATATTTTCCTTGAATATAGTAGTACATATCCTATATATCATTTCTGCACTATCCCTCATAAAATTCTCATTTAGACGAGCTATCCTACAAGCTGTCGAAAATGCTTAAGCACTATGGTTTTGGTGCAGATTGTGGTCATTTAAGGTATTTGCGACGATAAGTTTTATATGCGAAGAAGATGATAAATGAAATGTTTTCACATGTTATGACGGTATAAATACCATAGAACTTTGACGAGCTATTATTTTACTATTTTGTATTTAGACGCGATACTTTATAGGTCATTTAAAAGGCATAAATAAATACAAGGTTAACACAAAAGAATCAGATTTTGTTTTTCATTTGCAACTACACTATACAGGATAATTTATCCATATTTCAGGCATTAGCAGAATGCAATCCTAGAAATGTTTTAAAACTATTTTTACATTATTTTGACCTTAACCGCGATAGATCATCTATTCATTTACTGATGTAATTATCATTTTCTTCTGTTAAAAGAATACCAATTAAGTTTGATTCTAAGTATTTTTATATGGACAAGCCCCTAATGATTTCAGGAACTGCATATAAATTAATTTATTGTTTTATGAGGTATTCTTCTACTATTCTTACTAATGATCATACTAAGGTTTATTAATGGTCACAATGCAATGCATTAAACTTAGTTCAAATATTTAATATATCTGCATGATTAGGCTTGTTAAAATCCCAGAAGCACATATTCATTTATTTTATGATTTTATAAGTTATATTTTTCATGTGAGCAATATTGTCCATACTAGTGTGTTCATCCCATTTTAAATTTAAATAATTGTTCTGTTATTCAAAAATTGAATGTTTTTGTATATTTGAATTCATCTTGGTCTATTTATCACCTAAAAATCCATTTTATCATGTTATACTTTACTATGCATAGATTTGCATTAAAGACCATATTATGGTTTTAATCAAAGTTTGATTCAAATAAATATTCTGCAGTTCAGAAATTAAGTATTCTTCTACATTTAGATTATTCTTGATTTTTGATGGATATATGTAACGTCTCAAAATTTGCCCAGATTTAATTTTTGGAGTTTTTAAAATTTTTGTGACTTAATCAACCTTTATTTGCATTTAATTGAATTTACCTAATTTTTCTGGGATTTATTGGATTTAATCGGAATTTATTTATATTATCTTCTCTTGAGTAATTAAATATCAGAAGATGTACATATCAAAAATTAAAACCAATATTTTATTTAGGCTCAAAATGCTCTGAAATATTTTCTAGATTTTTTCTAGAATTTTTGGGGTATTTTTAGTGCCCTAATTAATTACTTGGAATTTCTGCAAATATTTTTATTGGAAAAGCTGAAAAATCGGAGGCTACAGTGTCGGGCCGAGCCAAACACTGTGTCGCGCCAGCCGAAACCCTAAGCTCCGCCGCTCCGGTTCATTCGATCTTGATCAGACGGTCGCAGTCGAGCCGCGTCGCCCTTGGCGCTTGAGCCATTGGATCCTGGCGTCAAGCCGTTGGGATGGCACGCGTGGCGCCGTTCGCCGAAGCGTTATTAGCTCGGGGCCGTCGGATTCCGATCGGACGGTTGCGCCGAATACCGTTTCGCTCGAACGTGGGCCGTTGATCTGCGATCGTGCGGTGCGATGGGACCCGGCAGTCTCGGGAGGGCGCGACTGCCGCACCGCCGGCTACTGTTGGCCGCCGAGGATTGTGTCAGGATTTGCACGCGTTTCGAGGCGTGTCCGAGCGGGTGAAGTAGACCTCCCGTGCTCAGCACTTCACTCCGCTCCATTTGCCACCTCTCTCGTGCCTTGCCATCCCCCGTAGCATGTGCTAGTGCTCGCCGTAGTAGCTACACTCTTCCGCCTCGGTTTTCGTCGCATCTCGCCGTCTTCCGCCGCTCTCCGCCATCGCCGAGACCCTCACTGAGTTCACCAAGCCAAGGCACATCCGTTTCGTTACTTCTTCACGCCGGAGAGGCCCGGAATCGCCACGCCTCCTTCTTCTTCTCCACGTCCGGCGACAAGCACCGCCGCCCCTTCGTCAAGTTTCGCAACTCACCGCCGCCGTCGGATTCGCATCGCACGCTCAAGGTGAGGCCACGTGTTCTCTTCCTAAATCGGGCTGAAACGATCCCGGTAGATAATCACCGTTGGATCTTCATCCAACCGCCTCTGTAGCGCCACGTAACGGAAGATGAAGCTTTGAAAATGGCTGTTAGATGGTTATCGTGCGGTTCTGAGTCATCCACGTAGCTGCTATGCAGAGGTGTAGTTAATAGCCGCTGGATCTGTGATGTCCGGCTAAGATTGGGCCGCGTAGGCTTGTGAATAGTAAGCCGCTCGGTGTCGCGCCGCCGTTGGATTCCATCCGACCGTTCGGGTTCGTCCACGTAGGAGCGATGAATAGTAAACCGTGCGGGTAACCGCAGCCGTAGATCTTCAATCCGACCGTCGCTATTGCGCCACGTAGGCTTGGTAGCAGCGCAACGCTCGGGTAGCGACCGACCGTTGGATTTGAATCCAACGGCCGGGAAGAAATGCGCCGCGTGGGTTGATGCTTCCTCGCCGCGTGTCAGCTTCTGGTTGGTCCAAGTACTGTTCCGTGGGGCCCACATGTCAATGTGATGACCCCGGCTATGCTGACGTCAGCATGATGTCACCTGGGGCCCACTTGTCAGTGACCGAGACCGACGTGGAAGCCTCTGGTGCCGACACGTGTCGCCGAGGGGAATTAATCCGGATTTTCAGTAGAAAAATAAATCATTTAATTCGGTTATTTCTTTATTTGAATTTCAGAAACTTGTAAATGCTATAACTTTTGCATTTTAACTCAGATTTGGATGATTCTAGTGCTCAAAAATTTGTAAAAATGTAAACTATTTAATGGTGATTTTTGTTTTATTTTTGGTGATGATTTTGCTGTCTGTATTAGTATATTTATTGTGTGCACGTTGTTCCGAATAGACTCCGAGTTGCCGGAAGTCGCCGAGGGAGAATTCGAAGACCCATCGCAGATCTCGAACCAGGACCTACTGCTTTTCGAAGGCAAGTCATGCTTTGACCATATTGCCCCTAGATTTTAAAATATATTTTGATTCAATTTATGCATGCTATGTTAGTTAAAAATGAAATTGTTTATGTTGGGGAAAGGTAGCTAAGAATACCATTTGGATTATGCCACCTTGTTAATATTAATTGTATTCCCTGAACACCTTGTCACCATAGAATGTTTAATTATGTTGGATGCTATAATAATGCCAACACGGGATCCATGTAACTCGCTTAGATTTTAAAATACATTTTAATTATGTTGGACGCTATAATAATGCCCTGAACACTTAAGGCCGTGTAACTCGCTTATATCCATGTTTGAAGTACTTTATTATTAAATTCTGCTGTGTATGATTGTGGTACTTGAAGCATTGCGAAGCCACGCTCCAAAATTTTAGGCCTTCCGCCGTCTGGCCCGGGACCGTCTGGCAGTTAATCTCAGGGGTGGTTGGTCCACCCGGGAGGATTAGGGCTAAAAATTGTAGGTTTGGGAGGGGTCTTTTGGGAATTTTCCCCTCTCCACCTACTCCTCCACCTACTCTCTCTTTCTTTTGGAATTGTGTGGCTGTTATTGCTTCCAGGCAACCAGGCCATGCCGATTTTTTTCAAGCCAGCAGCTGCTCCTCTCCTTTTTCCCTGGCTGTTGGCGCAAAAGAGGTGAGCTTTTCCCTGCCCAAACTCCTCCCGAGCCAGCATTTCCCTGCCGGGCGCCACTTCTGGCGCATGGGGTGATCCGCTCGCCCATCCTCGCAAGGCAGCACTTCCCGCCGATTCTCCGCTGAAGCCGCCAGCAGCTTTTCCCTCGCCTAAGTTCTCGCTGTTCACCGAAGCCCTTGCCAGTCTTGCCGATTCTTTGTTTCTGCCGGCGTCGCTTGCTTCAGCCCCAAAGACGGTCGGTGCTGCCAGCCTGTCGCCTGCCCACCTCCTCAGCATCTCCCCGGCGTTGCCAACTTCTGGTGTCCTGCCGCCCTGGCCGCTAAGGCCGGCCTCCATCCCTTCTTCACCCCTTTGATGGTAAGGAAGGTGAGGACTCTAGGGATTTGGTGATTGGGTCCTTTTCTTGATTGGAGATAGCCTGGGGTTCCTCGAATCAGGTTTTGGTGGGAGAAATGTCTAAGATTGGAGAGGAGAAACCCGTTGGTTTTGGGCTGTTGTGGGACTGTTCCATAGCCGACTTTGGGAGCTCGATTCGGGCAAGTTAGAGTCATTTCCTGTCAGGTTGGCTATAGAGAAAAACGAAGCTAGAGTTCTTAAGTTGAATCAGAGCTCAAGAAATCGCGAATCAGCCCAACCGTTTGGAAGTTATGGCTGTTTCCGTGAGAGCTGTCCAGAACGTGTTGAATGGTCGGTGCTCGCTGTTCATCGTCAATCTGGGATCAGCTGGTCGGTTGGCCAAATGAGTGGCTATGTTATTCGTGTATTTCATTTCCTTGCGGTCGTTTCGAGTATAAAAACGCTAAAATCCGTTGAGCCAATCAAAAGTTGTGCAATTTGGAAGTTTGTCCTGGAATTGAGAAAATTTCAGCGAGCTCAGATTTTTTTGTGGTCGAGTTTTAGTGGTGATTTGTAGCCTTTCGAGGCATCTTCCGCATGAGTGGTTGTGCGATAGTTGTAGATTAGCCTCTTATGGTTAATTAAAGTTAAAGAACCCCGTTTTTGGTTAAACCAATTAGGAATTAAGCTCTTTAGAGCGCTTGCTGTCCGGATTTCTAATTGCCGAGATTTTGGGTCTTTTATGCGTTCAGGTGTAGTAGGGTTTTGTGTGTATGGTTGTGTGGCTTGTTTAGAATTTGAAATTGTGTACGCCAATGTTATTCCAGGGGAGTAAGCCGTGGAGGCTTCAACTTCTCACCATCCTCCTCGCGGTTGAAGGCAAGTGTAATGTGATATGCATGTTGTGGTAATGTAAAGGTTAATGTTATTTAGGACCTTACCCACATGAAAGAAATTATATTGATGACATAATTGTGAATCTTGAATAGACTACTGCGAATGATGGTTTATGAAAGTAATGTTTATCTATGTGATGTGTTCTGTTATGTCTTGCAATAATGATTAGAAATGAATGAAGATGTGAGCTACGTGTGCCATTTACACTCTTGCATGCATAATGGACGGGGCGTCCCATGTTGATGCGGGCCTCGGTGCTCACCCGTAGTGAGCACAAAAGTCCTACCTCGTAGTCCTATTCATCGAGATGAATGGGAGCGAGACAGTAAGAGTAGGCCCCTCCACGGGATGGAAGGGATGAGAGGGTGCATGCCGACAGGCGTGCATCCGCAATACCGTATGAGCCAAAGATGGGTGCATTCATAAGCATGCATGGTGCATTGCATAATTGTGATGGTGAGTAAAGATCTAATGAGATGATTTGAATGAGGATTCATATGATAAATTCCTTGTAGGTTTCAAAGTTATGCAATTTATATGTATAATTGCTACATGTTCACATTAATGTATTTTCGCATTACACTTTGCTGAGTGATGAGCTCACGCTTGTGTTTGATGTTTTAATTCTAGGTAACTCCAAGGCGACATTTGGGAGATGGGCTAGCTCACTTCACTCACGATAACTTCATGTAGCTAGACTAGGACAATATCCTTACTTTTGGCTATAGTGGTGATGGTGATGAACTTGTTGTCTTTTGGTTGGGATAAATTGTAAGTAATGGATGAATGTTTAGGACTATAAAACCTTAGTTGTATGATGTAGCGCTTGTCTTTTGTGTATGTCTTATCCTTGTATACCTGCTTAGCTGATCATAATGACTAGTAGTTGCCATGGCAGTTTATGATGATGGGTTGATTGTGAATGGCTTCGTTATGTTTTCATTATCAATTGATCTCTTTTGCCTGCTGAGTGGATGTCCTAAATTCTAAAGGAGGTGCTGCCGAAATTTTTAGTAAGTTCGGCCCCTTTTAGCTTGTTCAAGTCATTTGGCTGTCCTCCTCTAGTGATTTGTGGTTGAGGTTAATTAAGGAAGTAACATTCGGGGCACTGGAGGTGCCAGGGTGTTACAGTTGGTATCAGAGCAGGCGTTAGGTCCGTGATCTATAAACCTAGAGACATGGCCTAGATGCATTCACTCTTTAAAAGTTGCTTTGGGTAAATAAATTTAAAACTTGTTGTAGGCCAACTAAGAAAGTAAAATTTTGACACACTTGGGGCACAATAGGAAGGGTATGGTAAATCATTGCATCGCGCTTTATTGTTCTATGTGTTTTATGTTCTTGATAGATGAAATGTTAGTATGTTGTTGTACTGAGTTTTGTGCTGATGTTAGATTGTGGTGGTTGTAGCTATGCCGAGGGGTAGAGGCCGCCCTCCGGGTCGTGGTGGCCGTCGAGGCCATGGTCGAGGTGGGCGACACCCACCTCAGGGTGTCGCTGAGTCGGTTGCTGAGGGAAGCGGTTCGCTCATTGCTCCTGCACCTGTTCAGGAGGGTGTCCCTGCAGCGCGGCCAGGGGTTGAGGCTGCCACTTTGGCCCAGCTGCAGGCGGTGCAACAGGAGGTGCAGGAGTTGCGTCAGCACGTTCAGGTGGCTCCTGCTGCGGTGCCTCCACCTGCAGTAGCCCCCGCAGTCGCCCCTGTAGCGCCGGAGGCTAGGGTGAGCCTGCGGGAGTGGATGTCCCTCCGCCTGGATACTTTTGACGGAACAGGCACACCGGTCCAATCCGCAGATTGGCTCCGGTATTTGGAGAGGCAGTTTGAGGTCCTAGAGATGACTTCGGTCCAGAAGGCTCGCTTTGTGGCCTTCCAGTTGAAAGGCCAAGCGGATATCTGGTGGGAGGGGGTTCTTGCAGCGAGGGCCCCCACTCTTGGACCAGTCACATGGGAGGATTTCATCCATCACTTTCGGGCCAAGTTCTACCCGGAGTCTTTCCTTGAGAGGATGGAGCACTCTTTATCCACCCTCTCTCAAGGCAAGAAGTCGGTGGCGGAATATGAGGCGGAGTTCAACAATATTGTCCGTTTCATACCTGCAGTGGCATCGAATGATCAAGAGAAGGCTCGAAGGTTCCGTAGAGGCCTCAACCAGGAGTTCAGGGTGATCATGGGAGCCACCGTTCCCCGTGACTTTGCAACTGTGGTGGATCAAGCTAAGGGAATGGAGCTTGAATTGGAGCTTTCCAAAGAAAGGTTCCTCTCTGGTGGTGCAGGAGCTTCTGTAGCTCCTGGTGGTGGGCAAAAGAGAAGTTTTGGTGGGGCAGGTGGGTCCTTTCAGCGACCTCCTTCTAAGAAACTTAAGGGGGGACAGGGTTCCTCCTCGGGAACGGCAAAGAACCCTCGTTCATCTTCATCATCCTCCCAGCGTTCGGCTTTTCGCCCTGTTCCAGGGCAAGGTATGATTTGTTTCAAGTGCGGTGGTGGGCATCGCGCTGCGGAGTGTGCTTGGTCGGGGGAGTGTCATCATTGTGGCCGTCCCGGCCATATGGGGCGAGTGTGCCGGTCGAATCCCAACAGCATCCTCAAGTGGGAGCCAGTGCCACCCACCCCGACTCCAAGTGCTTCGTCCAAGGGATCAGTTCAGATGTTGGCTGCAACTCCAGTTCTTTCGCAGCCTTCTGCGTGGGCACCACCTGCGGCTTCTTGGCAGCCCCAGCCGTCGGCTCCCCCTCTGTTTGCTGCACCACCTCCAGTGTCGGTGCCGCTCCCATGATGTCGGGGCTCCGCTGCCCGGCGCCACCAGAGTCTATACTACCGCCGACACCGAGGCAAATGCGTCCAGATGTGGTGGCAGGTACTCTACTTGTGAATTCAGCTGATGCTTTTGTTCTTTTTGATTCAGGAGCATCCTATTCTTTTGTGTCGATTGAGTTTGCTAGAAGGGCTAAGTTGGGGATGCAGTGTATTGCTAAGTCTGTGGTGGTTACTTCTCCTGGTGGTCTTATTTCAAGTTCAATGGTATGCCCGGGTTGCACTATTACCATTGATGATGAGGATTTCTTTGCTAATCTGATGGTTATTCAGTTGGCCCCATTCGATGTTATATTGGGCATGGATTGGTTGCATCAGTACCGCGCTAAAATTTGTTGTTACTGGAAAACAGTTACCTTGCAGGCATCCTCAGGGGTTGAGTTGGTTTTTCAGGGTGGTGTACCCTCCAGCTCCCTCTTTGTGTTGGCTAGTTTATTTCTTGGCCGTCGTATGTTGAAGTCAAGAGTACTCTTGGCCATGTCAGAAAAACCAACCAATTCGGTAACCATTGAGGAGATTCCTGTGGTGAAGGAATTTGCTGATGTGTTTCCCGATGATCTGCCTGGATTGCCGCCAAGAAGGGACGTGGAATTTCGGATTGATCTTGTCCCGGGCGCGCGACCTATTTCTTTGGCGCCTTATCGCTTGGCTCGTCCTTTCCAAGAGGAGCTGAAGAAGCAATTGGACGATTTGTTGTCTAAGGGGCTGATCCAGCGTAGTGTGTCACCGTGGGGAGCGCCTGTCCTTTTTGTTGCTAAGAAAGATGGGGGTTGGCGTATGTGTGTAGATTATCGTGCTCTTAATTTGGTGACCATCAAGAACAAATACCCTCTACCTCGCATCGAAGATTTGTTTGACCAATTGAAGGGAGCAAAGGTGTTCTCTAAGATTGATCTTCAATCGGGTTACAATCAAATCCGTGTGAGGGAGCAAGATATTGAGAAAACAGCTTTCTCCACTAGGTATGGGCATTATGAATATAAGGTTATGTCCTTTGGTTTAACCAATGCTCCTGCTGTTTTTATGGAGACGATGAACAATTTGCTACATGAGTATCTTGATGATTTTGTAGTAGTGTTCATCGATGATATTTTAATCTACTCCAAGTCAGATGAGGGACATGCTCGTCATTTGAGGCTTGTGCTTCGTTCGTTGAGGGAGAATCAATTCTATGCCAGGTTAAAGAAGTGTGAATTTTGGATTTCGAAAGTGGGATTCCTTGGTCATATCATCAACCAGGAAGGCATATCTGTTGATCCTAGGAAGGTTTCTACAATTGTGGACTGGAAGAGACCATCTAATGTCAAGGAAGTGCGTAGTTTCCTTGGGATGGCTGGCTACTACCATCGCTTTGTTCAAGACTTCTCCCTCATTGCTAAGCCACTTTCTCAATTGACTCGAAAGGGAGTGAAATTCCAATGGTCTGCCGACTGTGAGCGCAGTTTCTGCACCTTGAAGGAAAAGCTGGTGACTGCCCCTATTCTCACTCTTCCTGAGCCAGGAGAGCGCTTCACCATTTATTCTGATGCTTCTCATGTGGGCCTTGGTTGTGTGCTTATGCAAGGGGGCAAGGTTATTGCTTATGCATCCAGGCAGCTGAAAATTCATGAGCAGAATTACCCAACCCTTGATCTAGAGCTAGCCGCCGTGGTCTTTGCCTTGAAGATTTGGAGGCACTACTTGTTTGGCGAATCTTGTGATATCTTTACTAACCACAAAAGCCTCAAATACATTTTCACTCAGAAAGATTTGAATTTGAGACAGAGAAGGTGGTTGGAGTTGATAAAAGATTATGATCTCACCATTCAGTATCATCCGGGGAAAGCTAATGTTGTGGCGGATGCTCTTAGCCGCAAGGCGTTGCCCCCTGCCCTTGATTGTCTCATAGCTGATTTTGAGCATTTGGGTATCTCATATTGTTTTGCTGGCGCTATGCAAGCTGAGACTCAATTGATCTTGGAGTCTGCAATTCCCGAGCGTGTGCGTGAGGCACAACAGCATGACCGAATGCTTCAGCAAGTGAAGAAGCGCATTGCTGAGGGCAAGATTGGAGATTTCAGCCTGGATGAGGTAGGTGCTCTGAGGTTTAGAGGCCGCCTTTGTGTGCCTCAAAGGTCTCAAGTTAAGGATGACATTCTGAAGGAAGCTCATAGCACCCCGTATACAGTTCACCCTGGTGAGACTAAAATGTATCGGGATTTGAAAAGGTGTTTTTGGTGGAAAAGGATGAGGGTTGACATTGCTCAGTTCGTAGCATCTTGTGGAGTTTGTCAAAAGGTGAAGGCAGAGCATAAGCGTCCCGCTGGATTGTTTCAACCGTTGGAAGTCCCTGTTTGGCCATGGGATGATATATCCATGGACTTTGTGGTTGGCCTACCTCGTACCCGACGAGGGAAGGATGCTATTTGGGTTATTGTGGATCGTTTCAGCAAGTCTCGCTCACGCCGCTCCCATTCGCTGTGAACTCAAAGAAGCGATTTGGCTCCTATTTATGTGCAGGAAATAGTGAGACTTCATGGTGTACCCAAGACAATCGTTTCTGATCGTGACGCAAAGTTTGTCTCCAAATTCTGGGAGGGTTTGCAGAGTGCTTTGGGCACTCAACTCCATCTTAGCACCGCATTCCACCCGCAAACGGATGGACAGTCTGAGCGTACCATTCAGACCTTGGAGGATATGCTCAGGTCATGTATCTTGGCGTGGAAGGGGAGTTGGGAAGATCATTTAGCTCTTGCTGAATTTGCATATAATAATAGCTTTCAGGCAAGTATTCGAGCTGCTCCTTATGAAGTGCTTTATGGGCGGAAGTGCCGTTCCCCCCTATGTTGGGATGCCGTGGGGGAAAGGGCAGTCCTTGGCCCAGATTGGGTTCAGCAAACTGTTGAGCGAGTGGCAGAAGTGAGGCAAAACCTTCTTGCAGCCCAGAGTAGACAAAAGAGTTATGCTGATGTGAGGAGGCGAGATTTGGAGTTTGAGGTGGGGGACAGCGTGTTGTTAAGGGTGTCTCCCACTAAAGGTGTGGTTCGGTTTGGACCGAAAGGGAAGCTTAGCCCGAGGTACGTTGGACCATTCCCTATTATCGCCCTAGTTGGGAAGGTGGCCTATCGGTTGGAGCTTCCCGAATCGATGCAAGGAGTACACAATGTTTTCCATGTGTCTATGCTGAGGAAGTTCCTGCATGATCCGAATTTGGTTGTCCCTCTTGAGCCTTTAGTGATTGATCAAGATCTCACCTTCGAGTCTCGACCAGTGCGAATCTTGGACGAGTCAGAGCGGGTATTGAAAAATAGAACGCTGAAGTTCGTCAAGGTCCTGTGGTCCCATCAATCCGAGCGGGAAGCGACTTGGGAACTGGAATCTCACATGCGTGAGAAGTATCCAGAGTTGTTCCTATCAGGTATGTGTTGTAGATTAACTTCTGCGAGCTTTACGTTTTATTCGGTTGTGTCCGTGGAATTCGGGGTCAAATTCCTTTAAGGGGGGGAGAGTGTAGCATTGCGAAGCCACGCTCCAAAATTTTAGGCCTTCCGCCGTCTGGCCCGGGACCATCTGGCAGTTAATCTCAGGGGTGGTTGGTCCACCCGGGAGGATTAGGGCTAAAAATTGTAGGTTTGGGAGGGGTCTTTTGGGAATTTTCCCCTCTCCACCTACTCCTCCACCTACTCTCTCTTTCTTTTGGAATTGTGTGGCTGTTATTGCTTCCAGGCAACCAGGCCTTGCCGATTTTTTTCAAGCCAGCAGCTGCTCCTCTCCTTTTTCCCTGGCTGTTGGCGCAAAAGAGGTGAGCTTTTCCCTGCCCAAACTCCTCCCGAGCTAGCATTTCCCTGCCGGGCGCCACTTCTGGCACATGGGGTGATCCCGCTCCTGCCCATCCCTGCCGAAGGCAGCACTTCTCGCCGATTCTCCGCTGAAGGCCAGCAGCTTTTCCCGCCCAAGTTCTCGCTGTTCACCGAAGCCCTTGCCCAGTCTGCCGATTTCTTGTTCCGGCGGCGCTGCTTCAGCCCCAGGACCGGTCGGTGCTGCCAGCCCTGTCGCCCCTGCCGGCCACCTCCTCTGCATCTCCCTGCCGGCGTTGCCAACTTCCTGGCTGTCTCCTGCCGCCCCTGCTGCCAAGGCCGGCCTCCATCCCTTCTTCACCCCTTTGATGGTAAGGAAGGTGAGGACTCTAGGGATTTGGTGATTGGGTCCTTTTCTTGATTGGAGATAGCCTGGGGTTCCTCGAATCAGGTTTTGGTGGGAGAAATGTCTAAGATTGGAGAGGAGAAACCCGTTGGTTTTGGGCTGTTGTGGGACTGTTCCATAGCCGACTTTGGGAGCTCGATTCGGGCAAGTTAGAGTCATTTCCTGTCAGGTTGGCTATAGAGAAAAACGAAGCTAGAGTTCTTAAGTTGAATCAGAGCTCAAGAAATCGCGAATCGGCCCAACCGTTTGGAAGTTATGGCTGTTTCCGTGAGAGCTGTCCAGAACGTGTTGAATGGTCGGTGCTCGCTGTTCATCGTCAATCTGGGATCAGCTGGTCGGTTGGCCAAATGAGTGGCTATGTTATTCGTGTATTTCATTTCCTTGCGGTCGTTTCGAGTATAAAAACGCTAAAATCCGTTGAGCCAATCAAAAGTTGTGCAATTTGGAAGTTTGTCCTGGAATTGAGAAAATTTCAGCGAGCTCAGATTTTTTTGTGGTCGAGTTTTAGTGGTGATTTGTAGCCTTTCGAGGCATCTTCCGCATGAGTGGTTGTGCGATAGTTGTAGATTAGCCTCTTATGGTTAATTAAAGTTAAAGAACCCCGTTTTTGGTTAAACCAATTAGGAATTAAGCTCTTTAGAGCGCTTGCTGTCCGGATTTCTAATTGCCGAGATTTTGGGTCTTTTATGCGTTCAGGTGTAGTAGGGTTTTGTGTGTATGGTTGTGTGGCTTGTTTAGAATTTGAAATTGTGTACGCCAATGTTATTCCAGGGGGAGTAGCTTCGGTGGAGGCTTCAACTTCTCACCATCCTCCTCGCGGTTGAAGGCAAGTGTAATGTGATATGCATGTTGTGGTAATGTAAAGGTTAATGTTATTTAGGACCTTACCCACATGAAAGAAATTATATTGATGACATAATTGTGAATCTTGAATAGACTACTGCGAATGATGGTTTATGAAAGTAATGTTTATCTATGTGATGTGTTCTGTTATGTCTTGCAATAATGATTAGAAATGAATGAAGATGTGAGCTACGTGTGCCATTTACACTCTTGCATGCATAATGGACGGGGCATCCCATGTTGATGCGGGCCTCGGTGCTCACCCGTAGTGAGCACAAAAGTCCTACCTCGTAGTCCTATTCATCGAGATGAATGGGAGCGAGACAGTAAGAGTAGGCCCCTCCACGGGATGGAAGGGATGAGAGGGTGCATGCCGACGGGCGTGCATCCGGCAATACCGGTATGAGCCAAAGATGGGTGCATTCATAAGCATGCATGGTGCATTGCATAATTGTGATGGTGAGTAAAGATCTAATGAGATGATTTGAATGAGGATTCATATGATAAATTCCTTGTAGGTTTCAAAGTTATGCAATTTATATGTATAATTGCTACATGTTCACATTAATGTATTTTCGCATTACACTTTGCTGAGTGATGAGCTCACGCTTGTGTTTGATGTTTTAATTCTAGGTAACTCCAAGGCGACATTTGGGAGATGGGCTAGCTCACTTCACTCACGATAACTTCATGTAGCTAGACTAGGACAATATCCTTACTTTTGGCTATAGTGGTGATGGTGATGAACTTGTTGTCTTTTGGTTGGGATAAATTGTAAGTAATGGATGAATGTTTAGGACTATAAAACCTTAGTTGTATGATGTAGCGCTTGTCTTTTGTGTATGTCTTATCCTTGTATACCTGCTTAGCTGATCATAATGACTAGTAGTTGCCATGGCAGTTTATGATGATGGGTTGATTGTGAATGGCTTCGTTATGTTTTCATTATCAATTGATCTCTTTTGCCTGCTGAGTGGATGTCCTAAATTCTAAAGGAGGTGCTGCCGAAATTTTTAGTAAGTTCGGCCCCTTTTAGCTTGTTCAAGTCATTTGGCTGTCCTCCTCTAGTGATTTGTGGTTGAGGTTAATTAAGGAAGTAACATTCGGGGCACTGGAGGTGCCAGGGTGTTACAGTACTTCAACCTGTTTAGCCTGTGTGTACTAGCGTCATCCTGGATTAGTACAATATACACAAAGTGTCCGAATCCATAAATTCGGGGCACGACAGGGATGGTATTAGAGCCATACTGAATCCGTAAATTCGGGGCACGACAGGGATGGTATCAGAGCCATACTGACTGTAGGACTTGACCCTAGTTAGACTGGCCGTTTTAGTAAGGATAAAAGCTAATTTCTAAAAGACTAAAATTTGGCAAGAGTAATCAATGAAATCTCGACTTATCCCTTCTTTCTTACTTCATACCTATGCTGTATTTTGCTATTTCTTTTGTGCTCTTTTAAAAATTGTTGTTATGACGCGTTGCTTTGGCAGATGCGGATGGTTCACTCTTTCGGCGAGCGTCACGGAGGCTACGCTGTAGAGCTCTGGAGGATGCTCCAGGTGTTGAGAGGCTTCGATCGTCCTCTCAACCGGTCCCGCACTTGGATCGTCAACGGGATCAACCGAGGATGGGAGAACACCCTCACTTTGTACGCGCGGGAGCACGCGCGTTCTAGTCGTCCGCTCCACCTCGCAGTGAAGCGAGCCTGCTACGAGGCGGGCATACAGGAGTGTGCTCGGGTAGCGCAGCGTTGGGTTAGCAGGGACTACGGCTACGAGCTGTGGGACATTGCTTTCCGTATGCACCCGCACGCGGGAGGACCTCTTCAGGCGCGTTTGGAGTTGGAGGACGACGCCGCCGTCGTACACCTGGGCCACTTCGCTGCTGCTCAGGAGGAGGTTATGGACGCCACGACTTCGGAGCTTCAGGCTATGTACTGCGTCTTAGAGGAGACCGAGGTTGCCTTACGAGAGACCAGAGAGCACGCCGTTCAGAGGATCGCCGAGCTGGAGGAGGCTCTCTACGGCCACGGGGAGCCGGACGCTGTCATGGAGCTCGACGACAACGAGGAGGAGGAACCGGAGGAGCAGGAGCCCGCGCCGGAGGACCAGCAGCAGGTGGTGCCCCCAGCTGCACCAGTGGGAGGGCATGGAGACCAGTTTGCCCCGATGCCAGCTCACCCGCTGATGTATGTTATCGGCGAGCTGCAGCCGGGTTGGCTTGAGGAGTGAGCTTTTTCAGGATTATAGTGATCAGCTTTTGCGTTGAGACTCACCTGTGTTGAGTCGCGTCTTTAATTTCAAACTTAGCTATGTGATGTGATGTAATGAACAATTTGATGTGATGTTGTGACCGCTGTGTGGTTGCATAGTCTCTAGACTATGTAATAAACCATACCTAATTATTATTTATGCTTGAATGATTAATGGTTTTTAAGTTACACCTGTTTCCCCGTATAAGTTCCTATGCTTGACTATTCTTTTCCCCCTTATCTCTAAACCACCAAAGCACTCAGCAGATGGTGAACACTCGCAACAACGGAGCAGGAGGCAGTGGTTCGCGCCTAGGAGGCAGTCAGAGCAGTACACCACCACCGCAGGCAGCACCGCCAGTTGACATGCAGAATCTAGGAGCATTTCTCGCAGCACAAACTCAGTTAATGCAGACTATGATGGCAACCGTGCAACAGATCAACACTCAGGCAGTCGCCAACAACCAAGCTAATAACAATGGACCACGTCCCTACTCAAGATTGTCCGAGTTTATGAGGACGCGTCCGCCGACATTCTCAGGCAACGCTAGTCCACTAGAGGCAGATGATTGGTTGAGAACCATCGAAAGGAAATTGCATAAAACGCAGTGTGAAGGAAACGAGAGGGTGCTTTATGCCTCTCACCAGCTTGAGAGAACAGCCGCTGAATGGTGGGAAAACTACTGCGCGTCGCAGGAGAACCCGCAGGAAATTACATGGGAAGAATTCACCATAGCTTTCCGTCAATATCATGTATCGGAGGGTATCATGGAGTTGAAAAAGGAGGAATTCCGAGCGCTGAAGCAAGGAGGCCAGATAGTGGCTGATTATCTGAATAAATTCACTCAGCTAGCACGCTACGCACCAGAAGACGTAGCGACCGATAAGGCCAGACAATCCCGCTTCATGAAAGGACTTAACACCAGATTGCAGGTGGGGTTGATCACCCACACCTTCCCTGATTTCCAAGAATTGGTAAATAAGGCACTCATATTGGAAGATAAGCGCAAGGAGCTTGACGATAATCGCAAACGCCGCATGGCTCAGCAAGGAGGACGCCATGGTCATCAGAAGCCAAGGATGATACCTCAGCAATTCTCTCGATTTTCTCAAGGAAGCAATGTCAGGACACCGCCACCAATGCCGAGGCCGGTAGGACAAACCCCTCAGACCACAGTCAGGATTGTTAACCAGAGCGGAGGAAATCAGCAGATGTCAGGAAGACGCTGCTACAATTGCAATGAAACCGGGCATTTCGCCAATATGTGCCCTAAGAAGGGAGGTGTGACACCAGTGCGCTTCACTTTAGGGAACACCCCTGCTAAAACTCCTGCCCAAGGAGGAAGCCGAGGACCCGCCCAAGCTGGAGCTACACCGCAAGCATTCACGTGAGGCAGAATTAACCATATTTCTGCAGACGAAGTCCAGAATGCTACGGACATCGTGCTCGGTAAGTTCCTAGTCAACTCAGTGCCAGCTACGGTATTATTTGATTCAAGAGCTTCACATTCGTTCATTTCTCGAGATTTTGCCGTGACAAATGATCTGGATATTGTTAACCTTAAAAGTACACTTCTAATCCAATCCCCTGGATCAGAACTCCGTTCTAAGGTCGGATGTTCTGGAGTTAAGCTACTAATAAAAGGAGTAGATGAGTTCCTAGCGAACCTTATTATATTAGATACCCAAACCCTGGATGTTATCCTGGGAATGGATTGGTTGACTAAGCATAAGGCTGTATTAGACTGTAGGCGAAGAGTCGTGTCTATAGAGAGCCCAGAAGGCAAGAAAGTTGAATTTCAAGCAATAACAGTTCGGGAAGGACAGATGTTAGTAAACAATCTGGAGACCGTCAGTATAAGGAATGTACCAGTGGTCAGTGAATACCCAGATGTTTTTCCCGAGGAATCACCAGGAATGCCACCAGACAGAGACATAGAGTTCATGATTGATTTAGTGCCTGGAACAGCACCAATAGCGAAGAGACCGTATCGGATGTCTACTGAAGAATTGGTGGAAATGAAGAAGCAGATCGAGGATTTGTTGGAAAAAGGATTCATCAGGCCGAACTCGTCACCTTGGGGAGCACCGGTTCTGTTCGTTAAGAAAAAGGATGGGAGTTTTCGGATGTGTGTAGATTATCGTGCGCTTAACGAAGTGACGATAAAGAACAAATACCCATTACCCCGGATAGATGATCTTTTCGATCAACTAAGAGGAGCAGGAGTATTTTCCAAGATCGACCTTAGGTCAGGATACCACCAGTTGAAAATCAAAACAGAGGACATACCCAAGACTGTATTTTCTTCAAGATATGGACATTATGAGTTCACGGTTATGTCATTTGGATTGACAAATGCGCCTGCTTACTTTATGAACCTAATGAATAAAGTATTCATGGAATATTTAGATAAATTTGTGGTCGTGTTCATAGACGATATTCTGGTTTACTCAAAGACGAATGAAGAACACGCCCAACACTTGAGGTTGGTGTTGGAAAAGTTAAGGGAGCAACAACTCTATGCAAAATTCAGTAAGTGCGATTTCTGGAAGAATAAGGTAGATTTCCTAGGGCATGTAATGACCGCGAAGGGAATTGCAGTGGATCCAAGCAAGGTTGAGGCAGTACTGCATTGGGAATCACCAAAGACAGTTACACATGTTCGGAGTTTTCTTGGGATGGCTGGTTATTACCGTTGTTTTATAGAAGGATTTTCCACCATTGCCAGGCCAATTACACAATTGTTAAAGAAAGAGAAGAAATTTGTTTGGACACCAGACTGTGAGAGAAGTTTTCAAGAACTGAAGAAACGGCTGACATCAGCGCCAGTGTTAGTTCAACCAGATGTACACCAGAGTTTCGATATTTACTGCGATGCGTCACGCCAAGGACTCGGATGCGTGTTAATGCAGAATGGAAAGGTAGTAGCCTATGCATCAAGGCAATTAAGGGCACATGAAGGGAATTACCCAACACACGATCTAGAATTAGCAGCTGTAGTACATGCCCTGAAGATATGGTGTCACTATCTTATCGGCAATAGATGTGAGGTGTATACGGACCATAAGAGCCTTAAATACATTTTCACCCAATCTGATCTGAACCTGAGACAAATGTAACATCCCAATTTTTGCTTTTCTTGCATTTTAGTGGTATTTTGAATTTCTGGAATTTATTTGGATTTATTTGGAATTATTTGGATTTATTTTGGATTAAACCATTTATCAACTTAATTAAATAATGGAAAAGTTAAAATAAAATTTTTCTGGAAATATTTTATTTGAGTCACAAATGTCCTAAAATATTTTTGGGAATTTTTCCAGAATTTTTCGATATTTTTAATGCCCCAAATGAATTATTTTATTTTCGGAATTGTTTTAATCGAAAAAGAATTAAAATCACGATGAACAAGATCTTGGCCGAAGTAATCGTGCGCGCCCGCCCGAAAAACCCTAACGCCAAACCGCTCAATCTTCATCCGACGGCTCTCATCGCGCCACGCCACCCAACCCGATTTCGTCGGATTCATGCCATCGCCGTGTGTGGGCCACGGTTTCGCGATTTTCACGGACGCCGAGGGGCTATTTAATGCGCCGCCACCCGGTCGTGATCCCCACCTTGCGCCGCACTCCGTCAGACATTCCACGCCGCCGAGACCGCCGCCTCGCCAGACGAGCTCGAAAGTTCCCGGTCACCCGCCGAAGTTTTTGCGCCGTTCGCCGCGGTCACTCTCCGCCGTCGCCCGTGCCATTCCCGAATTCACCTCGCCGTGCCGCGCCGGAAGCATCACTTCTTCACGCTGGAGGAGCTCGGAAACGCCGCGCCGCACGTCGTCTTCCCCAGCTCCGGTGAAGCAGCGCCGCCGCACCGTCTCCACCGAGCCCGAGCTCCGTCGACCGTCCGATCGCGCATCAACGATCCAGATCCCGCCACGTCGCCCTTAAAATAGTAAACTTCATCTTCCAATCTCCGCCGTTAGATGCAAATCCGAGGGTCGCCAGATACACGCGTTGTTTTCATCGCGTGCGAGACGCCGACAACACGGACCCACATGTCGATGGCACCGCACCGCCATCAGGCATGAGTCGCCGACAAAGGCGACCCACATGTCACCGCGACTTTGCCTTTTTCACACGAGACGCCGGCAGCACGGGCCCACCCGTCAGCCGCACGCACCGTGCGTGTGACGTCACGATGGGTCCCACCTGTCAGTGAGTTGACCGAAGTCGTCTTGACGCCACGATGACGCTGGCGTCGACATCAAGACGGAGCGGCCGTACGACGGCGTCGGCAAGGCCACGTGTCACTCTCTGGTGACGACACGTGTCACGATGACTTAATAATTAATTTTCCAAAAAGAAAATATTTATTTAATTCGGTATATTGATTTTAAATATATTTTGAAACTTCAAATGCTTATAACTTTTGCGCTTTTAACTCCGATTTGAGTGATTCCAATTTCTATAAATTTGTAAAATTGTGATATTTCTGTTTATGAATTTTAATTGAATTTTTGAGCACTGGTTGTCTACTGTTTATTTATTTATTGTTGTTTAATTGCGATACTGGCAGAGACGTTGAAGTGCGAAGGTTTCGAGGAAGAAGTTCTGACCCAGGAGCAAGTTCACGAACCAGAACTAGCACTTTTTGAAGGCATGTTGTGTTTGATCATGTTGAACCTATTAGAGCAAATTATTTTGATTTAAACTATTGCATGCTAATTTGATAGAAATGACTTTGAATAAATTTTGGGATTAGTTAAAAGCCTAGTTGCTATATGCCACCTTGTCTTATATAATTGTAGGCCATGAATCCTTTGTCACCCTAGGTTATGGATTAATAGTTGGACATTAATAATTTGCCAACATGGGTTGAGTAGACCGAAGTAGTATGCTTAGCCCTGCCACGTGGACATATCATGATTTTGGAATACCAAAGTAAATATTGACTTAAAGAGATATGGAACATACTTTGTGAATGAGACATGTGTTATTGAATTGATGATGGCACGTGGTGCAATGATAAGGAACTGGGGTGGGAAAATGATTTAGACTGGGGCAAATGGCAAGATGGTTTTTGGTGGGCCAAGAGTGGCAACTGGGCGGTCGTATTTGATTTTTATTGGTTTTTGGATAATTGAGATCACACTTGGTTAGTCTTGCCTCGGTCAACTAAGGACTTAACCTTGCGAGCATTTGAACTGAGTCTTTCATACAACCACAAGTTCCGTAATGGGACGGGCTTAGCTGAGTAAACTGGGAAATCCATTCTTTGGTACTGTCGTGGTGGTGTGAGGCCCGGAGAAGCGGAATGAGAACTCACATGGCGCAAGAGGGGGCCCAGGTGTGGTAACCATCCCTCCGGTGTTGAAACCTTAGCGAGCGAGAATGAGTTTAGATGGAACTTTGAAAGGCTTCGTTACGGTTATTTGCCTTGGTGGTATTTGACCGTATCTTGTGGATAAAGTGTATAACCTCTCGCAGAGTGTACAACCTATTGAATAGCCGTGTTTCACGGTAATGAGCATCGCTTCGGTGATTACGGTCAAGGGTTAGATTTTCATGAAAATGACTTGTTTATGGAAAATGCTTGGGTTGGTAATGATGAACTGGACTTAGGATGTAAAAATGATTTACTGATTGAAATGTTTGTGAAAGCTATTATTCCTACTACTGTTTTACTGCTTTGCAATCTATTACTGTTTACCTTGAATGCTATACCGCTCATGAACCATAGCCTATCCTTTGTACTAAGCCATGCATGTAGAATATTATAATTGCATTACATGCATGACTTGCCGAGTGCTCAAAGTACTCACCCCACAACAACACAACTTCAGCTTGAAGAAGAAGCAACCCCGCCAGAGGAGGAGTATCGGAGGAACAGACGAACTAGGAGCGAGCCCGATCGGTTACTGTGGCAAATTGGTTGGCGCCACGAGTTTATTTTATTCATTGCTTTTGAATATTTTAATAAGTTTTAAGCCTGAGGCGATCACAGTAACTTCGACCATAAGGTCGATCAACCATTTCTTATATACATTTAAGAAAAGTACTTATTATTTCGTTGGTTATGACTGTGGTATGTACCAATGTTGAGACTGTGTGCACTAGCGTGATCCTGGACTAGTGCTGAATACACAGAGGGTCCGTATTTGCAAACCCGGGTCCCGACAACAAAGGAGATGGTTGGAACTGATCAAGGATTACAACATGGGTATCCATTATCATCCCGGCAAGGCCAATGTAGTGGCTGATGCCCTGAGTCGGAAAAGTCATGGTCTAAATTCGATAGTGGGAGAAAGCCAAGGAGAACTATGCAAGGATCTTCAGAGATTGAAATTGGAAGTTGTTCCGGAAGGATTCGTAGCTTCCTTAGAAGTAAAGCCTATCTTGGAGGACCAGATTAGAGAAGGTCAGAAGAATGATGAGAAGATCAAGCGAATCAAAGCCAAGATGGAGGAAAGACAAGCGAAAGACTTTAAGCTGGACGAATAAGGCACGTTATGGATGAAGGAGCGTATTTGTGTACATAACAAAAAGGAACTGAAGCAGTTAATACTGGAGGAAGCTCACGACTCCAAGTATTCGATACACCCAGGAAGTGCAAAAATGTATCAAGACTTGAAAGAGAGGTTCTGGTGGCCGAATATGAAGAGAGAGGTTACCGAACACATAGCACTATGTGATGTATGCCAGCGAGTCAAAGCTATGCATCAGAGACCAGCAGGACTGCTGCAGCCATTGAAAATACCAGAGTGGAAATGGGAAGAGATCGGAATGGATTTCATTACCGGATTGCCAAGGACGCAAGGAGGTTATGACTCCATATGGGTCATCGTGGATCGATTGACAAAGGTTGCGCATTTCATACCGGTAAAAACGACCTACTCAGGAGATAAGTTGGCAGAGCTATATATGGCAAGGATTGTTTGTTTGCATGGAGTGCCAAAGAAGATAGTATCGGACAGAGGTACCCAATTTACCTCAAGATTTTGGGATAAATTGCATACCGCAATGGGCACCCGCTTAAACTTCAGTACAGCGTATCACCCGCAGACAGATGGGCAGACTGAAAGAGTCAACCAAATACTGGAAGATATGTTAAGAGCCTGTGCGTTGGCTTATACATCGACTTGGGATAAATGTTTGCCATATGTGGAGTTTAGTTACAACAACAGCTATCAGGCTAGTCTTCAGATGTCACCTTTCGAAGCGTTGTATGGTCGACCTTGTAGGACGCCGTTAAATTGGAATGAGACTGGTGAGCGTCGTGTCTTCGGACCCGACATACTCCAAGAAGCGGAAGAGCAAATAGCACTAATCAGAGAAAGGTTAAGAATCGCGCAGTCAAGACAAAAGAGCTACGCGGACAATCGCTGTAGGGATTTGAGCTTTGAACTAGAAGATTATGTGTATCTCAGGGTTACGCCTCTTAAGGGAGTCCAGAGGTTTCACAAAAAGGGCAAACTTGCGCCAAGATATGTGGGGCCGTTTAAGATCATAAGCGGTAAGGGCGAAGTCGCATACCAACTGGAGTTACCACAATCATTAGCAGGCGTACACAATGTCTTTCATGTGTCGCAACTCAAGAAATGTCTCCGAGTGCCAGAGGAGCAAGCATCACTGGAAGAAGTTGAACTACAGGAAGACTTGACTTACAAGGAGCAACCGATAAAGATTCTGGATACAGTAGATCAGAAAACCAGGAGCAAGACAACCCATTTTTGCAGAGTTCAGTGGAGCAATCACGCAGAAAGTGAAGCCACATGGGAGCGAGAAGAGGATTTGAAAAAGGAATTCCCAAACCTATTCTTTAGTTAAGCTTCGAATCTCGGGGTCGAGATTCTGTTAAGGGGGGTAGGTTTGTAACGTCCCGAAATTTGCCCAGATTTAATTTTTGGAGTTTTTAAAATTTTTGTAACTTAATCAACCTTTATTTGTATTTAATTGAATTTACCTAATTTTTCTGGGATTTATTGGATTTAATCGGAATTTATTTATATTATCTTCTCTTGAGTAATTAAATATCAGAAGATGTACTTATCAAAAATTAAAACCAATATTTTATTTAGGCTCAAAATGCTCTGAAATATTTTCTAGAATTTTTCTAGAATTTTTCAGGTATTTTTAGTGCCCTTATTAATTACTTGGAATTTCTGCAAATATTTTTATTGGAAAAGCTGAAAAATCGGAGGCTCTGATGTCGGTCGAGCCCAACATCGTGTCGCCGCCAGCCGAAACCCTAAGCGCCGCCGCTCCGGTTCGTTCGATCTTGATCAGACGGTCGTAGTCGAGCCGCGTCGCCCTTGGCGCTTGAGCCATTGGATCCTGGCGTCAAGCCGTTGGGATGGCGACGCGTGGCGCCGTTCGCCGAAGCGTTATTAGCTCGGGGCCGTCGGATTCCGATCGGACGGTTGCGCCGAATACCGTTTCGCTCGAACGTGGGCCGTTAATCTGCGATCGTGTGGTGCGATGGGACCCGGCAGTCTCGGGATGGCGCGACTGCCGCACCGCCGGCTACTGTTGGCCGCTGAGGATTGTGTCAGGATTTGCACGAGTTTCGAGGCGTGTCCGAGAGGGTGTAGTAGACCTCCGTGCTTAGCACTTCACTCCGCTCCATTTGCCACCTCTCTCGTGCCTTGGCATCCCCCGTAGCGTGTGCTAGTGCTCGCCGTAGTAGCTACACTCCTCCGCCTCGGTTTTCGTCAAGTCTCGCCGTCTTCCGCCGCTCTCCGCCGTCGCTGAGACCCTCACCGAGTTCACCAAGCCAAGGCGCATCCGTTTGGTTACTTCTTCACGCCAGAGAGGCCCGGAATCGCCCACGCCTCCTTCTTCTTCTCCACGCCCCATGACAAGCACCGCCGCCTTCGCTGTTTTCGCAACTCACCGCCGCCGTCGGATTCGCATCGCACGCTCAAGGTGAGGCCACGTGTTCTCTTCCTAAATCAGGCTGAACCGATCCCGGTAGATAATCACCGTTGGATCTTCATCTAACCGCCTCTGTAGCGCCACGTAACGGAAGATGAAGATTTGAAAATGGCCGTTAGATGGTTATCGTGCAGTTCTGAGTCATCCACGTAGCTGCTGCGCAGAGGTGTAGTTAATAGCCGCTGGATCTGTGATGTTCGGCTAAGATTGTGCCGCGTAGGCTTGTGAATAGTAAGCCGCTCGGTATCGCGCCGCCGTTGGATTCCATCCGACCGTTCGGGTTCGTCCACGTAGGAGCGGTGAATAGTAAACCGTGTGGGTAACCGTAGCCGTAGATCTTCAATCCGACCGTCGCTATTGCGCCACGTAGGCTTGGTAGCAGCGCAACGCTCGGGTAGCGACCGACCGTTGGATTTGAATCCAATGGCCGGGAAGAAATGCGCCGCGTGGGTTGATGCTTCCTCGCCGCGTGTAAGCTCGTTGGTCAAATCATCGCCCGTGGGGCCCACATGTCGATGTGATGACCGGCTATCTTGCCGACGACAAGATGACGTCACCGGGCCCCTTGTCGATGACCGAGACTGACGTCGAAGCCTCTGGTGCCGACACGTGTCGCCGAGGGGAATTAATCCGGATTTTCAGTAGAAAAATAAATCATTTAATTCGGTTATTTCTTTATTTGAATTTCAGCAACTTGTAAATGCTATAACTTTTGCATTTTAACTCGGATTTGGGTGATTCCAGTGCTCAAAATTTTGTAAAAATGTAAGCTATTTAATGGTGATTTTTATTTTATTTTTGGTGATGATTTTGCTGTCTGTATTAGTATATTTATTGTGTGCACGTTGTTCCGAATAGACTCCGAGTTGCCGGAAGTCGCCGAGGGAGAATTCGAAGACCCATCGCAGATCTCGAACCAGGACCTACTGCTTTTCGAAGGCAAGTCATGCTTTGACCATATTGCCCCTAGATTTTAAAATATATTTTGATTCAATTTATGCATGCTATGTTAGTTAAAAATGAAATTGTTTATGTTGGGGAAAGGTAGCTAAGAATACCATTTGGATTATGCCACCTTGTTAATATTAATTGTATGCCTGAACACCTTGTCACCCTAGAATGTTTAATTATGTTGGATGCTATAATAATGCCAACACGGGAGGCTAGACCGTGATTAGTCGCTTAGCCTGCTTATATGCGTCGAATGTCTTTCATCTAGCAAATCAATACTGACTAAACAATTATGGAACGTATTTTGGAATAATGCGATGATGTCATGAAATGGAATTGAGGGTAGCGACCTGTGTGGTTCTACTCATGCAATGAAGTGGGCATGGGCATGTGTTGCATAATGCAAACCCGGGGTGGGAAATGATTTGGACCGGGGCAAGTGGCAAGAAGGCTTCGTGCCAGGTGGGCCTCCATGGCAACGGGATGTATTGAGTTTGTGAAGGCTGTGTGCCGTTAAATATAAAATGGATGTCTTGCCCGGGACAGTTAAGGACTTCACCTTGCGAGCCTTTGATCTGAGTTTCTCGTACAACCACTTGTCCGGAATGGGACAGACCTAGTCGAGTAGGTCTCTAATATCTTTCCTTTGACACCTCAGGGTGACAGTTACACAAAAATGTAACAGTATGGGGGAGCGTACCTGTGCTGCGGCTTGGTACCCATCTAACGGTATGTGCCTGTTCTAAGCTTTGGCTCTGTGTGAGGGAAGTGTTAGAAAGGCAATACTGGAGAGGTTCACTGGTAAAGTGTTAGTCTCTGAAAGACTTTGTTGCAATCAATCACCTGTGTGGTGAGCGATCGATCTGTGGGTAAAGTGTGACCTCTGCAGAGTGTGTGTGTGTAAATCTATTCGAATAGCCGTGTCATGATCGACAATGCTCGGTGATTACAGTCAAGGGTTAGATTTTAAAAAAATAAAAGATGTGGATTGAGTGGCTGTGTGCCAAAAGCTGATGAATGAAACTAGGGCTGTGTGCCAAACTCTTGGAAAAGAACTGAGAAATTAATTATTAATAATATTGGTTTTACTACTTTTAATCTAATAGGATTACCTGTTTAAAAGAAATGCTGCTTTAAGCAAAATAACCAATTAAGCCTTTCCTTTGGGATAAGCCATGCATGTAGTAATAGACCTGCATTGTGCATGACTTGTTGAGTATGTTGTATACTCACCCTTGCATCGACAAAAACCTCAGAAGAAGAGGCTGTGCCAGCTTGGGAGGAGGAGTTCATAGAAGGCCAGGAGGATTAGGGGTTGAGCCGCACTCAGTTGCCTGTGGTTAAATGGTTCATTACTTTACTTTTGCTTCCGCTGCTAAACTTGTGCTACTTTGATATTTATCGCCCTGCGTGGCGAATTATTGTAAGGTGGCCTTAAGGCCGTGTAACTCGCTTATATCCATGTTTGAAGTACTTTATTATTAAATTCCGCTGTGTATGATTGTGGTACTTCAACCAGTTTAGCCTGTGTGTACTAGCATGATCCTGGACTAATACAATATACACAGAGTGTCCGAATCTGTAAATACGGGGCACGACAATATACAAATTTATTTTACTGGAATTAAATTAATATTTCAAAAGATATTCAAAGATTAATTATCAGCCAGTTGAAAATAGCTAAGAAAATAAAAATACGCTTTTAAAGCAGTAAATACACATTCCACCCTCACCCTGAAGAGCCTTGGCACCACTGACATTTGGGTTCCACTCGACATAGACAAAGAACAAGGGAAGGAGCTAGGGCTGGCCGGCGACGGTGCTCCGGTCATGATCCGGCGACGGCGACGGCACGGAGAGCATCAGCACGGCAAGGAACATCCAGGGGAGGTGTCAATTCGGTCGGAGATGCAGCAGGGTGGTGCGCAGCCGAGGAGGGGCAGCGGCCATGGCAGTGACCAGACGAAGAAGACAACCGAAGGTGCTTCAGTTCGAATCGGTAGCAAAATAAGCAAAAAGGGGTACTAGAGGTTCCATTTTCGAGGTTTACCTGAAGGGAGAAGCACTGGGCTGAGCCGCCACCGGTGATCGGCCATGGGGAAGAAGGGCGACGCAATGTACTTTGATTTCGCCGAAGAAGACGAATATTGTTGGGGCTTTTGATGAGTAGCTTATCAAGATACTATGGCTTGAAGCAATTGGGAAATGATTCACCGCTTTGGGCGATTTGATTCTACCGTGAGCTCCGGGGTTTCGCTTATGGCGAGAATGCAGGAGTTACGTGTTGGCTTTACCTTGAGCAATGAGGGTCGTGGCGTGATATCCCGAGGCTTGGCTCATAAGACTTGGGCTTCTTGGCATCGATGGAAGGTTACGGATCGGGACGGTCCCATAGGCACAGAAATGGAGTGGTCGCGATCGGGACCCACATGGCAAGAAGAGGGAACATGAATGAAGAGATGAGCTTCATCCGGTCAGCTAGTACTTGCATTGGTTGGGCTATCGAATCAAATGGAAAAATTGTGAAACCTTTTGACTGAGGTCTATCGAGTCGGTAATCTTCGTACAAATTTGAGACTAAATTACCTTACGATTAATTAATGAAAATTTCGACATCGCTAACTCGCCCGTAAATTCCATTTCACTTTTTGATTTATTTAAAGATTCAAATTGTATTATTTATTTGTAAAACTTTTTATATCAATTCTATTTAAGGTATCTATGCTCCCATAAAAATTTCAAATTAACATACTGTATATTTATTTTATATAAATTCTGACATGCTGATTCACAGATTTTCAATGCCTCTTCTTTTTGAATTTTTAAAAGTGTTATATCTCATGATCAGTTCCCAGAATTTTTACCAGAGGTAAATATCACTCTGAGGGTATTATGGTAATTTTCTTGGATTCAGATAATGTTTGGATGATCTCCATTCTTTAATTCTATTTGTTGGATTTTCATACAATACAAAACTCCAAGGAAATTAAATTAAAAACCAATGATGCCAAGAAACTCAGAAATAAATATTATCAAATTTAAAATATTTATTTTTATATTACTTTACTTTTCGGGATGTTACATGTCATTTGGGTAAAATGTACCCTCTCTATAGAGATTTAATCTAATTAATTAGCCATGCTCATGGTCATGAGCAACTCAGAGAAATAATGTGAAGTATAGCATTGTATTTGTGAAATCCTTGGAAAATGTGGTTTGACGGGTTTGTGTACTTGAAAGCCAAGGTTGGTTGAGGTTTACTCGCTATTTATGCCCATGGAGTGTCTTGACATGATAGAAATATACTTCATTTATTGTTATTAGTTTCATATCAATTGCTCATTTCAAAATAGTGATACCATTTGATGAACTACTCTCTTGCAAATAAAATCTGCATTATGCTGAAAATAAAACTTAGCGTAGAGGCTTAATTCCTTAGACTAACCTTGCATGTAAATTATTTCCATACACTAAAGTCTCACGAGTACATATGTGTACTCACCGTTGCTCAATATTTAGACGAAGGTACAGATTAAGTTCCCGATGACTCTTACTTCGCACCGGGGTCCGACGACTACTTGGACAGATAAACTAGGGCTCTTCTAGTCAATTGCCTCTGGGTTTTGGATGGGCATACCGCTGTCCCTACTTTTGGTTTATGATTTTATTCTCCTACAATTTACTTTCGTGTGTAATATTTGGTCAGTCGACTGTGAACCTATAATAGTAAGTAGATGTAATAGCTCCCTAGCCTATTACTATGCTATGTCGATGTTTAGAAATGTGTGTATGTGATGACACTTCTCGAATGCGGGATATGTAGGCACTAGGCTTTGATCTTGGGAAATAATGCTGACCATAAAACGTGCGATCGTCATTCCTTATCTATTGCGACGCACACCCCTTAGTGTGTGTGGGCGATACAAAGGTTCTGATGCGGCCGGCATGCGATATACCCAAAAGGGTTGGTTTCAATCCCGGTATGGTTATTCAGAAAAGAATCAGAATTCTCTTGGGTATATAAGTGTGTACAGTGCGACCGGGTTGCCCTTTTATGGTTGAGTGTGGGTCATCTAGTTAACATTCTATGCACGAGACTATTGGTGGTAGTAAGCATACACTTAAGTGGAGTATGGGTGTCACTTCTAGTCCAATGCATGAGAGAGGTTTGATTCATATTTGTGAGTGCCCACAGAGGCAAAAAATTCTAATGCAACTTAAACTCTCTTTGCAACATATCGAAGAGATTTGAAGGAATGCTTACTTTTTGAAGAAAGCCATAAATAAGGGAAAATTGAGAGGAAATCTCCTTTAACTAGGGCTTCAACTTTACCCTCTTAACGCTCATCCTCAAGGATTCCATAATTTCTCATCCATGTATTGGTTCCAAGAGAGTATGTTGTGTTTTTTTGGGGTGGCAACGGTTTTTTTGTCTCTAGAACAATAACAGAGGAGACTTCAGTCCGAGGGTATATGGATATTTCTATGCATCCGGGTAGGAAGGTGAATACGATGGCCATGATTAGGTTTAGCCTGAGGCGATTGCCAGTGGCAAGTCATGGAGGCCCTTGTTTGGATTATTTTTCTACCATATTGCTATTCCTGAACAAACTCAATTGGCCTTTTTATGTAATATTAAGTACTCCTTTTATTTATGCACATGTATGGATGTGATATATTCACTATGGTGGTACTGTGTGAGCTAGCAATTGATCATTAAGACTAGCTCACAATTGATAAAAAGGGTGTGGATGTAAATTCGGGTCCGACAACTCAGTAGGTGGAGGAACCCATTTCTGGCTTTTTTTTGCCCCTTCAGCTTCAGCGAATGCAGTCTCCCATTTGAGACTTTAGCGCCCACTGTTCCCAAATCCGATAGAAAATTCTGAATGAAACTATAGGTACTCAATGGGCTTTGGAAAAATTCATCAAGGAATGCCTTCCTTCTCGCATGCCAAATAGCCTAGCATGTCGCCAGCAACTTAATAAATTCTGCATCATTCAAAATTTCATTCGTGAAAACAGTCGTAGTTTGGGATTGACAATATTCAGTGAGGCAATGATACTCGTCAGCCCTTCATCAACTAGCACCCATATGCAATTTAGCAACGCATGATCCCAAGTATCATTATCTCCTCCACAGATTCTGCATCTCGGCGTAGTTGTCATGCATTTTGTGATGGTTGTTGACCCCTTCTGTAGGAATAGAACCATGGGCTAGTCGCCAAGCGATCGAAATTGTGAGCTTGAACGGTACCTGGACCACCGAAAGTGACTTCCAAGCTCGCTGGTTCGTAGTCGTGGTTGATCTATTTGACCTTGCATCCAACCAATCTTCTCTTCTTCTTTTTTCACCGAACTGAAAAGGTACCATTCAGACTAGCTAATTTATATATATGCCCGTATGTTTGTCTTATCATATCCCCCTTCGTTAAGCGTATCATGAATCTAGACTGGTTGGTCCACAACGCCGGTTTTTTAACCAACCCAGGTAAACAAACATTGTTGCTTCCTGCTGCTATGACCGAACAGGGTACCATGTGTTTTGGTCGATCGGTTGACAATGATGTTAGTACAGTAGCATGACTGAATGTATGGTGCCAACATGAACCGTTGCTTTCACAGATGGTTCCTTCACTTGGTACTCGTACTCGGATTCACTACAGGAAACAGGAAAATTAACGTCGGCCATATTAATTAACGTCGGTCCAAGAATAAGCCGACGTTAATTACTTAATAATTAACGTTGGCCACATCTAGGCCGACGTTAATTAGTAATTCTGGGATTCCTGTATTAATCCGGCAAATGGCTAATTAACGTCGGCCACATCTAGACCGACGTTAATTATCCCGCCGACGATAATTAACGTCGGCCGGGTTGTGACCGATGTTAATTAATAATTAACATCGGCCCAACAGAGACCGACGTTAATTAGCGAGTCACGGCAGTAATTAACGTCGGCCACATCTGGCCGACTAATTAACGTCGACAGCCGACATGAATTATCATAATTAACGTTGATTAACTATCGTGAGCCAGAGGCCGACGTTAATTAGCTATTTGCCGACGTTTATTGTAATTAACGTCGGCAAATGGCTAATTAACGTCGGCCTTTGGCCGATGTTAATTTTCGGGATTCCTGTAGCGATCCTGGTCTTCTCTGCTCCATTTTTCAATGTGCAGTTCATATATTCCTGTCGGGAGTACAAGATTTATCGGTTTCCTTGCTGGTTCCGCCACCGCAATGAATGCCATGACCCATTTGTCTCATTGTGTGTTCTTGTCACACCACACCCATCGTTTCGCAATCGCACCGTATGGTATGGGTTTTTTCCCCCTTTGCTTTGCTCCTCTCGCTCTCAGCGCATCGATGGGCTGCCCACCGCGGAGACCATCGTCTTTTTTCTTTGTTCCTGGATTCATTACCTGATACTGTCCCTTTCTGTTAACACTTTGTTTCAAATCAAAGTCCCATCGTACCTGTGCATTGATCTTTGCCCCCCCCCCCCCCGGCGCGCCGGTAGCGCCAATTTGCGGATAAGAATCCCTACGCAGACTCAGAAAGATGACACGTTTGTGGCTGCAGGCTCTTTGTGATATTCATCCCTTTGCCTGTTCCTCTTGTTATGTAGGCTTGGGATATACTTGGATTCAGTTTCTTCCAAGCTCGATCTCCTTCTTTTAACTTTTGGGTGCACTTTCCCACTTCACTATACACAACTGCAAGGTCATTACTTTTTGGTATCCGTTAGGACGCTTAATTTCCCTTTTTATCGTTGGGTTTCCCTCCAACCCGTGCATCGCACAGGCTACAATAATAGCTCTTAATTTATATGACTTTGGATAGAAAGCAATCTTTTATAATTTAAGTACAAAATGTTGGATGATTTAAATTTTAAAAATTAAAAGTTTTCAATTATTTTCATGTTCGATCATAGTTTGTGATTTTGTATTTTGGAACATACATATATTGAGATACCATATTAAATAAAAAATTTATTTATATACATTTGGACACAACAATCATTCAAAGTTAGATTTTGTGGAAGCTATTACAAGTGCTGGTCCAAAGTTTATAATTTTTGCAAATTTATAATCATCAATGCACAGAAATAGTTGACAATGATCACCGTGTTATAAGGCAGCAGATTATATAAAAATAGTTGCCACTTTCAATATGCAATTACAATTGCCTCTGATGCACAACATGTTTTTGTTATTCTTCCATATGCATGTAGTGTGCAACGATTTTTTTTGTTTTCTTTTTCTTCCTTACTGACCAAGCTATGTTTTAATTTGGATATGGTGTGTGAATATTTTATCTTTGTAAAAACAGATTCCTATTTTTTATGAATTAATATATGATCTATTGTCCTAATTTCTCTGATTAATACAGAACTTCTAGTTTAATTAATATGATAGCCCATAACCTTTCGATCTTTTTCTTATATATTTAGTTAACCATAGAACCTAATATTTAACTAGTACATAAAGTTTAATTAATTAATTAACACCATATATATTCTAGAGGCATTAATTTTTTTCTTTTATTATTATGCCAAACCTCTAACTATTCAATATTTTTCTTATATATATCTAGTTAATTATAGCACCCATTATCTAATTACAACCTAATATTTTCTAGAGGGATTAGTAATTTAGTATAATGATCCTAATATAGCTGCTCCCTAAGTGCATGCATGTTTAGCTATACATCCACTACATGCATTCGTGCACACCAGCTAGCTCCTAGCCTATGATGAATTATTTTGTACGCAATCTCCTAAGTCCTAACCTGGTCGGCTCTGAATTCTTTGCATGCATCACTACTATAAAACAGCCACAAATACATGTATCAGTGGCGGTTCTAAATGGAAATTGGCGGGAGGACCATTTGTGGCGGTTTCATTCAAAACCGCCACAGATAATACATTATCTGTGACGGTTTATATTTGAAACCGCCATCGATATATTGGGACTATTTGTGGCGGTTGGTAGATGGAACCGTCACAGATAATAAATTTTCTGTGGTGGTTTGGTTTTAGAACCACCACTAATATAATTATCTATGGCGGTTTTAATTTAAAACCGCCACAAATAATGTTTTCTATATATATAGCATTGTTGTTCTTGCTCTGTCATTTGGTCATCATCTTCCTCCATTGCTTCCGATGAAAAAGTTAGCTTTTTTATTTCAGATTTTGTTTGGCCAAGATCTTGTGCTTCTACTTCCTAGAATTGTTCCAAGGTATGTAAAATATGTCTCCTCTCTTCATTTGTACTGTAAAATTGCCATTAAATGTTTATTCCTAGCTTAATTAAGGTTTAGATGCAAGGTCTACATTTAGTTTGTTTTTTATTTACCTAGCAATTTGTAGATGATGAATTTATTACCTTGTTGTATTAGATTAAGTTGTCTACCTTATTTAGATGATGAATTTTTTGTCAAGCATATATCAACTTTATGTATTTACAATTATTGGATATTAATGAAAAATAAATGATAGTTAATATGATAGATGGGTGATGATGAAGTTAATTGCCTTGCATTTTGAGATAAGGAATTTATTATGTCGAAGGATATGCATAAAAATTACGTAGTTAATATTTTTTTCTTAGTTACCATGATTTTTTTCGTTAGCGCGTGCATATACATCTTGCTCCATTAGTGTGTATTGTTAGTGAATTTTTATGAAGCATATAAACGCAATTTATGTAATTAAGATTGTTGGATGAATGATAAATAAATTTTAGTTAATATGGTAGTCGGGTGATCATGAAATTTTGAGATGAGGAATTTATTATGTTGATCTTAGGAGGATATATATAATTTTTGTTACGTATGAGTATATATTAAAATTAATTAATTAAGTTTGCAACATTTACTTAGTATTAATGTTGTCCCGTTAGTGCATATTGTTGAATATTCAATAACAATTTATTTAATTAAGATTTTTGGATATTAATAAATTGCTTAAATTAATGAACGTAGATGGACCGGAGATGGATGTACGATGGGAACCGCTTGCAGCCAAGAATATATCGACGGTGTATCTGTTTTTCTAAGGGCAGCCGAGGAGAACAAATTTTGCAAAAGAAGACGAGTACATACACTGTCCATGCATTGATTGCAAGAATGAGAAGATGTTTTCGAACAAAAACCATATCCATTTGCACTTGATCCGGAGGGGTTTTGTACCTGGCTATACAAGTTGGACAAGGCACGGTGAAGAGGAGATCATACTTGAACGTGATAACGTCGACGACGACGGAGCCGGCAATGTGGCAGCGGACATCAGTTATGGATCGATGAGGATAGGTTAGTGGTCGATGACGACATTAATCTGGCTCAAATGTTGCGCGATGCAGAAGAGAACTACACTAGTCAGAGAGAGTTTAATCAATTCACGGGTTTGATGGAGGATTCGGAGAAACCTTTGTTCCCGGGTTGTAAGGAGGAATACACAAAGTTGCACACGGTGCTCTCGCCATCGAAATTGAAGGCAGCCAATGGTTGGTCCGACAAGAGTTTCACGGCGTTGTTACATCTCTTAGCGGACATATCGCTCAAGGAAACGTGTTGCCTAAAACCACGATCTAGCTAAGAAGGTTGTATGTCCCTTGGGATTGGAAGTAGAAAGAATGCATGCTTGTCCAAACGATCAGATACTCTATCGCAAAGACTATGCGCATTCATGTATGTCCGGTGCAAAGCGTCGCGATACAAGCGTAAGGGCGATGACAATGGGCTATCGAGGTGAAGAAAGGAGCTCCCGCAAAAGTGGTGTGGTATTTGCCAAGAATACCTCGCTTGAAGCGTTTATTTGGAAACAAAAAGCATGCCAAATTGATGCGATGGCACTCTAAGACCGTAAGAGGGATGGAAAATCGAGACACCCTACCGATTACGCCAAAGGAGAACCATCGATAGACTCTTCAGGAGAACTTCGAAATGAACCGAGGAATGTAAGGTTTGGCTTGAGTACGGATGGAATGAATCCTTTCGGTAACATGAGCAGATTCATAGCACTTGGCCCGTGACTCGTGTATATACAACCTTCCACCCGGTTGTGTATGAAGCGAAAGTACATTATGATGTCCTCGCTATCCAAGGGCCGAGACAACCGCAACGATATTGATGTATACCTAGAAGCATTGGTGGAAGATCTTGTGATATTGTGGAACGAAGGTGTACAGGTATGGGACGAGTACAAACGCGAGTACTTCACTCTACGCCGCATTGTTGTTCTCGCACCATCAATGATTTTCTGCGCTTGGTAACTTTGTCCTACCGCACTATAAAGGAGCGTAAAGCATGCCCCAAATGCATGGATGAAACCGCTAGTGTGTGGCTCAACAACTCGAGGAAAAGCGGTGTACATGCGCCACCGGAGGTTCCTTCGAGAATCATCCGCACCGCAATATGAAGAAACAATTCGACGGGACAAAGGAGGACGGTTTAGCTCCAAGGCGTCTTCGTGGGGAAGAGGTGTATGATATGGTTAGGGATCTTAATGTTGTACTCGGAAAGGGAGTATGGTAATACATCGCGTCCCGCATCGAGAAAACCACGTGGAAGAAGAGATCCATCTTTGGGACTTACCCTTTGGAAGGACTTGGAAGTTCGACATCGCATCGACGCCATGCATGTAGAGAAGAATGTATGTGACAGCGTGGTTGGTCTTTTATCAATATTCCTAGCAAAACAAAGGATGGATCAAGGCACGGGATCTGGAAGACATGAAGATCGAGCCGAGCTACATCCTCAAGACACTGGAAAGGCGGCTTTACCTTCCCCACGACTTGCTACACTTTGAGTAAGAAAGAGAAAATGAACTCGCAAGTGCTCGCATGGTGTGAAAGTTCCGTCCTGCACTCGCAAACATCAAGAAACTGTACCGATGAAAGATTTGAAGTTAATCGCATAAAGTCTCGTGATTGTCATGTGATGATGACACAAATGCTCCTGTTGTAATTAGAGGTGTTTTGCTCGACAAGGTCCGAGAGGCAATCACGAGGTTGTGTTCCTTCTTCAACACGATTTCACGAAGGTCATCGATCCCGTTGGACTTTACGAACTTCAGCCGATGTGGTAAAGACTCGTGCACCGGAGATGTATTTTCCCCATCATTTTTGATATCATGGTTCATCTCATTGTTCACCTTGTCAATGAGATAAATATTCTTGCCCCGTATTCTCGCATCGGATGTACCCATTTGAAAGGTATATGGGTGTTCAAGAAATATGTACGTGAATCGACCTCGTAGGAAGGCTCAATTGTAGAAGGTTATGCAACCGAGGAGGTTATTGAGTTACGGTCGATTACATGGAGGAGGTCGAACCGGTAGGAGTGCTCAGATCTCGCCATGAGGGTAGGCTAGGTGGGAAAGGTGTAATAGGAAAGAAATCTACAAATTCTTACGATAATATTTTGTTGAACAAGCCCATTTCACAAGATTGCTTGATCACTTGAGGTGTGCCCGTATATGGACATACACAAGGGTAAGCTAAGGAGGGAAAACCGGGGAAAGTCAGAGATTTGGATAACAAAAGAGCACAATCGTTTGTTCAGTCATTGGTTCAGGGAGCACATGTCTGGTGAAGAAACGAGTGTTACATTGAGGTGGTTGGCAAAAGGGCCTTTGGTACAATCACGACATGGCAAGGATATGACATCAATGGATATACATTTTACACGAGAGCTCAGGATAGCAAGAGCACTTACCAAAACAGTGGTGTCCGTATAGATGCCTAACGACAACACAGCACTACGAAGAGCATCTACTACGGGTTCATAGAGGAGATTTGGGAGCTGGACTATCTGATTTTCAAGATCCGGTGTTTCGATGTCATTTGATACGACTCGAATGGTGTCAAGGTGGACAAGTACGGCTTTACTCATGTGGACATCGAACATGTCGGATCTGAGAGATTTAACCATTCGTATTGCGTAATCAAGTAGCACAAGTATTCTACATAATCGACCGGCAGATAAGAAGCGCCATGTAGTTCGCAAGGAAAAGAAGGATCGTTGGAGTTGAGAATGTCGAGATGAGGAAGAGTACAACCAGTTTGATGAGTTGCCTCCTTTCGCAGCGACAAAGATCGAGCCCGACGAAGAAACCACTCAAGAAGTTACCTATCATCGCGATGATCACAACGAAGGCCAAATTGTGAAAGAAAATAATTATTAGGAGTAATGGCAACATGTCGCCATTTGTATGGAGTAATGGAAATGTGATGTAAGAAATGTACATTTACTGTGGAATTCGAGTTCAATTGAATTCGTGTTTCTATGGCTTCTTATGAAATGTAGTAGCTTGAATAATTCTATTTACTCATTTTTATGTGCTCTAGGATATAAACATTTAAATGCTTGTAGGACTTATGTTATACATGCTTCATATGTATTAATGTATGGAAGAAAAAAATCATGTATTGTGATATGCATGCTTCACGGAGTTTAATATGATTGTCATCTGTATGTATGGTGTGGGAGGAGTATACATGGCGGTTAAGAACAATAAATCACAGATAACGCTTATCTGTGACGGTTATTTTTCTTAACCGCCACAGATATCGCGTTATCTGTGACGGTTATTGTTCTTAACCGCCACAGATATTCTCTATATATACCACAGCCGCATAGGCTTCATGCACAATTTCGCAAATTTCGCTTCTCCACTCGCGTGCCTAGCTCCGCATCGCGCCGCCAGACGGCATCATCCCGCACATGCCGCCCCGACGAAGCTCCTCCTCGCGCTCCCCACCGGCCGCCGCCCCCTCCAATGACGCCGCCCCGCGCCCCCCACCGCCACCGCCTCCAACGCCCTCCCCACCGGCCGCTTCCTCCGGCGACGCGCCGTCTGCCGCCCTCCCCATCGTCACCGCCTCCAACGCCTCCCACCGGCGCCGCCTCCAACCCTACCTGTAAGTAACTTGATGATACTGGACGGCGCCGCCGTAAGGGTTCCATGGCTTCATGACACGAATGCGATTGTTGGATTGAATGCTGTGGTTTATCCATGTTGAAGGGAGAATATAAATGGGTGGTGGCAGGGTCAGAGGGTCTAATGTTCATTAGGAGAGAAAATATGTACTATGATAATCTGGATACCAATTTAGATATCAATTTTTCTTGCAATAAAGTGATTTCTGTTTACTTTTCCTGGAGGCAACACTTCAGGAAGTCATAAAGAAGAACAACTATTTACAAAATGATTTCTAGGAAAGACTGACTATTTACAAGGTGTAGAATACCAAGAATAATGTTTTCTTTTTATGGAGAGGTTTAACTTCAACAATTCGTAAAGAACTTTGAAAGCCATTATATCATGGGGATCAAAGTGATATTCGGAGTAATATTGATCGAATCGCTATGCTTGTGTTTTTATATCATGGGGATCAAAGTGATCAAATTGCTTAACTCAACTTTTATGATCTTTCATATAGAAATATCTGAATCGAGAAAAATACAATAAAAGGCACTATTATCGAAGGTCAATAATTAAATTCTACCCCGCTTAGGTCGTTTTGGTTATGTTTAGAGGGCTAATCAATCATGGAAGGACTTAAGCATATCATTCATTTTGTATGTGCACCGCAATCACCGAAAACTAAAGTGTACACAGTTTTTCAATGGTCAGTGCACTGTTAAATGACAATGTGCTAACAAAAACACGAATCGCTATGCTTGTCTTTGCTTTTTGATGACTAGTGATACCTTCTCCGCTATAGCTCATAGACTGCATTTAGTAAACAAGAATGTGTAGACAGGCGTGATGTAATCTACCATACTCAGTTATCTACTTGACCAACATGTTAATGGCGTGCTCCAAGGTCAGGCTTCTTATAAAAGGCATCACAACATTACTTGCCTGATGTGCACATAACCAACTGTTCCACCATTAGTACATCAAGCCTAATCAGTAGATGCTAAACATATTCCTAAGACTGTTCTTCGCAGCATGTGTGTAAGACCATTAATCTGTTTACAGTCATCACAGACAGGATTTACATGAGAGGAGATAGTTATACAAATTGGCATGTAGTGAAGATTGCTAAAAAGTCTACTCGTCTATGAAGTAATCCCTTGCGAGAAGTCTATGAGCTATCATGAATTTTCTGATTTTAATGGCTGTGAATTTTTATTGGTATTTGATGGGTACATTGTGTCTCACTGTAATTTGTTACCTTGCATTACATGAATCATTTCTATTTGTTGCTTTTATGCAAATTTTCCTGGTGGTTATGTACTGCAAATAGAAATTTTCCTGGTGGTTATGTACTGCATCATGTTAGTTGAGCTCATCTTCCTGGTGGTTCTGCACTTGTTCTTGTTGGCTGAAGGTTTGGGTGTTGCTCTATGATGATATTGGGTTAAGAATGATAAGAACAATTATTATGTGTCTTGGGCCTTGAACTGGTAGAACAACATGCTTCAAATTGTTTTCTCATATCCATATGGCATCTAAGTAGTTAATTTCCTTTCTGCATATCAAAGGATGATACTTTCTTGTGGTTAGTCGGCTTGCTGTTAATTCAGAATCTATTGATATTTAGTATCTGCTTTGATTCAATAGTTAGAGATAATTGTTCACTGGTAATTCACTTGTTTGGTGGTAGAAGTAATTGTTGAACTATGTGTTATCAATCTGATCATAGATATTTAACCAAGGAAATTCTGAACAACTCTTTAATTGTGCATGCTAAGGTGGTAAGGGTTCAAGGCCCTAGTCACTAAATAATTTGTTAGCCCATTTGTGATTGTGGTGAAAATTTTATTTTCATCCAAACCCTAAATCTGAGAGCAAATCATTCATATCTCCTCTCTATGTTGCTAAGCATTATTTTGTCTATGTTGATATCTCTGATTGTGTGCTAATTCAATATGATACACTCAGTTAGTACATGTTCTATCGTATTCATTAACCACATAAAACTAGATATGTAGAGAGAGAAATATCCAGCCATAGAACTGCCATGTAGGAACCATAGTACTTGTCTTTTCTTGTTCCTGAATACTATAGAAAAATAGTAAACAAATACGAGGTTAATTGTGTTTGTAATTGCTAAGTTCTATCTTATCTATGTCATTCTTGTTATTAGTGGATTATTCCATTTGTGACTAAATGAGCCATGGACAGCACTTTAAGGATCTAATTTAGTCCTCGCTAGTACATCTTCTATCTTAGCACATCTTCTATCTTATTCCATTTGTGACTCGAAATGAGCCATGGACAGGCACTTTAAGGATCTAATCAAGGTTTGCGAGTCGCAAAGTCGAGTCGAGTCGCTAGGGTACCGACTTGTAGACTAGTCGTGACTAGGTTAGACTAGTCGCTGACTAGTCGATACAAGTCGATGACTATACTTCATAATTTTCTTTAAATATATCAACATACTGCATACCAAAAAGAGAGGACATAGGGGTGGAGAAGAAGTGAAGAACTTGGAGTTGTGCAGCAATTGTTGCTTGTTTGCTAATTTCTGCATCCCCCCATGCAACGAAACGCTGGAAATGATGAGGAGATGAATTGGTCAGTGTTGGACAGTGAATTAAAATTATTGCATCAAGTTTTCCAATTAAAACAAGAAGTAAAATGTAAAGTAAATTGTCGACTAGTCGTTGATTAGTCGCGACTAGTCGCAATAACTTTAAAACAAAGGATCTAATATAGTCCTCGCTAGTACATCTTCTATCTTATTCCTCGTTAGTACATATTTTCCTCAAGGTGCTAATTCAATATGATACACTTAGTTATTCTATCGTTAGTACATATTTTCTTTCCTCTCTCAAATATCTCCCTTTCTATTGAGTAGTTCTAATGGAGCCCAAATCGAGCCTATAATGGAGGAGAGCCCGAGCAGTACCTTACCCTCCACCCAACCACCGGTTGCCGAGGCCTCCACCGCTGTTCCCGGCCTCCACCGCTGTTCCGGGCCTCCACTTCATTGCAACACGCCGAGGACGAGGAAGACTAAGAAGCTCAAGGCGGTACACCATCACGGAGGTCTCAGATATCGGGTCCCCCTGTTGCAATCAAAAAGGCAGCAGAAGAAAATACAGTCAACATGCGGGTACATCATCAGGAGAAAGTGCCAATCACCTATTCGGATTGGCATAAAGTGCCCAAGCCACCAAAGCGGATTCAGGACGAGCTCAAAGGAACCTTTGCATTCCCGAGGAGTCGAAGAACTCGTCGTCGCGATGCATTGATGACAATGGATGCGGCGTGGAGAAACTTCAAGGCGAGGCTGAATGTAAATTATGTGAAGCAAAACGGTCACCGTCGGAGACTACCCAAGATTACTGACCATATCGATGAGTTCGTGGCGATGAAGCAATCTGAAGCAAAGCAAGGAAGTCTAGTGAGGACCACATTAGCATCGCAAGAAGGAATACTCACCCCACGGACTTGGCACGAGTGGGTACACTGTAAAATTGCTCAATGGGACAGCAGGAATTACAAGTGATCCAACAGATGGCGCAAGTCCCTTGGTCGGACTACGGACCGAGTGAAGCACTACGTGCTAGCGAGGCAGATCTCTTGTCTCATCGAGTTTATCATTCAAGAGCAAATAAGACGAAGCGGTGGCGCAAAGAGTTCATCGCTTTACGCCTACCCACCCAAGGATCCTTCCACCCAAACAGGGAGAAAGACGAGCTATCAGCGGCCCTCGGAAACAAAGAGCACCCTGGTCGAACACGAGGCGTCGGGGTCAAGGTTCCATGGAAGATGGGATTCCCTGAGCACGAAGACTCTTATAGGAGTTGGAAAAGAGCTAAATAAGAGCAGGCTGCGCAGGAAATGGAACGTATGAAGGAAAGGGTTCTCGCGAGAATTACAACCCACCATTCACGAACAAGTTCAACGACAAGTACAAGAAGCCTTGAGCCGACGCAGTCAAAAACACTCTCTCCAAATTTACAGTCGTCGTCGCAGCGATTCGGGTCCACGCCAAAGACAAGCGGACCTAAACCATTATGTGTGGACGACATACAGACCCCACACCTCGTCACCAACGCGTGCGTGATGAACATCTTTCTACATCTTCGCTGAGGGTAGCTTATCCGTGCCAACAAGGGGTGTCTTGCACAATGCCCCAATAGCGCCAGTTATGCAAAGGTCCGGTGGACACAAGATTTGCACGGTTCTTCGATCGGGCTAGAAAACCCGCCAATGATGAGATAACAACTCTAGGAAGTGCCATCCACTCATTCATCCAGTGGCGCAAGCGTGACATCGTCTTGGACCATCCAGTGGCAGCCTCTCCTGACATCGTCTTGGACCATGCAAGGCGACCTCTCTGCAAAGGTAATCCGCAAGATCCGTCACCAAAGACCGAGAGTGAAACGGTGAAGAAGCAAGATGAGGTACCAAAGAAATCCATTGAGGACCCCATAAAGATGGCCACTGTTAGTACTCCAACGCAGAAACCTGTAACACCTGGTACTTCAAAGGACAAACCTACAACCCCTGATCCCAAAAAATGGCACATTAGACAGTCAGATCGGCTAGATCAGGAAGCCAGACCGAGTATGATGTCGTGCGTGAAAAAAGTAAGGGTAAGGGAAGTCGATGAACAAGAAAATCAACCAAGATTGAAATTCGAGGTTGGGAAGCCCTTAGTCACCGATTCGGTTAAAGCAGTTTAACACCCATGATGCAAATGACTACATGCATGGTACATGGAGCGATCCAACCAAGACGACTCGAAGGTGATCACCGCAGTTGTTCCGTGAGGAACATTTTCACCACGAGGGCTCGCTACTTCTTAATAGAATTCGATAACATGCACAACTTGTTCTATAATGACGCCCTCGACATATGTTTTTGAGATCTTTGGACATCGTAAGTGTCTAATATATCAATCTTGGTCTACATTCACGTAATACCGATAAATGTCATGTCTAACTATTTCATTATATAGATACGAGATTCAAGAACTACGAAGAACCAAGGGGCTGGGATTCCTCGACCGGAACGGTTTGCCAAGAAGAAATCGAGAGAGTACCAAAGGAGGTCGAGGAGTACGTCTATAAAGCTTTGCTTAAACTACAAGACAAGGAGTTTATACTTGTACCATACAATTTTAAGTAAGTTCCTCACTAGCGAGTTAAATTACTCATTGGTTTCGTTATTTACTCTGACGTAATGACTAATGGCTATGGCATCCAAATTCCACTGGATTCTCGTAGTAATTCATCCAGACAAGAGCAAGATGCTGATCATGGATCCACTGGATAAACCTCGAGCAGCACTATGAAGTGATGACACGCTTAATCAACGACGCTGCTCAAAAGATATTGTCAAGAGCACGAGACACCGCCCATACCGTAAAAACCCTTACAATCCGTACTAAATTTCCCAGACGCGACGCAAGGAATAATCTTATATCGTATTTCATAGTAAATAGCTCCTTCGACGACATCTTAGTTCATTCGATTTTCAAAGGTGTCAAGCGAAGCAAGGAACAAATCTATGTGGGTACTTCGTGTGCTAGTACATGCGGGAAATCTTAAGTTGCACAATAAAAGACAATGACGTGGAGGTCAGTCATGCTGACATGACACATCGATTCACGCCACTCGATTTCTATATGCTCTCTTAATTCAGTTTTTCACACCTACAAATACTCAAGTCCGCTCTACTAGAGGATCGCTTGCTCAAATCCAAGCCGTTCAGGGCCAGCTCGCCTACTTCATCATGAAGGAAATACTCAACAAAAAAGGCGAGTTTTATGACAACGACAACAATGATCCACTCCTCCATACTCATCTCTCACATCGCGTGTCTCCAAGCTCCGAAGACCCATAGGCTTCTAGTTTAGAAAACTAGTTTAGGCTTTGCTTCTTTCTTCCTTTTCTTTAATTCTTGAAATGACTTACTTGAGGCAATGATCCTTACTTTTCTTCTTTCCTCTTTGTGAATTTACATGGGATTACCTCCTTTTCCTCATATTTGTGAGCCTGTTGTCATGGTTCTTTATACTATCTATCTGGACTTTGTGGTACGTGTCATGGTTTACTGATTTGGATGTGTGAAAAATGATGCAAACCTGTAGTATGAGTATGGTTTAATTATTTCGATTTCTGCTATGTGTTATGTGGCATGTCTTGTATTTTGGTTAATAATCCAAGAGACATTGTGGAATTTTGTGGCATGAGGAAAATATGAACATAGCTAAGGAAGAAGGCTTGGAGAACAAATTCAAGTTGACAACTACAATTGGAACGACAAACATGCACTTATTTGACTCAGATGGTAAAATTCGAAAGTATGACACTACAGAGGAAAGTAAGTATCTAGCATCTACCTATTTTGTTGCTACAGATCCTGCTTGGCATCCGGTCGCTGAAATTATGTTGCTACAGATCTGTTCTTTATATGATGCAAGTGGCTATGATTATCTCCTCTCAATGTCAATTGGTACCTTGACTCGAGAAGATCTGAGGAGCTCAATGCGGAGCGAAGAAATTAGAGAATGATGTTGAGGAAGTGAGGAAAACACCACCAAAAACATTTTGGATGAGAGACCTTGACGCTTTTGAGAACTAGCTGGATGTAGCAGTCTTTGCTCTCGATGTTTCAATTCATGTTTTGTGTTTCCATTAATGCTTTTTGTTTCACTTGTCACTCATCGATTTTGATGCAGGTGCTTGAAGATTATGGAGCTGCAATTGCGAAACTAGCAGCACAAAAGAAGAAACCAACTAAGAAGGTTGGATCCTTAAGCAAACCTCTTAATTTTGCGTGCCATAAATAAGCCATGCATTTGATACCTATCGTGGCCATTTTTTTAGTATGAGAAAGGATGAAAATATAGAAAAATAGACCATTCCATTACTTGTATTCACTATTTGAGCATTTCACTACTGATTCGAAAAAAAATTATATCATGTTTTTTTGTTTTCTCAGTGTTGAGTTGTTTTTTGTACTGAAGGATAACTACTTCGAGGAGGCGCTCACAATGAGAAATCTGCTTGAGGAGTTCTTTCAGGATCATGGCAAGCATAAGCCGTCAATTCTTGGTGTTAGAGAGCATGTCTTCACGAGAAGGTGTTATTTCACTACATGTTGGTTGAGTAGTTTTTTTTTTGGTTTACTTTGGTAGTAAGCTTAGTTCTAAATAATGCCTTCCCTTACGTAGTGTTCCTCCCCGGCCTCATTTATGTCAAATCAGAAACTAGTTTTGTGACCTTAGGACAGCGTGTTCTTGCCAATCCATTGAAGTAAGTAATTTTACATAATGTGTTTCTCTCACACGAGTATCACAGATTGTCAACCGTCAACACGTAGAACTTTTTGCAGAGTGAGGATGCATTATGGTCATCCGGATGTTTTTGATACAATTTTTCATATAACGAGGGTAGAATTAGTAAAGCCTCTCGCATCATCAATATCAGTGAGGATATATATGCAGGTAAGACTATTGACCTTTTCTGCTTTGTCTCATTCTGATAGTTATGTGCTCATGTGCATTATTATTAGTATAGTAGTAGTAATATTTATGTGTTTTCTTAACATTTTCTCTGTTGAGAACATGAAGTCATTACGTCTTCCTTTTAAGGTTATGGTACGTAGCTTACCTTCTGTACATACTTCATTGAAAACAATAATTGTTTTACATCTCAAAAATGGAGAACTGCATGATAAGTTATATTTGAAGTGAATAGTTGCTGCCCTCCCTTTCTGATTACTCATGGACTAGCGGAGAAAGATTTTCAATCCGGTTAAAATTTTTCTAGCTGAGGCCTGAGAAAGCTTTTCAATCAGATCAAATTTGACTATTGGTTATTTTATATGCATTTTGAGATATGCCCTTCTTTGGTCTGAAAATCAGTTGAAGCAGCCTCAGATTTTCTCTCTTGCTTATTAACACACTAACTCTTTTTTGCTTTGTGAACCTAGAGGTCAGTTACTCATCTAAATGAAATTTGGTAAAAAAGGAGAGTAAATTAATTAATATTGCAAGGTTATTTTGTACTTTAGTGATTATATACAATTGTATTCTTATGAAATAAGTAGAACCTCTCACACATCTGTAGACACCGTATGTTGTTCCTGATTATTGGGCTGTTTGTTTTCTGTGTCTTTCTCATGTTTTACTTGTGGGATATCTTCATATACTGTTGACATATTTAAGTTTTTGGTGATGCCCATCTCACCTTTTCATTTCTTGCTCGATAGTTTTCTTGTTTGTGCTATAATTTGTACAAGTTTTGGTCTATATTGCGATCTCGCGACTCTATAGGATCTCATTACAGCAGTTAGCAAAAATTATATTGCACTCATGGAATTGTATCTTTTTGCTGATGCATCTATGAATTGCAGGGTTCAACTCAACTCTGCGCTTAGGACACATAACTCATCATGAGTATATTCAGGTTTGATTTTTCTTCATTCGTTTTATGTCCTTAGTGTAGTTGCCTGCTGACCACTAGCTGTATTAGTCGAAGAAAAACTTAGAAGTTCAGCTTGTTGGTAGACCAGAAGCCCTCTAGACAAGCCGATCTCGCTATTTGTTTAGTCCTCGCATCTATTCTCGCATGTTGCACAAAAGCGAGCTACTGAGGGAGGACAGATTTAATAGCGTAATCGAACCCACTCACCTCCTGCACAAACCTTTGGAGGGATTATGTGATGCTTGACCATAAGTTCTCCTAAAATGAGAGAATATAAACTCTTGATTAAAATCATAAACTCTTGATCAAAATCATGTATTTGTGCATGGAAGATTATTTTCCATTTGGTCATGGTTAGCTAACATTGCTAGTGTCCTCTGAGAAAGTTAGCAAGTGGCAACACCAATGTTTATGTAGTTGGACAAATTCTGCTAATTCTTGCACCAACTGTGCAGTTAGGATTGTGACTTAGTACTCGTAATACACACATATTTGATATTTGCATGCCTATGTATTAATATTTGTGTAATCCAAAAACGATTGGCCTTCAATCATTCCACATTTGACCTTCCAATAAGCTTAAGCCTTTGTTTGTTGTGACTTGGAGAGCTTTATAGTTGGTCAATCAAACATTGGATCGTATTTGGTGTGTGATGGAATCACACTGCTAGTCTACTGCTTCCTGTATGATATTTCTATCAATTCTCTTATATATATTCTGAAGTTGCTCTATGTATTGTAGCCAATACAAATTACCAATCTTGTCACTATTATCTGTAATTATTTTCTGTACAGAGGGCATGGCTAGCACTGCCTGAGGCTAGCCACAAATGCTAGTTTTTTATTTTCCTGTGTCGGACTATCAGTGACGGTTCAAGCCAAAAACCGCCACTGATACTAGTCTACCAGTGACGGTTTTTGGCTAGAACCGTCACTGATATTATGAGTATCAATGACGGTTCTAGCCAAAACCGCCATCGATAGTACTAGTATCGATGGCGGTTTTGGTTAGAACCGCCATCGATATCAGGCATCATCGATGTGGTTCTAGCCAAAAACCGTCACAAATAATGTTATCTGTGGCGGTTCTAGAACCGCCACCGATAATCCCGGATTATCGGTGGCACTAAATCTGTGGCGGTTCAAAACCGCCATCGATGGCGATTCGAACCGCCACTGATTACCTTTTTCAAGGTAGTGCATGTACGTGTATCTGTCCTGGTTGATTGCATTATTATTGTTTCTTACATAGTATAACTATGTTTAGTAGTCTACAAAACTTTTTTCTTCGTTTGGTAGGATTTTAAAAGACATAGATTGCTATGTCTATACTGAATCTATGCTGTAGATTACAACGACCTGAAAAACTTGGATGCTCAAGTTTTTTTCTTTTTGTCCTATTAATGTGAGAATTTCTAGCTATGTCACTTTTTCTCCGATTAATGTGGGAGTTTCTAGCTTTTTATCTCTTAGTATTTCTAGGATTAATGTGAACATGTTTTTTCTTTTCTCTGATCAATGTGGGAATTTCTAGTTCCAATTAATGTGGGAATTTCTAGTTTCTTACTTCTAGGATCAACCAAGGGCTTGTAAGAGAGCCTTCAATTAGTATATATAAAGGTAAAGAGAGACAGATAGATAGATAGATCGATTGGATGACACAACTATACTTATCTTTAAATTTCATCTCTCAGTACTTTAAGTGGTAGTACAATGGAGAGATAGCAACGTGGAAGAATATTATTAATGGAATCACAAGCCAACTTCTAATCATGGCAGATCATTCGGAAAAGATGAATAATCCATCCTATAATGCCTACGATGTATTAGTAATGAATACGCTTAGATTTGGGAGCAAAATCCGTTGAGCCTATATTATGACGAATCAAGCAGAGTCCTTATTCCTTTCCGTTTCTCAATCTAATAAGCCAATCTCTTCAAATTTGAAGTCATCAAGATACGTGAAGGAGAGCCTTTCAATTCAAACTCATTGAGGTATTAGTCCACAATACTACATATACATGTATATTTACATCGTTTCTTTTTTTATTAGCAATTTCTATAAATAGATATGTAAGCCGTGGATGAAAAATGATTAAAGAGATTGGACGACAAAGATTTCCTTTTTTTTTTAAGAATAATGTTGGATTTTCTAGCATTTTTCCCCTTTCTCGGATTAACTTGAGAGCTTATAGCCTTTTCACCCTCTAGGATTAAGCTGGGGTTTCTAGCTAAGAGGACCTCCAATTAGTATATATATAAAAATCATTTAATTTTACTGCGAAGTTTGATGCTTCTTCCCTCTGGTGCCATGCTTTTGTGTGTGCACCGTTCATGTCGCTGATCAGGAGTTCCCTCTTTCACTATAGAACACTCCACTAAACCTGCTCACTCCTAAAACTAGCTAGGTACTAGTCTTTAATTACCTATCTTTGTCATTGCTCTTTAATTACCTATCTTTGCCAGTGTTAATGTTCTTTGCAAATAAATTTTTTGTCACGAATTAAGTTTTAGTTACAACGCACAGGCACATGATTAGTATTGTTGATAGTGGACTATTCTCTTACGTTAGGGCGTCTCCATGATCTTCTTTCGGTGCTTCAATGTTGGGCTTGAAAAGTAGGTTTGGCAGTACGAAGTATGATTGTTTGGTCCAACAAAACCAAAAAGTACAGGTAGCTAGAATGCAATTATCTTCCATTATTGCAAGGAGTTCATTCATTGAAGCGGCAACAGCAACATCTGGTGTCTTTTTTTCCCCTGGGGGTAGCTTTAGCCTTGAATTGTGTCTGAAACTATTGGGGATAAGTTGCCATGCCAAATCTAAATTGTATGTCTAAAAACACTGGCCGAATAGAACATTTAGTGCATGAGCTGACTGTACCACATTTGATTAATTACGTTTAGATCCTCCAGGTGCCGGTTCTTTAAACCCGAAATATTTAAAATTATATTTAGATCAGGGTATTCCGCAAATTCAACACGGGCGTCGGTTCTTTAAGCCTGAAAGATCTAAAATTACATTTAGGTCCATCTATTATTTTTACAACAAAAAAACCCTGGAGCGTGATTTGCGCGGCACGGCATAGCTCGCTGTCTAGTTTTATTCAGTTGTGAAAAATAAGCTATGCATGGATTGGTCGGCAGATTTGACTGGACTTGACCCGGACGGACCATGCATTCATAATGCAGCTGTGCACTACAGAATGTCACAGTGCTTGTGTTCACCAGTGACTAAGCTAGGCACATGGAAACGTAAAGTAGATCGAGTGGTTGGTTTTTGATGTGACGACCCGTTTATCTCAATGTGTAAATTTGATAGTAATAATGTATAGATGTCGACCGTTCCTTGGGTTAAGGACGATGGTTTCTTCAGTGTCATCTCACACGATGCAATGATTGTAACAGATCGAAAATTCGGAAATTACAACGTCTGTAATTATAGAGACGAGAGCAACTTTACATATTGAATAAGCATGTGCCTAGCTTGATGTTATTTCTAGCCAGTGGGCAGGAGGAGATGCAAGCCTCATAGTACTTTATTGAATGGATTGTGGTAGTAGTTAACTGCTTCATTTAAAAAAACCCGGAATCGTATGGGACTGTAGACTGAAAGCAGATTAACAACTGACGAGCTGTGATCGAGCTCCATTTGAGACATGTTCTGTCAGCTCTCGTTCAGTTAGGCCATTACTATTTAGCTCTTGCTTGAACTGGAAGTCTGTCTGTCTGTTGTTAGCACTAAGGGTGAGCTAAACATGAACATCATAAGCTAGTTTAAATCATGATCACCAAAACAATAATGTGGAAATAAATCGTTAGTTGAAATTGACAGGTGAGGAAGACGCCATTAATTAGAGTTTCGGTGGCTGAGCATCAGTGAAGAATAGTACCGGTAGACACGCGATGAAGAAGAGGGGGGCATCGAGATGCTTTTCGGTGATAGTAAGAGTCTTCGACAACCTCGCGCCAAAACCTTTGATTGGAAGGGTGTTTCAGGATGGGTGGCTAAACTCAAGATCAAAACATAACACTTGAGTGCCGGCCTCCCCTTTTAATGTGGCACTAATTATCGGGACCAAACCAAATCTGTTGAGATGCTCCCTGACGAATACTCATACCAGGGGTACCCCACAACAAAGTATACATGATCGTATTTCTCTCAGTCATCCGGGCTCGGAACCCGAATCAGCCATGCTACCGAAGGCTGGAGAGGGTATTACCTGAGTCTCCGTCCCCACAGCAAGATGGGATTATCATTGAATATTGGCTGGATCACCAAATAAACCATCTTGGGCCCGGCCTTAGTCCCAAGGGGTAACGAAGGACCCTCGGCCTCGACCAGGCCTCCCAGGGGCGCTCCGACTTGGTCACTGGTCAGGCGCCCCCGTAGGCCCCGACCAGGCCAGGGTCAGAGCCCCAAAGAGCTCTAGCTTGACGGCCTCTGCCACATCACCGGTCGGCTCCAAGCCGGTCACCTGCCCCATGGACACGACGACCATGCCGGGGCAGGTGGCTCTTTCCCAAGGTGGCCAGGGGGCCGCTAAGTCAAGCACCCGTCCACTCGCCCCGCCAGGTACAGTGGAGAAGCGCGCTCCAACCCGAGGCGGTGCCAAGGCACAGCATAGACGGTGTCAGCATCTGACAAGCAAGCACAGGGCAGGCGCGCGCCTTTCCAATGAAGTACCATCCATTGTGTCTACCAACCCGGCATGGGTAAACAGCAACCCGTCAGTCACTAGGACTGAAGATCAAGACTTCAGGGCTTAGCATACCCCTACCTCTTTTCTCCAAATTTTTGTGTAACCTGCCCCCTCTGACTATATAAAGAGAGGCAGGGTCCCCGGCAACGGGGCTGATCCCCTCATTTTTTCATATCCCATCTCGCTTGCTCTCCCGACCCGAAAGATCGTTCGAGGCTCCTGAGCTTCCCCGTTCGGACGAGCGCTAAGGGCCTGTCCTTAGCCCTCGCGTGTAATCTACCATACTCTGAGCAACGAGATCCACCACCACAAACTGGAAGTAGGGACGTTCAGCCCGAACCAGTATACATCCGAGGCTTCTTTAGTCTAACCATTCGAGGAGAGGGGGCGCGTGATCCCCTATACTTACAAATTTACTTACCGGTTATACGAAACACCGACAGTTGGCGCGCCAGGTAGGGGCCTTTGCGCGTCATCTCCGTGATCTCCGGATTCCCATTTCCCTCTTTGATGGTCTTCTTCACCAACGACGGCGCGAACTCGACGACGTGTTCGCACCAGGAGCAGAGCTCGCTTCGCCTTCCAAGACTTCACCCCCCCGAGGGGGGTTTGTCCTTGTCTCCGCCACTCCTCAAGCTTGCCGCGCAAAGCTTTGGCGACGACGCGAGCAGCTAGAGGCCCCAAAAGGCCAGGCTTGGCGAACTCCAGGACGATCTGGAGCAGCGTCGGCCCGAGCCTTCACATGCGCCTGGCGTGCGCCCCGCGCGCATGTCAGGCTCACTTCCAACTGGCCAAGGGGTCGCGCGGCCCCTCGCCTCGCGATGTCCGTAATGTTGCCGCGAGGGCGGATCGCCGAGGTGTCCCGGCCGAGGAACCGAGATCGATCATGCAGGCCTCGGAGCCTAATAGCGCCACGCAGCAAAGATCTCGATCGGGGCCTTCATCTCCGACCTCTGTGTGCCTTCAGGCCGGCTGGGCCTGCCGACTAGGCGCCCAACCGAATCACCAGGTGCAACCATTCCGACCGCCGACCGATCTGACACGGAACCACTGTGCCGGCCGCATGGAATGCTAAGGAGTCAAGAGGTCTTTATCTCAAAATTGCATCCCGATCCCCGCGTTTCTATTAACGCCCGAGGGGTCCGAGCCACTTCGTGCCGACTAGTTTCTAGTCCTCACGAGCGACTTCGAAGTGCGCCTCGATACCCACTTGAGCTGGCATCCCGACCGGCCATTGGATCCCTTGCAAACGGTAACCCTCTCGACCCAAGTGCTACGGCCTACGCCCCTGCGGCTACGATTGCGAAGTAGTATTGTGTGGGAGAAGGAAGTGCCCGCGCGAGACGACCCGTGGTCGACTCGGGACACGGTTTTTGGGCTTCTAAGTCCCCAGGCATCTGTTACGTTTTCCTCTAGATACTAACACTCCAACCTACGCATTCGCAACCCCGGTGGTCCCTGAGAGCTATGGTCGCTTGACGAGTGTTCACCACGGAGAAGAAATACAAAGTATCTAGCAAAATCCCCAAAGTTCATAGCATGGAATATGTACATGCATTGCGCCCCCTGGAAGCAAAAAGCAAGATGCAGGCGCCCGGAAACTCATCCGGCGAAGTCGTCGTCGTCCTCGAAGCTATCGCTACCCACCTCGACTGTGACCAGCCTCGCCACCATCTCAGCCGTGCGGCTCGCGCTCGCTCGCCCGTCAAGGTCTCTCTTCGACCGCCAATGGTCACGATCGGGTCGAAGGCGGCATTGCGGCTGGCACAATAGGCCAGCACATATTCCGCCACGGATACGGCGACCTCCCGCCCCTCGCGAGCTGAGCGCTTGCGTAAGACGTGGGGCAGGTTGTCGGTGTTTCGTATAACCGGCAAGTAAATTTGTAAGTATAGGGGATCACGCTCCCCCTCTCCTCGAGTGGTTAGACTAAAGAAGCCTCGGATGTATACTGGTTCGGGCTGAACGTCCCTACTTCCAGTTTGTGGTGGTGGATCTCATTGCTCAGAGTATGGTAGATTACACGCGAGGGCTAAGGACATGCCCTTAGCGCTCGTCCGAACGGGGAAGCTCAGGAGCCTCGAACGATCGTTTGGGTCTGGAGAGCAAGCGAGATGGGATATGAAAAAATGAGGGGATCAGCCCCGTTGCCGGGGACCCTGCCTCCCTTTATATAGTCAGAGGGGCAGGTTACACGAAAATTTGGAGAAAAGAGGTAGGGGTATGCTACACCCTGGAGTCTTGGTCTTCGGTCCTAGTGACTGACGGGTTGCTGTTTACCCATGCCGGGTTGGTAGACACATGGATGGTACTTCATTGGAAACGCGCGCTTGCCCTGTCCTTGCTTGTCAGATGCTGACGCCGTCTATGCTGTGCCTTGGCACCGCCTCGGGTTGGAGCGCTCTTTTCCACTGTACCTGGCAGGGCGAGTGGATGGGTGCTTGACTTAGCGGCCCCCTGGCCACCTTGGGAAAGAGCCACCTGCTCCGGCATGGTCGTCATGTCCATGGGGCAAGTGACCGGCTTGGAGCCGACCGGTGATGTGGCGGAGGCCGTCAAGCTAGAGCTCTTTGGGGCTCTGACCCTGGCCTGGTCGGGGCCTGTGGGGGCGCCTGACCAGCGACCAAGTCGGAGCACCCCTGGGAGGCCTGGTCGAGGCCGAGGGTCCTTCGTTACCCCTTGGGACTAAGGCCGGGCCCAAGATGGTTTATTTGGTGATCCAGCCAATATTCAATGATAATCCCATCTTACTGTGGGGACGGAGACTCAGGTAATACCCTCTCCAGCCTTCGGCAGCATGGCTGATTCGGGTTCCGAGCCCAGATGACTGAGAGAAATACGATCATGTATACTTTGTTGTGGGGTACCCCTGGTATGAGTATTCGTCACAGGTCGGCCAGGATGTTGGCCGCCCGGGACAGGCCGAGGGCATAATGCATCTCGTCACGCTCCGGCGGCTCCTGCAGATCCACTCCTAGGGGCCTGAAGCTTCTGGCCATGCTCTCGAAGGTCGGACCAAGCACGTTCATGAGGTCATCACAGGTCCATCGCTCGTGGCGCTTTGGCTAGTTCCTTCTCCGCTGCAGCGCACGGAACGCGCGTGCCGCGCCTCCTCAAGACCTCGGTGAGCTTCCCCTCCAAGGCTTGAATCCAGGCCCGTTGCCGCGACATTTCCGCCTTCTGCGGGGCGGCCGCCGTGGCTCGGATCTGTAGGGAGGCTTCCAGCCGCGTCACCACAGACGCGGCTCGGGCGCCCGGAGGACCGCCCGGGGTGGCCGAAGGAGCACTGGGAGTGGCCCCGACGGCTCCCACCTCCCCCGCCGAGGCGGTCGTCGAGAACGTGGCCAGCGGTCGGCCCAACCCCGAGCCAGAAGCTCTGAAGCGAAGAAAGGAAAAGCTTGACATCAGCAAGTCGGAGCGAAAAACCATCCCGACATTAAGTAAATAAGCTCACTCCCAAAGAGGATCCTGGATGCGGAAGGTCGACAAGGGCAATGTGAGCCCCCCTCTCCTGGCGAGCGAAGGCGACCGGGCGAGGGTACGGGATCTTTTGGGATCCGACCTCGGAGGGTCCGCCGCCGCTTCCCGCTTTCCGAACCGCCGATCGTCACCCCCGCTCGCCATCACTGCTCGAACTCTCCCTCTCCCGCGTCGCGCAAAGGCAAAAGGAGAGTAGGAGGACGAAAAGAATAACAAGATGTTTGCTCCTCTGCACCATATTTATATGTGCAGGGCGGAGCGAGCGAAGCGGACGTCGTCTCGCCGACGCCCGACGCTGCGATTAATCGTGACGCCCCGCGACAGACGCGTTCGCCCACACCCTCGCCCGCATTAAAATGCGACGTGGCGGTGGGGCGAAGGACGCATTGGTTGCCAGGAAGTGCAGAGCACCCCTCGATTTCTATTTCGGCTCAGGCTGACTGTGATGGCGGTCGGTGCGAAGTGACGCCTGGATGGGCCGCGGTGGCCCCGAGTGGATCGGGGGCCCAGTAGCTGAAGCCGCCCCAACGGAAGCCTAAGTAAAGGACCCGACCGCCACAACCCCTCCTGCATCCAAAATAAAAGTTAAGGCAATCTTTTCCTTAAAAATTTCTCCGCGTTCGTTTTTCCACTTCGAGTCCGAGCGCTATGAAGCAGCCACAAGCTTGGTCCTCACACCCCGCCAGGCTTCGACACACACTTTTTTTTCGGTCAGTGACCCGGTCTACCGAAAGCGGTCCTCCTTAGTGGTAACCCTTCGACCAAGCACTACTACTGTGCCCCTGGCTATGGGCCATAAGTAGTGCCTTGCGGAAGAAGGGAGTACCCACGAGGTGTGACTCATAGTTGGTCGGGAACACTCCTCTCCCGCGCAAGTGTAGATGAGCGATTTGCGCCTAATTTCCCACACTCACGCGGGTCAGATGACCAGGTCAGCCATTGGGCTCTCCCTTAGCGGTAACCCTTTCGACCCGAACACTGCGGCCTACGCCCCAGTGGCTACGGTTGCGAAGAGGTGCTTTGCGGAAGAAAGAATTACCCGTAACGTATGATCCATAGCTGGTCGGGAACACTCCTGTCCCGCGGCGAGTATAAGCAAACGTTTCGCTCCTTAGGTCCCAGCTCCTATTTCGAGTCACTCTCAAAGGTGTTAACATGACGACCTACGCTTGCATAAACCTCTGTGGTTTCTGAAGCTATGGCCATCGAAATGTTCATCATCTCTGGGAGGCACGGAATAAGGGGAGGGCCTACGGACTAGCCCGACCAGCTGAAAATGTCAGTTCATTACAAGACAAAATCATTACAATTTCTTCTTGTTTTCGGTGGAGGATGCTCCCTGGCGGAATCCGGCTGGCGATCACCTTGGCGTGAGGAGCAGCCTGGCTCCTGAACCCTTCAACCTCTCCGTCGGACCGGTTCGCCGCAACCCCACTGCTGACAATGGCAGGGTCGATGCCGCGATAATGGGAGAGTACAAAGACCAGCGCCGAGCAAGCTCCGAGCTCTACCCCCTCGCTCACCGAACGCTCGACATGCTCCGGCACGCGGGCCAGCGCAGCGGCAAGCGAACTTGAACCCGGCTTAGAGGTTCCAAGCACTCAGTCGCAGATCTCCCGACCGACTTCGTGGAGGGTCGTCAGCTCAGCGGCCCGCTCAGACAGATCCCGCTACGCCAGCTCCTTCGCGGAGAAGGCCTCCACTCGTGCCACGGTCGCTACGTCACGTTCCTCCACTGCCGTCTTCCGCGCCCTCACAAAGATCGCCGAAGCCTCCTCAGTACGTCAGAGAGCAAGGCGATGTCAAAAAGAAGGTGGGCGGCTTGCAATCGCAGAAGACTGAATTATGGTTATTCTGCTTACCGGCCACAAGGCCCTTCTGGCGCTGGAGCTCTAACACGGCCTCGGTCCGCGTCTTCCGCTCGAGTAAGGCGCCCTCCCCGGCGAATCCGACTCACCGAGCTTGATCGGCCACCTCGAGACGACTTTTGCGGCAACAACGACGTCCTTGGGCCAGGCCGCGCCGAAGTGCCTCGAGCTTGATATCCTCATCTCTCGACGGGACTTACATTGACGCCTCGAGAAGCTCCCTTCGGACCCCTTCCGCCTCCGCCCGTTCGTATGCCAGGGCTTCCTGGGCCTCACACAACTCAGGGTGTAGGCGGTCGCCCTCTTCCGTGGCGGTCATCTTCTGTCCATGCATAGAGAGGAGAGCCGCCGACATCTCCCCCGACTGAGCTTTCAGTTGCTGTAGAGGCCCGGTCACTTCATTTAGCCTGACGGCCGCCAAAACGAATCGAAGGCTGAAGTCGAGAATTCGGTTGGGCTTACCTGGCAAGCGGGCGGGTAACCTCAGCGACGACCTTCAGCGCCTCATCAGTCGAGCCCAGGGCAGCCGCCAGCCCCCGTTGAATTTGACCCAGGTGAGCCTCCACCTACTGCGCGCCCTCTTGGAAGGTCCCCCGCAACTCGACCTCTGCCTCGATGTCCAGCGCGAGTTGCAGCTTGCCGGAAGGGTCGTTGCCCGGCTAGGTTAGACCAAGCCGGCGTATCCCCGTTTGTGGGAGGAGATTCACCACCCCGGTCTGTGTTTCGACGTCAACAACCCCCGGCATCCGGGCCATCCCCTCCGGCGGGCCTCTGGGCGGCGACGGTAGGGTCGCGACAGGCGCTGGGTTTGCGCCAGCTGGCGTGGGCCCTGGCGGCGGCACCAGAAGCTCTCCCACGTCTCCTCCGGTCCTCGACCCATCGGGGGATGCCGGAGTCTCCTCGCGCCCCAACTCCTTGAGAGCCTCGTGGTGGCCCGATCTCGCTAACGGCGGCAGTTACGCTTCGGCGCCGACCATTCTTTGGAGCGAGCCTGGTGTCGTTTCACGCTGGACCACCACTGTGTCCGAGCTTTCCACCGCCGAGCGATGGAACGGTAGCAGTATCTTCTTCGCTGGCCTCTTTGGTGGAGGCATGTCGCCCTTTCGTTTCCCCAGGGACGTCTCCTCTTGGGGGATATCCACCTGGGGCGCGGCGATAGAAGCGCTCGTACCGGTACCCTCGCAGGGCTCACCACCGATCAGCGGCCCGAGGAAGGCCTCATACGGATCGCCGGCGCTGTCGCCACCGCCGTTGCTCGAGGACGACACCGGATCGGCTGCACTGACAGCGGTGGTCACGGAGGCGTCCTCGCCGCGCGCAACTTTGGCCATGCGCTCCTTCTTCTTCTCGCTCCTCCATTCCTCTCTCCGCTTTTTGCGGGCGGATTCTTTCAAGGCGGCCGCCATGAGATCGGGCCTTCATTGCTTTCTCTGGCAAAGAATGCCGACACCATCTTGCCGACCCCTAATGGTGCGAAATCACTAGTTAATTCAGATGTCAAAAAGCCAAGGACATAAAAAAGGGGGAAAAAGAACCGCTCGGCCTACCAGGCTCGGGGGGTTCTCCATTGAAAAAGGCTCGGGGCCGCCAGCCGCCGCCGTAATAGCGCCTAACCAAAGACATTGGCCACCCCGGCCTCAAGCTCCGACAAGCAAGCTCCGCGTGGCCATCCTCATGGGGTCGGACGCCCGCCATACAGAACATGGGCGCGGCCGTCCATAAGGTGTTGCACGCAAGATCTTCATGAACGCTGCATACACGGCGCTACTGATCGAGTTCGCTCGGCTCACAAGCTTGATCCGCTCCAAGATCGGCTCCACCTTCTTTTTCTCCTTCTTGTCGAGGCCCCAGCCCCACTCTTCTTTCGACTCGGGGAGACGGCCGGTGAAGGCTGGGGCGCTGCCTCCCAGGTTCCGAGCATAGAACCACTCAGAGTGCCACCCCCGGTTCGACGCCGGCAGCTTCAAGGGGATGTACTCCGTCCCGCGACTAGAGCGTAGCTGGATGGCCACGCCCCCCATGGACGCCGTGGCAGCCACCGACTTATCCCTCCACGATCGGGCGTAGAAGAGGTACTTCCACAGCAGCCAGTGGGCTCGATCCCCAGGAACGCCTCACACAACGTTATGAAGATCGTTATGTGGAGCACGCCGTTAGGGTTGAGATGATGCACCTCAACCCCGTAAAGTGCAGACATCCCACGGACGAAGGATGAAGGGAGCCGAACTCAAGGCCAGAGAACCAGGCGGGGACCACGATCTCCCTCCTCAAGACAAAGTTCCGGATCGCGGACGGACCCGCCATTGCGAGACGCCATGCGGAGAAGGAACCCTTTCTTCTCCGGCCGGTAGCAAGGGCATTGGCGGTGCACTCCGACCACGACATCTTCAATCCGCGAAAGCAAGGTGGGTCGAGGAAAGGAATGTGAGCAACTCTCTCCCCACTCCTTTGTTCCTTTTTCTCGTCTCAGGAGAAACCGAGGAACGAGGAAGGAAAAGCCAAGGGGGCGGCGAAAGCGAAAGCAGGAGTATGCCCTAACGCCTCTCCTGCGCCAGTCTTATGGGTGTCGAACAGGCATCAGCCGAACGCGTGCCGACCGGGTGAGCGCCAGTCAAGGGGACCTCGTATGAAGCATCGCCCATCGCATCAGGGCACCACGCCGCGCCGCTGGTAAGACGTGTCGCTCCCAAGCATCTCGTTTCGCATTTAATTCCCGCATGTGCATTAAATACCTGCAGGACGTCGGGATATCGCTCCGGGCGAAATGCCCCACGACCTCTTGGTCTCCGCCCGCCGGCTCCGCACTGCCCGGCAGTATGAAAAGTCCACTGGGCCGCTGCGGCTCCCAGATGGCGAGAACGGTATGGGCACCGAGGGTCTAAATTCCACCAAGAGGAACCCTAGCCACCCTAGTGAGTGAGGGGCGAGTTCAAGACGAACCCTCGGTGGGTCTCTAGTTGGGTCGGCGGACGACCCAATCGCCTTAGCTCGTGTCCGAGACCATACTTCAAACTCTCCCGCGGAGGCCCCCGAAAGGGCAGCAGCCAGCTGCGCCCCGAGTTACGAACGGCTCGGGGTCTGGTACGGGATCGAGTAAAGAAAGGTTTTTTGTGGGTCGCCCCCAGCGGGTCGGACACCCGACGCAGGGATCGTCCGCTCGGAGATCGCTCGATCTCCAAGGCCCACTTGGATAACCCGTTTGTAGCTCCACGAGCACGGTGTTCGGCCGACGTATGGCAAACACGCGACTGCTCACCCCCTCCAGGTCCCACACCTGCGGACGGGGGACCGACAAAGGCCTCTCCTCCCGTAGATTGCCTCGCCCGACGAGGACTCGGGATGGATGCCCCTTGCCTAGCTGCGACGTTAAACCAGCCCGACTAACTCGCCCAGCTGAGGCGTTAAAACTAGCCCAACTAACGCGTCTAGCTACGACGTTAAACAAGCATTTGGGAACCGGAACCTCTCGCGAAGGCATCCGGCCTCCCTGCCGACCACGGCCGTGTCTAGCTACGACGTTAAACAAGCACTCGGGAACCGAAACCTCTCGCGAAGGCATCCGGACCTCCCTGCTGACCACGGCCGCGTCTAGCTACGACGTTAAACAAGCACTCGAGAACCGGAACCTCTCGCGAAGGCATCCGGACCTCCCTGCCGACCACGGCCGCGTCTAGCTACGACGTTAAACAAGCATTCGGGAACCGGAACCTCTCGCGAAGGCATCCGGACCTCCCTGCCGACCACGGTCGCGTCCAGCTATGACGTAAAACCAGCGTTTAAAAAACTGGGACCCAGCGCAAGGCGACTAGGCGTCTATGCCGACCGGCTCAGCGTCAAGCCAGAGCCATCCGATTGAGTCGGACGGACTCGTCTAGCCTGGGTAACCCCCCGACCAGCTCTCCGACATGCCCGGGGGCTCGGGGGCTACACCCACCGGGTGCGCTCGCGTGCACCCGGTCGGAACCGCCGACCAAACCGAACGGACTTCGCCTCCTGAGGCATCAGCTCGACCCACTCGGGGGCTCAGGCTTGATCAAGTCTACGCTCTTCGCTTAGTCGATCCTCCGCCGATCATATGCAAACCCCCCGACCAGCTCTCCGAGCCGCCGGGGCTCGTGGGCTACACTCACCGGAAGGTGCCACAAGATCAAGATCAAGACCAGATCGACCAAGTCGATCGGGCTCAACCAAGCAAGGTAGCCGTCCCCAAGAATACCCGCGGCCTCACCATACGGCGCCGTACTGCCGAGGAGAACATGTGAGCCGAAGATGAAGGGCCCATCCAGGAACGCCTGCGTTTCAGGACGGCCCCGGGGGCTACTGACGAATACTCATACCAGGGGTCCCCCACAACAAAGTATATATGATCGTATTTCTCTCAGTCATCCAGGCTCGGAACCCGAATCACCATGTCAAGGTGGAGAGGGTATTACTCGAGTTTCGTCCCCACTAAGAAGATGGGATTATCATTGAATATTGGCTGGATCACCAAATAAACCATCTTAGGCCCGGCCTTAGTCCCAAGGGGTAACGAAGGACTCTCGACTCGACTCAGCCTCCAGGCGCCCGACTTGGTCGCTGGTCAGCGCCTCAGAGGCCCCGACCGTGCCAGGTCGAGCCCTAAAGAGCTCTAGCTTGACCTCCACCACATCACCGGTCGGCTCAAGCCGGCCACCGCCCCATGGACACGGCGACCATGCCGAGCAGGTGGTTTTTCCCAAGGTGGCTGGGGGTCATAAGTCAAGCACTCGCCCACTCGCCCCACTGTGCAGTGGAGAAGTGCGCCCAACCCGAGCGGTGCCAAGGCACAAGATAGACTAGGCACAAGATCGACAAGCAAGCAGGCGGTAGCGCGCTTTCCAATGAAGTACCATCCATTGTGTCTACCAACCCGCATGGGTAAACAAAGAACCCGTCACCACTAGGACCAAGACCAAGACTCTGTATGTAGCATACCCCTACCTCTTTTCTCCAAATTTTAGTGTAACTGCCCCTCCGACTATATAAAGGGGGGGGTCCCAAGAACTGGCCGATCCTCATTTTTTCATATCCCATCTCGCTTGCTCTCCCAACCCGAACGATCGTTCGAGGCTCCTGAGCTTCCCCGTTCGGACGTGCGCTAAGGGCCTGTCCTTAGCCCTCGTGTGTAATCTACCATACTCTGAGCAACGTGATCCGCCACCACAAACTGGAAGTAGGGACGTTCAGCCCGAACCAGTATACATCCGAGGCTTCTTTAGTCTAACCATTCGAGGAGAGGGGGCGCGTGATCCCCTATACTTACAAATTTACTTGCCGGTTATACGAAACACCGACACTCCCAATCAGAGTGCGTGCATGAGTGGGCCTTGCCCCAAAATTTCGGATCTAGCAGTTAGCTGAGATCATAACCAACACTCTCTCAGTTGATCGAAAGGCTAATATCATAAGTCCATACTCCATAGAATAGTACACCAAGCTAAAATATTTCAGCAGTTAATAAATGCATCGCTGAAACCCCAGTTTCTATAGTGCATTATTCTATCTCGATAGAATAATCACTTATTTTAATAGGATTTGGTTTTATTCTTATGGTCCTCATTTCCAGAATAAGAGGCTTTTCAAAAAACCCCATGCTGGCAACATGCTCTCGAAAGAGACTGGGTGGTAAACCTTTAGTAAGTGGATCCGCAAACATAGACTTAGTACTTATATGCTTGACATCAATTGTCTGATCCTGGATTCTATCTTTCACAACATGATACTTAATGTTAATGTGTTTGACAACACCACTTGACTTGTTGTTAGTCGAATAGAAAACTGTGGCCAAATTATCGCAGTATATAGGTAGTGGTTTAGATATGCTATCTTCCACTCTTAATCTTGGGATAAAACTCTTAAGCCATACAACCTGCCCAGTAGCCTCATAACATGCTACAAAATCAGCTTGCATCGTTAATGATGCAGTAAGTGATTTTTGGAGCTTTTCCACAAAATGGCTCCTCTCGCAAGTGTGAAGATATAACCTAACGTGAATTTCTTAGTATCAACACATCCTGCAAAGTCAACATCTGAATAGCCCACAATCTCAAGGGTATCAGACTTCTTATATATGAGCATGAAATGCTTAGTGCCTTGCATATAACGTAAAGCTTTTTTAATGGCTTTTCGGTGGTCCAACCCTAGATTTGATTAATATCTACCAAGCATCCTGATTACGAATGATAAATTAGGGTGAGTACAAACTTGAGCATACATAATGCTTCCTATAGCTGAAGCATAAGGAATCCCCTTCATCTGATCAACTTCTAATTGATTCCTTGGACTTTAGAATATTCCAAAATTATTGCTCTTAATAATAGGAGCCGGCGTGGTAGAGTAGTTATGTATATTAAATCTCTTAAGTACTCTTTCAATATATGACCTTTGGGATAGGCCTAATACCCCTTTGGACCTATCTCGGTGAATCTCAATGCCCAAAACATAAGAGCCATCACCAAGATCCTTTGTGACAAGATACGGATACGGGTTGGGTATTACCCGACCCGTTTTCACCCCTACCGAGGGTCGCTGCCGCCGCCAAGCCCGCGAGTCGCTGCTGCCAGGAGAGCATGGGAGGCCACAGCTTGGAGAGCAAGGGACGCCGTGGATGCTGCCTGGAGCCCGCTAGAGGTCGCCGTTGCCGCCTGGAGGAGGCCAACCAGAATCGCCGCGCGAGTCGCTCGAGCTGGATCCGAGCGGTTTGCGAACGGGCACAGGCGCACGGCAAACAGATGTGGTAGGGCGGTGGGTGAATTGAAGGCGAACAGATCAACAGATACAGGATATTCGGATATTTACCGGATACTAACCGGATATATCCGAATAAAATTACGATCATATCCGAATCCGACGGATATTTCTGTTTCGAATTCGTTTCTGTATCTAGAAAAACTATCCAAATCTGTATCTAATATCCGAAAAAAAACCCGGATATCCAAAATTACGCTCCGAATAGTAGCTGAATTTATACGGACAAACGGTCAGGAATTATTCGCTCCATTTGCACCCCTGCTGACAATACTTGTCTACTAACTTCTGTGAAGGCGACTAGAGAGCCGATGCTGCAGCTTTGAACTCGAGTATTTGAATTAAGAATGCACTTCAAGATGACAATAATGTTACTTGAGCGATTGTAAGCAGGATTGAACTCACCTTGCAAAGTGGGCATCTAACTGAAGACCAAGGTTCTAGATGCTTGCTCGCTACTATCCTTACCCACTTATGGAAGCACTTGCAAAAGGAATCTGCAGAAGTATGTAGGAGTTTTTAGAAACGAACTTAAACAGAGTAACGGCAAATCATTATTTTGAATCTGAACAACAACAAATTACAGTTTGTACACTTCAGTTTGAGCAAGAGATAAATAATCACAATAAAAATTTCATTCTACAGCAAAATCCTACAGTTCATACTCAGGTAGCAGGCCTAAGGCGCGTATCCAACGGAAGTAAGCTTAATACAAAAAATCAGGGGAAAATTTGGGAGATTTTGCGTGAGAAGGTGAATGACATACGGAATTACGGAAGTAGGTGTGTTGAGGCTCTTCGGGGGACTGCAGCGATCGAAACTGCCGATGGGTCTCTGGCAAAAGCGGCGGCAGCGTGCAGGCGCCCGTCCACCGTGCAGACAGTCAGAGATTGATCCACCACTTGCCACTCGAGAGGCGTCGAGAACAACAGGTCGTCGCGTCGCTCCTCGTGGCTCGTAACATCTTGTCGAGCGCCGGCCGCCAAGAGGGTGGCGAAGGCTGGCCCGCCGCAAGGCGGAGGCAGAGGTGGCAGAAAAAACACGATGGGGGCTCAGGCTGGGCAAGCGGCCCGCGCATCGTAGGCGTAGAATAGGGATAGGAACTCAGGAGAAGAAGAACATGGGCTGCATAGGCTAGGCTGAATCTACAGGATTCGTCCGATACATGTTGTGACTCATATGTAGACTTATTGCCACATAAAAAGAAATCGTGGCTATAAAATTTACCCGTAGCAATAAAATCTTATTTAATGCAACGATTTTATTTTTTGTTGCAATACGACCAACCTTTTGCCATGACAGTTAACAATATCGCAACGCACAGTAATTCATGGTAATATATTGGATGTATCGCCACAATTTTCCAAATCGAGGCAATAACACCACTCTAATGCAACATACTTTATGGTGTTGTAAAAAGTTTCGTGGCAAAAGCCCGGATTTCTAATAGTGGTAGTACTGACCTCACTCAACCCAGAAAAACAGCCCCTCTAGAAAATAACTATCATCGCACAAAGTCCGGTAGTACCGCAAATCCGATACTACTTCCCTTAACATGTTGGTAGTACCGTCCTCAACTCAAATTGCTTAAAATCAAACCAAACTAAAACACAGTCAAATATTTATTACAAACATGGGTAGACCACCACGTGGTCTCTCAAACATTTTCAACGAATTTAAATCATGTGTTTTACCGATTTATATATATAATCAGCATATACTAATATTCAAACTTTTATGAAAAAAGCAACTCTTGTTTGAATTGTAGTTCTAACTTGCTTAAACTAGTTAGTAAACTTGTTAAACTCAATATTAGAAAGTTTTAAATTTTTTCGTATGTGATCGTTATAGAGAGAAAATATCCTTCTTTTTTTTTATATTATGGTGTCAAGGTAGCATGGTGTCGCAGGTACACAAAACATCTAGGAAGAGGAAGGTGATGGATCGGGAAGACCACGCCCCTTGCTAGGTAGATTTAACGAGAGCAACAAAATCGATCGTTTGTTTATTTGTTTTGTGCTTCATTTCTTTTCCTCTGGAAATGGACTGCTCTGCTCTTAATTGAAGCAGCTGATCGATGTGGACCTGCGACCACTGTCTGTATGGGTCCTACGTACTTTCGACTTATTTCTCGAGTCTCCGTCTCATCTGCACTCTCCTCTGCACCCTACTCAACAGTACTAGAAAGCACTCGCTCTGCACGCTGATGGCTTCAGCTTTCTCTTTCTTCAATCCTAGGTTTCTGATTTTACAGAGCGTATGCCCTAGCTTCTTGGTTAGCTGGATGTTTTGCTTACATATCACCCCCTCCCCTATCTGTAAGGATTCCTGAATTCTCGATGATGTAAAAGAAAACGTTTCTTAACGACGATCGAATTGAAGCGCATCATATTGGATGCATGGATTACTGTAACTTCCTAAACCAGTGTAACAAAACGACTCCGACACTATTCCACGTCCGAAAACTAACTGTGACTACTAACTTTGACGCTGACTAAACTAACTTTGACGCTGAACAAACGAAACTGATCTGACTTCTAACAAAACTCAAGGACAATTTGATTAACATATCAAAGTCGCAACGGTGTAACTACGTACGTACTACTACACGCAAAAGATCTAATTAAATCAATCACGTACGTACGTACGTACGTACTACACCTGAAAACTAACCAGCTAATCAAACTCGGGGAATTTGCCGCACAGAGATCGATGCACAATTGCAATCAAATGCGCATATATATAATCCTCACGCCCATCATGCACAATTGCCAATGTTGATCCCCACGATCCTCCTAGCTACAGCACTTGAACATGAATGATATGCGCGCATTCCCCTGATGATAATTCACCCAAGTGGAGTAGCTTAATTACAGTAATATCACAGCCGTCTCTTCAATATATTCTTCTTAATTATATAGCTTACAGTGGAGTACCATACAGAGAGCTAGGACGGCCTCAGCTTATATATACACCACAACCACCACAGCATTCTCTTCAGTTCTTCTTCTTCTTCTCGCTCTTGCATAGCTGCATCAGCATAGCTAGCAACAAACAAACAACCAATAATTTCTTTCCGAAGAATTTGATTCAACAACAAGAAGAAGCTAGGAGAAGAGGAGGAGATCGTAAGGATGTCGATGAAGCACTGCGATTGCCACGACGACTGCGACCGGAAGCGGCTGTACCGGTGGTGCTGCGTGGCCTTCGTGGTCATCATCCTCCACGTCCTCCTCATCGTGCTCGTCGTCTGGCTCGTGCTCCGCCCCACCAAGCCCCACTTCGTCCTAAACGACCTCGCCATCGACTGCTTCAACGTCACCGCAGGGGGCGCCTCCTCCTATTCCTATTCCTCCTCCTTCCTCACCGTCATCATGCAGGCCACGCTCGCCGCCTACAACCCCAACGGCCGCGTCGGCATCTTCTACGACCACGCCGTTGCCTACGCCGAGTACGAGGGCCTGCAGATCACCGTCCCTACCTTGCTCCCCGTCATCTACCAGGGCCACCTCGACACGTCCATCTGGTCGCCCTTCCTCTCCGGCAACAACGTCCCGCTGCCGCCCAACCTCGCCGAATCCATCACGCAGGACATGACGGCGGGCTACCTACTCGTCACCGTCTGCGTCGATGGCTGGATACGGTGGAAGGCCGGGGCCTTCATCACCAGCCACTACCACCTCAGGGTGAGGTGCCCGGCCCTGCTCACCGTGAACGGCGGAGGAGGAACCTACGGCTCCAACTCCGCCGGAGGCAACGGATACTTCATATTCCAGCACCCAGCGCCCTGCGTCGTCGATGTCTGAGCCACCGTGCATGGTTTGGTTTCACCTGTCAAGAAAAAAAAAATAAGCCCGGTCGGTCCGAACTTGTTTCGGGCCCGGCTCTGAAACTAAGATCGGGCAGAATGGATTAATTTGACATTTTTGGTTCCTCGATCGTAATTTTGATGTTTACGTTTTGTGGAGGCTTTGGTTGGAGTAGTGGTCTGTCTATCTGTCTATCTTGTTATGAGATAGGAGGTTTTGTAATCGTTTTCAGTTAGACTCTATCTTTTATGTGTGGATAAGTCTGAACTTATCTCTTGCTATTTTTTATATATTGGGTATCCCCTATATATAAGAATTAATCTAAAAGCGAGAGAACTCTTTGCCTCCAACATTGTGTGTTCATTGTTCTTTCTCTTGCGATTGCAATGATATGTTGTTGATTGACGCGGGTGAATCACTACGTTTTATAACATATCTATCTATCTAGAAGAAAGGTTGTTGTTGTTCATAGAGGGAGATCGATAGAGAGTTCCAGCATATTACCAGGCGCATGCAAGCTGAACAATGGCAAGCATGCATAATTGTAACTAGATTGTTGATATATAAACAGATGCAATACACAGTCCAATAATTACTAATTAATTTCCGTGTGTTTTCGGAGGAATTAAGATCAAACTCGCGTCATCATCGATACTACTACTACTACCACCTAAACTAGAATACTATTCATACGGTATGTAGTCAAGTTTGCTCACCAGCTGCGGTTAAAAGGTTTGGATTGAGCACTACTACAGATCAGACCTTCCATACCGGCCCATCAGTCCCGGTTGGATTTAAACCCGTACTGATGAGAGCTTAAGGCGGGGTATATTAGTACCAGTTCGTAACACGAACCGGTACTGATGTGAGGGCATCGATCAATACCGGTTCGTGTTACGAACCAGTACTGATGCCTCGTTTGAGGAAAGTTCAAAACGAATGCATATTCTATGTATATCAGTATGCGATGGTGGGTGGGTTGGTTAGAAGGGTGAGGATGGAGTCACGAGGTTGCGGGTTCGAATTCCGCTTCTCCCATGCATACACCCTCGACATATTTTGAAACATTTCTAGTGGAACCGGTACTGATGTCTAGTCCCAGATGCTCTGTACCGGTTCAAAAACCGGTACTAATAGCTGTTGCTAACTGGTACTGATAGTCACATATGTAGTAGTGGAGTTATATAGTTTGTTGCTAATGTTGACGATGCACATGTTGGAACACAAAATAGAATTAAAAACAAAAAATCAACTCAAAAAAGTTAGTTAGCAACCGCAAGACTTGAACCCTTCACCTGCGGTCTCAATAACAACAAACAAACCAATGGGCCAAGTGCCCTTTTTTGTTATCATCTCTCTAGCTATATTTTCAAAGAGTACAAAGCCTTGCTTATATAGCAGGATACTCAACAACCGAGTCAGACCACAACCTGAACTACTCTATGTACTACTCGGATTCAACGAAAGCTTCCCAAACAAACTTTCCTAATTTAACTTTCCTATTACAAGATTAATTCCATCAGCACATATATTGATTCCAAGATTACGCGGAGGAGCCTAGCAATTGATTGATATCGATGGCGCCGACGGTTGGCACGTCCTTGTACAAGCAAGAGAGAGACAGATTTCTGGCCTTCCTCCTGCGATCTTGTCAAAAAGTGCGGGCAGGCAACCACACATGGATCATCACTGCTACAAAACAGGTAATCTTTACTGGCAATATCGGCCGCACGGGAAACGTATCACTGCCGGTTCGAGAAAACAACCTGCAGTGATAACACAATATCACTGCCGGTTTATACCCACAACCGGTAGTGAAGTATCACTGCCGGTTCCATTTATAATCGGCAGTGATATCGGAACTTTTACTGCCGGCTTTACTCTTTAACCGGCAGTGATATGTATTTTCCCGCACAATCGAATTTTTCCGCGTAATCTGACCTTATCACTACCAGTTCTGCGCAGAGCCGACAGTGATAAGGTATTTATATACCTATGTAACAGCCCAAAAGTTAAGAATAGTAAAAATATAATATTTAAAATTTATTGTGAATATTTCTGGAATTTCTGAATATTGTTTGCTTTATTTGAATTCTCTTGGATTTTTTTGTTGCAAGAAAAATCAAACAAAAAGGAATTAAAGAATGAAAAAGAGATAAAGGCAAAAATATAAAAAGTAAAAATTTAGAAAATTGCCATGAGAACCCTGGCCATGCAAGTAAACCCTTTTAGCCAGCAAATGAAATTTTATGCACAAAGAAATGAAGAGATAAAATGAAAAGACAACTTTTAAATCAAAACAATGCATTGTCAGAATTTATAAAATATTTTGGAGTCACAAATGGAGTTGTAAAAATTATCATGAAAACCTAAATGCAATATATATCTTTGGTGAAAATATTATAAATTAATAATGTGGTTTAGGAGTTTTCCAAATTTAAAAACAGAAACCCTGAAAATTTGGCTTGAAAATTTTACAGAAGCATTCTGAGATCAAATACATTTGAAAAACAAAATTTCAAAAATAATAGACTTCAATTTATCTCAAAGAAAAATCAAAATCCGAAACAAAATTTAGGAGCAGTCACTGTTGTAAGAATATTAATAATTTTTCGGTAACCCATTTTAACCTCATAATTTTACCAGACATCAAACCCTGTTCAAAGACCTTTGTCAAAACGTTTGGATATTTTCTACCATGATTTGGTAGCATAATAAAATCGGAGACTAGAACCATCCGAACCGGGACTCTTTCTGTTGGCGCCTCACCTCACTAACCGGTGGTCCCTAGGCCCACTTGTCAGCTCCTTCTTCCTCCTGTTCTTATGACCAAGCGAAACATTCACGAGCCCAGTGCAGCTAACCGAGCTCCGTTCAATGCATCACCTCTTCGAATGGTCACGTCCTCGGCGTCAGCCTCACCTCATCTCAGCCACGATCATCGCCACGTTCGTCCTCGCTCTCTCGCGCCATATCGTAGCCTGTTTCCTTGTCGCATTCGGTGAAGCTCACAACCGAGACTCAGCTCAACCAAGGCCGGCTTGTCTGCTTAGTCTCTCAGCCATACATTGCACCCCTGTGACCACCGAAGCAGCGCTCAACTTCTCCCTCATCTCTTCCCCTTTCTCCTCTAGCCAGCGCGCCCAAGTCTTGCTCAGTTCCGCCATGGCCGAAACCCCCTGAAGCTCAGAGCCGAGATCAATTCGAGCAATAGATCATCCCATTTCCAAATCCCTTTGGTCTGGAGCATCACCAAGCTTTACTGATTAAAAGCCCCCAACAATATTCATCTTCTCCCATGCAGAATCTTGCCGCCACTAAAGCCCTTTCTTCCTCATGGCCGGTCACCGGTGGTGGAGCTCCCCAAAGCTTCTCCGACCGAACCAACTTCAAAAATGGAGTCCTCTCAACACCTTGATGCTTAATCTTCAACTCTTTCAAGCTCTCGAGCTTTGATTTCTTCTCTCCACCGCCCGCCATTGTTGCCGCCACAGGAGCTCGAAGGCAGCCCGCTCCGGTATCTCTTCCGGTGAATCAACACCACCGTCAGATGCGCCTCGCCGAGATGATCCTCCTGGTGTCCTCACCGTCGCCGGAGCTTCGCCGGAAGACCTTCGCCGCTGTGCCCTAGACGCTCCCCTGCCTTACCTCACTGACGCCGTGGGCCCCTTCTGGCAGCCACGCGTGAAGACTCAGTGCAACCGGTAAAGGCGCCTCCCAAGTTAAAAAGCGTATTTCATTATTTTATATGAATTTCCAAATCGGTTTAATATTCAACCATGAATATCTTTCACATTTTCAATCCGAATAAAGTAGAATAAAATTCTAAATTCATATAAAATTAGTAAAGTTCTAAATATGTAAAAATATTATGTTTTTGAACTACGAACAATTAATTTAAATAATCCATGATTATAGTCGCATTGTGGGCTTTAATAAAAAGTTGTGCACAATATGTGATAAAATAATAAAATAAATTCCTATCTGTTTAGAAGACTAGGATGAATTTGAATATATGAAAACATTTAATTTCTAAGTCCCAGAACATTTGTGAGAAGTTAAAATGGTATAAACTCTATTATAAGTAATCACAGTATATGAGAAATATGGCATCTTAAATTATAAAATAAATGCTTATATATTTCTGTACTTATAATAAGCCTAATCATGCAGAGATATTAAATATTTGAACTAAGTTTAATGTATTGCATTGTAACCATTAATAAACCTTAGTATGATCATTAGTAAAAATAGTAGCGAATACCTTATAAAACAATAAATTAATTTATATGCGTTCTCGAATCAAGAGGGGCTTGTCCATATAAAAATACTTAGAATCGAACTTAATTTGCATTCTTTTAACAGAAGAAAATGATAATTATAGCAGTAACTAAATAGATAATCTATTACAATTAAAGTTAAAATAATGTCGAACTAACTATAAAACATTTCTAGGATTGTTTACTATTAACACCTCAAAAATGAATCAAGAATCATGTATAGTATAGTTGCAAACTCAAAATGAATCTTGATCCCATTTAGCGTTTGCATTGTGATCATTTAGACTAATTCAACAGTAGATAAAATAACTCGTCTAAATACTAAAATCAGTAAAACTAGTTTAGAAACGCTGTACAAAGTTTATACTACCATATTCTATAAAAAGAATCTTATTTCGTTAACGTTTGCATATTATTCTTATTAGTTCAAAACCCTTAAGTGTTAATTACGCACTTTATATTCTTGCCGATTCCGTATAACGTCAACTTTATAAAGCCGCGTAAACTCTTTCAACGATAAATATAATGTCTCGTCTAAATCGTAAAACTAATGAAATTAGATCAGTAGTGCTCCCCAAAGTATAGTCTACTCTATTACGAAAAGATAATCTCATTTCATCGTGATTTACATATTAATCTTGATAGCTTAATAACCCTAAGTGTTCATGTGTCTGAAAGCCGTAATATGAATGAACGAACTGTAGTTGCAAATGAGGAAACCTATAGTTAAGTTATTTGTATCACCAAAACCTTCTTAAATATCATGTAAATAAGGGCAGTAGCCTGAATCAATAGATCTAACCTGTGTAAATCTGATTATATATGAAATCAATCAAAGGTAAAGCACTATTCGCTCATAGTCTAATATGATCGTTTAAGCCTTTTCATCAGCTCGCAAAGCAGCTCATCTAAATCTGAATTTGGTAAAGAATAGCCTAGAAATGATCTTTAGGATATAATCTGCAGTAATCTAAGAAAATATTCTTATTTCATCTTGCTTTGAATATGAATCCTAATAGAGCAAAACCCATAAGTAATAAAGTTGCAGAAAGCATTCTAAGAATAGTTAAATCAATGAACATTACAACTAATGATTAATTCTATTTAATCTTAACCAATCTTTGCATCTTGAATTCGTAAAATAAAATTAATAAATTCATAAAAGAGCAATCCCTATTTCTTGTAAAGAGTTTTATTTGTTCTTGCTATCTACTTTCTTTTTGCCCTTATTGAAGTTTATTATTTGCTATATTTCCGTTTGTCGATATGTAGAAACCAATGTCTCTGACTTCGTCATCGTCATCGTCAGCCGCAATCCTCGTCTTCGTCGTAAATGACAAATAAGCAAGGCAAGCACCCCTTTGATCATATTGATCCCAGTATTTAATTTTCTTTGTTTTACTAAAGTATTTTATGCATGCGTTTACTTGCTGTAAACTTGCTATTTTGCAGTACTGGTAGTTATACCTGCTGTCTTACTAACCTTCTTTGATGATTATGGTCATGTGAACCTTGATAACCCTAGATTGAGGATAGGCATTACTTAATGTCATCATGGGTATATGCGTTCATATTATTCATGCTTAGCCATGCTTTAGCATCAGTAATGTACATGATCAAATCAATATTTGTTTCCTGAAAACATTGGAAATGGCACCGTTGGTTGCTGGTATTTTGATTAAAAACCCAAAATAAAAGTATGCTTTGATGCGGGCGATTATTGGCAATAGCCGGATGTGCCAAAGGAATTGCACGTAGTATAGGGTGGAGTATCGCCCGTGTCAGATTAAGAACCGAGCAATGGGACGCTATTGATCCAAGAATTTCGTGCAACCACGAGGTCCGGTATGGGACGGCCATAGCTTATTAAGTTATTTAGACATGGCTTTGCTCATTGGTAGGCGGGAGTTAGCAGAAGCACTCCATTTTTGGATTGCTTGTGAGGGGCTTCCACACAGTTCATGTCGGTAATTGCTTGGCTGGTGCAACGGGTACACCATGCTATGGGAGAAGTTCATCATTTCTATGCTCTGAGATCTCCGAACATAGTATGGGTTATGTATGATCTCCTCGACGGCGCACCTAAGGAAGTGCGTCAAGCAAAAGGTTGATCATTTCTTGTGGGTAAAGTTGTACACCTCTGCAGAGTTTAAATCTAATCGATTAGCCGCGCCCGCGGTCATGGGCACTTGGTGAAGTTATTCCAATGTTAGATGTATTACTATTTTCAAAAGGGTTGGTTTCAATTGTTTTGCAACTGTGCATTATGTCGAAGGGCTGACATTAGTGGATTTCAGGAATTAGATGATTCGTCGCTCACGTCATGGAGGACTGTGAGTGTTACTATGCTTTACTTATCTGTTATAAATTAATCTTGCTCTTACAAATTTCGTTTGCAAATAACTTGATTTACAAATTCAATTTCGCTTTATGCAAATTAAACTGTAGTAGCCTCCTTTGAATTGGGCTGCATTTATGCATTTGCAAATACCACCTTAAGTCTTGCGGAGTACGAAAGTACTCACCCTTGCTTATTCGTTGTTTTTAGGTGTAAGCTAGCGAAGCTCGAAGGTTTGTTTTCATCGCAGGTTACGGGATCCTTATTGCCGTGGTCTTTCTAGGGATTTATGCCTGGTCAGATGCTTGCGGGATTGGATGGGTACACTACAAGGCTTTGTGTCGGGACCCGAATTTGCAAATCCGGACCCTCTGTGTTTCAGCACTAGTCCAGGATCACGCTAGTGCACACAGTTTCAACATCGGTACATATCACGAGACATATCCAACTAAATAATAAGTACTTTAATTAAATACTCAAACTAGTTGATTGACCTTATGGTCAAGTTACAAAGATATCGCCTCGCAGGCTTAAGGATTATTAAAATATTCAAATGCAATGAAATAAAATAAACTCGTGGCGCCAACCAATTTGCCACAGTAATCGATCGGGCTCGCCCCTAGTTAAATCGGCTCCTCCCGATACTCCTCCTCCGAGCGGGGTTGCTTCTTCTTCAACTGAAGTTGTGTTGTTGTGGGGTGAGTACTTTGAGCACTCAAAGAAGTCATGCATGTAATGCAATTCTAATATTCTACGTGCATGGCCTAGTACAAAGGATAGGCTATGGTTTATGTGCAGTACAACATTCAAGAATAACAGTAATAATTTGCAAAGCAGTAAAACAGTAATAAGAATAGTAGCTTTCACAATATTTCAATTGTAAATCACATTTCCATCCTATGTCAAGTTCCTCATTACCAACCCAAGCATTTTCCATAAACAATTCATTTTCATGAAAATCTAACCCTTGACCGTAATCACCAAGCGATGCTCATTACCGTGAGCACGGCTATTCAATAGGTTGTACACTCGCAGAGGTTATACACTTTACCCACAAGATATCAAATACCACCAAGGCAAATAACCGTAATAAAGCCTTTCCAAAGTTCCATCTAAACTCAAGACGCTCGCTAAGGTTTCAACACCGAGGGATGGTTACCACACCTGTGGCCCCTCTTGCGCCATGTGAGTTCTCATTCCGCTTCTCCTGCCTCACACCACCACGACAGTACCAAAGAATAGATTTCCCGGTTTACTCAGCTAAGCCCGTCCCATTACGGAGCTTGTGGTTGTATGGAGGACTCGGTTCAAATGCTCGCAAGGTTAAGTCCTTAGTCGATCGAGGCAAGACTAACCAAGTGTGATCTCAATTATCCAAAACCAATAAAAACCAAATCGACCGCCTTGCCACTCTTGGCCCACCGAAACAATCTTGCCATTTGCCCCAGCCTAAATCATTTTTCCCACCCGGTTCTTTACCATTGCACCACATGCCATCATCATCTCAATAACACATGTCTCATTCACAAAAACACGCTCCATATCTCATTAAGTCAATATTTGCTTTGGTATTCCAAAATCATGATATGTCCACGTAAGGCTAAGCATACTACTTGGTCTACTCAACCCATGTTGGCAAATTATTAATGTCCAACTATTAATCCATAACCTAGGGTGACAAAGGATTCATGGCCTACAATTATATATGACAAGGTGGCATACAAGAACTAGGTATTTAACTAGTCCCAAAATTTATTCAAAGTCGTTTCTATCCAATTAGCATGCAATAGTTTAAATCAAAGTAATTTTTCTCTAATAGGTTCAACATGATCAAACACAACTTGCCTTCAAAAAGTGCTGGTTCTGGTTCCTGAGCTTGCTCCTGGGTCGAACTTCTCCCTCGAAACCGTCGGGGACTTCAACGTCTACGCGTAACGTATGCACAAAACAATAAAATAAATAAACAGTAGACAAACAGTGCTCAAAAATTCAATTAAAATTCATAAACAGAAAGATATCAATTTTACAAATTTATAGAAATTGGAATCACTCAAATCGGAGTTAAAACGCAAAAGTTATAAGCATTTGAAGTTTCAAAATACATTTTAAATCAATAAACCGAATTAAATAAACATTTTTCTTTTCGGAAAAATAATTATTACGTCATCCGTGACACGTGTCGCCACCAGAGAGTGACACGTGGCCTTGCTGACGTCAGCCCTGACCGGCTCCCGTGATGACGTCATTGTGACGTCAGCACGACTCGGCTATCACTGACAAGTGGGTCCCACCATGACGTCAGCGGTGACGTCACACGCACGGTGCGTGTGGCTGACGAGTGGGCCCGTGCTGTCAGCGTCTCGTGTGAACAGTGCACAATGCGGCTGACATGTGGGTCCGCCTTGTCAGCGTCTCATGCACATGAGAGGTGCGGTACAGCGACAGTGGGTCGCGTTGTTTCGGCGTCTCGTGCGGCGACGGCGACGTGGCAATACGGGCGACCTCGGATTTGCATCTAACGGTGGAGAATTGAAGATGAAGTTCACTATTCCTAAGCGCGTGGGCTCACCTCACGGCCGGATCTCGATCGTGCGGTGGCGGCTTCGTGAACCCGGCGACGATGCGGCGCGCAGATTCAACCGAGACGGAGACGAAGAAATAAAAGTATTTAAAAAAACAATTTAACCATTTAATAATACAATGCAAGGAATTTAAGCTTAGATAAATATCTCCTCAAAATTTAAATAAGGAATTATCAAATTCCAAAAAACAATTAAAATAAAAAATTTAAAAATTAAATTAAAATTAAATTTAAAATTTCAACCATAATTGTATGAAATTAATAAAAACAAATTTTAGAAAAAATTAATTCATTTGACAACCTTTCAATCCATTTAAAACTTACCTTTGGAAATTAATAAAACAAACGACTTCCTTTTATCTGAAAAATTTAATGGAATCAATGCACCATCAATTCCAAATATTTCCCTCCTATTTCAAGATAAAATCCAAGATCATTTAAACAACTTCAATGTAATCGGGACCCAGCTTATAACCCAATTGTTTCCCTTCCCTTATCATTTAAATAAACCGATTCCGATGCAAGCCTCCCTGGTCTTCACCACACTCCCACCCAAAGCAAAGGCTATTGAAACAAGTCGGTTCTCAAATCTTTTGCATAACCACACCATCCCTTTGCGCATGCACCAATCTCTCTGCCCACTCCTGACCAAATACGCCAAATCTCCAAAAAATTTCCGTCGGAACCTCCAACTTCCACGAAACCAGCCATCCAAAACCCCATCCCAAACCTTAACCTTTTTCCGCAAACTTTCCCAAGTCTATTCCAAAAAAAGGAGAATTCCTCGTGTCCCAACCAAACTGGCACCAACCTTACTCATTTTACCGCGAGCCCAAACCAGTCCATCCTTTCCCCACCCCACGGCCCGAGGCCTTTTACCCTCATCGAAATAAACCTCTTTCCACTTGAGGTACAAGAATGGACGAAAGGCCGTTAATTCAACCAATTCTGAATCACGGCACTTGGTCCGATCAAATTGAGCCTTTCCCATGGAAACTCTCCGTTGAGGGTTCAACCCGCCTTTTTTAAAAACCGATTTGTAAATTGTGACAAAAAATATATACCAAAATAAGCCTCCGATAAATTTAAATAAATTTCATTAATTGTTAAAATTTTGGTTTGGAATCTTTTTTACTGGAATTAATGATTTTTTGGTTAAAATTTGAAGAATTACAATATTAAATTAACTAAACCTTTTATTAAAGAATTCAAGCATTTAATTGTAGAATTGCAATTACTAAAATTAACATTTAAATAAAAAAAAATTATTAAATTTTAAATATCAAATAAATATTAAATTAATATTTTAAAATTATTAAAAATATTAAATATTCATAATTAATGTGATATATGTAATTTAAACAATTTTTATGAATATTTTTAGAACCTATAAAAATTCAATTAATTTATAATAAGATTATTATGTATAATAAATTTATTGATTTAATTTGTTATAGAACCTATATTTTAGAATCATGTTATTTAAAGTAAATAGTATTATTAATGTTAAAACATGTTTATTGTATGACAATTTGAAGCTTATTTAATGATCCAATTTGAAATAAATTTGATTAATTTTATTAACCGCAATTTTGGAATTTAATCTCCTCCCATGATAATTTATAAAGTTTTAATTTGGATCTTAATTAATTGTTAACTTGGTTGTTTTAAACCATATTTAATGTAATTTGGACCAATTATTAATGTTGCTTAAATTAAGGGTTACAATTAGTTGCACGTTGTTTGAAGTTAGCTGTAATTGATGAGTTAAATGTACCAGTTTACATTTGAGTGATGGATTTTAAATGTAAAATTTATTATGTGGTGTTATAAAAGGGAATTGTTTAGGGGTTTTGCATGTGTAAATGATTCTTGGGTAATTATTTTCCGTAAACAACTTGGTAATTTGCAGTAAGCCGCTTGGGATTTTAACTTATTCGTTAATGTTCACCATGTTGGATTAGGATTTGATTTGTGGGTATCATTAAAAGGGTTTCATTTTATTTAAAGGGTTAGATTAGTTGAATTCTATTTAATTAAAAATAATGTTAAGATTAAGTTATATTGGTAAATTAGTAGTCCCAAGGTTGAAGCGGCTGGTGTCACTCCTCCTCCTTCTTAGGACAATAATTGGCAAAATGCCCGGCTCGTTGCAGACAAAACAACGTCTAAGCGCCATCGCTTGGCTCCTGCTGACTCGTTCCTAACCGGTGTTGGTGTCTGGAAATTTTGTCCGCAGTCTTGGTCTTGGTGGCGGCGTCATCACATTCCTTGGCTGAAATCAAGAACTGGTTTGGTGCAACCCTCAAGCGCTGCGCTCCTGGCGTGCTCCTGCTTTGTGCCATCCTGCGCTTCGGTTGTCCTCCGGCTCCTTGCGCTTGTCCTCCAATATCGGCGCCTTGTTCACTAGCTCTGAAAATCAGGAAAGGTGTGGGTTATGAGTCCCCTGCGATCTGAATTCAGTCCTTTCATGAATCGAGGCGCTGGCCTTATCCGTTGCTACATCCTCAGTGCGTAGCGTGCGGTGCGTGAACTTATTCAGATACTCGAGACACGATTGATTTCCTGCTTGATGCCTAAACTCCTCCTTTTTCAGCTCCATGATGCCTTCGGGCACATGATATTGCCGAAAAGCAACTGTGAACTCCTCCCAGCTGATGTCCTGTGGGTGCTCCTGAGCAGCGCAGTAGTTTTCCCACCATTCAGCTGCGGTTCCTTCAAGCTGATGAGAGGCATAGAGTACCCTCTCATTTCCTTCACATTGGGTAATGTGCAACTTTCTCTCTATTGTCCTCAACCAATCATCTGCCTCCAATGGATTGGCATTCCCAGAAAATGTAGGCGGTCGTGTCCCCATGAATTCCGACAGCCTCGAGTGTGGCCTCTGCACTGGGTTGACTTGGTTAACTTGGGCGGCGGCGGCTTGGGCAGTGACCTGCTGCATCTGCTGCATCATGGCATGCATTAACTGGGTCTGTGCAGCAATAAAGGCCCCAAAGTTCTGCATATCAACTGGTGGTGCTGGTTGGGGTCCTTGTCCTTCATCATCGATGTTTCCAGCTGAGCGAGAACCACTTCCATTTCCTCCTTGGTTTCCACGGGTGTTCACCATCTGCCGATTGCTCCATGGTTTAGAGATGAGAGGGAAATAAGAATAGACAAGTAATAGAGTACTTATGCGGGGACGAAGGTGTAACACAAAATCTAACTTTATTACTTTATTAATATCTGGGTATGGTTGCTCACAATGCCTAAAGGCCTTGCAACACATACCGATCACTCTAAGCATGAAAGAAGCAAACCGAGCTAACACTCGAGTCAAGCGCTCTAAGGGTGACTCTTATTCCAAGACGCGACTCAGCGCAGAGTCTCAGCTGCTAATCCTAACGCTCACTCCTCGAGCCGCCCCACCGGAACTCCCTGGTGGATACACCGGCGGGTGTGCTGGTGCGGGTACAAACCTATCCCAACGATCCTCCGCTGGATGCGCCTCCTGCACCGACTCAACCTCCACTGGCTCCGGCTTCACTTCCACTGGCTCTGGCTTCACTTCCACTGGTTCCAACTTCACTTCCACTGGCTCTGGCTCTGGCTCTGGCTGCGGCTCCTGCTGTGGCTCCTCCGGATCTGGGTCGTGTAGCTCCAAAGATCGCTCGGCTTTGGTCCGTGTGTGTGTCTCAGTTCCCCAATCCTCTGGATAGAGTGGGCCAAGTACTCACAAGTCTGCAACAGATGAGCCCTAAGGCTGTGTGAACTCGCCACGAGACCTCTGCAGCTCTGAACCGTCTCGTCGATAGCATCCTCTTGAGCGATAACATATCCGCCAGTGGGTGATCGTGGCATCCTCCTCCTCGATGGGCTCCGGTTGTAGCGAGTGTCTCTCGTGGGTGGTGACGAAACTTGTGCCATCCAACTCTCTGGGGTAGGTACGAGCAATCGCCTCATCGCCAGACGCGATGTCTCCTGAATCCCAGCGTCAAATGACAACCTCCTGGTGTGATACGGATCTGACGGCTCGCCCTCGCCCTATCCCGGCGTAAACCGTGATAGTGACATCGGGCAATATCAATCTGCCGATCCTGATAGTCCCTCGGTAGATCGGCTGTCATATCCACCAAGCAATGTGCATCATCGCCAAAGCTCCATGGCGTGCCCTCGAAAGGCTCACCAAAGAGTGGATCATCCTCATCGCCAAAGGACACTCACGTGAGACTCGGATATTTTAAACACAGCAAATATGTGTTAAGTTCAGCAAGGGTATGAAAGAAGAGAAGGGATAAGTCGAGATTGAATTATCATCTTGGCACATTTTAGCTTTTAGAAAATAGTTTTATCCTCACTCCGACCATTCTAACTAAGGGCCGATCCTACGATCGGTATGGCTCGATACCACCTCTGTCGGACCCGAATTTGCAAATCCGGACCCTCGTGTTTCAGCACTAGTCGAGATCACGCTAGTGCACAGTTTCAACATCGGTACATATCACAGACATATCCAACGAAATAATAAGTACTTTAATTAAATACTCAAACTAGTTGATTGACCTTATGGTCAAGTTACAAAGATCGCCTCGCAGGCGAAGGATTATTAAAATATTCAAATGCAATGAAATAAAATAAACTCGTGGCGCCAACCAATTTGCCACGAGTAATGGCCCAGGCTCGCTCCCTAGTTAAATCGGCTCCTCGATACTCCTCCTCTGAGCGGGGTTGCTTCTTCTTCAAGCTGAAGTTGTGTTGTTGTGGGGTGAGTACTTTGAGCACTCGGCAAGTCATGCCTGAGAATGCAATTCTAATATTCTACGTGCATGGCTTAGTACAAAGGATAGGCTATGGTTTATGTGCAGTACAGCATTCAAGAATAACAGTAATAATTTGCAAAGCAGTAAAACAGTAATAAGAATAGTAGCTTTCACAATATTTCAATTGTAAATCACATTTCCATCCTATGTCAAGTTCCTCATTACCAACCCAAGCATTTTCCATAAACAATTCATTTTCATGAAAATCTAACCCTTGACCGTAATCACGAAGCGATGCTCATTACAGTGAGCACGGCTATTCAATAGGTTGTACACTCTGCAGAGGTTATACACTTTACCCACAAGATACAGTCAAATACCACCAAGGCAAATAACCGTACGAAGCCTTTCCAAAGTTCCATCTAAACTCGATCTTGCCGCTAAGGTTTCAACTTTGGAGGGATGGTTACCACACCAGGGGCCCCCTCTTGTGCCATGTGAGTTCTCATTCCGCTTCTCGGGCCTCACACCACCACAGCAAGTACCAAAGAATAGATTTCCCGGTTTACTCAGCTAAGCCCGTCCCATTACGGAGCTTGTGGTTGTATGGAGGACTCAGTTCAAATGCTCGCAAGGTTAAGTCCTTAGGCGGCCGAGGCAAGACTAACCAAGTGTGATCTCAATTATCCAAAACCAATAAAACCAAATCGACCGCCAGATTGCCACTCTTGGCCCACGAAATAATCTTGCCATTTGCCCCAGTCTAAATCATTTTTCCCACCCCGGTTCTTTACCATTGCACCACGTGCCATCATCATCTCAATAACACATGTCTCATTCACAAAAACACGTTCCATATCTCATTAAGTCAATATTTGCTTTGGTATTCCAAAATCATGATATGTCCACGTGGCAGGGCTAAGCATACTACTTCGGTCTACTCAACCCATGTTGGCAAATTATTAATGTCCAACTATTAATCCATAACCTAGGGTGACAAAGGATATTCATGGCCTACAATTATATACGACAAGGTGGCATACAGCAAGTAGGTATTTAACTAGTCCCAAAATTTATTCAAAGTCATTTCTATCCAATTAGCATGCAATAGTTTAAATCAAAGTAATTTTTCTCTAATAGGTTCAACATGATCAAACACAACTTGCCTTCAAAAAGTGCTGGTTCTGGTTCCTGAGCTTGCTCCTGGGTCAGAACTTCTCCCTCGAAACCGTCGGGGACTTCAACGTCTACGCGTAACGTATGCACAAAACAATAAAATAAATAAACAGTAGACAAACAGTACTCAAAAATTCAATTAAAATTCATAAACAGAAAGATATCAATTTTACAAATTTATAGAAATTAGAATCACTCAAATCGGAGTTAAAACGCAAAAGTTATAAGCATTTGAAGTTTCAAAATACATTTTAAATCAATAAACCGAATTAAATAAACATTTTTCTTTTCGGAAAAATAATTATTACGTCATCCGTGACACGTGTCGCCACCAGAGAGTGACACGTGGCCTTGCTGACGTCAGCCCTGACCGGCTCCCGTGATGACGTCATTGTGACGTCAGCACGACTCGGCTATCTCACTGACAAGTGGGTCCCACCATGACGTCCAAGACGACGTCGGCGGTGGCGCCACGCCGCGGTGCGTCGGGCCGACGAGTGGGCCCGTCTGTCGGCGTCTCGTGTGAACGATTACGCAGTCACGGTGACATGTGGGTCCGCCTTGTCGGCGTCTCATGCGATGAGAGGTGCGGTGCCATCGACAGTGGGTCGCGTTGTCGGCGTCTCGTGCGCAATAACGGCGGCGTGGCAATCTGGCGACCCTCGGATTTGCATCTAACGGTGGAGAATTGAAGATGAAGTTCACTATTCCTAAGGCGGCGTGGGCTCACCTCACGATCGGATCTGGATCGTGCGGTGGCGGCTTCGTGAACCCGGCGGCGATCGCGGCGCAGATTCAACCGAGACGGAGATGAAGCGTAGCCGACGGCGTTTCCGTGGTCCTCCGGCGTGAAGAAGTGACCCTCCGACGCGGCTTGACGAGGTGAGTCCGGCGGTGGCACGGCGGCGGCGGAGAATGACCGCGGCGGCGAACGGCGCAAGAAACTCGGCGGTGACTTTGGGAACCGGCGAGGTCGCGTGGCGAGGCGGGCGTCTCGGCGGCGTGATGAGTACGGACGGATGCGGCGCGAGGTAAGGATCCCAACACGGTGGCGGCGCAATAAATAGTGCCCTCGGCTTCCGTGAAAGTCGCGAAACCGAGGCCCACACGGCGGCATGGCGGAATCCGACGAGGATTCGGGTTAGGCGGCGTGGCGCGATGAGCCGTCGGATCCGGATCGAGCAGCGGCGGAGTTAGGGTTTTTCGGGCAGGCCGCCTGATGTTCGCCCAACAACATTCACGGATTTTTAATCCTTTTTCGATTAAAAATAATTCTCAAAATTCAAATAATTCATTTGGGGCTTTAAAAATACTAGAAAAATTCTGGAAAAATTCCCAAAAATATTTTAAGACATTTGTGACTCAAATAAAATATTTTCAGCAAAACTTTATTTTAACTTTTCCATTATTTAATTAATTTGATAAATGGCTTCAAAATTCAAAATAAATTCAAATAAATCCAAATAAATCCAAATAAATTCCAGAAATTCCCAAAAATTCAAAATACCATTTAAATGCAATAAAAGCAAAAATTGGGGTGTTACACTTTGCTTCTTTTGCTGCTATATTCTCTGAGTTGTAAGATTTATGTTAATCGTTTCCGCTTAATAAATATAATGTATGGTTGTGATTCCAATTGTTGAAATGTGCGTACTAGCTACTGATCCAGGGACTAGTACTGTGTGCACATTAGAGTTCCATTTTTGCATTTTGTGTAAAAATGGGGGTTGTTACAACCTAGCCCTAACCGACGCCTTCTCTGGCCGAGCAGAACAGAGAGGAGCTCTGTTTTGCTCGGTTGTTATTTTCTTAGCGAGTTGCTGCCGAAAAATTGTATTAATATTTTTCTCGTATTTCTCTTCGAGGTGACATCTTTCCTAACCAAGCAGAACAGAGAGGAGCTCTGTTTTGCTCGGTAGTTATTATCTTGGTAAGTTGCTGCTGAAAAATTGTATTAAAATTTGTCTTGTATTTCTCTTCGAGGTTACTGATTTGATCTATGTTATATTTGTAGTTAAATTTTACTTTATAGATTGCTCTATATGTTGATAATTGCTGATTGTATGGTGCGAACATTTTAGGTCAGTAGTGCTCAAATTAAGATCTAGTTAAATTATTGAATAAATTATAATTCTTATCAATTTTAGTGATGTAGTGGATTTTAAGTAATGAAAATTGCTAGATGGATAATTATGCATAATTGTAATTATTTTAAATAATGAAAAATTGTTATATGGAATTTTAAATAGTAAAAATTGTTAGATGAATTATAAATAATGAGAATTGCTAGTTGAATATTTAAATAATGAAAAATGGTAGATGGATTTTCCAACAATGAAAGTTGCAAGACACATAATTATTTAGAAATATATCCTTATATTCAATTATATGCTTATTTGATGTATATTAATTTAATTTAATAGTGCTACATAACAAAATGAAATGAATAAATCTTCTAAATAATTAAAAATGATAGATGGATATTTAAATAGTGAAAAAGTTTTGATGTATTTTAATATAGGCAAAATTGCTAGATGTATTTTTAAATCTAATCATTTACAATTATATTGTTATTTACAGTTATATGCTTATAATGTGTTTATCGTTTTAATTAATTAGCACTACATGATTAATGTAAAGAATAAATTATTTTAGTATCGTTTATTGATATATTGAAATGTAGTTTGATATAATTAACTGTAGATGGACCGAAGGTGGATGTATAACACAGACCGTCGTGGTCTAGAGTTCTTTAGTGGTGTGACTTGTTTTCTGAATGCGGCTGCGGCACAAAGTCGAAGAATCTGGAGGACTATATGTGTTGTCTATATGTTGATTGCAAAAATGAGAAGCTGTTTTCTAATATAGAGTCAATGCGTGCACACTTGCCTCAAAGGGATTTCAAGGCTGGCTATACCTGTTGAACCGAGCATGGTGAAGATGATATTGTACATGAAGGGCAACACATTGATGAAGATGACAGAAACAACGATATGACGGCGGTGGAAGATACGTTCGTTGATAGCCACGAAGATGATCTAGATCAAATGTTGCGTGATGGGGAGGGGGACTTCATGAGTGAAAGGGAGATTCAAAAGTTCCAGCGTATGGTAGAGGACTCTACAATGCCAATGTACCCGGGCTACAAGGAGGAGTACAAAAAGCTACATACTTTGCTTTCACTACTGCAGTTGAAGACAAGCAATGGTTGGTCTGATATGAGCTTTACTGAGCTGTTATGTCTCTTGGGGGACTTGCTTCCAGAGGGTAACGTGTTGCCTGCAACTACGTACCAAGCCAAGCAGGTTGTCTGCCCATTGGGACTAGAAGTACAAAGAATACACGTATGTCCAAACGATTGCATATTGTATCGCAATGAGTTTGTAGACTTAGATGCTTGTGTTGTTTGCAAAGCAAAGCGGTATAAGGGCAACGATGATGATATCAAGAACGATAATGTCGGGGTGAAGCGTAAGAAGAAGGGGATTTTTGTGTTGTTTCCAAAGATACTCTATTTGCAAAATGTAGGCTTTGCTATTCTTTTCCCATTCTTAAGATTCTATTCTTACCCCTACCTTCATTTTGATTTGTAAATAAATTCCCCTTATCTTAAAAAGAAATTCTCGCCCCTGGTTTATCTCCGTTGTTGCTTCTGAAGATGTCCGAGACATGTCACTGTCATCCTTCATGACAACCAATGAAGACTACAATGTATGTGCCAACATCTCAAGGAAGTCAGACAACACTTCACTAATCTCAACAAAACAGAAGTACAACTTGAAGACCCTACTTCATGAAGAAATAGCATCACCCAACCAAAAAAAGGCAGAAGATTAGAATATATTACGATCTACCTTAAGATAAGAACCCTTACGCGTAGCATATAACTCTGCTCTAGTTATATAGAGCAACATAGGTTGTTGTTATGTCTGGCTACTTGAAATTGGTTTTTATTCTGAATGTCAGGACTGATTATGTGCGAACTTAACCTCTAGGTTAAAGTTTCACAATAAATTGTCCTTATGTGTGAATATGGAAGACTCAACCCATAGGATAAACAAGAAATTATAAAATAGTTTATCTCTTCTCTCTATAGAACTTCTGAGCTTATCTCCTCTTCATAGAAATTCTCACCTGTGTAACCATTATGGTTATTAACCTTTCTCAAAAATAAAACCTCATCGGGACTAGTAATATAGTCTCCATTAATACTTCTAGCTTTACTGAAACCACACCACCCATATATAAACCAAGTTTAAGATCTCACCATATTTGTAACACCAAACTAGCTTATGCTGCTTTAGGCTAGTTAAAACTTAATGTTCCAATAATAATTTCTAACCAAGTCTCAAAACTCACCTCGCTGCTTATCTAGATTATATACCATGAAAATGAGTTGGAACCAGAATGGTTATATTCTTCTGAACAAAAGCCTTCGAATGGATGTTAAAAATGGAAACTAGAAAAATTGGAAACCCTACTTCTCTAAAAAGAAATATAAAAAGAGTAGCATTAGTTATACATATACTCTTTTCCCATCTATAGAAATTTAATCTTCTTATCTGTATACTCATTTCCCCCTGTGTAGAATTTTCTTCTACACTTCTAAGTTATTTTTTCTAGAAGTATTTCTCTCCTTACCTTGTGGCGAAATGAAAACCACCAACAAATCCTTTTAAAAATAATTCCGGGAACAAGACAACATTGTTGTGACGTCTACATCAACAACTTCAAGAAGACAGAGGTAACGAAGCATCATAACCTCTCCGACTTCATCGAAGCCTGGGAATGCCGACATCAATAAGTAGTGCAAAAGATAAAAGAAGACTTGTCTCTGAATAGCCTACTTTGGAAGATAGCATTATACAACTACACATTATTCTAGCTATGTAGTAAACTTTTTGTGCAGAAATACGTATGGTACCACCAGTAAAAGAAAAACCATAGATACCCTTCCTATGTATTAAGTTAAATATATACATATTACTTCTGTGTTATTGAAATTCTGTTGTCTATCTTTTGTATTTCTTTCGGGTTACTCTCATGAATGTTGAACCACTAGGTTGAAATTTACGATGTGTCAACCCTACTTAATAAGAATTTTTAATTAAAAAGATTTTAAAGAATGAAACATTGCCTTATAAACCAAGCCAAAACCCACTTAGTCCGTATAGAAACCTTTCCTAAAATAATATTTTAATGAACGGAACGTTGCCTTGTAACCCAACAAAGCCTCATCTAAATAACTTTACCCTAGTAAGTATTGTTGCAGAATGCCTGCGACACAATTCGTTAATACATCTACTAAAAGTAATGAGTAATAAAATCTTTAGCCTTTGTAATCAGCCTTCGGCTCACCCCAAATAAATTTGGTTGAAATGCGTCCTTTCATTCATCCCAAATATTTTAACATACTCTGTATCTCTCTTTAAAATAACTTATTCTTGCTAATGACTCTTGGTATAAATTGCTAACACTCCTCATCTAATTCGTGAAACCCCGCAAGAAACTCAACTGCCAAGAAATGATAATCCTATCCAAGTTCAACCAAATCCTTTGTATTTAGCTAAAGCACTTTCTTTTCAACATAGTAATCGTCATAACTCTCCACTTTCTCAAGGCTCGCAAAAATCCAAACCAAGAAAAACGATTATCAAGAATCTCTAACCATGATGCAAACGCTCGCCATAATTGAACAAAATCACCAAACGCACAACCCTCTTCTCTAGAAACTAATGAAGAACAATTCTAACTTGACGCAGCTTTCATCAAAAAGAAAATGGTTCAAATTAGAAATCTACTCTTATACCTTATTCGATAACTAAGGCCTATTCTTTGAAATGTTGTTAACCCAATCGATTTGAAGATCATGCTCGCACTTGCTAGGGAGAAATGAGACATACTACTAATGAGAATGAAATCAATTGCTCCGGCTGTGAAGGAAATTATTCTCCTGAAAACGTCCTATAAGTAATACCATTTGTTACCTTTGCAAAAGTCGAGATCATTGCCCGTCGCAATGCCCCCTTGATTCATTAATCACCACTGCAGTTCAGCCTCAACAAATGAAATTCCAATCCTTGGTTGCTCAAGATTTAGTTATTGGAAAAAAAAAATTAGTTGTATAGGAAATATTGCTTAAGGAATTAAAGAAACAATACTTGACCCTAACTACCTTCACTAAGAAAGTAGTAAATGGTAATCTCCAATGGCATGTTTCCTGTCTGATAAAGAAAATCATTGGGCCAAAGTGTATCCTAAGAAGCAACAGGCTAAGATTTACAAGGAAAATAATATTAAGCATACCATTGTACCTAGCAAAACACCATGAGAAAAGCGTGAATACTTCAACTGTCACAAAAAAAACCATCTGTCTACAAGTTGGACATATGTCTCTTACAGTTGCAGACATACCAAAAGTTACGTCAGTCAAGTTTATAACTCCGAGGGTAGAAGAAATAAAATGTGAAGTAGTTAGCTTGAAGGATCAAATAAAGAAAAGGCGCTTGAGCAAGAACACTTGTCCCTAGAAGAATTCTACTCAACTTTATTCTCAATCTCAATCATCATCTGTTCATCCCTCCAGCAACACCAATGAATAATTGTCTAGTACTAAAAATCAGAAAGTCAATATTATTTCCTTTTATTGTAAATGCGGACATTATACCAACAGTTGCCTAAAGCAAAAAGCAAATTCCATCGCATTCTCAACCCCGAGAAACTACACAACAATCTCCAGGGCGACCTCAAGAATGTGAAGACAAACAATTCCTTAGACATATATCAATCCAACTCAAAATGTCAATCCAGTCATTCATGGCATTTACCTACAAGCTTATGACCTACCAGGCGTAGTACTAGGTACGATACTTATGTAATTGAACCCTACCAGGATTCAAGTTTAACTCTATGGTCAACTCTTTGATCGTAGTCACTTCCTGATCATCTATTTTATATCATCAACAAACAACCTTTCTGTTGTTTCGAATAAGATAGATAACGTCATCTGCCTTAACCGAGAAGAACTTGAATACTTCGCCAACACATACCCAAAAAGAGTTTTAATTCATCTCGACAAGAAAAACATCAATAATTTCCAAGCTATTTCAAAAACTTAGAAAACATCAAGTACTCAGAACAACCCCTGCCTCGATATCAGGCTCTGAACGTAAACATATTCCTTATATGGTTGTAATCGACTCTTAATATGGTATTAAGTATGTCTTTTGTATATTCAAATCCTACAATCAATCTTTTGATCCTGTACATTTTATTTCTTTATAGTTGGCAAATCCAAAGAAAATCAAAACTCTCTATCTGCTAAAATAATCAAACAAATCAAATCATCAGGATCATCTTATATTCCTTCTATCTCAACCCAATACTTGAATTATCTCTACCATGTTTTCAATTTAAAGTCAACCCGAAATGACATTTATGCTCAGCTCATTTCATCAACTGATGTTGAATTATACAGATCAACCATTGTATTAAAATACCTTTCTTGATATTAAACATTCGGTTTTTCCCAAATGAATCTAATGACAATGCAACCTTTCCTTCGCCTCAAAAGATTCTACATATACCACATGCCACTCTATAAATTAGCTTATCCTTGTTAAACAATACTAATTATACAATCAAAATAGATACGTAGAAAATATTAGTATCTCTCATCTGCTTACCTAAAACTCAAATAGAATTCTTCTCTATTTCTGACACATCGACTTGGAATCACGAGATGAAGATCCAGTAAAGCAACAACAATAAAGACGAAGTGTCAACAAGAACGACAAAGTCATCTCCGCGAAAGAATTCCTAAATCTATCTCGTCCTCGAGAATTGTAAGGTTCGTGGTATTCACTGTTTCCGAATCCGAGGTAACCTGGCGCCACGATATATTAGACCATATGGTATCATTTAGAAGATGAGAGAAAAGGCATATAAATTAGAGATGTCATCTTAGATCCAGTGTTCATAATGTCTTCGTCTTCCTTCTGAGCTCATCTAGCTAGACGAAATCGATCTACAACCTGATTTAACTTATCGAGAGCATCCGACTAGAATCTTAAAAGAAGTTGAACGCCACACTCGTAATAAATTCCACAAGATGTTCAAGGTTCAAGGGAGTAATCAATTTGAAGTAAAAGAAACTGGGGAACGAGAAGACCGACTCAAGGAGGAGTTTCTTGACTTCTTTTAGAAATAATTTTCTTTAGACCCGCCAAATCTCGAGGTCGAGATTTCTGTAAGGGGGGTAGATCTGTAACAGCCCAAAAGTTAAGAACAGTAAAAATATAATATTTAAATTTTATTGAGAATATTTCTGGAATTTCTGAATATTGTTTGCTTTATTTGAATTCTCTTGGATTTTTGTGTTGCAAGAAAAATCAAACAAAAGGGAAATAAAGAATGAAAAAGAGAAAAAGGCAAAAATGTAAATAGTAAAAATTTAGAAAATTGCCATGAGAACCCTGGCCATGCAAGTAAACCCTTTTAGCCAGCAAATGAAATTTTATGCATAAAGAAAAGAAGAGATAAAATGAAAAGACAACTTTTAAATCAAAACAATGCATTGTCAGAATTTATAAAATATTTTTTAGTCCAAATGGAGATATAAAAATTATCATGAAAACCTAAATGTAATATATATCTTTGGTAAAAATATTATAAATTAATAATGTGGTTTAGGACTTTTCCAAATTTAAAAACAGAAACCCTGAAAATCTAGAAATTACCATGTCAGAATTTTTATAAAATAATGGAACTATATTTTGGCTTGAAAATTTTACAGAAGCATTCTAATATCAAATAAATTTGAAAAAAAAATTTCAAAAATAATAGACTTCAATTTGTCTCAATGAAAAATCAAAATCCAAAACAAAATTTAGGAGAAGTCACTGTTGTAAGAATATTAATAATTTTTCGGTAAGCCATTTTAACCTCATAATTTTACCAAAATTTAGGAGAAGTCACTGTTGTAAGTTTGAAATGTGAACTTGATTTGAATTTCCATCTTTCTGAATTTTCTTGCATGATTGAATTTCTTCAGCTTTGGCATTTGCAAAAAAATTTAAAAGCATTAAAAATTGTAAAATGGTAAAAGTAAGAAAGTAAAAGTAAAACATCAACAAAAATAATATTAAAATTTCAGAGCATCCCAGATCTCTCCAGAACCAAATCATGCTGTTTAAGATAATCTGGATAATTAAAATAAAAAGGAAACATGTGATAATTATGAGACAAGAAATCTGAATTGAAGCCATTTCAGATTTTTGTAGCAGTATCCAGATCTTACCTCAAGTTGATATTTTTACCATTCCGTCCTAAGACCTATATCTACCTCTGGTAAAAATATCAAGAATAAAAACTTAAATATGGATCATTTATATATTCAAAAACAGAAAACAAATAAATCTGTAAATAGCAATGTCAGAATTCTTATAATTTAAATATAAAATATAAAATTCTTAAAATTTTAAATAAAATTATTATCTCAAATTCATTTTAAAAACAAATTTTCAAAAATAAATAAATTCATTTGGACACTTTATTAAATCAAAAATAGAATTAGAATTTCTGTACATTATTTATTGTCAGAATTTTAATAAAATATACACAATTCCTTTTTATCTGAAAATTCACATGGATCTTCAACTGCACCTGACCAACCTTTGCAAAAATTATTGTAAAATCTTGAGTCGGTTTGGCAATTCAAATAAGCAGATCAAACCGACCCTTACCCTCCCTTTTACTTGTTCCAATCTTGACCGTTGGATCGCCACATCAAGCATCCAGTCGCCCACCTATTCCCTTTCTTCTTCCTCCCTCACCTCTCTCTCTGCGCATAGAAAAGATCGGCAGAGGCACCGCCTTTCTCCTTTGTCTTCACCGCGCGCAACCCGACCACAGATGCTCATCCGTCGCCGCTCCGCCATGCTTCGCCAGTATTGCGACCCGAGAGACGAAGAATCTCGCGTGTTCCTCCGCCGCAAATCACCTTCGTTGATCGATGCCACGGCAACGACTCGACCCGATTTGGCTGCCACGACATAGCGATAGACAATCGCTGCGCCTACGCGCTGCGTCCTCGCTAGAAACATTGCCACGGTAGTCTGCTGGGCTAAAAGGATCCTCGCCACAACGAAGTGTCTCGCGTGCTCATCTCACCAAAGCGTCTCCTGCGCCAAACCATCCCTATCCCTATATAAACCCAACGCGTACACCCACGGCCACCGAGGTCCCTAGTTCCTCACCCCGTCCTCTCATCGCAGGAATAGCCTTCATCTTCCCCAAGTCCGGTGAGGACCGGTAAAAAGGAGAAAGTTGATTCGCGCTCTCCGGTGAACCTCCACTCCAATCCATCGGTGTGAAGACTTCGGCGGCACCTAGGACCGATCCCCAACCCCAATTGGAAGCCTTCTTCTCCGTGAGCCACCGCACCGAAGCTCCTTTTCCGTCGCCGCACCTTGACGGTGAGACCCTCTTCGCATGCTTTTTCTTCAATCTAAGCGCCAAAGCGGAACCCCTCTACCCTTGATGCTTAAACCGGTGTTAATGGAACTCGAGAAGCCACGAAATCATAGTTCCACCATCCGGCCATGGCCTCCGCCGCCGAAGCTCGACGGCGCCGACTCGACCTCACCCCAGAATCGACAACGGGTCCCACAGGTGCGCGCATGTCTTTGGTTCCCATGGTGGTACCGAGGCGCCATGGTTCGCCGTCGTTTGTCGCGCGGCGAGCCGTGAATCCTGAGCCCTGTTCTCTGTCGCTGCCGTGTGGGCCAGGATTGTCGAGCCACAATCGAACCAGCCCAAAAATGGAAAGCGTCTTTCAGTTGAAAACGTAATTTCCAAAAATGGCATATTTTTCAATTTCCAGTATTTAGTAGACTTTGCTGATTTAAAATGCTTGTAACTATTGAACCATAAGTCGAAATTTAATGAAATAAATTTCTAAATTCGTGTAAAATCTTGAGGAATCAGAATATCCAAAAATATTTAAAATTTCAACTCTGTTTTGAAATTTTAATATTAATTAAATAGAAAATTCAAATATGTCATTCATGGAATTTGTGCAAATGAACTTCAAATTAGCTAAAACCAATTTTGTTAGAATCTTTATTATTTTAGGAACCTGGATATGTAAAAATATATGAAGTTCACTATGAAAAATGTACAAGTTATAATACAAAGAACAATAAAACATTATTAAAAATATACATAATTCAACATTAAATTGTGAGTATGAGTTTTATAATTTTGTATTGCTGAAATTATGCTTATAACCAATATTATAAGGAATCTCATATCACTGTTAATAAATAAAAATGTGATTTCATGTACAAATATATGAAACGACAGTCATACATGAATATATATTAAAGAACATATGAAACCTTCAATAATTTAAATCAAGATCCATGTATGTTGTATGAAAATATTTTATTTGGATCTTTCTCTTTGCCTTATTAAGACTTGCTTCTTGCTATGTTGTTATTCTTGGACGGCGTGTAGAATCCGACGTTATTAATCTCGTCATCGACAACGTCGACTGCGACTACGACTTCGTCGTAAACAGCAAATAAGCAAGGCAAGCACCTCATTTGACCATGTTGATCCCAATTTTATAAATGTTTTCATCAAATGTTTTGATCGCATGCGTATATTCATTAAACTCTGCTATATTGTGGGTAATGGTAGTTATACCTGTTGATTCCTGAAACCTCCTTGATATAACTGAATTTGTGAACCTTGATACCTTATAATCATGGTTAGACAATATATGATGTCAATCTGGGTATACATGATGTTGCTTAGCCATGCTTTAGACTTAGTATACATCGTATTGAGACATTGATTAAATGATATGCTGAGACATGATGATGATTCTTAGACATGTTGAGACATGATGATGATTTTTGGTTATTTTAATTAAAAATGAAAATAAAATTATAATATTGATGCGGGCAATTATTGGCAATAGCCTAGTGTGCATGGATTTGCACGTAGTGTAGGGGGAGATTATTCCCCGTGTCGCATTAAGGACCGAACTATGGGTTGTTTTCAGGCCAAGATAACCGTACAACCACAAAATCTTGGTATGGGACAGTCTTAACCTATTAAGTTCCTTAATACTAGCTTTGCACATTGGTAGGCTGGAGACAGTGATGTATGCCTTGCTATGAGGAGGAATGTGTGTAGGCGGGGTTTACTGCCTGTGGTGTAAACGGCAGGGTTCACTGCCTGTGTTATGGTGTGAATGACGGGGTTTACTGTCATGTCTTGGGTGTGTATTCCTACCATTGTAACAAGGGATTACATTATTGAGCTGGTGCAAAGTTAGGATTAAGAAATGTAACGGTTATGTTATGATCGCCTTGCCGACATATATACCAAAGGAAGTGTGTCGAATGGCCTAGCAAAAGGGGTTTATCATTTCTTGTGGGTAAAGTTGTACAACTCTGCAGAGTAAAAACTAATTGATTAGCCGCGCCCGCGGTCATGGGCACTTGGTAAAGTTATCACATAGTTAGCCGTTTTATTTTACAAAATGTGGATTCTGGTATATGCTGTCAAGCATCATGATTTGGATTGGATATCCTTGTTGAAAAGGAATTATTTCAGATTGACATGTGTTGTCAATGATTGATTCATGGAGATGATCAAAGGAACTGAGGTTCGTGAAATTTACTGTTTTATACTTATATATATTAAACTGCTTTTATTTAAATTCCGTTTATATTCTACAATTCAGTAAATTCTTCTGCAAACTAGCTTTCTGCAAATTAACCATTAAAGCCTTTCCTTTGAAATGGTCTGCATGTATTATAGGATTTGAAAAAGTCTTGCTGAGTACGCAAGTACTCACCCTTGCTTATTCGTGGTTTTTAGGTGAAGAATCAGAATAGCTCGATGAAATTTACTTGACGCGGGATTCGGGAATGTTAACGAGTATTTCTAGGGATTATGCCTTGTCAGTTGCCTGAGGGATTGGATGGGCACACTACAAGACTCTTGATTCTTTCCACTGTATTACTCTGAATTGTAAGATTTTATTGTACGAATTACCATTAATATTTGTAATAAAGAGTATGGACGTGATATCAATTGTTGTAAATGTGCGTACTAGCTACTGATCCAGGGACTAGTACTGTGTGCACATGAGATTTCCATTTTTGCATTTTATGTAAAAATGGGGTCGCATCTGATTGGTATCGAGTCTGATCGATCGCAGGATAAACCCTAGAAAGGTCGTTAGCATTAGAATAAAATAAATTCAAAGCACTATTTTCAAAAGTTACTATATTTGCAAAATATAGTTGTTGCTATTCTTTCCTCATTCCTAAGATTCTTAGTCTTACCCCTACTTTCATTTTGGTTTGTAAAACAAATTTCTCTTTCCTTAAAACAATTCTCGTGTATAGTTTATCTTCGCGGTTACTTCTGAAGACGTCCAAGATATGTCGCCATCATTCTTCATGCCAATCAAGGAAGACTACAACGTCGATGCTAACAACCTCAAGAAGACAGACATTAGTCTTGCTACCCCCGACAAGGCAAAAGTAAAGCCTGAAGATTCTATTTCATGAAGAGCTGGTATTATCCAACAGTACAATGCGGAAGATTAAGAGTATAATAGGTTCTTCGTTAGGAAAGGAACCCTATGCATAGCCTTATTATTTCGCTTTAGCTGCATAAAGCATTCTTATGTAGTGTTTATGTCTTGCTCTTTGCAATTGGTTTTTAATTTCTTGTTCGGGCAAATTTACGTGTGAACTTAACCTTTAGGTTAAAGTTTCACGATGAGTTGCCTTATGTATGAATTCAGAAACCTCAACCTGTAGGATTAAAAGGAAAAATTTATAATATAGTTTCTCTTCTTTCTATAGAATTTCTCACAAACTTATCTTTTCTCTCCGTAGAATTTCTTACCTACATATTCTTCTAATCCCTAATCTTTCTCAAAAGTCAGTCCCATTAAAATTAATATAATAGCATAGCAACGTAGGATTAGTCCAAGCTTTGGGCAAATACTATTATCAGAATTGCGCAGCAGAAGCGTGGAGAATTTACGTTTTCAAGATGGAAAGTCTCCGAAGACCCTGACGACGCCATGTCGCTCCATGAAGAATGAAGAATCGGTATCGTTAGATAGAAAAATGAAAACATTAGAATAGGTTAGTTGTTGAATTAAAATTTACACCTCCTTATTTGCATTGTGTGAAATCTTTTGCATTGTTCGACTTTTGTTGTATTGCTTTTTGTATTGTTTCTTGGGTTACTCTCGTGAATGGTTAACCCTTAGGTTGAAATTCACGATGCGATAACCCCGAATTAATAAGAAAATATAATTAAGAAAATTTTAAAGAACGAAATGTTGCCTTGCAACTGACCAGCAATTGCCTAATCCATGTAAACTATTCATAAGATAATATTTTACGAAACAAAGATAACTCTGAACTAAACCATTCTCATATGCTTATCTCGTCTTCTCTATTCTATAAAATTTTGAATAATAGAAATATTTTTGATGAATTGGAAGTCACCTAATAACCAAACCAATTCTTATCTTACCTCCTGCTACCTTTACCTATCTACCCATTCATCAGCAATTCCAAAAATCAAGTTCCTTGATCTTAGCCACTCCTTAATGATCAATTTTGTAACATCAGTAAAGAACCCTTGGTTGTTCCTAAAGAAGACAAATCACGTCACCTACATCAACCATGAAGAACTTGGATACTTTGCCAACATCTGATCAAGAAGAAGTCTACTCCACTACGTCATCTTCAAGAAAGTCAGCACAAGACCTCAAGCCATCTCAAGAACTTAAAAGACATCTGTTCCCAGAACAACACCAACCTTGACATCAACCTTTGAACATAAACATCCTTGACATGAATTTGCACCTCACCCTTATCATGGTATTGAATACATTCCTTGTGTATTCAATTATTGCAATCAATCCTTTTTGACTTTGAGTAATCCATTTATTCATAGTTATTTACCAAGATGATTAAAACTAATCCAATCGTCAGAACCATCCAATAACCTCCTGCCGTCCCTTGACCTGGCCAATCGAACTGTAACAGCCCTATAAATTCAAAAATAAAGAAAAATTAAGATTTTATATTTGAAAATGGAAATGAATTAAAAGTCTAATTGAAATTAGGATTTTGATCTAAAACAAAATTCTTTCCTCATTTCTTCCGTTACAAACTTAATGAAAAGAAAGATTTTTAAATTAAGATTGTCATTCTCAAAACAAAAGAGATATCAAAATGAGTTTGAAATGTGAAATTGATTTGAATTTCCATCTTTCTGAATTTTCTTGCATGATTGAATTTCTTGAGCTTTGGCATTTGCAAAAAAATTTGCATTAAAAATAGTAAAATGGTAAAAGTAAGAAAGTAAAAGTAAAACATCAACAAAAATAATATTAAAATTTCAGAGCATCCCAGATCTCTCCAGAACCAACTCATGCTGTTTAAGATAATCTGGATAATTAAAATAAAAAGGAAACATGTGATAATTATGAGACAAGAAATCTGAATTGAAGCCATGTCAGATTTTTGTAGCAGTATCCAGATCTTACCTCAAGTTGATATTTTTACCATTCCGTCCTAAGACCTATATCTACCTCTGGTAAAAATATCAAGAATAAAAACTTACATATGGATCATTTATATATTCAAAAACAGAAAACAAATAAATCTGTAAATAGCAATGTCAGAATTCTTATAATTTAAATATAAAATATAAAATTCTGAAAATTTTACATAAGCATTATAATCTCAAATTCATTTTAAAAACAAATTTTCAAAAATAAATAAGTTCATTTGGAAACTTTAGTAAATCAAAAATAGAATTAGAATTTCTGTACATTATTTATTGTCAGAATTTTAATAAAATATACACAATTCCTTTTTATCTGAAAATTCACATGGATATTCACCTGCACCTGACCAACCTTTGTAAAAATTATTGTAAAATCTTGAGTCGGTTTGGCAATTCAAATAAGCAGATCAAACCGACCCTTACCCTCCCTTTTGCGTTGTTCCAATCTTGACCGTCGGATCGCTACCTGTCAAGCATCCAGTACGCCCACCTATTCCCCTTTCTTCTTCCTCCCCTCACCTCTCTCTCCTGCGCATAGAAAAGATCGGCAGAGGCACCACCTTTCTCCTTTGTCTTCACCCGCGCCGCAACTTCAGCCACAGATGCTCATCCACGTCGCCGCTACCGCCATACCTTTGCCAGTATTGCGACCCGAGAGACGAAGAATCTCGCGTGTTCCTCCGCCGCAAATCGCTTTCGTTGACTGATGCCACGGCAACGACTCGACCCGATTTGGCTGCCACGGCATAGCGATAGACAATCGCTGCGCCGCCTGCGTCCTCGCTAGAAACATTGCCACGGTAGCTGCTTTGGGCTAAAGGATCTGCCGCCAGAACGAAGTGTCTCGCGTGCTCATCTCGCCAAAGCGTCTCCTGCGCCAAACCATCCCTATCCCTATATAAACCCAACGCGCACACCCATGGCTAGCCCGAGGTCCTGGTTCCTCACCCCGTCCCTCTCTTTGCGCGGAATAGCCTTCATCTTCCCCAAGTCCGGTGAGGACCAAGAAAAGGAGAAAGTTGATTCGCGCTCTCGGTGAACCTCCACTCCAATCCATCGGTGTGAAGACTTCGACGGCACCTAGGACCGATCCCCAACCCCAATTGGAAGCCTTCTTCTCCGTGAGCCACCGACCGAAGCTCCCTTTTCCGCCGCAGACCATGCGGTGAGACCCTCTTCGCATGCTTTTTCTTCAATCTAAGCGCCAAAACGGAACCCCTCTACCCCTTGATGCTTAAACCGGTGTTAATGGAACTCGAGAAGCCTTGAAATCGTAGTTCCACCGTCCGCCATGGCCTCCGCCGCCCGACCTCGACGGTAGCGCCGACTCGACCTCGCCAGAATCGACAACCGGGTCCCCTGGTGCGACGCATGTTTGGTTCCCATGGTGGTCTTGGGAGCGCCATTCGCCGTCGTTTGCAGCCATGAGCCGTGAATCACTGAGCCTGTTCTCTGTCGCTGCCGTGCGGGCAGGATTGTCGAGCCACATCGAACCAGCCCAAAAATGGAAAGCGTCTTTCCAGATTGAAAACATAATTTCCAAAAATGGCATATTTTTCAATTTCCAGTATTTAGTAGACTTTGCTGATTTAAAATGCTTGTAACTATTGAACCACAAGTCAAAATTTAATGAAATAAATTTCTAAATTCGTGTAAAATCTTGAGGAATCAGAATATTCAAAAATATTTAAAATTTCAACTCTGTTTTGAAATTTTAATATTAATTTAAATAGAAAATTCAAATATGTCATTCATGGAATTTGTGTAAATGAACTTCAAATTAGCTAAAACCAATTTCATTAGAATCTTTATTATTTTAGGAACCTGGATATGTAAAAATATATGAAGTTCACTATGAAAAATGTACAAGTTATAATACAAAGAACAATAAAACATTATTAAAAATATACATAATTCAACATTAAATTGTGAGTATGAGTTTTATAATTTTGTATTGCTGAAATTATGCTTATAACCAATATTATAAGGAATCTCATATCACTTTGTTAATAAATAAAATGTGATTTCATGTACAAATATATGAAATGACAGTCATACATGAATATATATTAAAGAACATATGAAACCTTCAATAATTTAAATCAAGATCCATGTATGTTGTATGAAAATATTTTATTTGGATCTTTCTCTTTGCCTTATTAAGACTTGCTTCTTGCTATGTTGTTATTCTTGGACGGCGTGTAGAATCCGACGTTATTAATCTCGTCATCGACAATGTCGACTGCGACTACGACTTCGTCGTAAACAGCAAATAAGCAAGGCAAGCACCTCATTTGACCATGTTGATCCCAGTTTTAAAAATGTTTTCATCAAATGTTTTGATCGCATGCGTATATTCATTAAACTCTGCTATATTGTGGGTAATGGCAGTTATACCTGTTGATTCCTGAAACCTCCTTGATATAACTGAATTTGTGAACCTTGATACCTTAGAATCATGGTTAGACAATATATGATGTCGATCTGGGTATACATGATGTTGCTTAGCCATGCTTTAGACTTAGTATACATCGTATTGAGACACTGATTAAATGATATGCTGAGACATGATGATGATTCTTAGACATGTTGAGACATGATGATGATTTTTGGTTATTTTAATTAAAAATGAAAATAAAATTATAATATTGATGCGGGCAATTATTGGCAATAGCCTGGTGTGCATGGATTTGCACGTAGTGTAGGGGGAGATTATTCCCCGTGTCGCATTAAGGACCGAACTATGGGTTGTTTTCAGGCCAAGATAACCGTACAACCACAAGTACTAGTATGGGACAGTCTTAACCTATTAAGTTCCTTAATACTAGCTTTGCACATTGGTAGGATGGAGACAGTGATGTATGCCTTGCTATGAGGAGGAATGTGTGTAGGCGGGGTTTCTTGCTGTGGTGTATGTGGCAGGTTCTTTACTGTGTTATGGTGTGAATGACGGGGTTTACTGTCATGTCTTGGGTGTGTATTCCTACCATTGTAACAAGGGATTACATTATTGAGCTGGTGCAAAGTTAGGATTAAGAAATGTAACGGTTATGTTATGATCGCCTTGCCGACATATATACCAAAGGAAGTGTGTCGAATGGCCTAGCAAAAGGGGTTGATCATTTCTTGTGGATAAAGCTGTACAACTCTGCAGAGTAAAAACTAATTGATTAGCCACGCCCGCGGTCATGGGCACTTGGTAAAGTCATCACATAGTTAGCCGTTTTATTTTACAAAATGTGGATTCTAGTATATGCTGTCAAGCATCATAATTTGGATTGGATATCCTTGTTGAAAAGGAATTATTTCAGATTGACATGTGTTGTCAATGATTGATTCATGGAGATGATCAAAGGAACTGAGGTTCGTGAAATTTACTGTTTTATACTTATATATATTAAACTGCTTTTATTTAAATTCCGTTTATATTCTACAATTCAGTAAATTCTTCTGCAAACTAGCTTTCTGCAAATTAACCATTAAAGCCTTTCCTTTGAAATGGCCTGCATGTATTATAGGATTTGAAAAAGTCTTGCTGAGTACGCAAGTACTCACCCTTGCTTATTCGTGGTTTTTAGGTGAAGAATCAGAATAGCTCGACGAAATTTACTGTAATACCGTAAATATTCTTTGCAAGGGTTTTTGCCAGAAATGTTTTCATTTTCTTGATTCAAGGATTTCTTCTGGAGAAAAGTTTTGTCGCTCGCAGTTTATTAAAGGTTTTGAGTTTTTCCGTGAAATATTTATCGGAATGGTTGTTTTCTCCGAGCCGTTTAGTTCTGCGGCAAGTTACTTATCCTGTCATTTGTCTTATCGCGCCAAGAATTAAATTTTTGGGTCGCGCTTTTGGTTAAAAGTCGGTTTTTTGTTTTAGGAGGGGTTGTTTGGGAATTTCCCCCTCACCTAACCTCTCTCTCTTGTATTTGTGGCTGTCATTGCTTGGATGGGGGGGGCCGACTTCCTTTTTTTTGTGTTGCTGGCCGATCCATTCCAGGGGGCTTGCTGCTCTCCCTGGCCTCCTCCTCATCCTGGCGCCAGCCCTGCCTCCTCCTCATCCTGGCGCCTACTCCCCCAGCCGAGCCCTCCCTGGTACCTGCTCTCCCTGGCCTCCTCCTCTCCAGGGCAGCAAGCAGCGCATCGAAAGCAGCAGCAGCAGCAGCAGAGCTTGGAGCAGCAGCTCGGCCTGGCCCTCCCCCTGCCGGCGGCGAACTCCTCCCCGTCCGGCGACCCCTCCCTGCGCCTCCTCTCTGGCAGCAGCGCCTGCAGCTCTCCCCACCTCCTTTCCTTCATGTGTGAGGATTTGAGGTGAAAACCCTAGGTCTTTGGGGGATTTTATTTGCTTGCATGTAGGGTGTTTGTGTGAATGCCTAGCTGAGATTCATGGTTTTGAGATGTTGGAGGTTGGGGAAATGGAGAGACTAGAGTGAATGAGAAAGTTCTGTTTGGACAGATTTTCGTCCTTGGTTAGAGCTGCTAATGGAAAATTCTACAAGCATTTCCTGGAAGTTTGGCTATAACAAATGTTGTAGATAATTGAATTACCTTTCAATAGAGACCAAAATTGCTAAGTTTCGTTTAGCCGTTTGATAGTTATGGCTATTTTACCGAGTTCTGTCCAATTCTTGTCGCGATTAGTTCAGTCTGTGTTCTTCTGCAGATTAGAGCATCGTAGAGGCCGAATTAGACTTTTTCATTACCTAGAAAAAGTTAGGATTTTTCGATTTGATTGAGAAAATATATTCGTTTATGTGATTTGGGGTTGTAGAACTCAAGTTATGCTCATTTTGGTGTATGCTGTCCAGATCGAGTTAATTTTGCATTTGTCTGCTGTTCGTTGCAAAACTGAGATTAATTGGTGTGTTTTGCGATCAGTCGGCTGTAGAAGAAGTTGTAGAGTTGTCTCTTGCGATCGTTTAAAGCCTGGGTTCATCCTTTTCGGAGTAGCCGTTTGGAAGTTACGGCATTTTCAATGCCGGCTGTCCAGATTTGCATTTAAGTGGTTATGAGGGATGTTTTGGTTTTGATTGTAGATGTGAATATGTAGAGTTATTTTCTTCTGACGCTTGTACCGAGTGTGTATGAATTTGAGTCGGATGAATATTGTTTTTATTTGCAGGGAAGGTTCTGTCGGGAGTGGCCTCAACCACATGCCACTCCATTCTTTCGTCAGTAAAGGCAAGTGCATTGTATTCGGTTGTGGCTTAGGTGGCCATTTGGTTTTGCAATCATATAATGATCCATGTGTTATTTTAATATTTTTATGTTTGACTTTGCTTGCGATGTGATGAATGAGAATGGTTAATTTGGTTATGCTTTTAGTTAATCGAGTTTTTATGTAAGTGTAACCCGTATATCTCTTATACGGTATCTAATTGATTGCTTATGATAAGTATATGCTTACGCTATGATTGCATTTGTGTTTATAAGCACATCTAGTAGGGTAATTGTCTTTTGATGAAAAGGTTAAATAATCTGATGCAAGTGCATCGTTGACTGAACTGATTTGTGTCGAAAGTTGAATATCATGATACCTTGTGATTATGAAAAGCTATTGTTTGAGATATCATACTATTATTATTCGTATGATAGGATAATGTGAATAATGAAGCAATGAGGTTTGATTAATAATAATGGATGATTTGGTGATCATGAAGAGGGATTATGACTGTAACAGGTGTAGTAATGATAATTGCGACTATGTAGATATGAGTGTCGAGAATATGAAAATGAATGATGAGAATATGAAAATGAGTGATGAGAATATGAATATGAGAGTTGAGAATATGAATATGAATGTTGGGAATGCGGATATGAGTATTGAGAATATGGATATGAATGTGAGGAATGGCATTTGCATATGTGCATGTAACACCCCGGAGCCCAAACGCGCCACGGATGCTACCAACCCCTTAAACTATTAAGACCGGCTTAGAAACTAAGCCAACGAAATTTACAAAATTTCGGCATGACCTCTCTAGAACAGAGGACATCCACTCAGCAGACAAAAGAATGATAGCAGTCATAATGTATCAACCACTCAAAATAGGAAGAAACATACTAGCAGGTCCTTAGTTAATCAATCAAATCCCCCAATAGAAGTTAAAAAAAACTCCAACACGACAAACAACATTTTACGACCTCATTAATTACATCCAGAATTATTGAATTTGCTAATAAATTGTCGGAGATCGAATTCGTGCACGTGATACTACTCCCAACCAGACGAATCAGCTTCAAGGTACCTAAAACAGGAAGCAAACAAGTGTGAGTCCAAGACTCAGCAAAGTGCAACAATAATAAAAAGGTAATGAATTCAACTGAAGTACTTGTAATCTAGAATTTAATATAGCCAGTATTAAATGGAAATCAACCAATAGAAGAAGCAATACTAACTTCACTTACCACAACCAATTCGAAAACATAACTAAATCTTACCCTCGCCTCAATAAGACATTTCCGGATGAGTCCACGCCTCAAACCTCAACCTGTTCTTCCCATTCTCATTAGTCCCATTTATCAGTTGCAACACACAATGCAATGGAATGTATTTATGCTTTCATACTCAAGTGCACAAGACATACAAAAGAAGAATCTTATATCCATACATCACAATCAACTAATTAAACATGATTCCTCATCGTAAATGCAATACAAATGCAAAAAGGCCATTCAAAAGCAGAATATCATACCCATACAACGCAATCAACTCTTTAAACATGATGCCTCATCGTAAATGCAATACAAATGCAAAAAGGCCATTCAAAAGCAGAATATCATACCCATACATCACAATCAACTCATTAAACATGATGCTTCCATGTCAATGCAATGCAGATGCAAATATGCTTGCATGTTCATATGCTCATTTCATTTCACAATTCTCATGCACACGATGCATTATGCATGCTCATCTCCTCTTTTAAGCACATACCGGTATGGCCGAGTGCACACCCGTCGGTGTGCACCCTCTCATTCTCCTTCCACCCCGTGGTGGAGGGCGCCTACGCTTACTGACTCACTCCCGTACAACCACGTATACGGGACTACGAGGTAGGACTTTTGCACTCACTACATGTGAGCGCAGAGGCGCGCATCAGCATGGGTCACCTCTTCCATCATGAATGCACAAATGCAAATGACATAACAAATTTGCGAACTACATTTATTTCTCACATTTGTATAGCCATAGCCAAATACATAAAACATCAGCCACTTCTCATATCCATAAACTACCCTTCACATCCTCGACATTCATAATCACATCATCAACAATCATATTCATACTCACATCACCAATACTCGAGTAATTTCTAATTCCATCTATCTTGATCATAACTTAAACCATTTTTGCAATCAAATTCCATACTCCATCCACACATTCATTTATCATCAATACTTCATACAAAAACCATAACCTTTTATCATGAACACGAATTGAACCATTATACTTGACTCAAAACTCATCTCTTTGATATCAATAACACCCTAATCCTACTAGTGAGCACCAACACGGAACATAAGTTATCACAACAAGTCACAAAGACAAGGCACATCATTCTTCAATGTAGCACACATAGCAAATAAACAAAGATGCACATGCAAAATTTCATTCTCTAATGTCATTCATAAGTATTCATATAGCCTACCCATACTGTGTTGTCGTTATAACCACAACAAGCATTAGTGGTACACATATCAATCAATCAAGACATTCAATCTACAATTCACAAAGTTCAATCAATTGATGCACTTGCCTTCAACTTCTCGAGACGGTGTGGCGAGACGAGGTTACCACACCTGGGGTCACACCACCTGCACATGGATATAACTCACTCAAAAACATTCCCATAAATCAACACATGACTCATACTAAGCCGGCTTCGCAACCCACTCGTAAAACCTGAAAACAGAAATCTGCCAACCCGGGCAGCACTCGGTAAAATGGGCATAACTTTCAAACGGCTGAACGAAACTTAGCGATTACAGACTTCATTGAAAGGTAATTCGATTATCTACAACTTTTTCTATAGCCGACCGACCGGGAAAAACACCGATTATTCCCAGATTTGCGACGAACAGCAGATAGCCGCAAAAATACTTCGCTCTGGACAGCACGAGGTAAAATAGTCATAACTTTTAAATGACTGAACTAAACTTGATGATTTCAGTCTCTATTGAAAGGTAATTCAATTATCTACAACTTTCGTTATAGCCAAACCCCCAGGAAACGCTTGTAGAATTTTCAAACAGCAGCTCTAACAGGAGGCAACAATCTGCTCGAAACTGAAATTTCAATTCACTCTAATCTCTCCATTTCCCCAACCTCTAACATCTCAAAATCATGAATCATAGCTAGGCATTCACACAAACACCTTGCATGCAAGACAAATGGATCCCACCACCTAGGGTTTTTTTTTACCTTAAGTCCTTCTCATGGAGGAATGAGGGAGGTGGGGGAGAGCTGCCACCAGAGGAGGAGGAGCTTGCCGGCCTGGGGAAGAGACCGCCGGAGTAGGGCCGGAGCAGGGCGCCGCCGGCCAGCAGGGAGGGAGGTGCCGACCAGGCTGTTGCTGCTCTGAAGCTGCTGGTGCGCTGCTGCTGCTAGTGCTCTGCTGCTGCTGGAGCACGCCGGCTAGGAGGGAGACCGGGGAGAACTCGCCAGGGAAGGAAGACCGGAGGGAGGAGCGCGGGGGGGCTCTCGGCCAGGAGCAAGGGCTGCTGGCTTGGGCGTTTTCTTCAGAAAAGGAGAGGGAGAGAGAGTGTCGGCAGGAAATGGGGAAAAAGAGGCAGCCTCCCTCCCAAAGAGTTACAGCCACACACATTAGTAGAGAGAGAAAGAGGGGTTAGAAACAACAAGAAATGAGACCTCTTCCAAAACAAAATTCCAAAGTGCAACATTAAACCCTTAGTGCAACCCAATTACTTTTCAATTCTTGGCGAAATGACAGATGCGGGATAAACAAACTTGCTTAGTAAAACTATACGGCTCGGAGAAAAACAACCATTCCGATAAGTAATTCACGAAAAAACCCAGAACCTTTAATTGAATTATTAACCGCGAGACGGATGAACCTTGAATCAAGAAGGTGGAAAACAACTCTGGCGAAAACCCAGGCAAAGAAGGTTTGTGGTATTACACTCTTCCCCCCTTTAACAGAATTCGACCTCGAATTCTAAACACCTCAAAGCTCACCCAGAAGAGCAATAGAAACCGAATTGCCAAAATCAATAAGTCCATAAAGAACAAGTCAGGTACTTCTCACGCAGGAGAAAACTCCACAACTCGCATGGCACAAAACTCAGAAACTAGGTCTTTCTCAAAGACCTACACTAATCTGACGACTCAGACAACTCTTCTTTAACGCCTCAATACACAACCTCCCATCAACCAACGATTCTTTCCGAAAGATCATAATACTAACTCCCAAACTCAAATCTCATTTCTCTATTCACTTTCACTTACCCAACTTAAATCTCCTCTCTAAACTCCATACCGCAGATCAACCAACTCGTGATGACAGGAATAACACGAGTCACATCACTCTATTAAGCATCCAGCCAAATATCATCAAAACACCCAAACTATCCGATTAGACACTTGGGTTCTAGACTTGGATCCCCTACGAACCAAGAGAACACGGATTCCCATTTCTCCTCATTGATTAACTTTTCTAACCAAGTAACACCGGAATCCTCTAGGAATCAAAATACAACTTTGACTCTTTCAACAGTTGCCATAGGAAATAACAGGATCAAGGACATTCCTTACTATTGAAACGATTAGTCCAACAAGATACAAATCCTATTCTCTCTTAATATAAAATCATAGTTGATCTTCTTTCATGCATGTCTCGCGCAGGAGACAACCACTCAAAGGAAAGATTCATAACTGATCCCACCATTTCAGATTGACCAAACATTGAATCCAACCCCAGAACCCGAGGGTTCCGACAACTCAAGAAAACAATGCATTTAGTGACTGATTCTACCCAATCCACCAACGACAAAGTCCCACACAACTTAGGGACAACGCGATCAAAATGATCCTCCCAAACAAGCAAAACGGCGAGATCACATATCCCTTACTCTTACAAAGACACAGAACCTCGGTCATCACAACTAGGAAAAACCCAACAGAGAAGAGGAACTTCACAAGCAAACACAAAATCGAAGAGAACTCCATTCTCTTAACAGCATGAACCAATCCTCCCACCTTGAGCCCTGAGGTGAAAAGCTTCACAACAACGAATCACTCGATTAAAGAGCAACACACACGCTAATCCCAAAACCAACATTTTGGGAATAGCAAAATGATCCTGAAATCCAATATTTTCCATTACATCTATTTATTTCCTTTAAACGGCAAGTCCAAAGACTATCGTCACACTATTCCCTAAGTATGCATTCTTTCTTCCTTATAATTTTTCATCCACTAACTCCACCACTTGGTGAAATACAACTCATATGGCAATTTCAATTGCGCACTAAGCAAAATGCCTTAAACAAAAAGGCAATCTCCCAAATAATTACACCGACAACACCATTTTCATAAGTCATTAAACCTAAGTTCATCCTACATCCCATTATCTCTAAAAGTTATCGTCCCAACTAATTACATCCGCGATCGGTAATGTCGTCACCAACATTAAACAAATTCTCCCCCATAAAACTCATCAACGAAAGCAGGTTAACTTTTATCCCAAATTAACCTACCCTCCAAAATTCCCATTCGCCAACCATATGACAAACACAAAGATCAATTATCTAAGTCTCCAATGATTTAGACAATTGAACTCTATCAACATATTTAACAAGCGCCTCAACCAAACTTATTATCACTTCTTTGACACAATCATTTATACCCTTACGCAAACACCATTTCCAGATCTTCACTTATACCCGAGGATCACCATGACCCACAAACTACTTCTTGTCATCTATCCAATTAAGGTCGACCACCTTAACCCAACAACACAACATTCTACTAATCCTCTACGGGAAGATCTTCAATCACCCACAACTTACTCTAACTGTCGAATCTTCCTTTCCAGAAAAGCCAACGAAAACTTCCAAAGAAGCTCGACTCTCAAAAGACTTAGAAAATGACAGGGCTCAAGCCTTGCCATTCAACAAAACTCCAAACCAATTATCAAACTCCAAAATCCCACGAAGGAAAGGAATTACACAAATAAATTCACGGAAAGTAAAAGCGACTCGGTCGAATAACACTTTTCCCTTCAAAGCCCCAAATCCAAAACTCCAACTTGAAGAGCGACAACACGGAAATTCCATAACTTTCTCGACAAAGAACAGAAAGAGGTGCAAAAGCGATACTCTTTTCTTGGTCTTAGATCCGAGAAGTCCAAAGAAGATAAAACCCAACACAATTTCCATCAACTCTCTAGGTTTACGACAAAGGAACAACGGTTCTCCTCACCCAAGGTTATGAACCCTCCGGTCTTTGGCTCTTAACTGCCACCCCGACTAACACGACTACACGACAAGGCCAACATACCTTCGGCACACGAGTCCCACCGGACCCCACAAAACAAGACACCACTTAAAAATCATAGCCATTAATAATACCATAGCCTTAACAAGACTAACATATAACATAACCACAAGTATCACATATCATCAATAACAAATAAGCATTGTAGCACAATGCAACGATAGCCCATCCCTTTCCTACTGTGCATCAGAGTGTATCAAGTTTTAAATTATTTGACCATTCTACATCGATTTTTATAGTTATTGCCCTAGGGCCACATTTTAAAGGTTCAACCTAAACCATGATTCTACCTTCACACAGCAAAATTTTAATTCATTCTAGAATTACTCACTACATTCAAACACCACGAACCTGAAGCCCGCTCTGATACCAACTGTAACACCCCGGAGCCCAAGCGCGCCACGGATGCTACCAACCCCTTAAACTATTAAGACCAGCTTAGAAACTAAGCCAACGAAATTTACAAAATTTCGGCATGACCTCTCTAGAACAGAGGACATCCACTCAGCAGACAAAAGAATGATAGCAGTCACAATGTATCAACCACTCAAAATAGGAAGAAACATACTAGCAGGTCCTTAGTTAATCAATCAAATCCCCCAATAGAAGTTAAAAAAAACTCCAACACGACAAACAACATTTTACGACCTCATTAATTACATCCAGAATTATTGAATTTGCTAATAAATTGTCGGAGATCGAATTCGTGCACGTGATACTACTCCCAACCAGACGAATCAGCTTCAAGGTACCTAAAATAGGAAGCAAACAAGTGTGAGTCCAAGACTCAGCAAAGTGCAACAAAAATAAAAAGGTAATGAATTCAACTGAAGTACTTGTAATCTAGAATTTAATATAGCCAGTATTAAATGGAAATCAACCAATAGAAGAAGCAATACTAACTTCACTTACTACAACCAATTCGAAAACAAAACTAAATCTTACCCTCGCCTCAATAAGACATTTCCGGATGAGTCCACGCCTCAAACCTCAACCTGTTCTTCCCATTCTCATCAGTCCCATTTATCAGTTGCAACACACAATGCAATGGAATGTATTTATGCTTTCATACTCAAGTGCACAAGACATACAAAAGAAGAATCTTATATCCATACATCACAATCAACTAATTAAACATGATTCCTCATCGTAAATGCAATACAAATGCAAAAAGGCCATTCAAAAGCAGAATATCATACCCATACATCGCAATCAACTCTTTAAACATGATGCCTCATCGTAAATGCAATACAAATGCAAAAAGGCCATTCAAAAGCAGAATATCATACCCATACATCACAATCAACTCATTAAACATGATGCTTCCTTGTCAATGCAATGCAGATGCAAATATGCTTGCATGTTCATATGCTCATTTCATTTCACAATTCTCATGCACACGATGCATTATGCATGCTCATCTCCTCTTTTAAGCACATATCTGGGGTATGGCGAGTGCACACCCGTCGGTGTGCACCCTCTCATTCTCCTTCCACCCCGTGGTGGAGGGCGCCTACGCTTATTGACTCGCTCCCGTACAACCACGTATACGGGACTACGAGGTAGGACTTTCGCACTCACTACATGTGAGCGCAGAGGCGCGCATCAGCATGGGTCACCTCTTCCATCATGAATGCACAAATGCAAATGACATAACAAATTTGTGAACTACATTTATTTCTCACATTTGTATAGCCATAGCCAAATACATAAAACATCAGCCACTTCTCACATCCATAAACTACCCTTCACATTCTCGACATTCATAATCACATCATCAACAATCATATTCATACTCACATCACCAATACTCGAGTAATTTCTAATTCCATCTTTCTTGATCATAACTTAAACCATTTTTGCAATCAAATTCCATACTCCATCCACACATTCATTTATCATCAATACTTCATACAAAAACCATAACCTTTTATCATGAACACGAATTGAACCATTATACTTGACTCAAAACTCATCTCTTTGATATCAATAACACCCTAATCCTACTAGTGAGCACCAACACGGAACATAAGTTATCACAACAAGTCACAAAGACAAGGCACATCATTCTTCAATGTAGCACACATAGCAAATAAAGAAAGATGCACATGCAAAATTTCATTCTCTAATGTCATTCATAAGTATTCACATAGCCTACCCATACTCGTGTTGTCAGTACAACCACAACAAGCATTAGTGGTACACATATCAATCAATCAAGACATTCAATCTACAATTCACAAAGTTCAATCAATTGATGCACTTGCCTTCAACTTCTCGAGACGGTGTGGCGAGACGAGGTTACCACACCTGGGGTCACACCACCTGCACATGGATATAACTCACTCAAAAACATTCCCATAAATCAACACATGACTCATACTAAGCCGGCTTCGCAACCCACTCGTAAAACCTGAAAACAGAAATCTGCCAACCCGGGACAGCACTCGGTAAAATGGGCATAACTTTCAAACGGCTGAACGAAACTTAGCGATTCTGGACTTCATTGAAAGGTAATTCGATTATCTACAACTTTTTCTATAGCCGACCGACCGGGAAAAACACCGATTATTCCCAGATTTGCGACGAACAGCAGATAGCCGCAAAAATACTTCGCTCTGGACAGCACGAGGTAAAATAGTCATAACTTTTAAATGGCTGAACGAAACTTGATGATTTAGGTCTCTATTGAAAGGTAATTCAATTATCTACAACTTTCGTTATAGACAAACCCCCAGGAAACGCTTGTAGAATTTTCGAACAGCAGCCCTAACAGGAGGCAACAATCTGCTCGAAACTGAAATTTCAATTCACTCTAATCTCTCCATTTCCCCAACCTCTAACATCTCAAAATCATGAATCATAGCTAGGCATTCACACAAACACCTTGCATGCAAGACAAATGGATCCCATCACCTAGGGTTTTTTTTACCTTAAGTCCTTCTCATGGAGGAATGAGGGAGGTGGGGAGAGCTGCCACCAGAGGAGGAGGAGCTTGCCGGCCTGGGAAGAGATCGCGGAGCAGGGCGGAGCAGTGCGCGCCGCCAGCAGGAGGAGGAGGTGCCGACCAGCTGTTGCTGCTCTGAAGCTGTTGGTCGCGCCATCTGCTAGTGCTCTGCTGCCGAGCACGCCGACTAGGAGGAGACCGGGAGAACTCGCCAGGAAGGAAGACCGGAGGGAGGAGCGCGAGGGGGCTCTCGGCCAGAGCAAGGGCTGCTGGCACAGGCGTTCTTGAGAAAAGGAGAGGGAGAGAGAGTGTCGGCAGGAAATGGGGAAAAGAGGCAGACCTCCTCCCAAAGAGTTCTGACCACACACATTAGTAGAGAGAGAAAGAGGGTTAGAAACAACAAGAAATGAGACCTCTTCCAAAACAAAATTCCAAAGTGCAACATTAAACCCTTAGTGCAACCCAATTACTTTTCAATTCTTGGCGCGAAATGACAGATGCCAGGATAAACAAACTTGCCGTAAAACTATACGGCTCGGAGAAAAACAACCATTCCGATAAGTAATTCACGAAAAAACCCAGAACCTTTAATTGAATTATTAACCGCGAGACGGATGAACCTTGAATCAAGAAGGTGGAAAACAACTCTGGCGAAAACCCAGGCAAAGAAGGTTTGCGGTATTACAGTGCATTCATGAATTGCATTGAGCCAGGGCGGTGAGAAAGTTATACGGAAGTATGACTAATCCGGAGTGCTCGGAGTTCCTACCCCGTAGTCCCATCCACTAGCGTGGATGGGAGCGGTGTTAAGCGTAGGACCCGCTACTGGGTAGCGGGCAAGTCCTGTTTCGGCAGGCCCCTTCCACGGGATGGTTGGGTTTGAGGGCACGCATCGACGGGTGGTGCTCGGCAATACCGGTATTTGCTAAGAAAGAGGAGATGAGTCATGCATGATGCATCATATGCATAAGAGTGCATCATATGCATGAGAATGGTGAAATATGCATGAGAATGGCTAAATGAGATGAGCATATGAACATGTAAGCACTGCATTGCAATGACAATGATGCATCATATTTAATGAGTTGATTGTAATGTATGAATATGAGATTCTTCATTTGTTTGGCGTATTTGCATTTGCATTGCATTGACAAATGATGAATCATATTTAATGAGTTGATTGTAATGTATGAATATGAGATTCTTCATTTGTTTGGCGTATTTGCATTTGTATTGCATTGACAAATGATGAATCATATTTAATGAGTTGATTGTAATGTATGAATATGAGATTCTTCATTTGTTTGGCGTATTTGCATTTGCATTGCATTGACAAATGATGAATCATGTTTAATGAGTTGATTGTGTTGCATGGATATGAGTTTCTGCTTTTATATGTTTTGTGCACTTGAGTATGAAAGCATAAATGTATTCCATTGCATTATGTGTTGCAACTGATACATGAGATTGATGAGAATGGGAAGAACACGTTGAGGATTGAGGCGTGGACTCATCCAGAAATGTTATTGAGGCAGGGGTAAGAGTTAGTTATGTTTTCGAGTTGGTTGTGGTAAGTGGAGTTAGTTATTGCTTCCTTTACTGGTTGATTTCCAGTTAGTAATGGCTATATTAAAGTCTAGAGTAAAAGTAATTCAGTTGAATTCATTACTTTTATTATGGTTGCACTTTGCTGAGTCTTGGACTCACGCTTGTTTACTTCCTGTTTTAGGTACCTTGAAGATGATTCGTCGGGCTGGGAGTAGTAGCACGAGCACGACTTCAGTACCAACAACTCAGTTAATTAACTTGTTAAAGATGGTTGTAATAAATGCGAGTGTATTATGTTGATCGGTTTGCATAGATGGTTGATGGCCGATTGAGAATGTGATTGATTATCTAAGGACCTGTTAGAATAATATCATATAACTGCGATTGTTCTTTTGTCTGCTGAGTGGATATCCTCTGTTTTAGAGAGGTCATGCCGAAATTTTGTAAATTTCGGTGACTTAGCTTTAAGCCGGTTGAAGAGTTTAGAGATTAAATTCAGTTTCAATCTTTTCGTAGAGGTGTCGTTTGTTATTTAGGTTTTTTTTGTAGCATTCGCGGTGCGGTTGGCGCCGGGGTGTTACAGTTGGTATCAGAGCGGGCTTCAGGTCCGTGGTGTTTGGATATAGTGAGAAATTTTAGAATGAATTAAAATTTTGCTGTGTGAAGGTAGAAACCTGGTCTAGGTTGAACTTTTAAATGTGTCCCTAGGGCATTAACCGTAAAACTTGATGCAGAATGATAAATTAATTTAAAATTTGACACACTCTGATGCATAGTAGGAAAGGGATGGGATATCGTTGCATTGTGTTACAATGTTTATTTTGTTATTAATGCTATGTTGATATTTGTGATTATGTTATTTGTTAGTCTTGATAAGGCTATGGTATTATTGATGGCTATGCTTCTAAAGTTTGGTTTGATTTGTGGAATCTTTTGGGATTCTTTTGTGCCGAAGGGATTTCAGCCCTATCGTGTAGTCATATTGGTCGGTGTGGCAGTTGAGAGCTAGCACCGAAGAAGAGAGTCTTGTGTTGCCCCTATAGGTCGCTTTGCAGAGAAAGACATGGATTTCTTCGTGTTGTCGTTCTCCAAGTTGAAGTTTTGGATTTGGGCTTTAAAGGGAAAAGTGTTATTCGATCGATTCGCTTTTCCTTTCCATGAATTGATTTGTGTAACTCTTTTCCTTCGTGGAATTTTGGAGTTTGATGATTGGTTTGGAGTTTTGTTGAATGACATGGCTTGAGCCTTGTCATTTTCTAAGTCTTTCGAGAGTCGAGCATCTTTGGAAGTTTTCATTGGCTTTTCGGAAAAAAATCGGTAGTTAGAGTATTTCGTGTGTCCTGGTGACCCACGGTTATAATTGGAAATTTAGAAATGGTGTTTGCGTAAGGTTATAAATGATTGTGTTAAAGAGGTAATAACAAGTTTGGTTGAGGAACTTGTTAATCAAGTTGATGGGATTCGATTGTCTAAATTATTGAAAACTTAGATAGTTGATCTTTGTGCGGCATATGGTTGATGGATAGGAATTTTGGATGGTAGGTTAATTGGGATAAAATTTCAATCTGTTTTCCTTTGATGAGTGATGGGGGAGAATTTGTTTAATGTTGGTGATAACATTCTCGAACGCGGATGTAATTAGTCGAAAGGATAACTATTGGAGAAAGTGATTCGAGAAAGAGTGGTTATAAAGTTCTTGCTATGTCTTGTTGGGGCTTCCCAAAGGCGCTAAGTGTGAACATCGAAACCCTTATTGTTAAAGGTGCAAGAATTTTAGAGATAATGGGATGTAAGATGAACTTAGGTTTAATTACCTATGGAAACGGGGTTGACGGTGTAATTATTTGGAAGGTTGCCTTTTTTTAAGGCATTTTGTTTGGTGTGCGATTGAAATTGCTATATGAGTTGTGTTTCGCCAAGTGGTAGAGTTAGTGGATGAAAGATTATGAGGAAGAAAGAATGCATGCTTATGGAATAGTGTGATGTTAGCCTTTGTACTTGCCATTTAGCGGAAATAAATAAATGTAATGGAAAATGTTGGATTTCAGGATCGTTTTGCTATTCCCGAAATGTTGGTTTTGGGATTAGTGTGTTGTGTTGTTTTTAATCGAGTGGGATTAGTGCTTTGTAAGAGAATCGAGATTCTCTTTGCTTTTTAGTGTGAGAAAAGAAAATGTTTAGTTGTGGTTCCTTGCTTGAGTATAATTTGAGAGTATGCTTATTGGTTTCGTTCTCCGGACAAGATCGTCCTAGGAGGGGAAACATGTGTGGATGGGATTTGATGAAGTCCTACTTGGGGTTGAGTGTTAATGGTATATAGATTTAATGTGGGGAGTAATAATGTAACACCCCGGCCCCAAACGCACCGCAAATGCTACCAAAACCCTAATCAACTCAACGACATTTCTACAAAATTGTTTGTAATCAACCAAACTCTAAAACGGCTTAAGGCTAAGCCACCGAAATTTACAAAATTTCGGCATGACCTCTCTAGAAAAGAGGGCATCCACTCAGCAGACAAAAGAACAATAGTAGTATAGATATCATTCATTCAACCAAGATGAAACATTCTAGCAGGTCCTTAGATATCAATCACACACCCACTAGCAATTGATAAATTACACCACAACAAACAACACTTTACAACCACATTAGATACGATCAGGCTTTATGAACTAATTTAAGGAGATGATGACCGAAGTTGTGCACGTGCTTCTACTCCCATCCCGAAGAATCAGCTCCAAAGTACCTAGAACAGAAAGCAAACAAGCGTGAGTCCAAGACTCAGCAAAGTGCAACAAGTAGACAGAGTACGAAATTAAACTAAAATACAGCTACTTCAAAACATAGAGTAATGGTTTTATTTAAGTGGCATTAAATAAATAAATGAAGGCGGTTGAATTCATAAAAGATCCAAAACATAAGATAACGATTACTCCATCATTTACCATAATCATTACTTAACGAAAACATCCAGAACAGGAGCGATGAATTGACTCCACTTACCTCAACCAACTCGAAAACGTAACAAAACGTACCTCTGCCTCAATAAATATTTCTGGATGAGTCCACGCCTCAATCCTCAACCTGTTCTTCCCATTCCTATCAATCCTATTTATCCGTTGCAACACACAATGCAATGGAATGCGTTTATGTTTTCATGCTCAAGTGCACAAAACGTACAAAAGAAGCAGCTCATATCCATACATCACACTCAACTCATTAAACATGATTCATCAGTACCAATGCAATACAGATGCAAGTATGCTATACAAAAGCAAAATCTCAAATCCACACATCACAATCAACTCATTTAACATGATTTCCTTAGTGTCAATGCCATGCATATGCAAATACGCCATACAAAAGCAAAATCTCAAATCCACACATCGCAATCAACTCATTTAACATGATTTCCTTAGTGTCAATGCCATGCATATGCAAATATGCCATACAAAAGCAAAATCTCAAATCCACACATCGCAATCAACTCATTTAACATGATTTCCTTAGTGTCAATGCCATGCATATGCAAATACGCCATACAAAAGGAGAATCTTATATCCATACAACATAATCAATGCATAAAACATGCATTTGATGCATCATGCATGCTCATCTCCTCTTTTAACACATACCGGTATGGCCGAGTGCACACCCGTCGGTGTGCACCCTCTCATTCCCCCTTCCACCCCGTGGTGGAGGGTGCCTACTCTTACTGACTCGCTCCCATACAACCACGTATATGAGACTACGAGGTAGGACTTTCGTGCTCACTACATGTGAGCACAGAGGCCCGCATCAGAATGGGTCGCCTCTTCCATCATGAATGCAGAAATGCAATTAACAAAACCAAATTTGCAATCTACATTCAGTTCTCACATTTGCATAGCCATAACCAACTACATAAACATCAGCCACTTCTCACATCCATAAATTACCATTCTCAACATTCAAATCACATTCTCAACACTCGTATCCATATTCTCAACAAATCTCATCAACATGGTCAATCTGTCATTAACATTCGTACCAAAGACATAATTAATTTTCAAGATAACAAATCAACTTTTCCTATTAATCCATCCTCACAACTTTATTATTCATGTTCACCTCTCATAATGGTAAGAAATCTTATGAACGTGTGATATAGCAATATATCCATTTGGCGATTGTACGGGGTCCAACAAACAACCCACAAAGCATTCACTCCAAAGATGCACTTTTCATAAACACATATGTGAAAAAGGCCATTCTCAACTTTCATATCCATAAGGTCACATATATCAGCAACGCTCACATAACTGCCACAATCGCATATCATGACCACAATTCGCTATTTTCATAACGCAAATCTTATATCTTCTATGTTCCCATTAGCCTAATCATACTCGGGAGCATCATCTAGGCATATATAAAATGTAACACATGACATATTGACAAAGCATATGATTCGTCAATCAACTCACATAACAAACAAACAAACATTGATGCACTTCATATAATCTAGGTTTGAACGATAGCATAACCAATTAACCATTCCCATTCCTCGCATCGCAAGCAAAATCAAACATGAAAATATTAAATAACACATGGATAATTATATGCTTGCAAAACCAAATGGCCACCTAAGCCACAACCGAAGACAATACACTTGCCTTCAATCTTCTCGAGACGGGGTTGCCACACCCAGGGTCACACCACCTGCACATAGATATAGCCCAGTCAAAACACGCCCAAAATCATCACAAGGCTCATAGCTAACTGGGCTTCGCAACCCACTCCTAAAACCCGAAAACAGGAATCTGCCACCCAGGACAGCATTTGGTAAAACGGGCATAACTTTCAAACGGCTGAACGAAACTTAGCGATTCTAGAATTCATTGAAAGGTAATTTGATTATCTACAACTTTTTCTATAGCCAACCGACCGGGAAAAGCACCGATTATTCCCAGATTTGCGACGAACAGCAGACAGCCGCAAAAATACTTCGCTCTGGACAGCACGCGGTAAAAGAACCATAACTTTCAAACGGCTAAACGAAACTTGTTGATTTCGGTCTCTATTGAAAGGTAATTCAATTATCTACTACTTTCGTTATAGCCAAACCCCCAGGACACGCTTGTAGAATTTTTGAACAGCAGCTCTAACAGGGGCAAAAATCTGCTTGAACAGAAATTTCAAATCACTCTAGACTCTAAATCCCTCAACTAAATACATTGCAAAACAAGAACTGTAGCTAGGCATTTCATCAAACACCTTACATGCAAGAACTTAACTCCCCCAAATTTCTACGGTTTACCTCAAAGCTGTTGCTCAAGAAGGAAAGGGAAGTGGGGGAGAGGCTGCTGCTGCCGTGCCTGCTGTTGATGCTCCTGCCGGCAGCAGCTGCTGCTACTTGCTGGTGTTGCTTCATCTGCAGGGGAAGGTGAACCGAGCCAGGAGGGAGCCCCAGGGGCAGCGCAAGGAGGAGCACATCCGGCGCCAGGAGGGAGCAGCAGGGGCGGGCTCGGTCTGGAGATGGGCGCACAAAGGTGGAGGGAGGTGGTTGGGGCTGCAGACACCACTCTTCCTGCTGCTGCTTACTGTTGGAGAGGAGGCATAGGGGAGAAGCCAGGACGCCAGCCAGGAGATGGCCCAACCAGCAAAAACCGAAAAAAATCAGCAAATGCTCCAAGCAATGCCAGCCACAAATAAGAGAGAGGGAGAGAGAGATATTAGGTGAGGGAGAGGAATTTCCCAAAAACCCCTCCAACCAAAGTCCCTCTTTCAACCAATAGCGCGAACACAAATTTAATTCTTGGCGCGAAAAGACAATTATCAGGATAGACAACTTGTCGTAAAACTAAATGACACGGAGAAAACACTCATTCCGATAAGTATTTCACGGAAAAACTCAAAACCTTTAATAAACTGTGATACGACAAAACTTTTCTCCAGAATAAATCCTTGAACCAAGAAAATGAAGACAACTCCGGTCAGAACCCAGGATTTTTTTTTGAGGTATTACACTCTTCCCCCCTTTAACAGAATTCGACCTCGAATTCTGAACACCACAAGAACAACAAGAACAACGGGAATCGACTGATAAAGTAAAAACATCCAAAAAGAACAAGGTTGCGAACTTCCCACGCACGGGACTCCAAAACTCGCGTTACCTCCTTTCCACTTGGGAATTCACATCACCCACACGCAGACGCTATTGGACCCGAGTAGACAGCCAAAATTCCCAAATCATACCACCAACCAACGATTCATGATAATACGATTAACACAAGCCACAACACTCTATTAAGCACATCACTGAATTTCTATTCGATTGAACAGTTGGGGTTCTAAACCCAAACTCCCTAAGAACAAAGGAAACCTTGCTTCACATTTCTCCTCAATAGTTAATCCTTTATAGCCGCATAACCAGTAACAACTTCTGACAGAATCCAGATATACCACTATTTCTAACCAATTAACGCCGGGATCCTCTAGGAATCAAAATACAACTTTTATCTTTTCAACAAGATCAAAAATCATTCTTTACTATTGGATTGATTAGCCCTAGAGGGCAACAATCAAATTCCCCCATAACACAAACTTGAACTTGACCTTCTTTCAAACTTGTCTCATACAAAGAGACAATCACTCAACGAAAAAAGTTTGCAACCGAACCATTCATTTCCGGCTGACCCACATTGAGTCTAACCCATGAAACCAAGGGTTCCGACAACTCACGGAAATAAAGCATTTAGCGACCGATTCCACCCAGCCCACGCCAAGGAACACTTTACATAAACTTGCTATCACCTTTCGTACAATCAACGATTCCCCCAAAAGAATTTGAATTGACATCACAAGGCTCCATCATAATCCACCTTTAAACTACTTGTAGTCAACGCCTAGCTCATGCTAGGACCGCAAATCAAATACCAAACTACACTTGGTTCTTTTCTTAAGAGGGTCTTGCCCTCGCATTCCTTCACTCACATAATCAAACCCAAGAGTATAAATCATTACTATACTCAACACGATACCACGAACAGTCATAATCTTTAACTCCAGCTGAAATGCAGAAGAGATACAATTCTCTTTAAATCAATAAACCACATATATCACCTTGGAGGAAGATCAACAAAACCCATGATCACTCTATTTCCTTTCCTAAGCCAAATCGCAAAGGCAAATTCAAATCTCGAACATCTCAAGAACCACTTTTATCATTTTCAAATCAATGCAATCAAATTTACATCAGGGAGTACTCAAAATAAAGGAGAGACTCCGCACAACTCTTAGACAGAAGCTCTCAATAACCAAAAACAACTTAACTTGCTATTACTTCTTTGACACAATCACTTATAACCTTACGCAAACACCATTTCCAGATCTCCACTTATACCTGTGGATCACCATGGCCCACAACTTACTCTAACTGCCGAATTTTTTTTTCATTTCCAGAAAAGCCAACGAAAGCTTCCAAAGAAGCTCGACTCTCAAAAGACTTAGAAAATAACAGGGCTCAAGCCATGTCATTCAACAAAACTCCAAACCGATTATCAAACTCCAAAATTCCGCGAAGAAAAGGAGTTACACAAATCAATTCAAGGAAAGGAAAAGCGAATCGATCGAATAACACTTTTCCCTTTGAAGCCCCAAATCCAAAAATTCAACTTGGAGAACGACAGCACGGAAATTCCATGCCTTTCCCCGCCATCAACCAACGAGGCGCAACACCAAAACCCCTTTTCTTTGACTTAAACCCAAAAAGACCAAATGAGTCAAAGCCCGGAAGCTTACTCCATCAATTCTCTCATCTACAGCAGAAGTACAACAACTCCTTTTTAATCTGGGAGAATAACCAACACAAGAAGGAATCCGTAACTTTCTACGCAAAGCAACCAAAGAGGTGCAAAACGATACTCTTCACTTTACTACACGACAAGATTCAACCCTCGTCATGACCACAACCTCCGAAACATAGATAAATCACAAAGCTCCCACGACAAAAGAGAGTCACCAAACAATTTTTTTTTTCAACCTCGAAAAACAAAAGATCGAATACCCTTCGATTTACAGCAAAGGAATTGGAACTATCCTCACCCGGGATTATGGATCCTCCGGTGCTGGCTCTCAACTGCCACGTCGACCAACACGGCTACACGACCGAGCCGACATACCTTTGGCACAATGAGGCCCACCAGACCCCGCTAAGCACTCTACCACTTCAAGAATAGTCATAAATACTACCAGAGCCTTAACAAGACTAACATATAACATAATCAAAAGTATCAACATAGCATCAACAACAAAATAAGCATTGTAATACAATGCAACGATATCCCATCCCCTTCCTACTGTGCATCAGAGTGTGTCAAATTTTAGATTAATTCATCATTCTACATCAAGTTTTACAGGTATTGCCCTAGGGCCACAGTCTAAAGGTTCAACCTGAACAATGTTTCTACCTTCACACAGCAAAATTTTTAATTCATTCTAGAATTAATCACTACATTCAAGCACCACGGACCTGAAGCCCGCTCTGATACCAACTGTAACACCCCGGTGCCAAACGCACCGCAAATGCTACCAAAACCCTAATCAACTCAACGACATTTCTACAAAATTGTTTGTAATCAACCAAACTCTAAAACCGGCTTAAGGCTAAGCCACCGAAATTTACAAAATTTCGGCATGACCTCTCTAGAAAAGAGGGCATCCACTCAGCAGATAAAAGAACAATAGCAGTATAGATATCATTCATTCAACCAAGATGAAACATTCTAGCAGGTCCTTAGATATCAATCACACACCCACTAGCAATTGATAAATTACACCACAACAAACAACACTTTACAACCACATTAGATACGATCAAGCTTTATGAACTAATTTAAGGAGATGATGACCGAAGTCGTGCACGTGCTTCTACTCCCATCCCGAAGAATCAGCTCCAAAGTACCTAGAACAGGAAGCAAACAAGCGTGAGTCCAAGACTCAGCAAAGTGCAACAAGTAGACAGAGTACGAAATTAAACTAAAATACAGCTACTTCAAAACATAGAGTAATGGTTTTATTTAAGTGGCATTCGTAAATAAATGAAGGCAGTTGAATTCATAAAAGATCCAAAACATAAGATAACGATTACTCCATCATTTACCATAATCATTACTTAACTGAAAACATCCAGGAACAGGAGTAGTAATTGACTCCACTTACCTCAACCAACTCGAAAACGTAACAAAACGTACCTCTGCCTCAATAAATATTTCTGGATGAGTCCACGCCTCAATCCTCAACCTGTTCTTCCCATTCCTATCAATCCTATTTATCCGTTGCAACACACAATGCAATGGAATGCGTTTATGTTTTCATGCTCAAGTGCACAAAACGTACAAAAGAAGCAGCTCATATCTATACATCACAATCAACTCATTAAACATGATTCATCAGTACCAATGCAATACAGATGCAAGTATGCTATACAAAAGCAAAATCTCAAATCCACACATCACAATCAACTCATTTAACATGATTTCCTTAGTGTCAATGCCATGCATATGCAAATACGCCATACAAAAGCAAAATCTCAAATCCACACATCGCAATCAACTCATTTAACATGATTTCCTTAGTGTCAATGCCATGCATATGCAAATATGCCATACAAAAGCAAAATCTCAAATCCACACATCGCAATCAACTCATTTAACATGATTTCCTTAGTGTCAATGCCATGCATATGCAAATACGCCATACAAAAGAAGAATCTTATATCCATACAACATAATCAATGCATAAAACATGCATTTGATGCATCATGCATGCTCATCTCCTCTTTTAACACATCTGGGGTATGGCGAGTGCACACCGTCGGTGTGCACCCTCTCATTCCCCTTCCACCCCGTGGTGGAGGGTGCCTACTCTTACTGACTCGCTCCCATACAACCACGTATATGAGACTACGAGGTAGGACTTTCGTGCTCACTACATGTGAGCACAGAGGCCACTGATCGAATGGGTCGCCTCTTCCATCATGAATGCAGAAATGCAATTAACAAAACCAAATTTGCAATCTACATTCAGTTCTCACATTTGCATAGCCATAACCAACTACATAAACATCAGCCACTTCTCACATCCATAAATTACCATTCTCAACATTCAAATCACATTCTCAACACTCGTATCCATATTCTCAACAAATCTCATCAACATGGTCAATCTGTCATTAACATTCGTACCAAAGACATAATTAATTTTCAAGATAACAAATCAACTTTTCCTATTAATCCATCCTCACAACTTTATTATTCACGTTCACCTCTCATAATGGTAAGAAATCTTATGAACGTGTGATATAGCAATATATCCATTTGGCGATTGTACGGGGTCCAACAAACAACCCACAAAGCATTCACTCCAAAGATGCACTTTTCATAAACACATATGTGAAAAAGGCCATTCTCAACTTTCATATCCATAAAGTCACATATATCAGCAACGCTCACATAACCGCCACAATCGCATATCATGACCACAATTCACTATTTTCATAACGCAAATCTTATATCTTCTATGTTCCTATTAGCCTAATCATACTCGGGAGCATCATCTAGGCATATATAAAATGTAACACAACATATTGACAAAGCATATGATTCGTCAATCAACACACATAACAAACAAACAAACATTGATGCACTTCATATAATCTAGGTTTGAACGATAGCATAACCAATTAACCATTCCCATTCCTCGCATCGCAAGCAAAATCAAACATGAAAATATTAAATAACACATGGATAATTATATGCTTGCAAAACTAAATGGCCACCTAAGCCACAACCGAAGACAATACACTTGCCTTCAATCTTCTCGAGACGGGGTTGCCACATCCAGGGTCACACCACCTGCACATAGATATAGCCCAGTCAAAACACGCCCAAAATCATCACAAGGCTCATAGCTAACGGGCCGCAACCCACTCCTAAAACCGAAAACAGGAATCTGCCACCCAGGACAGCATTTGGTAAAACGGGCATAACTTTCAAACGGCTGAACGAAACTTAGCGATTCTAGAATTCATTGAAAGGTAATTTGATTATCTACAACTTTTTCTATAGCCAACCGACCGGGAAAAGCACCGATTATTCCCAGATTTGCGACGAACAGCAGACAGCCGCAAAAATACTTCGCTCTGGACAGCACGCGGTAAAAGAACCATAACTTTCAAACGGCTGAACGAAACTTGTTGATTTCAGTCTCTATTGAAAGGTAATTCAGTTATCTACAACTTTCGTTATAGCCAAACCCCCAGGACACGCTTGTAGAATTTTCGAACAGCAGCTCTAACAGGGGCAAAAATCTGCTCGAACAGAAATTTCAAATCACTCTAGACTCTAAATCCCTCAACTAAATACATTGCAAAACAAGAACTCTAGCTAGGCATTTCATCAAACACCTTACATGCAAGAACTTAACTCCCCCAAATTTCTAGGGTTTACCTCAAAGCTGTTGCTCAAGAAAGAAAGGGAAGTGGGGGAGAGGCTGCTGCTGCCGTGCCTGCTATTGATGCTCCTGCCGGCAGCAGCTGCTGCTACTTGCTGGTGTTGCTTCATCTGCAGGGGAAGGTGAACCGAGCCAGGAGGGAGCCCCAGGGGCAGCGCAAGGAGGAGCACATCTGGCGCCAGGAGGGAGCAGCAGGGGCGGGCTCGGTCTGGAGATGGGCGCACAAAGGGGGAGGGAGGTGGCTGGGGCTGCAGACACCACTCTTCCTGCTGCTGCTTACTGTTGGAGAGGAGGCATAGGGAGAAGCCGGGACGCCACCAGAGATGGCCCAACCAAAGAAAAGCGAAAAAAATCAGCAAATGCTCCAAGCAATGCCAGCCACAAATAAGAGAGAGGGAGAGAGAGATATTAGGTGAGGGAGAGGAATTTCCCAAAAACCCCTCCAACCAAAGTCCCTCTTTTAACCAATAGCGCGAACACAAATTTAATTCTTGGCGCGAAAAGACAATTATCAGGATAGACAACTTGTCATAAAACTAAATGACACGGAGAAAACACTCATTCCGATAAGTATTTCACGGAAAAACTCAAAACCTTTAATAAACTGCAATACGACAAAACTTTTCTCCAGAATAAATCCTTGAACCAAGAAAATGAAGACAACTCCGGTCAGAACCCATGATTTTTTTTGAGGTATTACAAATAAGAAGTGTTCCTTGTTGTGGTTCCGACCTTTGTGGGAGGATCGTTTTGATCGTGTTGTCCCTAGGTTGTGTGGGACTTTGTTGTTGGTGGGCTGGATGGAATCAGTCACTAAATGTTTTATTTCCTTAAGTTTGTCGAAACCCTCGGATTCATATGTTAGACTCAATGTGGGTCAGTCGAAAATGTATGGTGCAGTGGTGAACCTTTTCCTTGCGTGGTTGTATCGTTGTATGAGACAAGTTTGAAAGAAGGTCAAGTTCAATTTTGTGTTATGAGGGAATTTGATTGTTGCCCTGTGGGGCTAATCAATTCAATAGAAAAAGGTGATTTTTGATCCTGTTGCAAAGATAAAAGTCTTGTTTTGATTGCTAGAGGATCCCGACGTTATTTGGTTAGAAATAGTGGTATATTCGGTTTCGGTCAGAAGTTGATATTGGTTATGTGGTTATAAAGGCTAACTATTGAGGAGAAGTGTGAACTAAGGTTTCCCTTGTTCTTTTTGGATGTTCTCGCTTTATCAGACGGTTTCTGTTGTTCTTGTTGGAGTTCTTGTGGTGTTCAGAATTCGAGGTCGAATTCTGTTAAAGGGGGGAAGAGTGTAATACCACAAATATTCTTTGCAAGGGTTTTTGCCAGAAATGTTTTCATTTTCTTGATTCAAGGATTTCTTCTGGAGAAAAGTTTTGTCGCTCGCAGTTTATTAAAGGTTTTGAGTTTTTCCGTGAAATATTTATCGGAATGGTTGTTTTCTCCGAGCCGTTTAGTTCTGCGACAAGTTACTTATCCTGTCATTTGTCTTATCGCGCCAAGAATTAAATTTTTGGGTCGCGCTTTTGGTTAAAAGTCGGTTTTTTGTTTTAGGAGGGGTTGTTTGGGAATTTCCCCCTCACCTAACCTCTCTCTCTTGTATTTGTGGCTGTCATTGCTTGGATGGGGGGGGCCGACTTCCTTTTTTTTGTGTTGCTGGCCGATCCATTCCAGGGGGCTTGCTGCTCTCCCTGGCCTCCTCCTCATCCTGGCGCCAGCCCTGCCTCCTCCTCATCCTGGCTCCTACTCCCCCAGCCGAGCCCTCCCTGGTACCTGCTCTCCCTGGCCTCCTCCTCTCCAGGGCAGCAAGCAGCAGCAGTCGAAGGCAAGCAGAGCAGCGCAGCAGCTTGGAGCAGCAGCAACTCGGCCTGGCCCTCCCCCTGCCGGTGGCGAAGTCCTCTGGCCGGCGGCGAGCTCCTCCCCGGCCGGCGACCCCTCCCTGCGCCTCCTCTCCGGCAGCAGCGCCTGCAGCTCTCCCCACCTCCTTTCCTTCATGTGTGAGGATTTGAGGTGGAAACCCTAGGTCTTTGGGGGATTTTATTTTCTTGCATGTAGGGTGTTTGTGTGAATGCCTAGCTGAGATTCATGGTTTTGAGATGTTGGAGGTTGGGGAAATGGAGAGACTAGAGTGAATGAGAAAGTTCTGTTTGGACAGATTTTCGTCCTTGGTTAGAGCTGCTAATGGAAAATTCTACAAGCGTTTTCTGGAAGTTTGGCTATAACAAATGTTGTAGATAATTGAATTACCTTTCAATAGAGACTGAAATTTCTAAGTTTCGTTCAGCCGTTTGATAGTTATGGCTATTTTACCGAGTGCTGTCCAATTCTTGTCGCGATTGGTTCAGTCTGTGTTCTTCTGCAGATTAGAGCATCGTAGAGGCCGAATTAGACTTTTTCATTACCTAGAAAAAGTTAGGATTTTTCAATTTGATTGAGAAAATGTATTCGTTTATGTGATTTGGAGTTGTAGAACTCAAGTTATGCTCATTTTGGTGTATGCTGTCCAGATCGAGTTAATTTTGCATTTGTCTGCTGTTCGTTGCAAAACTGATATTAATTGGTGTGTTTCCCGATCGGTCGGCTGTAGAAGAAGTTGTAGAGTTGTCTCTTGCGATCGTTTAAAGCCCAGGTTCATCCTTTTCGGAGTAGCCGTTTGGAAGTTACGGCATTTTCAATGCCGGCTGTCCAGATTTGCATTTAAGTGGTTATGAGGGATGTTTTGGTTTTGATTGTAGATGTGAATATGTAGAGTTGTTTTCTTCTGACGCTTGTACCGAGTGTATGAATTTGAGTTGGATGAATATTGTTTTTATTTGCAGGGAAAGTTCTGTCGGGAGTGGCTTCAACCACATGCCACTCCATTCTTTCGTCGGTAAAGGCAAGTGCATTGTATTCGGTTGTGGCTTAGGTGGCCATTTGGTTTTGCAATCATATAATGATCCATGTGTTATTTTAATATTTTTATGTTTGACTTTGCTTGCGATGTGATGAATGAGAATGGTTAATTTGGTTATGCTTTTAGTTAATCGAGTTTTTATGTAAGTGTAACCCGTATATCTCTTATACGGTATCTAATTGATTGCTTATGATAAGTATATGCTTACGCTATGATTGCATTTGTGTTTATAAGCACATCTAGTAGGGTAATTGTCTTTTGATGAAAAGGTTAAATAATCGATGCAAGTGCATCGTTGGTGAACGATTTGTGTCGAAAGTTGAATATCATGATACCTTGTGATTATGAAAAGCTATCGTTTGAGATATCATACTATTATTATTCGTATGATAGGATAATGTGAATAATGAAGTAATGAGGTTTGATTAATAATAATGGATGATTTGGTGATCATGAAGAGGGATTATGACTGTAACAGGTGTAGTAATGATAATTGCGACTATGTAGATATGAGTGTCGAGAATATGAAAATGAATGATGAGAATATGAATATGAGTGATGAGAATATGAATATGAGAGTTGAGAATATGAATATGAATGTTGGGAATGCGGATATGAGTATTGATGCGGGCAATTATTGGCAATAGCCTGGTGTGCATGGATTTGCACGTAGTGTAGGGGGAGATTATTCCCCGTGTCGCATTAAGGACCGAACTATGGGTTGTTTTCAGGCCAAGATAACCGTACAACCACAAGTACTGGTATGGGACAGTCTTAACCTATTAAGTTCCTTAATACTAGCTTTGCACATTGGTAGGCTGGAGACAGTGATGTATGCCTTGCTATGAGGAGGAATGTGTGTAGGCGGGGTTTCTTGCTGTGGTGTATGTGGCGGGGTTCATCTTTACTGTGTTATGGTGTGAATGACGGGGTTTACTGTCATGTCTTGGGTGTGTATTCCTACCATTGTAACAAGGGATTACATTCTTGAGCTGGTGCAAAGTTAGGATTAAGAAATGTAACGGTTATGTTATGATCGCCTTGCCGACATATATACCAAAGGAAGTGTGTCGAATGGCCTAGCAAAAGGGGTTTATCATTTCTTGTGGGTAAAGTTGTACAACTCTGCAGAGTAAAAACTAATTGATTAGCCGCGCCCGCGGTCATGGGCACTTGGTAAAGTTATCACATAGTTAGCCGTTTTATTTTACAAAATGTGGATTCTGGTATATGCTGTCAAGCATCATGATTTGGATTGGATATCCTTGTTGAAAAGGAATTATTTCAGATTGACATGTGTTGTCAATGATTGATTCATGGAGATGATCAAAGGAACTGAGGTTCGTGAAATTTACTGTTTTATACTTATATATATTAAACTGTTTTTATTTAAATTCCGTTTATATTCTACAATTCAGTAAATTCTTCTGCAAACTAGCTTTCTGCAAATTAACCATTAAAGCCTTTCCTTTGAAATGGTCTGCATGTATTATAGGATTTGAAAAAGTCTTGCTGAGTACGCAAGTACTCACCCTTGCTTATTCGTGGTTTTTAGGTGAAGAATCAGAATAGCTCGATGAAATTTACTTGACGCAGGATTCGGGAATGTTAACGAGTATTTCTAGGGATTATGCCTTGTCAGTTGCCTGAGAGATTGGATGGGCACACTACAAGACTCTTGATTCTTTCCACTGTATTACTCTGAATTGTAAGATTTTATTGTACGAATTACCATTAATATTTGTAATAAAGAGTATGGACGTGATATCAATTGTTGTAAATGTGCGTACTAGCTACTGATCCAGGGACTAGTACTGTGTGCACATGAGATTTCCATTTTTGCATTTTATGTAAAAATGGGGTCGCATCTGATTAGTATCGAGTCATCTTGACTACTGAGGATAAACCCTAGAAAGGTCGTTAGCATTAGAATAAAATAAATTCAAAGCACTATTTTCAAAAGTTACTATATTTGCAAAATATAGTTGTTGCTATTCTTTCCTCATTCCTAAGATTCTTAGTCTTACCCCTACTTTCATTTTGGTTTGTAAAACAAATTTCTCTTTCCTTAAAACAATTCTCGTGTATAGTTTATCTTCGCGGTTACTTCTGAAGACGTCCAAGATATGTCGCCATCATTCTTCATGCCAATCAAGGAAGACTACAACGTCGATGCTAACAACCTTAAGAAGACAGACATTAGTCTTGCTACCCCCGACAAGGCAAAAGTAAAGCCTGAAGATTCTTTTTCATGAAGAGCTGGTATTATCCAACAGTACAATGCGGAAGATTAAGAGTATAATAGGTTCTTCGTTAGGAAAGGAACCCTATGCATAGCCTTATTATTTCGCTTTAGCTGCATAAAGCATTCTTATGTAGTGTTTATGTCTTGCTCTTTGCAATTGGTTTTTAATTTCTTGTTCGGGCTAATTTACGTGTGAACTTAACCTTTAGGTTAAAGTTTCACGATGAGTTGCCTTATGTATGAATTCAGAAACCTCAACCTGTAGGATTAAAAGGAAAAATTTATAATATAGTTTCTCTTCTTTCTATAGAATTTCTCACAAACTTATCTTTTCTCTCCGTAGAATTTCTTACCTACATATTCTTCTAATCCCTAATCTTTCTCAAAAGTCAGTCCCATTAAAATTAATATAATAGCATAGCAACGTAGGATTAGTCCAAGCTTTGGGCAAATACTATTATCAGAATTGCGCAGCGGAAGCGTGGAGAATTTACGTTTTCAAGATGGAAAGTCTCCGAAGACCCTGACGACGCCAAGTCGCTCCATGAAGAATGAAGAATCGGTATCGTTAGATAGAAAAATGAAAACATTAGAATAGGTTAGTTGTTGAATTAAAATTTACACCTCCTTATTTGCATTGTGTGAAATCTTTTGCATTGTTCGACTTTTGTTGTATTGCTTTTTGTATTGTTTCTTGGGTTACTCTCGTGAATGGTTAACCCTTAGGTTGAAATTCACGATGCGATAACCCCGAATTAATAAGAAAATATAATTAAGAAAATTTTAAAGAACGAAATGCTGCCTTGCAACTGACCAGCAATTGCCTAATCCATGTAAACTATTCATAAGATAATATTTTACGAAACAAAGATAACTCTGAACTAAACCATTCTCATATGCTTATCTCGTCTTCTCTATTCTATAAAATTTTGAATAATAGAAATATTTTGATGAATTGGAAGTCACCTAATAACCAAACCAATTCTTATCTTACCTCCTGCTACCTTTACCTATCTACCCATTCATCAGCAATTCCAAAAATCAAGTTCCTTGATCTTAGCCACTCCTTAATGATCAATTTTGTAACATCAGTAAAGAACCCTTGGTTGTTCCTAAAGAAGACAAATCACGTCACCTACATCAACCATGAAGAACTTGGATACTTTGCCAACATCTGATCAAGAAGAAGTCTACTCCACTCGTCATCTTCAAGAAAGTCAAGACAAGACCTCAAGCCATCTCAAGAACTTAAAAGACATCTGTTCCCAGAACAACACCAACCTTGACATCAACCTTTGAACATAAACATCCTTGACATGAATTTGCACCTCACCCTTATCATGGTATTGAATACGTTCCTTGTGTATTCAATTATTGCAATCAATCCTTTTTGACTTTGAGTAATCCATTTATTCATAGTTATTTACCAAGATGATTAAAACTAATCCAATCGTCAGAACCATCCAATAACCTCCTGCCATCCCTTGACCTGGCCAATCGAACTGTAACAGCCCTATAAATTCAAAAATAAAGAAAAATTAAGATTTTATATTTGAAAATGGAAATGAATTAAAATTCTAATTGAAATTAGGATTTTGATCTAAAACAAAATTCTTTCCTCATTTCTTCCGTTACAAACTTAATGAAAAGAAAGATTTTTAAATTAAGATTGTCATTCTCAAAACAAATGAGATATCAAAATGAGTTTGAAATGTGAAATTGATTTGAATTTCCATCTTTCTGAATTTTCTTGCATGATTGAATTTCTTGAGCTTTGGCATTTGCAAAAAAATTTGCATTAAAAATTGTAAAATGGTAAAAGTAAGAAAGTAAAAGTAAAACATCAACAAAAATAATATTAAAATTTCAGAGCATCCCAGATCTCTCCAGAACCAACTCATGCTGTTTAAGATAATCTGGATAATTAAAATAAAAAGGAAACATGTGATAATTATGAGACAAGAAATCTGAATTGAAGCCATGTCAGATTTTTGTAGCAGTATCCAGATCTTACCTCAAGTTCATATTTTTACCATTCCGTCCTAAGACCAATATCTACCTCTGGAAAAAATATCAAGAATAAAAACTTACATATGGATCATTTATATATTCAAAAACAGAAAACAAATAAATCTGTAAATAGCAATGTCAGAATTCTTATAATTTAAATATAAAATATAAAATTCTGAAAATTTTACATAAAATTATAATCTTAAATTAATTTTAAAAAAAAATTTCAAAAATAAATAAATTCATTTGGACACTTTAGTAAATCAAAAATAGAATTAGAATTTCAGTACATTATTTATTGTCAGAATTTTAATAAAATATACACAATTCCTTTTTATCTGAAAATTCACATGGATCTTCACCTACACCTGACCAACCTTTGAAAAATTATTGTAAAATCTTGAGTCGGTTTGGCAATTCAAATAAGCAGATCAAACCGACCCTTACCCTCCCTTTCTTATTGTTCCAATCTTGACCGTCGGATCGCTACTGTCAAGCATCCAGTGCGCCCACCTATTCCCTTTCTTCTTCCTCCCTCACCTCTCTCTCCTGCGCCTGAAAAAGATCGGCAGAGGCACCGCCTTTCTCCTTTGTCTTCACCGCGCCGCAACTTCGACCACAGATGCTCATCCACGTCGCCGCGTGCGCCATGCACCTTGCCAGTATTGCGACCCGAGAGACGAAGAATCTCGCGTGTTCCTCCGCCGCAAATCGCTTTCGTTGATCTCGATGCCACAGCAACGACTCGACCCGATTTGGCTGCCACGGCATAGCAGCGATAGACAATCGCTGCGCCTCGCTTGCTGCGTCCTCGCTAGAGCATTGCCACGGTAGCTCTTGGGCTAAAGGATCACCGCCGCAACGAAGTGTCTCGCGTGCTCATCTCGCCAAAGCGTCTCCTGCGCCAAACCATCCCTATTCCCTATATAAACCCAACGCACACCCACGGCCACTGAGGTCCTCGGTTCCTCACCCCGTCCCTCTCTTTCTGGCGGAATAGCCTTCATCTTCCCCAAGTCCGGTGAGTACCGGAAAAGGAGAAAGTTGATTCGCGCTCTCCGGTGAACCTCCACTCCAATCCATCGGTGTGAAGACTTCGACGGCACCTAGGACCGATCCCCAACCCCAATTGAAGCCTTCTTCTCCGCGAGCCACCGCACCGAAGCTCCTTTTCCGCCGCCAGACCAAGACGGTGAGACCCTCTTCGCATGCTTTTTCTTCAATCTAAGCGCCATAACGGAACCCCTCTACCCTTGATGCTTAAACCGGTGTTAATGGAACTCGAAAGCCCTGAAATCGTAGTTCCACCGTCCGCCATGGCCTCGCCGCTTGAAGCTCGACGGCGCGACTCGACCTCCCAGAATCGACAACCGGGTCCTCTGGTGCGACGCATGTCTTTGGTTCCCATGGTGGTACTGGGAGCGCCATTGTTCGCCGTCCTTGTCCGCCGGCGAGCCGTGAGATCTGAGCCCTGTTCTCTGTCATTGCCGTGTGGGCAGGATTGTCGAGCCACAGATCCGAACCAGCCCCAAAATGGAAAGCGTCTTTCCAGATTGAAAACGTAATTTCCAAAAATGGCATATTTCCCAATTTCCAGTATTTAGTAGACTTTGCTGATTTAAAATGCTTGTAACTATTGAACCATAAGTCTAAATTTAATGAAATAAATTTCTAAATTCGTGTAAAATCTTGAGGAATCAGAATATCCAAAATTATTTAAAATTTCAACTCTGTTTAAAATTTTAATATTAATTTAAAGAGAAAATTCAAATATGTCATTCATGGAATTTGTGCAAATGAACTTCAAATTAGCTAAAACCAATTTTGTTAGAATCTTTATGATTTTAGGAACCTGGATATGTAAAAATATATGTAGTTCACTATGAAAAATGTACAAGTTATAATACAAAGAACAATAAAACATTATTAAAATATACATAATTCAACATTAAATTGTGAGTATGAGTTTTATAATTTTTATTGCTGAAATTATGCTTATAACCAATATTATAAGGAATCTCATATCTTTGTTAATAAATAAAATGTGATTTCATGTACAAATATATGAAACAGCAGTCATACATGAATATATATTAAAGAACATATGAAACCTTCAATAATTTAAATCAAGATCCATGTATGTTGTATGAAAATATTTTATTTGGATCTTTCTCTTTGCCTTATTAAGACTTGCTTCTTGCTATGTTGTTATTCTTGGACGGCGTGTAGAATCGAGCGTTATTAATCTAAATCATCGACAACGTCGACTGCGACTACGACTTCGTCGTAAACAGCAAATAAGCAAGGCAAGCACCTCATTTGACCATGTTGATCCCAGTTTTATAAATGTTTTCATCAAATGTTTTGATCGCATGCGTATATTCATTAAACTCTGCTATATTGTGGGTAATCACTACAAGAAACAGTGGAAAATTCGTGGGTTTTTTTAAATTCGTGGGTCAAAAATAAACCCACGAATTTATTGATTTAAATTCGTGAGTTTATATAAAACCCACGAATTTAATTAAATTCGTGGGCCAAAAAAATACCCACGAATTTATAATTTAAATTCGTCGGTTTTAGATAATACCCACGAATTTAAGTAAATTCGTGGGCCACGTAGTCAACTTAATTTAAATGTAACCCACTAACCCGGCCCACGCCTCCCTCTCTCTCTTAGCGTCTCCACGACCTAGCGTCTCCTCTCTCGTCTGTCTTCGCTCGTGGCGCTTGACCCGGCCATGCGCCCCATCGCCCATGCCCCCGCCACATGCCGCCTCCCGCGCTCCTCGCCTCGGCCCTCCCACGCGCCATTGCCCGGCGCGCCCCGCCCGCGCCGTCCTCTCCCGGCCCCCCCTCGCGCCGCCTTGCCGTCGCCGCCGCGCCACCCGCCCTCCCGAACCGCCGCGACACCCTCGCCCCCACGCCGCCGCCCCCATCCCCGGACCCGCCGCGACGCACGGGTCTTCACCGGCGCAGGAACCTCACGGTGAGTACCTCTCAAGCAGTCACACTCACCCTTTAGCTTGTGAATTGTTGATTGCGAGCATCAGGATTCATGCTTTTAATCAAACCTTTTGTTTGATTGCTGGTTTTGTTAAGTGCCCTTTTACAAATATGCATAGTAATTTGCTAAGGTTTCGTTTCCATTGATCCAAACAAATTCTCATGTCAGGCATAACCGGGAAGCAGAATATAATGCCTTGAAATGCTCGAGAGTGCTAAATCTTTTGATGATGGTGATAAATCCTAAATCTAATGTAGTCAAAATCGTGTAAAATTGTTCATATAATTGATGCCAAAGTTAAAAGGAGAACTTTCCTTGGTATGAACCGTTAGTTCTACCATCTGAATTAAGCGATGAGACGACAATAAGCAACCTTTAAAACTCTATAATGTCGTTTTAAGCACCGATCGCAAGGAAAATATTTCCAATATATTAGTTCATTGCTTATCAATAAATGTACATACTTTCTCAAACTATATACCAGCAATTCAGCGTGTTTTAGTCTAAATTTGTAAAGCGTCGAAATTATGCCCCGAGGAAATACAAATGCTAGATGGTGTGATCTGCAGGATCACTTGCCAGTTAGAACAATTCAAAGCTGTATTTTGTTGGTTTTCCATCGGTGGGGTTCATGAACCTTACTAATTTGAGTACTAACATCATGGTGTGTAACTCTGTAGTTATAGCTATTGTTTTTCAAGATTATACTATTGTTTCTACATTACTCCACGGGTGTGATCATGCTATTATTCTCAGTAGGCATGTTCGGGAAGTGTGAAATGGTTTTTCTAATCCATTCATGTATTCAACATCGAGAGAACATGAAGACCCAAGTTACGTAGTAAATTTGGTATCCAACAACTCATAGTAGAAAGTTTTCGTGAACTCACATCCATTAGCCGTACCATCGGTATCGACAAGTTTATTTTAACTTGTGCACGGTGAGTTTACTTGTCGATTTCAAGGGTTGATGCGGTTTCTAAGCAATGCATGCAGTTTTGCTTTTTGTGATGCTTCCTTTCTTGTTTGTGTGCGATCAAGTTAGTCCATATTCAATTGTTTGTGGCGATATAACATATTCTTCGCTTATTAGGTGAACACTCGTGGTTTTTGGCGTGTAAAGGTTTATTTGTTATGAAGAGATAGTTGGCGATTTTGGTAGCACTCTTGCTGATAGTGATGCTACTTGCGATTAACTTTCGTGGCATGAAATGGTGTTTGGTGTTATATGACAAAGCAGAATTTGTTGTGTGCGTAAACATGATCGTGTGTGTTTAGCATGTAACTAATGGAGGCAAAGGATCAAACAGACAAACAACCTTCTTTCACATGCATTTGTTGGCGGCGAGGCAAAATATTGTTGATCTACAACATTAAATATTTAGATACCGCCTACTTGTCGATGCACAGCAACTTGAAGGTTTTTTCATTTCTTGTAGCTGCACGGAAACTTGTTCATCTCTGCCCAAAGATTTACTAGTAGATTATCCTATTAGCATGTCTTAATAAGAGAAACCATCTTACATATTTTTCATTCTGTGACCTATTTTACTTGATGGCGAAACTAAACCATCTTACTTGATGGCGAAACTAAACCATTGCAAGGTCAAGAATAAGTATAGCGGTTCTATCATCTATGAATTGATTACTTGTGTGTGTCACATTGTGTGTATTATCTCCCATTCATTAACATTTTTCATTACTGTGAGCAAACGTTGATACCAGAGTTTAATGCCTAAACTATTACAGACATAATCGAAGTTACTAGCTGGCCCAAATTGTCAACTGACACACAAAGGCCAATCAATGAGCATCCCTTAGGACCTGTAAATTGAGAATAGTGGAATCCTCTTATACTCTTATTGCTTTTTTGTTTAGTTAGTTTAGATTTTTTGCCAAAGTGTTTTCCAGTTAATCATTTCAGAACTTTTAAACTTGTATAATTCTTTGGATGCATTCTGAGGTTACATGTGCAGGTGAATGCATAACAATCTCCATTTATTTTACAATTCAAATATGGGCATAAAATTCATTTAGTCTCAATGTGAAATGATTAATTCGTTTTAAGTTATTTCATGTCATTTTATATTCGCTGCATATGGTATATATATTTTAATTCTCTTGCTGTCGTTGTATATAACGTTAGAGTTTAGGGTTTGCGTCGAGCGGTAGAAGCCTAGGCGTCACCCATTCGGGAACGGCGCATCTCACATTGCTTGTGAGGTGCGGTTTCGAATTATCGGCGTATTTTGGACGGCGAGAATGTTGGTCGTTGCATGGGGCTGTGATGTGCGGCGATCGAGCGTGATTTGGCCGCATAACCTGTTGTTCTCCGGCGCACCGGCATGTGGCGTGCGTTTGGAGAACAAATAAGTTATCTTGCGAAATTCGTTCGATTAAATGCGACGCGTCACAGTCGCATGCAACAACCTCCATTCTGGGTGGGTTTAGAACACATCTTTCCTAACAGGTTGTCTTTGTCACCTAAGCCACGGATTAAATGCGTTGACATCGTTTCATTTGTTTAGCTTTGAGAATGGGTGACGATCGAAGGCGATGTATGACGGATGGAGGAGTGATGGGGGCACACAAGGGAATGGGGGCGGATCACGGATGCTTTCTTGAAGCAAGCATTATTTGGAGGAGCTGAATATGTGTATTGCCCGTGTACCCTCTGCGAGAATAACGCTACTACTGACAAGGATATAGTGCGATATCACATTTGTAAAAAGCGGGTTCATGCCTAACTATTTGGTGTGGCACCGTCATGGAGAGGCCGCAGGCGAGCCATTGAGTCGGACCATGGGGAGGATGACGGCCGGATGGAAGAGATCTTTGCATGATCTTGGCGGGGATTGAATTTAACTCGGGGAGGGTCACGGTAGGAGGAGGTTAAGGAATTCTATAGGCTACTTGGCGCCTCGGATGCGAAGTGCATGACTTGACCAATGTGACCATCCTGCGGTGGTTACGGCTTATGTCGATGAAGTCGAAGTTCAACTTTTCGAACAAATGCTTCAACGCTTTGCTTGAACTTATGAATGATGTCCTTCTGCCTAACCACAAGATGCCAAAGGATTTGTACCAATCGAAAAAGTTGATGGCGGCCTCGGGATGAATTACGGAAGATTGATGTGTGCGAGAATAATTGCATCTTTGTTCGGAAGGATCATGACAAGGATACTCATTGTATGCATTGCGGTAAGTGTAGATTCGTTGAGGTGGTAGATGAGGAAGGGTATCACTTGACTACAAAGGTCGCGACTAAACAGACTTCGGTACATGCCGATCACGGATAAACTTAAGCGGTGTACATGTCAAGTAACAATGAAACATATGCGGTGGCACAAAGAAGGTAAGCGTGAGGACCGAGACCGGATATGATGGTGCATCCGTCGATGGCGAGGCATGGCGGGCATTGGACCGATTCGATCCTGCATTTGCAAGCGACCCTAGGAGTGTCCGTCTTGGTTTGTCCACGGACGGTTTCACACCTTCGGACAAGCGCTAGCCCTACTCTTGTTGGCGGTCTTCATCATGCCATACAATCTTCCACGAGATTTGCTTGAAAGAGGGTTCATATTCCTTGCTCTTGTCATTCCAGTCCTAAGCATCCAGGAAGGATCTCAATGTGTTCATGTGGCCCTTAATTGGTGAAAAAAAAGTTGTGGCGAGGGAAAAGGCATCTGACAGCGTTCTTTGGTAGAGAATTTACCTTCGAGCCGCATACGTGGTCGGTCCATGATTTGTTGGCATATGGCATTTGGGCGGTGGTGTGTTCATGGTCGCTGTGTTGTCCGGTTTGTATGGTGACTCGATGCATTCAGCTCACGACGGTAAAAGATCACATTCTTCGATTGCCATAGGCGGTGGCTTCGCGAGGCACCCTTTCAGAACGATGCCAAAGCATTTTGAAAAGGAAAGAAAGTTAAAAAGGGCGCGGGCGACTCACGGGAGAGGAGATAGCTGAATGGCATAGTCGGCTTGAGCGATCTACTAAGTGGGTTTCACGGCTATGGAAAGGAGCACAACGGACTCATATTTCTTTTCTTTGGGAGCTGCCTTACGCGAAAGCTTTGATTCTGCCGCATAACATAGATTTGATGCACCAAGAGTGCAATGTGGCAGAAAGCATCATAAGCATGGTGTTTGATGTAACGGACAAAACAAAGGATAACGTGAGTGCTAGGAAAGACATGGGTGATCATTGTGCTAGGCCTTGGCTCGAGGTTAAAGTTGGTTTAAATGGAAATGAGAGCCGGCCACGAGCTCCGTACTGTGTGAAGCCAGAAGACCGTAAGCAGATATTGAGGTGGATGAAAACTCTAAAATTTCCCGATCGCTATGCATCTAACATAAAGCGGGTTGTGAATGTCAAGACCGTAAGCTAAGCGGGCTAAAGAGTCATGATTACCATATTATCATGGAAAGACTTGTTCGGTAATGTTTCGTGGCTATTTTGATAATGAGTTGTGGAGGATGTTAGCGAGCTCGATTACTTCTATGGCGAGATATGCGCTAAGGAAATCTCGAAGAGCGTTGATGCGAAGTTAGAGAAGGAATTCCTTTGCTTGTATGCAAGATGGAAAAACTTTCCCACCGGTTTTATGAATGTGATGCAACATCTGCTGGTGCATCCGCCTTGGGAAGCGATGGTTGGAGGTCTGCTGTGATTCGGATGGATGTATAGTCAGGAAAGGGAGTTGAAAAAGCTTAGAGCTACAGTGCGCAACAAGGCAAGGGTAGAGGGGTGTATCGCAGAGGCTTATGCAAGTAAAGAGATCACAAACTTCTCAACAAAGTATTTCGCAGTCAAGCACAACGTGAGTGCCCCTACGAGTCGGTACCGTGCCGCGGAAGAAGAACCGTTGTGCGAACTTAAGCTTTTTCAATGCAAGGGTCAACCTGTTGGGTCGTACACTGCACACCATGTTGAGTATGAGGAGTGGAACCTGGCCATGCTTTACATGTTCAGTAACATGGTAGAAGTTGAAAAATATTTTGAGTAAGTGACTTTCCGAATTATGTTTTCAACATTTCAATGTAGTGTCCTTTTTAACCCGGGAATAAATGGCAGAGTGTTTGACAAAGAAAATTGAAGTCAACTCGACAACCCACAAGTAAGCAATTGGATAACCTACGTCGTGATGGGTTGAAAAGCGGCCCAAGCTTTGTGCAATGGTTTTGTCGACATGTAATTTGACTATTTATTCATTTTTTAAAATGAATTGTTGTAGTAACTTAATATTAGACTAACAAAGATGCATATTGCTATATAGTGTATGCGTGATGCCTCCGCCCCGAGGATGTCCGGCAGCTCTCACATGGTGATGTGACGGCAAGGAGCTATAGTCGCTATGATGTGAGCGGGTTCCATTTTGAACAATGAAATTAGAAGCTAGCCGTCCACTTGCGGCCACTTCAAGCAATGGAGTAGTCACAGCGTCGTTCGATTCAGCGGTGATATATTAGACTACTACGGTGTTGTACAAAACATAATTGAGTATACCTTTGGGGTGCCAAAGAACTGAAGGTTGTGTTTTTGATTGCCATTGGTTTGATCCACACAACGGCACACATGTCGATGACTTTGGGATGGTGGAGGTGAAGCACGATTCGCGCTTGAGGCCACATCAATAACATTGTGCTTGCACATCGGGTTGAGCAGTGTACTACGAGCTATCCTCACCATAGCTTGAAGGCTTGGTGGGTTGTATTTAAAGTTAACCACAAGTATATCCTCACAGGGATGTTTCAGTATGTGCAAAGCAACGAGAAGATGATGTGGGTGATGTATATCAAGAAGAAGCTATGGGGATTCTTTCCTTGTCTCCGACGGGTAGGACTCGATCAATTACCTACCGATGCCACAGGCGTAATAAGATGAACCGGGCCCTTCACGGATCGCCGTAAAAAGTCGAGAAGGATTGCACGTCTTCAAGCACGTCTCAATGAAATGCGAGTCGAGAAGCGGTCTCGGCGCCGGCGACTTTTGATATGTATATTTTGTAAGATGTGCTTCATGAGTGGAAGTGGAATGACCTGTTTGATATCAGATGTTCTATTACAATTAATGGTACACGAGGAAGCGCAATTTTGGTCACGGTCACAAGAAGCTTCTCTTTTCTCTTAAGAGTGCCACTAGTTTATTCGCTTTCTTATGGTAATTTCTCCTTTATTTGTTTCAATTTGTACCTTTGCACTAATTTCTCCTTTATTTGTTTCAATGCCATGCTAAGAAGAATGTCATATTTGAGTTCTATTTCCTTGACAATATCTTGTTGCAAGTAATTGGTAACTAAAGAATAAATTGTGAAATTATCAAACCTGGTGTGGTTGATGATACCAAGTAAAGGACAATAACAACTATTTTTACAAGTTATTGTTGTCTCATTCATTTTTGCAAGTTATTGAAAATTATTTGTAGACCTGTGTACTAACTCTTGTCAAATTTGAACAGATGAGTATGTTCGGGCATCAGTTGACAAGCTTAAAGGCAAGTTCAATGGTGCGTCCTCGAAGGTCGAGGAGCGGGGTTCGATGCTCGGGACTCGGCGGCCGGCGGCGCCATGTTTCTTTGAAATTGCGCATATTAAACAATGGCGAGAGCAGCTCGAGAGGTGCTTCAATGGCGAGCACGAGAACAGTGGGGCAGCGACCACAGGAGGACGCGAGGCGGTGGGGGTTCGGGGACGAGGCGCAGTGGGGGTTCGGGGCGAGGCGGTGGGATGTCGGGATGAGAATTGGGTGAGGCGGACGACGAGGAGGGCGTTAGGGGTGGTGGCGATGGGGCGACAGATGCAGATGCCGAGGCCGACGGCGGCAGCGAATCTTGAGTTAGCGGCGACCTTAGAGCCGATTGAAGAGGGCGGGACTTCTTGGTACCATCGGTATATCGTAGTATTGGATTAGCATTTAATATCCATATTTACATTGTAATGTCTATGAGCTAATGATTTGCATTTCAGGTTTAGTAAAAGCGTCTCGGTTAAATCGAGATGCAACCCGCCGATAGGAGGTTGATAGAGCTACACGGGAGCAGTAATGATTATATCTTTCATGTCTTTTCTTTTAGCATGAGCTAAGTGACAACTTATTGTTTTCATGCATCTTTGTCTTGTATTTTGTTGTAGGCCTTTGGAAAGAGCCGGGTTGGATGGGAGGGCCACATTACAAAGGTTAACGCCGTCTTTGGAGCCCTTGGCGCTACTACTACCTGGCATGGTTGAGTCGGCGAGGATAGATTCATGACCCTGGCTGGAAGCATTGGGCGTTGAAGAATAACGTGGAAGAAGCGAAGACAACCAAACATGTCGAGGCGCGATGCAGGGCTGGCCACGGGTGAGTTTGCGTTATGTATTTACTCTATCGAGTATTGCTTTAAATGCAAATACAATTTGACAATGTGTAATCTATGCGAGAGAGGTTCGGCTTGAGAACGAAGCGATTACAACACCGTGAAGAAGGCCAAAAGCGTCTTCAATAGGGCGGCACAAAAGGTTGTCGGAGATTCGTTCAAACAATGCACAGTTCAAGCCATCATCCATTTTTACAAGAGGGTGAAGAAGGTGAACATGAGAAGACAGAGGCGAGGAGGATACACTTGATGAACAAGAGTATCTCGAGCTCGGTCGATTGGATAATGAAGGACATGGAGGCTTGGAGGTGGATGTGCGTCTTGGGCGTCGGTGGATTTTCAAGAAAAATCAAATAGAAATCGAGGAACAGAAGAAGTAGAATGGGGAAGCACAAGTCTGGTATGAGCGGACACATTGGCCTAGAACAACGCATGGTAAATATCGGTATTATAATTGTTAGTGAATTTGTCACTATGTTTCTAACTTTGCAGTAGGAGAAGGTGAAAGTGGGAGTACTCCCACTTTTGTCGAAGTTACATCCGGGGGCACCGAGGCGAGGATCCACAGAACCCGGATGCTTTGTGCGACGACCAGGCTACTGCGAGGATGGTAAGTATAAATGACACAATATGTTTGTGCAAATTTACATCCGGAGCACCAATATGCTGTTTTGCGACATCATATCGCGAAGAAATGACACAACGTCATGGGCGGAGTTTGATTGGAGGGCGCGATCGATGTGGAAGCGTTGTACCATCTTTGGAGGGCCTAAAGCATGGGAGGTTAGATTAATAAAACTGATTTTTATTGTTTTCGTTCTCTGAATAACAAAAATGTTGCATGGTCACATTTCAATATATATATCGTTTGTAGGTGGGCCATGGGGGCGGAGTTGTGGACTGCGATAAATGCGTCCACGAGGCTCGACTTATCACCAGAATCTTGCTTCGCTCGTCGAGGACCACACGGGAAGCACAAGCGCAGGAGGATGCTCGTCAAGCGCGAGAGGAGGCTCGTCAAGCGAGATGAGGCTAAATCAGCGAGAGGTCTCGAGAATACATGACAATGTATCTGCAGTACAATCTCAACTTTAAACAAATCGCTCAATTGTACATTTGTGATTAAAATCTAACAAACAATCTATATGCAACAAGCTGTCACAATCTCTTGGATCTCTTGGACCTAACGTGCGGCGTTTAGCCCTCCTTTTATGGCCCGGTAAAGATACTTGAGTTCATTACTCTCTAATTTACTTAGCTCGTAAAATCACGTTCCGCACATTTGCACCACCACCACAAGGAGAAGCATCACCTCTTGGGATCGAGACACCACCCCTAGGAGATGCACCTCAGGTTATATGAAATTGTCACATGCACTCTTTATTTTTAAAAAACTCTATTCTGTATACTTTATATCACAAACTATGATCCACAGAGCTCCCGGCCTCCTCGTCCTTTCTACATGTTCACTCCACAGATCAGACCACCTTACAGAGGAGAGGCACCTGAGTAAAGACGGATCGGTTCAATTCGTTATTCAAAATTTGAACTAATGATTTATATGTCGCATAATGTACCTGTCTATGTCTTACAGGGCTCCCAGCCTCCAAACCCGTTCTACATGTACCCACCACCTATGCCAAGCCAAGGAATGCCTATGTACTTCAACCCGTGGGCCCTGCAGCCACCTCAGATGACACCTCAGACGACACCACAGGTATTTGTCTATTCACTGATGCTTAGGTGCTTATGATGGTATGAATATCAAACATCCACATCATTACTTTCTTTAACAGTATACTTCATTTGTACGGTTGGATATATCAATATATAACCAATCTAGTGTATGGATCCAAACAAAGGCTTGATACGTCCCCCCAGACCGAACTCTCGTCCCGGCCAACCAAGAAAAGCTCCTGCCAGGCCAAACCGAACTCACATTATTTGGAGGCATTGCTATTCTTACTCCTCTTTTACCTACTAGGCCAGTCGGTCAAAGACAGTGTTATATGGGTAGACTCTTGTTTTGTATGTAGCAGTAGCCTTGTTGTGGACCGCCCTACTTAATTTACCTTTACCTTTTTATTTACTAACTAGTAGTGCATTCCCCGACACTAGGCTAAGATGAGTTCATACAATGAGAAATGCTTCAGAACATCCAATAACTCATCTTCTTCCGATAATGACAAATCTACCATGTTGATCTTCTTGATAGCCGGACACGCACATACAATGAGAAATGCTTGAACACATACAATATATGGAGAAAAAACCATGGTGATAGATAAGCGACAATTTTATGCACCACTGAACAAAATCACATTTTCTGATATTGATTTTGAAAAGTGATAACTGAGAGTAGGAATTCCATCCTCCTTGTATCTTAAACTTTAAATGTTATCAATGACATCAAGAAACAAGAGAGCCTCCAGCACCCAACATTGCTAATAGTGGACCACAACTGCAAAATGCACTTTCTCGCCAAGGAGAATCATCAATCTATGAATGAAGCCAGTGGTTAAAATTGCTTATATATATAGATTAGATTGGTTTGTTAATTTAGATAGGTTGCGTCCTTAATTGCTATCAGATTATAGAACCTACCATTGAATACTAGTGCATCATTTTCCTTCATATAGATTGTTGCCACTGCTTCTATTGAATGCTTAAAAGATTAATCTTCAACTTGCAGGTTTCTGGGTCACGCCCTCCAGCACGTACTAACGACGACATCGTAGAAGACATCTTGAACAATGGCCGTGGTGGTGGTAGCACCCACAACTCCAACAACCCCGAGGCATGAATTCCATTGTGAGCTCGATTGGTGTATATTGTTGGACTTTATGACTTCTTGTGATGGATACCTTGTGAACGACTTATTGTGATGGACCGAAATTTTGTTGTGATGTACGACTTGTTGTGGTGTATGACTTGTTGTGATGACTTGTTGTGATGGATCTGCTAGAATGTCTCCTTCTGGTTTCTTGTGAGATTGATATATATATTATAACTGCAAATGTTTTTTTGTCTGCTGAGTGGATGTCCTATTTACTAGAGAGGTCATGCCGAAATTTTGTACATTTCGGTGACTTAGTATGAGTATGGAATTTTGTATTTTGAGTGTTATGTGGCATGTCTTGTATTTTGGTTGCCAATCCGCTGAGATGACGCAAGTGTGGAATTTGTGGTCAAATTGAGTGAGGAAAATATGAACGCTCCGGAGGAAAGTAAGTATCTAGCATCTACCTATTTTGTTGCTACAGATCTGTTCTTTATATATGTTGTTCTATTTGCAGAATACCACATTAACTAATTTATGTTGTGCAGGAAGCTTTATTGGAAAATATTAAGCTGGAGCTCCACAAGATTAATAACAAAGTTAGGTTTATTCCTCTGATGCCATCTCCAGTTCTTCTTTCCAAAGATGTTTGAGTTCAAGATTGTTTTATATACATCTTGTGTGTTCCTTTCCTCGGTTGCTTATTGTACTAATACAAAATATGGGAATATCAAGGACTTGCAAATTTTGAGAGGTTCTATGAGACTAGCAAAGGTAAAATTTTCTTGTGGAAAGAGTTGCTTTTCCTATTGATTGAAAGGAAGATCATTTTGTTTTAGACCTTACGCACATTTTGCTTAACAAGCTGTGGATGTTGCAATAGTTGTGCTTTTTCAAGTATGAAACAAAAGAGCAAGTGTATGGCAGCTATTGAAGCTCTAAATGGGAAGCACCAAATAGAGGTTTGTGAAAAGTTAAGTATTCCAAATATTTTGTCTTGACTTGTGGGGATAGTCTTATGCTTGGCTCTCTGAGCGCTCATTGTGATTACGAAGATGCCCTAAAATGTTAGCTTGAAATATCGTGGTTGCATTCTTCATGCCTTTGCATAGTACAATTTGGCATATATATTTACTTCTTTATACTCTAGAACTTGTACTCTTGTGTTACAAGTTGAATAACTACCATTTTAATTTATTTTTTTCATTCAACCTGCTTGCGTTTGATCGACACCTCTCTTTTTCATCTGGTCATTACAGCTTGCATTTTGCTATCTTGACATGGAGGATTCGATGTCGGCACGAATGATTCTTCGAGGATTCCACTAGAAGAGGCATACTTGCAATCTAGGCTAGTTTTCATGGCTCAACAGAAAGAAAAGGAATTAAGCAAGGAAGGCTACCAATTGATGGCTGCTTTTATTTGATGGGTACAACAGACCCCACAGGAACTCTCCTACCTAATGAAGTTTGTGTGATCTTGTAAGTGATGACATACTCTTTTGAATCTGCATGCACTTGGAATGCTTTTTTGTATGTCTCAATGATCCAAAATTTAGTAGCTTGACATTTAGTAGTTTAAAATCTTGCTATTACATCTGGGCAATCGGATGTTTCAAAGGAGGCCCTTTTATTGTTTTTACTTACTTTGTCTTCTATTAAGCAATGACAATGGATGACTTTCGAGAGGCGTGCTTGTATATAAACATCTGGGTTACATTTTGGTGATATACATTTTGGTGCATTTATGGTGCATTTGATGGCGAGAGAGCCATTTGACCATCCATCTATTTTCAGGATGTGGATCTTGAAAGTCGCATTTGGGCCCCATACTCCCTTCAAAATGACCTCAAGATTAAAAGTCTTGTTTTGAGACACTCCATCAAAATGAATATGTGCAAGATCCCTATGCAAAGGAATTTGGGATAAATATAAGTGACAAGCTCACCTCTGTTGAAGCACGCGTTCGCCGGCACCACAGGTAAGATCATTGGTATATTAGGCTTCAATATTAAGTATTAATAGCTACTCTCTGCTTATTTCTGAACTTGTGTTTCCATAATTTTTCACTCGAATTGAAGCTAAAATATCATGATACGGAAAACAAAAGGAGTGCTTACCACATGTCGGTCAATGGAACATGATGAACAAAGGCGAGCATCGATCTGTTTGAGTCTTTGAAGTTGTTAGTTCTCATTTGTAGTAAAGTGTATTAATCGCTCAAAAATGCTTCTCCTTTTTTTTGGCGAAAGTGATCAATGGGTGCACAGTGAATCATTGGGCTTGCATTAACTTCTCAAGAAGTGTTCAAGAAAGCACCGCTCGTGGATTTTGCTCGAGTTGGCCCAAATGTGTAAATGTTAGGGCATGGTATACCTCTCATTTGTGCTAATATTTTATGGAAGGACACTCCTTTTAAAATTGTGGAGTGCAAACCTTACGGCAGACCTTTTTATTTTGATAGATGTTAACTTATGCCCACCTGTTTTGCGGGGAGTTCAACGATGAACCCGTTATACCAATATGTTCAGCTAGACCAGATCAAGTAGTAAAAGCACTTAAGCATGTGCATAACGCTGCACTAAACAAACTCATGAGCCAAGAGCTTGAGCCTCTTTTGGCCATCCTCCACGACAACAATGGCCCTTATATGGTGAAATTGCAGCTTCGCTCTTTGTCATTCTCGCCACTTATGTCACATATCTGTTATTTCTTTGTTCTAATTATTTTGTAAATAATGTCCTTTCTGCTTTTTTCACATGTATAATGAGAGATATTTTTATTTCGGGTGACATAAAACGCATTTGTGAAACCGAATTGGGATTAATATCACAAGTCTTTATGAAGCATGTTTTTCAGATCAGAGCAATACTTGGCAAATGTCTCACTTAAAATTAATGTTAAGGTATTTGCCGTCATGTCCTCAAGCTTACACGTAGATTCCTAGTGCAGATCACGAAGCTAACAACTGCTACTACCAGTAACTCACTCCATTTCATGCTCAAATGTGAACGTGTTTTCTGTGAGTGTAATGCTTATAGATTGAGAGATACCAAATGCGCTGTGTGTTAATTCATCTTGTGTCGACTTATCAGGTTAAAGAGTTGTGAGCCAGAGTTTCTTATATCTACCCCAGAGAGGCTTCTTGAACTCATTTCATTAAAGACGTGGGTCACGAGGAGGGGTGAGGAGGTCATGAGTTCGAATCCCAGTCCTCACAATATTATTTCTCTTTTGAAGTGACTTCTACAAGCGGTTATAAAACCGCTTGTGATACCGACGGGAGTATCACTCGCGGTTGCTTACAAGCGGTTTTAAAACCGCTTCTAAAAATGGTTTCAAACCGCTTGTGATAGTCTCATCTGTAGTAGTGTTGTATTTATCATCCTGCTCTATGTAATTTCAGTATTTCACTTTGAAAGTTACATGTTTTGTAATAGTTTTAGGCAGATGTATCTTAATGCACAATATGCTTTATTGTCCAGCAATTTTTACTCCCAATAATATCCTATCATCAAGTTTCCTCTAAAGATGACAACTTCATTTAACAGGTCATTGACGGACTAAAATGACAACTTCATTTAACAGTCCGCCACCCAAGCGCACTGGCCTTGCTCCATCAGCCAGATCTGGTCAAGCCTATCCAGATCCAGCATCCGCCACCATTGCCGCCCACGAGTGGGGGCCGAGAGGGCCATGTTGCCGCAGGTGAGGCTCTCTGCTGGGCCACCGAACGTAGGTCGGTAAGATGAGAACGCCGAGATTGGGTTTTGTTTCTTGGGAAGTGAAAAGGTTGGTTCTTTCGTGTGTTCTTGGATGGCCGGCTGTCTGAATTACGCCTTTGCCTTTTCTTGTGTGTCTGGGTCAGATTGGATGACGCGCGGTTGGATTGTGGTGGCGCAGCCAGTACTTGGTGGAGTTGTTGTTGGAGCACCAGAAGCTGGGGTCATTCATGCAGGTGCTCCCAATCTGCAGCAAGCTGTTGTGTCAAGATGAGAGGTTTGATCCGATTCTTAGCCTCCATTGTTCGGTTTCTTGAGTGGATAGCATTATTTTATTAGATCAGAATTTGTTTTTGCTTATTCACTATGGATTAATTCCTCCTCTTACTTGTCTTTGGTTTATGCAAACTTTGCTCGGTAACTATGTGTCTGTTTAGGGCAGTGCAATCCTTTTTGTGTCAATAGATCTTGAAAGGATGTTGCTTGGTTATTGAGAAACAAGAGGTCTTGACAGTTTTTCCATGTTCTTATGTTAATGGTGTGTGCTAATGTTTGCTTTTGCACACATGCTACCAGAGATAATGCGGGTATCGGAGAAATGCGGGTATCGGAGATGCTTCGCCAACATGGTGTTGGGTACTTCGAGAGGTTGGGAGATGCATCCAGAGGTAATTGTGTTAGTGATCTAACATGAGGATGCTACTATATTCAGTCATCTATCATATTTGATCACTTGCAAGCATTAGTTGTTAAGCCTTTATGCAAAAAAAAGAATGCTATGTAAGGTAAGTTGCACTAGACATTATTAAAATTGCGATGTTGGCAAGGAAGGAAACAAAGAAATATGATAATTATGGTGGGTTAAGATTATTTTTTTGTTACATGACATTTTTTTTAGTGTGTTTAATCAAACTTGTAATGTTCTTGTGAAACGAAAAGTACTTTACCTATATAGATTGATTTTCTTTGCCAATTACAGTCCCAAAGATAATCCAGCATACCGTTCATTTGTTGGAAGGTTCTGAGGCCAGCTAGACGGGGGAAGGAGTTCAGCAAAGTATATAAAGTGCAACCCTGAGGATTTGGAGAACCAGGTCTCAGATTTCTTTGAAGGGAGACAGCTAAATGCTTGATCAATCTGTCATGTTTGATGGTCAAGGTGAGTGCTAACTTCTTGATCATGCTTCCATATATAGGTCATATAGATTAATAGAAGGCTTTGCAGTCAAGATCTTTTTATTAATTTGGTGATTAAATTTGCAAGATCGTAATGGTTCCTTGCTTCATTTAGCATTTGGGATGGTATAATGCTACAAACCTACAGCTATTAAAAAACCCAACTATTGAGATGTTTACACTTCACAGAGATTGTATCCCCATATTACCTTGCTAGTCATAAAAGCACAGGAGCAATATGCATTATTTCAGTAGTTTTGTAGTTTGTCAGGCAATGTTCATGATAAACTCTTAAGTAATTTAGTGTTTGTTCTGACCCGAGTGACAGATTTTGATGTCTCATCTAATCATAGTTTGTTATGCATCTTAATCTGCAACTTTGATTTATGTTATCGTATGCTTGTCCTAAATTTCTCCCAAATCCAAAAAGGGTCTTAAACAATTGCATATTTGAGCGAGTGATATGTCTTGCATATAAGCCATTTATTCCAAACAACTTACTAGGGAAGGCCACATAATTTTGTTGAACCATGTACAATCCGTGCAGAACATCATGTTAATTAAGAACCATGCATGGCTTAAGGTATATGGTGCAGTGGACTGTCCTTGTTAGATGGATTATTAGCAAGTTTGTAAAGTTGCATTGTTGCTTGTCATGTTGTACTTAGAGATCTCTATGAGCATTATGAACAAGCCTATCACCCTGATCATTTGTATGTTTAGGGATGTTCATATCATTGACAAGTCCCTTGCAATTTTCATTGGTGCCACTGAACTGGGGTCTTGACCAACCCACATCCTTTTGAGGATTCGAAGATGGTGTAATCAGTTTTGGCTGAAGGAGCTGAAATGTTGTGAACTGCAAAGCTAGCATAATTTGCGTGAAATGCGAAGCAAGCAGAATTGAATACTTAGCTTGTCGCCCTTGATTTTTGTCAAGGTGAGTTCTGACTATATCGGGGCTTCCACATGGAACTTAGGACACCACCGTGAGCTGTGTAATTGTAATTCATACATTTTACCCTTCTTTTGTTGATTGTGATATCCGTGACTTCTGTTTTACTTCAAAAGAATAATTGGTGTTTGACATTTTTATGTACAATCTATACCAGCAGTTATGTTTACTTTTACCTTGTTGCGACCTTTGGTTTTCTTGATTTAGTTTGTTGTCGATAAAAGATATAGTATTGTTGATGACCGAAGTATCTTCTTTGGAAAATAGTCTTTCATCGTTCAACTTTTGCAAATCATGCCATCGATGCCTTCTGAGTTGGGCTATCTTGCAATTGGGTTGAAGATGAGGATTTTCGAGAAGCTCAAAGGTATTGATTGTTCTATTCCATTACATGGTTGGCTTGTAGCTATGAAAATAAGAGTGAGTCTGAAGATAGATTACATGGTGAAATAGACCTTGATGTGTATATGTTGCACAAATACTGCCTTTTCTTCACTCATGTGTAAGACCAAAGCTTATGCATTTTTGTCTTCCTAATTGGGAGCCTCCCTGGAATAAAATACAGTTTTCGGGGTAACATGTTAAGCTGTTGAGCTATTTTTTGTCATAATCAATTATTGAAACTTCAATGCGGTGGTATCAACGTATCATGTATAAGCTGTTGTGCATGTATATATGTATATATGGGATATGCATTTATCACAACTTGTTTGAGCCAGTGAAGGTGTAGTCTGTTACACCATGGACAAGGTAGGTTCTCCTGAATATAGCTTCAATTATTAGTTCATATATGTTAATTTGTATGTCGATCTAGGAACTCTTTCTGCAAAGTGCTTTACGCAATAATAAGTGGACTCATGAGTTATCTGCTCTTCCATCAGATTGCCTGTAGCATGAACAACTCACATATCTAGGTTAAATCTCACTAGGCGCATACTCAAGTTTGGCATGCATTTCCAGTTCTCTGATCTTTATTGCATTTCCACTTCACTAATTAAATTTGACCATGTTATATCATATATGCTCTTTAATACCGTTAGGCTTTTGATTCTGATGTTGTTCATTTGCACATCCACATTGGTCTCTTGCACAGATTAAATTAGTTACAATTTTGCTCTATGAGTATGAAAAATATTGGCATTAACAGTCTTTGCAAGTTTTGCTGTTTACCTATCTTTTCTGCTCATCATGGGGTGTTTTTTCCTGTTTAATCTGTGCATCATGGGGTGTTTTACCCTGTTTAATCTGTGTAGGGAAAATTGGAGAGTTATTTTTTATCATCCCATTTCCCAAGATTTCTTTTCCTTTATGTTTCGTTACCAATTTTATTTTTCGTAGCAACGCACGGGCATTGAACTAGTAAGTAATCATTTTTTTATGATTTTACAAAACAAAATTCATTTCTCTAGCCAACGCTTGATGATGTCGTTGGTAATCTATGATCTGTGTCATCGCACACAATTAAACTAGCACATCCCAAGTATACATCAGGGCCACTAAGCACAAAATGAGCTTAATGAAGCTCATTTTCTTTGTGCATTTTAATGCAGGAGCTTTTAATATCCTTGAGGAGCTTTTAATCGGTGGCCCGATTTGCATCTCATAAATTAATATTGCTGTACAATACATAAATTAATATTCATTTTTAGGCCACATGTGGATATATATATTTTTTTGTACAATTGTATGTTAAATTCGTGGGCCCATAAATACCCACAATTTAACAGTTAAATCGTGGTATTTATTTTGCCCACTAATTTAACTAAATAAATGGGTTTTTTATTTGGCCCACGAATTTAACTAAATAAATGAGTTTCTCTTGGCATTAATTTAACTAAATTGTGGGCTTTATTTTACTACCAATTTAAATAAATTTGAGTTTTTTCGCCCACAATTTAGTTAAATAAATGGGTATTTAAATTCGTGGGTTTTTCTAACCCACGAATTTAAATAAATTCGTGGGCTTTTGTTGCCCACGAATCTAAATAAATTGTGGGTTTATGTTAACCCATGAATTTAAATAAATAAATGGGTTTTTGGGACCCACAATTTAAAAGTTAAATTGTGGGTATTAAGAACTCCATTTAATTTAATTTAAATGTAGTGCCCACGAATTTAATTGATTAAATTCGTCGAGTTAAATTCGTGAACTAAATTCGATGGTATGCCCACGAATTTAACATAAATTCGTGGGTTTTTGGCCCACGAATTTTTCCCTGTTCCTTGTAGTGAATGGTAGTTATACCTCTTGATTCCTGAAACCTCCTTGATATAACTGAATTTGTGAACCTTGATACCTTAGAATCATGGTTAGACAATATATGATGTCAATCTGGGTATACATGATGTTGCTTAGCCATGCTTTAGACTTAGTATACATCGTATTGAGACATTGATTAAATGATATGCTGAGACATGATGATGATTCTTAGACATGTTGAGACATGATGATGATTTTTGGTTATTTTAATTAAAAATGAAAATAAAATTATAATATTGATGCGGGCAATTATTGGCAATAGCTTTGGTGTGCATGGATTTGCATGTAGTGTAGGGGAGATTATTGCGTGTCGCATTAAGGACCGAACTATGGGTTGTTTTCGGGCCAAGATAACCGTACAACCACAAGTACTGGTATGGGACAGTCTTAACCTATTAAGTTCCTTAATACTAGCTTTGCACATTGGTAGGTCGGAGAAGTGATGTATGCCTTGCTATGAGGAGGAATGTGTGTAGGCGGGGTTTATCGCTGTGGTGTAAGCGGCAGGTTCATTTGCTGTGTTATGGTGTGAATGACGGGTTTCTTGTCATGTCTTGGGTGTGTATTCCTACCATTGTAACAAGGGATTACATTATTGAGTGGTGCAAAGTTAGGATTAAGAAATGTAACTGTTATGTTATGATCGCCTTGCCGACATATATACCAAAGGAAGTATGTCGAATGGCCTAGCAAAAGGGTTGATCATTTCTTATGGGTAAAGTCGCACAACTCTGCGAGTAAAAACTAATTGATTAGCCGCTACCATGTCATGGGCACTTGGTAAAGTCATCACATAGTTAGCCGTTTTATTTTACAAAATGTGGATTCTGGTATATGCTGTCAAGCATCATGATTTGGATTGGATATCCTTGTTGAAAAGGAATTATTTCGGATTGATATGTGTTGTCAATGATTGATTCATGGAGATGATCAAAGGAACTGAGGTTCGTGAAATTTACTGTTTTATACTTATATATATTAAACTGCTTTTATTTAAATTCCGTTTATATTCTACAATTCAGTAAATTCTTCTGCAAACTAGCTTCTGCAAATTAACCATTAAAGCCTTTCCTTTGAAATGGCCTGCATGTATTATAGGATTTGAAAAAGTCTTGCTGAGTACGCAAGTACTCACCCTTACTTATTCGTGGTTTTTAGGTGAAGAATCAGAATAGCTCGACGAAATTTACTTGACGCAGGATTCGGGAATGTTAACGAGTATTTCTAGGGATTATGCCTTGTCGGTTTGTTCGAGGATTGGATGGGAACACTACAAGACTCTTGATTCTTTCCACTGTATTACTCTGAATTGTAAGATTTTATTGTACGAATTACCATTAATATTTGTAATAAAGAGTATGGACGTGATATCAATTGTTGTAAATGTGCGTACTAGCTACTGATCCAGGGACTAGTACTGTGTGCACATGAGATTTCCATTTTTGCATTTTATGTAAAAATGGGGGTCGCTACACGAACCCTGTTCGAAGACCTTTCTCAAAAAGTTTAGATATTTTCTACCATGATTTGATAGCACAATAAAATCGGAGACTAGAACCATCTGAACCGGGACTCTTTCTTTTGGCGCCTCACCTCACTGACCGGTGGTCCCCAGGCCCACTCGTCAGCTCCTTCTTCCTCCTGTTCTTGCGACCGAGCGAAACACTCACGAGTCCAGCGCAGCTAACCGAGCTCCGTTCAATGCATCACCTCTTCGAATGGTCGCGTCCTCGGCGTCAGCCTCACCTCATCTCAGCCACGATCATCGCCACGTTCGTCCTCACTCTCTCGCGCCATACCGCAGCTTGTTTCCTTGTCGCATTGGGTGAAGCTCACAACCGAGACTCAGCTCAACCAAGGTCGGCTCGTCTGCTTAGTCTCTCAGCCATACATTGCACCCCTGTGACCACCGAAGCAGCGCTCAACTTCTCCATCATCTCTTCCCCTTTCTCCTCTAGCCAGCGCGCCCAAGTCTTGCTTAGTTCCGCCATGGCCGAAACCCCCTAAAGCTCAGTGCCGAGATCAATTCGAGCAATAGAACATCCCATTTCCAAAACCCTTTGGTCTAGAGCATCACCAAGCTTTACTGATTAAAAGCCCCCCAGCAATATTCATCTTTTCCCATGTATAATCTTGCTGCCACCGAAGCCCCATCTTCCTCATGGCCGGTCACCGGTGGCGGAGCTCCCCAAATCTTCTCCGACCGAACCAACTTCAAAAATGGAGTCCTCTCAATGCCTTGATGCTTAATCTTCAACTCTTTCAAGCTCCCGAGCTTTGATTTCTTCTCTCCACCGCCCACCATTGTTGCCGCCGCAGGAGCTCGAAGGCAGCCCGCTCCGGTATCTCTTCTGGTGAATCAACACCACCGTCAGATGCGCCTCGCCGAGATGATCCTCCTGGTGTCCTCATCGTCGCCGGAGCTTCGCCGGAAGACCTTCGCCGCCGTGCCCTAGACGCTCCCCTGCCTTCCCTCACTGACACCGTGGGCCCCTTCTGGCAGCCACGCGTGAAGACTCAGTGCAACCGGTAAAGGCGCCTCCCAAGTTAAAAAGCGTATTTCATTATTTTATATGAATTTCCAAATCGGTTTAATATTCAACCATGAATATCTTTCACATTTTCAATCCGACTCAAGTAGAATAAAATTCTAAATTCATCTAAAATTAGTAAGGTTCTAAATATGTAAAAGTATTATGTTTTTGAACTACAGAACAATTAATTTAAATAATCCATGATTATAGTCACATTGTGGGCTTTAATAAAAAGTTGTGCACAATGTGTGATAAAATAATAAAATAAATTCCTATTTGTTTAGAAGACTAGGATGAATTTGAGTATTTGAAAACATTTAATTTCTGAGTTCTAGAACATTTGTGAGAAGTTAAAAATGGTATAAACTCTATTATAAGCACTGTTGTGCATATGAGAAATATGGCATCTTAAATTATAAAATAAATGCTTATATATTTTTGTACTTATAATAAGCCTAATCATGTAGAGATATTAAATATTTGAACTAAGTTTAATGTATTGCATTGCGACCATTAATAAACCTTAGTATGATCATTAGTAAGAATAGTAGCAGAATACCTCATAAAATAATAAATTAATTTATATGCAGTTCCTGGAGTCAGTAGGGGCTTGTCCATATAAAAATACTTAGAATCGAACTTAATTTGCATTCTTTTAACAGAAGAAAATGATAATTACAGCAGTAACTAAATAGATAATCTATTACAATTAAAGTTAAAATAATGTCGAACTCACTATAAAACATTTCTATGATTGTTTACTATTAACACCTGAAAAATGAATCAAGAATCATGTATAGTATAGTTGTAAACTCAAAATGAATCTTGATCCCATTTAGTGTTTGCATTGTGATCATTTAGACTAATTCAACAGTAGATAAAATAACTCGTCTAAATACTAAAATCAGTAAAACTAGTTTAGAAACACTGTACAAAGTTCATACTTCCATATTCTATAAAAAGAATCTTATTTCGTTAAGGTTTGCATATTATTCTTATTAGTTCAAAACCCTTAAGTGTTAATTACGCACTTTATATTCTTGCCGATTCCGTATAACGTCAACTTTATAAAGCCACGTAAGCTCTTTCAATGATAAATATAATGTCTCGTCTAAATCGTAAAACTTATGAAATTAGATCAGTAGTGCTCCCCAAAGTATAGTCTACTCTATTACGAAAAGATAATCTCATTTCATCGTGATTTACATATTAATCTTGATAGCTTAATAACCCTAAGTGTTCATGTGTCTGAAAGCCGTAATATGAATGAACGAACTGTAGTTGCAAATGTGGAAACCTGTAGTTAAGTTATTTGTATCACCAAAACCTTCTTAAATATCATGTAAATAAGGCTAGTAGCCTGAATCAATAGATCTAATGTAATACCGCAAATCGTTTACCAGGATTTTCTTTTGGCCGGAATTGTTTTGTCTTCTAAAATCCAAGATTTTTTCTTTTCGCCGTGAGTTCGAAGTATCAGTTTTTGGCATTGGTTTCTGTATGGTTTCTAGAGGTGGTGTAGTTTACATTCTTTTTTCCCAAAACCCCCCCAGCCGTCTCTCTCTTCCCTTGTTCTTTTGTGTGGCTGTTATTCTTGGAGCGAAGATATTTTTGCTTTGTCCCTGCTGACTCACTCCAGTCTTCCATGCGCCCTGGCTCCCTCCATTCTCCCGTCTTTGACTCCTCCGGCCTCGGCTCGCCTCCAACCTCCGGCTCACTTTCACTGGCTCTGGGCTCGCCCGGCCGTGCCCGCCTCCCCCCGGCCGCGCCTCTCGGCCCACTCACACCGCTTAGCTAGCTGCGTGTGGCGGCTCCTGCGCCACCTCCTGCCGGCTGCCTCTCGGCCAGCTCACTGGCGCCTCCGTGGCGCTCCACCCCTCCGTGGCTGCAGCTCCGACCGGCGCCATTCCTTCCCCTTGTGGGTGCTTGCTCTTCCCTCTATGGAATTTCTTTGAGGTAAAACCCTAGGTTTGGGGAGGGATTTTTCCTTGCTTGTATGGTGTTTGATCAAATGCCTAGCTAGGGTTTCTGATTTTGAAATGATTTTGGTTAGAGGATGGGAGAGATTAGAAATGGTGTTTGAATGCTTGAAACGCTAGTTGCTGGTAGTGACAGTAATAGCAAGGGTCGCTGGGTTTACTGTCTAGGTGATCACCAGCAGCTGCAAGTTTTGGAGCCTTGGGATTTACAGCTTTTGCATGGAGAAAAGGAGATTTAAATGGATATATTAGTTGTGGTCATTGATGGCAAGGAAACACCATCATGGAGAGGATATGCACCAGATAGTATAGGAATATCAGGCTGTCCTACCAAACTCAAATCAGTATTGGTTTTGGCTGGTTGCCAAAGTAGCTAACTGGGAACCGAGTAGATCACTGTGTGGGTACTAGCATTAGCTGCTACTTGGCCAACAACTGGCTCGTTGCTAGCTAGTTTCAATAAAACTATTACTTGGTGAGTTGTTTTATTTCTGTTATATACATTACTGCCAAATGCTACTCTTACAAGCATGTGAAACTCAATTGGAATTGGTGGAACTTGGAGTAACTTAATTAAAATGATCAATTTTAAAATCTGTATACTAGAGCCGCCTTACATGTATTGTTACTGGCATAACTTGGTGGATACTAGGCAGCAATGGATAACATTAGGACTTTGTAGTTAGCCTATTCCAATGGGAAAAATAGGCTTATTTGAAAGTAATTGGTTTCCTTCTCCCATATTATTTTTGGTGTTGTTGAATAGTTAACACTTGTCGCTTGTTCTTTGGAATAAGCAAACAACATTGCATATGTTTTCATGTTGCATCTTCCTGAGATTATATGACACTAGTTTTAGTGATTTTATTTATGTGTTCGAGCTGCCATCTTGCGTTCTCGAAATAGGTGTATGTGTTCTGAATTTCATTTGAGCTTATTGAAAGTAGACCATGTGATATTGAGTTGTTAACCAATTTGGGTGGTTTGTTGTCTTAAGTTATATTTTATGTATGTGTTCTAAATTCAAGCTTTCTTTAATCCTGGGGAGTCGTGCGAGCGCTAAGATTTCAAATGCCAATCCATTTTCCATTGGTAAAAGGCAAGTGCTACCCCTAGAGCGTTGTTAGGATGTTAAATGCTTTGTTTGCGATAAGATTATGAAAATTCTAATGATGTGATTATGTTTAATAGCATGTCTAGAAGTTGTTTTTAGTATGGTGATGAGGATGGATGAATGTTAGCAAATTGGTAAGTAAGTTATTCAATTCCCATTTATTGCATTGCATTACGAAATTGTACGAACGAGTATGGTTATGTTGATGCAAGTGTAGGGACAAGCTTGCACTATAATCACCTAGTTGTTCATATCTGTAAATTTAATCTACTTTATAGAAATTATGTGATGCCTTTCCCTGAATTTTATTCATGACTTTATTTACTCTCGAATGAATCACACTGGGGAAATAGCAAGTTAATTGGTACTTCCATATTGGTTATGGCTATGTGTGGTGAAAATGAAAGAGGGATCAAATGCATTCACGTCAATTGCATAATTGCATTCATGATGGACGAGGCGTCCCATGTTGATGCGGGCCTCGGTGCTCACCCGTAGTGAGCACAAAAGTCCTACCTCATAGTCCCATTCATCGAGGTGAATGGGAGCGAGTCAATAAGAGTAGGCCCCGCCACGGGATGGTTGGGATTGAGGGTGCACACCGACGGGTGTGCACTTAGCTATACCGGTATAGGCTAAAAGGTTGCATTTTGAGCATGAACGCATAAAATTATCGCATTTCTTTAAGTGTGTTGCAATTGTTAAATGTTAATTGTTGAGAAGGGAAATGGCGGGTTGAGGATTGAGTTGTGGACTCATCCTGGAACGATTGTTGAGGCATGAGTACGGTTTAGTTACGTTTCCGAGTTGGATGTGGTAAATGGGGCTAGATACTGCTTCTTTTACTAGATGACTTCAATTAAGTATTGGTTATGTCAAATGATGAAGTAGTTGTGCTCTTATGTTTGGTTGTGTATGAATTCAAACCGCTTCTTTTATTTACGGATATCAATTAAGGAAACTTTTACTTATGTCTTGAAGCATTTTTATTCTAGTCGAATTCATTACTTTCCATACCTGATTGCACTTTGCTGAGTCTTGGACTCACGCTTGTTTGTTTAATTGTTTTAGGTACTTTGAAGCTGGCTCGTCGGGTTGGGAGTAGAAACACATGCACGACTTCGATCACCATCAACCCATTTAATTGTTTCGTTAAAACTGGTTGTAACTAATGCAATTGTAGTGTGTTGATCGTCGTTGCGTAGTTGGTTAATTGCCAGTTGAGTATATGATTGATTATCTAAGGACCTGCTAGAACGATATCATATAACTGCAATTGTTTTCTGCCTGCTGAGTGGATGTCCTACTTTCTAGAGAGGTCATGCCAAAATTTTTTCTAAATTTCGGTGACTTAGTTTTTAAGCTGGTTTAGAGAATTTCAAGGTCGGTTTCAATCTTTAGTAGAGGTAGAAGATTTAGTGACTCGCTCGTTGAGCTATTAGTTCAATTGGACTTCTTTATCAAGACTTTTTATTTTGTAAGTCTTGTTGGGGACACTCTGGACCATTATGGTTCCGGATTGTTGTAAGCGTCAGTTAGGGTCTTTTATTAGCATTCGCGGTGCGTTTGGCGCCGGGGTGTTACAGTTGGTATCAGAGCGGGCTTTAGGTCCGTGGCATTTCAATTTAGCAAATTACTCTATAGTAAACTAAAATTTTGCTGCGTGAAATTAGAAACATGGTTTATGTTGAACCTTTAAAATGTGGCCCTAGGGCAACAACCCTAAAACTTGAGGTAGAATGGTTAATTAATTTAAAACTTGACACACTCGATACTGTCTGAAAGGGATGGGTTATCGTTGCATTGTGCTGCAATGCTTATTTTGTTATTGATGCTATGTTTTATATTAGTCTTGATGAGGCTATGGTATTATTGATGGCTATTTGTAACATCCCCGTTTTCGGCTTTCTGTCAAAAATTTAATTTAAATTATTTAATTTAAAGATTTGGATTTTATTTGGTTTGAATATCTATCCTGGCATCCTTTCCACCCAAATTCGGAATTTATTCCAAATTCATCTGCAAAATTCTAAATTCGCTTCAAATCAAATTTAAATTTAAAATTCAAAATCCAAATCAGATTCAAATCCGCCATCGCAATCATTCAATCAGAAATTCTATTCTGAATCCATTTTTAATTTTTATTCATTTTCTTCTTGGGCCGAATTCCATTTTCTTAGACCCAAATTGCAAAACTCCCTTTTTCTCTCTCCTCTCTTTCTTCCACCTTGCTTTACGCACGTACAGAACCAGCAAGCAGCAAACGACTTCCATGGCTGTCTCTCTGTCTCTTCCTTTCCAAATTCACCCAAGCCAAATTACTTCACCAATCAATATGGGATCTGAAGCGTTGGAAAGGCAAGAGTCAGGAGAATCAAATCCCGCAGCTAGCTCGTCCTTTCCTCTCCCGAAACAGCCGCAATAATGCCCAATCCGCGAATCCTTGCTCATACCATAACTTGGCCGTTTCTTTGTCTCTTCGCGTGCTTGAGTACTCTATTTATTCGTCTCGACGCCCCCCACGCAATGCTTCCTTTCCCTTCTCGATTCATCATCGTTTCGACCTTCGATTTTGGGTAAGAAGCTCCGGCCGACGTCCGCCGTCGACGCCGTCGAGCCATCTTTCATTCTGGTGACCTTAACCATGCACCAACCGTGTCTTAACAAGTCTCTTGGCATGTAGATCAAAAGCCCTCAACTCAATTCCATATTCGTTGCAGTTTCGGTCTCCGATTGGACGATTGTTCGTCGTCGCTCGTTTCGTCGTTCATCGCCAATTTCCTGCGAATCGGTAATTCTCAATCCAATTCCTTGCATCTACATACTCATTCCATCCTGTTCTATCAATTGCACTCATTAATTTTGCAAAATTTCATGAATCAAGTCTTTCCCCAAATTCTTGCTCTCATTGTTCCTGCGCAAACTCCATTAACGCCGGCCCAAGCTCTTGCCACCATCGCAAGAGACCTCCCCATCGCGTCGCCGTTCCATTTTTGTGTACGCCGTCGCCCGCCAAGGTCCCAGTCGCCGGCGCCAGGAGAAGTCAGAAGCTCCTCCGTTTCCGTGGTGAGAGATGCTGGAGGTTGAAGAAAAGTCTCGAGAGGATGACAGAGGGAGCCCACCAGTCAGTGAAACAATAGAGTTCAGGACGTTCAGCCAAAAGAAGATTCCTGGAATATTCTTTCGTTTTTGATTTTCCAGTCTGTGCAAACTTCAAACATTTAGATCTTTGTCATCCGAACTCCGAATCAAGTGATTCAAACTGCTAAATTCGTCTAAAATCATTCTCTATCTGCCAGTATTTTTATTTTAATTTTTAGATTTTATTTATTTTCTATTATTTTATTTGTTGTCTCGTTTTGCGCGTAGCCGAAGATTCCGCCGTCGCCGCCGTCAATTCCGAAGAACTTCAGTGCGACGACAACTTTGCGACCAGAGGAGGCAAGTCTCCTTGATGCACATTGATCCTATGTTTTAAAAGTATTTTTATGATTTTATCAAGTGCATGGCTAATTTGAGTAAATCGATATTTAAAATGAATAGGATGTTTAGTTAATCCAACTTGATGATAATCCCCTTGCTGATTGTTGTTCATGTCCTTGTAACCTTAGAATATTTCTTGTTATCATATATATCATGATTATCCTTGATTAGAACGGTAGATCAATGCTTAGGTGCAAATTGATTAAAATGCCTGTTGGGAAAATGAGTTAAAAATTATTGTGAAAGGTTATTTATAAAATAGTAGCAATGTATTTGCTGCTGTATTTGCAAAATAAAATGAAAGCAAAAATGGTTTTGACTTGAGCGGATCGGTCCGATAGGCGGGTGCGGATGGAGCACTGACGTTTGGTTTTGCGCAAGTGCCGCTCGAGTTGATTAAGGACCGACGCTTATGATTGTCCATTCTAAGCAAAACAGTACAACCACATGTCCGAAATGGGTACGACCTGGCCGATTAATTTGTAATAATTTAATTTGGACTCGCCGGATGGTTGGATGTGGGTGCCGGATGTAGGCAAGATGGTTTATTCCCACACGGCGCAAGAGGGGGCTTCTGACTGGGCGGCGAGAACCCTTCAGCGGTGAAACCTTAGCGGGTCGAGTCGGGTTAAATTATTACATTGGAAAAGCCTTGTCATGATCGCTCTGCTGACACACCAAAGGAAGTGTGTTAATTGCATGGCGCAAAGGGTTGATCATGTCATGTGGATAAAGTGTACAAACTCTGCAGAGTAAATAAACTGTTCGAATAGCCGTGCTCACGGTCAAGAGCGGGCAAAGAATGCTTTCATACTGGTAGACTTGGTTTTATTTTAAAAACTGTGGATTTGGGAAATTCGGGAGTGGTTTGAACTCTCGGATGGAATTTGGGTGGTTGGAACCTGTTTTAAAATCTTGACGGATGGAGTCATTGAATGGTTTATCTTAATCTTTTAAATTGTGCGGTTAGAGCCTGTATACTTAGTGATGGTGGTTAGAACCATTGCTGCAAATATAAATAAATTTAAATGTTACAAATAATTGATGAAACTGCTTTACAAAAATTATACATGTATCGTTTAATAAAATTTGCTTTGTGCAAAATGAACCATATTAAGCCTCTCTTTGGAAAGCCTACATATGCATATTTCCCAGACTTACGGAGTACGTTTGTACTCACATGCTACATTCAACATGAATCTCACAAGCTTTCGAAGATGCCGTGGACGACTACGACTTCTACATGTGAAGATCTGACAGAGGCCATCCGGAGTACTAGGACGTGTTCCCCAGACAATTGCCTATGGTAAATTGATGGGTCCTCCCGTGTTGGAGTATATTGTTCTTACTTTGTTGCTTCCGCTGTAAGACTTTATGTCTTGTAACAATTGGCCATAAGGCCGGCACTCTGTTATTTTTATTTATGTTATAATTCGCACTTGGCTATGATTCATCACTGTTTGACTGTGTGTACTAGCTACTGATCTGGGACTAGTACAGAAATACACAGGAGGTTCCGGATGGTAAATCTGGGGTCTCACACTATTATTTTGTAGTAGTGATTTGTTTTGCGGGGTCCGGTGGGACTCTTTGTGCCGATGGTATGTTGGCCCTGTCGTGTAGTTGTGTTGGTTGGTGTGGCAGTTTAGAGCCAGCACCGGAGGATTCTTAACCTCGGATGAGGAGAGTTCTTGTTATTTTGTTGTAGATCGAAGAGTTGATGGAGTACGTTATTTGGGTGTTGTCTTATTTGGTCTTTTTGAGTTTAAGTCAAAGAAGACGGGTGCGGTGTTGCGCCCCATTGGTTGAAGGCGGGGAAAGACATGGATTTCTTCGTGTTGTCGTTCTCCGAGTCAAAGTTTTGGATTTGGGGCTTTAAAGGAAAAAGTGTTATTCAATCGATTCGCTTTTCCTTTCCGTGAATTGATTTGTGTAACTCCTTTTGACGAGGGCTGGGTACTCCTTGACCGGCCGGCGTGCGGCCAGCGGATCCCCAAGCTCGGAAGGCCCCGACTGCGACCTGGGTGTGCACTGGGGCGCTCGACCTCGAGCGCGGCGTGCCCGAGCTCGACCCCGCACGACCTCGAGCTCGAACGGGGTCTCATCTAAAGCCCAGGTCCGCCCTAGGATTTCGGATCTAGCATTTGACTGACAGTTACCAGAGAGCGGGTCGTGGGGATGACTCAGAGTGCGCGGCAAGTCCGGGGGCAGTTGCTGCCAGCCTTCAAGGTGCACGAAGGCCCCCTTCCCGAGGATCGCTTCCGGCCGTTGCGTGCAGAGGAAGTATAAAGACCAAGGCGCGATGAGCTCTGGGGCAGCGAAGACAACATAGCACACACAGCAGCTCGAGCTAGGAATCACCATTACTGTCTTGAGTTGTAAACACTGCTCTGTACACCCATATAACAAGAATCACCGCCGCAAGGCGACTGGAGTAGAGCTATTACCTTCACAGGGGCTCGAACCAGTATAAACTCTTGTCTCGCGCTCGTTGTCGCCTTGCTCCGACCATCACCGCGATCAATTTTCTTCCTTCGTTCGAGCAAAACGCAGCTCGGGTCCCATAAACTCTCTGACCCCTACCTCTTTTCTTGTGGTTGACGATCCCGATCGTCGACAGCTGGCGCCCACCGTGGGGCCCGATTGTTTTGCTGTTTCGCAAGAACGACACCAAGACTCCAGGAGCATGGCGCCCTTCATCGACGGATTTTCCTCGAAGCGGACTCGACTCCGTGTCCTCATTCACGCCCTCACCGCCGCCGCTCAAAGACGCTCGGTGGCGGACGGTCAAGGCGCCGAGGAGATGTGGATGACCGTGATCCGCAGAACCGGAAGACGCCGCCGGATGGTGCAGTTGCCATCAACCAAGCCATATGACTCTCCGGCGGAGGCCCAGAGAAGGCCAAGACATCTTCGAGCCACCCAGCTCCCCCTACGGGGGCGCTCGCGCTTATCGCTTCGGGTCATGGCCAACCCCGATAGGGCGAGGTCGAGCTCTTTGGCCGAGCCACGCCGAAGAACTCGATCGGCTGCGACCGAGGTGGCACCTCCACAAAGATCGAAGTCAACACTCGGGGACCCGCTCCCAGAGAAGTAATGATAACACGTCGCGCCATCAGCCGCGTCGGACACCTCCTGCGCAGGAGTTAGCCCCCGAGCAACAGGCTCGGGACGAGGCTCTGACGCAGACGCGCCGGCGTCCCACGGGCACCGCGCCAACCAGGACCAGGCCTGAGCCAAGCCGCTCCGAGTCGACTGGCAGCAGGTCTGCGGACCTCTCCCGGGACGTTCCGCCCAGGCGCCGCAGGGTCCAGGACCGCCTGCGTTACCAACCAGGTGATTCCCGTGCTCGGCACCATGGTCGTTCCCGCCGGAGGTCGGGCCGCCGGGGCAGCCTCGACTCCGAGTCTGGCAGCAGCAGGGATCTTGTCGGCGATGACCACGACCGGCGTGCACCTGTCCCGGCCTACGGCTGCATGGCGTACTCCGACGGCCTTCGTCGCGTGCGATGGCGGCCGGTTCAAGCTCTTGCTACGATCGAAGCGCCGACGGGACTAAGAACCCCGACGAAGTTCTGTCCATCTATTCGACCGCTATCTGGCGGCCGAAGAGACGAGCTTCGTAATGGCAAACTACCTCTCGATCGTTTCGGGACGGGCCGCTAGGACTCGCTTTTTAATCGAAGCTTTGGCTCCTTCAGTCATGGCGCCAGATCGAGCGCCGCCGCTCCAACTTCCGAGTTATTCTGGAAGCGGCGGGCAGGAGAAAGACCTGGATCGTGTCATCTAGGGGAAGAACGAGCCACTATGTGACTTTGTGCGGCGATTCATCCGCACAAGGAACCTGATCCCGAGCATTTCTGACGAGGCCGTCATCAAGGCCTTCAAGTTCGCGGTCCGTGATCGACGTCTCACCGAAGACCTGGAGATCACCTCGAGGCTCAGCGTCAACAAACTTTTCCGCATGGCGGAGCGGTACGCGGACACGGACGATGCCGTCCGCTGGAAACGCGACTACGACCAAGGTAAGCTTGGTCTGAACCAAACAGAGGCCGGCCCGTCCAACTCCAGGGGCGCCGACCAAGGCGCCACCACCAAGAAGCGAAAACGCGATAGGAGAGGTGGCGGAGGGCTACCGCGGGTGATCGTCTCGGCGGATGGCCAGCGCGAGGTCCTCGAGGTCCGAGGCCAAGCTCGGGAGGACTCTAAGCCTCGCCAAGGTCGACCCCGACCACACCAGGCGAAGAACCGGCCCAGCGGGAGGGTTAACGTGCGCCCCCGCAGACGATGCTCCGCAGGGACCGAGGGCCAGGGATATGACGAAACAAAGTTCTGTCTTTTCCACAGGGTGGCCGGCCACGATCTGCGGGCCTGTAGGGCTTGGCAGAATAAGCTAGACGCCTTCTACGATGGGCGGGGTGAGATGCCCATGCTCCCGAAGGATGACAACCACCGGCCGGGTGAATGCTTGCATGAGCACGATGACCTCGACACTGAGTTCGGCAAAAAGGCGAAGCGCCGGATCGATGTCATCTTCGGTGGCTCGTCGGCCTACCAGTCCAGGAGTGAGGTCAAGGCCGCCGCACGTACCATCTACCAGGTCGCCGCTGGGAAGCCCACCGAACAGCCCTGCAAGTGGGCCGGGGCCACCATCACCTTCTCCCCGGAGGATGCTCTCCCAGGTATGGCTCGAGACCTAAAGACCACCTTGGTCGTGACCCCGACCATCAGCAACACCACGGTCGGTCGCGTCATGGTCGATGGCGGCAGCTCTCTTAACTTGCTGCAAGCAGGAGCGCTCGACCGGATGCAGATTCCCCGGTCGAAGGTCAAGAGCATCACCATACCATTCTTCGGGATAGTCCCCGGGAGTTCGACCACCCCCTTGGGGCAGGTTGTCTTGCCCGTCACCTTCGGTGGCTCTGACAACTTTCGCACCGAGTTGATCACCTTCGAGGTGGTCGAGGGTGACCTCCCGTACAACGCCATCCTCGGGCGACCTGCCTTGGTCAAATTCATGGCTGCCAACCATTATGGCCATCGGTGCATGAAGTTATTCGCCCCTAGCGGTGTCATCACCGGCGGGCGACCTAAGCGGCGCATGGTCGTGAGACCAAGGCCTTGGCTCTTGCAGCATCTTTGCCCAATGTGATCGAGGAGAGACGGCGAAACGCCGCCGGAAGGCGGCGATCTGCCTAAGCGGGGCAACAAAGGCGTGGTCGCTCGGCGAGAGCGACCCGTCGAGTGCGCCCACGTCTCCGATGAGTGAGTTCCAAATAGGAACTCGAGCTCGTCACCTTCCTTCGCGCCAACAAGGGTATATTCGCAGGAACCCGCGGATATGCGGCGTCTAAGGGAGGTGATTGAGCACAAAGCTGCGCAGTGGGATCCGGCTCGACACAGGCGCCAAAAGCTGCGTCGCTTCTCCCGGAAAAAGTCGCGATCATCAAGGAGAACCTTGACAAGCTCTTGAAGGCCGGCTTCATTCGTGAGATTAACTACTCCAGTGGTCGCCAACCCGGTCATCGTGCGAAGAAGGGAGGAAAGTGGAGAATGTGCGTCGACCATACGGGTTGAACTCGGCTTGCGAAGGACAATTTCGCTTCAAGATCGACGGATCGTGGACTCCACTGTGAATGCCAAGATCTTGAGCTTCTTGGATGCTTACTTGGGATACCACCGAGATCAAAGTGGCGGTCGGCGGCGAGAGCAAGACTTCCTTCATCACGCCGTTTGGCACCTATTGCTATCTGACCATGTCATTTAGTCTGCGCAATGCGGGGCCACTTTTCAACTTCGATGACCAAGACTTTCGAGCCCCGGATCGGGCGAAACCTTGAGGTCTCGTGGATGACATCATCGTCAAAAGCCCGCCGAGGGCGACCACGTTCGCGACCTCGAGGAGACCTTCGCCAACTGAGCAGGCACAAGATCAAGCTCAACCCCGAGAAGTGCGTGTTCGCCAAGCGTCCGAAGGTGCTTTCGGCTACATGATCGGGGCTCGGGGTTGGTCCAAACCCGGAGAAGATCGAGGCGATCGATAAGATGGCGCCCCCGACCTCGATCAAGCAGGTGCAAAGCCTCACCGGCCGCATGGCCGCCCTCAGCAGGTTCATCTCGAGGCTCGGCGAGCGCGGGTTCCCATTCTTCCAAACCTTACGTAAGCACGGGGGCTTTGAGTGGACTCCAGAGGCCCAACGATCCTTCGACGATCTGAAGGCGTACCTGTCGTCCCCACCCCTCCTTACAACGCCGCAACCTGGTGAGAAGTTACTGCTATATCTCGCGGCCACCCCTCAGGCTGTTAGTGCCGTCCTGGTGGCGGAACGGGGGTCTCAGCAGCACCCCATTTATTATGTCAGCGAGGTCTTGCACGGCCCGAAGGAGCGCTACCCGCAGGTACAGAAGCTGTTATATGCTCTCCTCATGGCTTCGCGCAAGCTCCGGCACTATTTCCAGGCGCACTCCGTGGTCGTCCCGAGCAGCTTCCCGCTCGGGGACATCCTGAGGAACCCGGAGGGTGGCGGACGAATCGCCAAGTGGGCCATGGAGCTAGCGGCGTTCGACATCCAGGTCGTAGCACGCACGACCGTAAAGTCGCAAGTGCTCGCTGACTTCGTGGTCGAGCAGACGTCGCAGCCCATTCCCACGCTTCAGGACGAAGAGGAAAAGCCACAGGTCATGTTCTTCGATGGCTCGAGGTCCTTCAAGCGCCGGGCTGGGATGGGATATATCACCATGAGGCGACAAATTGAGGTCGTAATTCATTTTGGCTTCTTAGCGACCAACAATGTGGCGGATCTGAAGCCCTCTTGGCGGTTTACGAGCTTGCAAGGCCTTGGGCGACGCCGTCTGGTCGTGAAGGGCGACTCCCAGCTCGTCGTCAACCAGTTCAACAAGGACTACCAGTGCTCGGGAGACTCGATGGCAAAGTACCTCGCCGAGGCACGCAAGATGGAGAAGTGGTTCGAACTTGGAGATCAAGCACATCCCGGGAAGGACAACTCGGTAGCGGAGTTCCTCTCCAAGCTCGGCTCCTCGATGACGATATCCCACCCGATGTCATCACGAGACGCCTGGCGGCCCGTCGATCTCCGACCAGGAGGTCGTGCTCGTTGTGGTCGAAGGTACCCCCTCCTTGGCCGAGGCCATCCACAATTTCCTTGCCCGGGGCGACCTGCCACCCGACCCTGCCGAGAGGAGCCGGATCAGCGATGGGCGAGTGCAGACACGCTTGTCGAGGGGAGCTTCTGACGCAATGTCTCGGCATCTGACGCGGTGCATCTCCACGGAGGAGGGTAAGTACCTCTTGCATGACATTCACTCAGCCTCGTAGGCGCACTCTTCAGTCAGACAATGGTCGGGAAGGCCTTCCGCATGGGTATGCGGCCTTGGCGCCGGGATGCTCGTGACATCGCCCGCACTTCTGCCGAGCATGCCAATTTCACGCCCGGAAGTCGCATCAGCCCGCCTACGCGCTCCAGACCATCCCGCTCGCCTGGCCCTTCTCGACATGGAATTTGGACATTCTCGGCCCCTTTCCTCAAGCAACCGGGGGGAAGAGGTTCTGTTCGTCGCTGTCGACACCTTCACCAAGTGGATAGAGGCCGAACCGGTCTCGACCATAACTGCCCGGGCGGCAGTTCGTTTCTTCCGCTTGTTCGTGGTCACGGTATGGGGTTCCATGCAAAATTATCGCGACAACGATTACCGGTTTACGGTGAGTTGTTCGGGGAGTTTTGCGAGAACTTCGGCATCAAAATATGCTTCGCCGGTGGCTCACCCCGAGAAAGCGGAGCAGCAGAGCGAGCCAACGGACAAATTGTCGAGCGTCAAGAAACAAGTTGCGATGAGCTCGACCGTCACGGTAAGGCACAGGTGGGCGAACTTCCCACCGTCCTATGGTCTATTCGTTACCACGACAAGCCGAGCCACAGTGGTCCACGCCCTTCGGCTCGTTTTGATGCCGCCCCGCCACGCCTCGAGGTCACACTGGCTCTGCCGAGTCACTTGGTCGACCAAGTCGACTTGAGCACGAACGGTCTCTCGACCTCACCCTCGAAGAAATAAGATACCGTGCATCGCTACGATCAACGCACTACCGCAAACTCTTCGCAGACATGCGTCTCGGTCGACGACCTAGGAAGCTCCTTGTTGGGGACCTAGCCGAGGCGGATTGAGCTCGCCCGGCACCAACAAGTTATCCCATGATGGGAGGGCCCCTATAGAGTTGTTTCAACAGATCGCACGGGCTTACTGCTAGCGATGCCCGATGGCGAGAGCTCTCTAGCTCGTGGAATATAGATCAACCGGAAGTTTTATGTGTAACCTCTATGCCACACATTTCAATAAAGCTGGTCTTTCATTTTTGCCCTTTTTTATATCTGCTTCCACTTGTGTTGCTGCTATTCTTTTTCAGTGGTTCCTCCTTTGTTTTTCGAACACGACCTTCGTGCGTAGCTCATTTGCTCCTAGTCTAAGTGACGCAGGTTTGACGTTCACCCCCAGCAGACGAGCTAAACGTAAGCCGAACCTCTTCGCAATCTAGCTCTTCCCTGTGCCCGGGTTCGAGCTGAGAACCTCGCCGCTTTAGCTGTCGAGCAATATGCATGGTCGCGAGAGCCGTTCGAGCACTAATCTACTTGACGATGTCCGCTTCGTGTCCTTCTACCTTTGCAAGTTGTTCCTCCACTTTGCAGGTCATGGCCTCTCGTCCATATTTACGTCTTGTGCCCAAAGCACGCGTCGCTCGACCTCGGGCCCAACGGGGGCTGGGTAAGGCTACCCTACCGGCGCACGACCTACAGGGCACGGGCACAGCAAACAAGCGAAGCAAGAAGGACTTGCAAGTATCCCCAAGCTACGGGTTTACAACAGGGACGAGGTTTCTTTGTTCACCAAAAACAATCTATTTCTATTAGATACATCCCTTGCTCTTTAACGTTTCTTACAGGTCGGCCATCTCGCGGGCGAGCTTCTCTTGCTCAAGCTCGGCGACTTTGGCCCTTAGGGTCGATTGCTCACTCTGGCTCTGGAGGGCCACCGTGGAGGCGTCCGCAGCTCGGCGCCGTTCGTCTTGGAGCTGGGCCATCGCGCTCGCCGCTGCCCTTTTGGCACGCTCGAGCCTTCCTTCGAGATCCGAGACCTTGGCCTCGAGCTCGGGGGACACTTTCGCCACAGAAGAAACCTCAGCGGCGGCCTTCTCCAGTGCCTCGACCTTGCCCCGCTCGGCCTCGACCGCCTTGTTGGCATGACCAAGCTTCTCTTCAAGTTCCAGGATCTTGGCCTTGAGTTCGGCGGACGCCACCGGTAAGGGAGGCGCCCGCTCTGCGGCAGCCTTCTCCAGAGCTTCGACTTTGGCTCGCTCGACCTCGAGCGCCTTGGCCGACCGCGTGCGTTCTTGCTCCACGGCCATATATCCATGGTCGCGTTCGGAGGCCCTGGCCTGCTCGAGCTCCGCCGCATGGGTCACTTCTTGCGCCCTCATCGTCTGGCGCAGATCGTCGAGCTCCTGGGCCTTCTGCTCGAGCTCCCCTTGCTCGACCTCGATTGTACTGATGAGCCTGGCGCGCTCGACCTCCCGCGCCTCGATCGCGTTCAGGAGGTTCCCAAGCACGTCAGCGTGCTCTCGGAGGCCTTGAAGCCCTTGAGAGGCATGGTCGATCACCTTCACAACGAAAGGGGAGGCCCGGAATGAGAAGGGACAAGGAGTTCAGACTTCCAAACTACAAGGTGCGCAGGAAGACCCTTACCTTGCGGAGGTGGTCTTCCAGGCGCGCGCGGGTAAATTCCTCGCGGTCGTCGATATGATTGCGGGGGATCTCCTCCTCTTCGTCGACCGCCGTACCAGTGTCAAGGTTGACCTCGACCGCCGCTGGCGCGCTCGGGCCAGGATCTTGAGTTACCACCCTAGGGGCGGCCTGGTCGTCCGTCACCTCCTCCGGTGGGTTCGGCTCGTTGACGACCGGGGAAGGCGCGACGGCGGTCCTGGTCCCGGCCTCCACGGTCGGGGCCCCACCCGTCTCCGGCTCCAAGGGGACGGCGGCCGGGTCCGCCGCTGGGCTCTCAACCTCCTTGGCAAAGAGCCGCGGTCTCGGTGCCTGCAGCGGCCGAGGTCGGGGGAGCTTGGGGCGTCGATTCGGGCACGGCTGTGAAGCTCTGGGCGTCCTCCTTCGCGGTGGCGCCGGGAGAGTCGGCCGCGACAACTGCATCATGGGCCTCGCCGGTGTCAAAATCTGCGCTGGTTGCGGGCTGGAGTTCCTCATCGTCCGAATCATCGAGGCCCTGGTCGAATTCACCGGCCGGGACCAGGCTCGACGACCCCGACGGTGTGCGCGTCGGGCGCGAAGGGCGGCGCGGGACCAGCTCGAAGGTGTTCTCCTCCTCGGACTCGGACTCGCCCTGGACAATAGCCATCGTCAAAACGGGCAAGTTTTGAGCTCGGGTGCTCAAGGTCTGCGATCAAAAGCATACACTAAGCCAGAAAGATACAAAGGGGGCGGCGTAGACCGGGATGCCGGGGGCTTACCTGGGTCACTAGTCTCCTCGCCGAGGGTCGGCGAAGGTCTTGTTGCCCCGATGCCGAGGGGGCGCCGTGCTTGCGTGTCCTCGCGGCCTGAGGTCTCGGGGTCCGAGCCGGCTCCGCATCGCCCGTCGCGGCGGGGGTTCATGCTCGAGGCCTTGGGAGCGGGGGAGTGCTCGAAGACCTGGCGGCGGCAGCCGCGCTCTGCTGCTGCGCAAGGGAAAGCTCGTCAAACAGCAAGGCACGAAAAACGTAAGCTCGGGGGCTTGACTAGAATGGCCCTTACTGTGGCGCGGTCCCCCCACTCGACATGGCGTTTCTTCGCCTCCCACTGGCTTGGTCCGGCCGGTGGAGGTCGTTTCTTCCCATTCTTGCTCCTGCCCCCGCCAGGCAGCGGGAGCATCCTCCTGGCCGTGTCCAGCAGCTCCTGGTGGGCCTACAAGCAGGCGAAGCTTAGGAAGGGGCTCGTAGGCAAAAGACTCGGGCGCTTGGTCGGGAGACCTACCTCGTACTTTCGGCGGAGTACATTCTTCGGGACGGGGTTGCCGATGACGTACTCGTGCGCCTGCTTCCCAAACATCTCGACCATCCTGGCAGAAACCTAGGATTCTTTCGGCACTGCAAGACAAGCGGTTGTCAAGAGAAGATCGGTGGGTGTACACAAGCCAGACCTTGAGGCGAGAAGACTTACCAGACGTGCCCTCGCGGGTCGGATCATCGCCCCCCTGGATCTCGAAGAACGGGTGCTCCCTCCGCCTAAGAGGGGACACACGGTTCCGCAGGAAATCGTTGGTGATCGCCTGCCCGTTGAGACCGCGCGTGGCGCAGATATGAATAAGGGCGATGGCCTCCTCGTCGACCTCGAGGTCGTCCGATTCCGGAGTCTCCTTCTTGCAGTTGGCAATGGGGGTCCCTTCGTACATCAGCGTCCCGTTCTCGCCCCTCTTCAGGTAGAACCAGCGCTCGCTCCACGGGCCAAGGGAATCCCGAGGTTGGAACTTGGGGAAAGCCCACTTGAGCCCGACCCGCTGCCGGAAGTAGAGGCATCCGACCACGGGGTCCTTCCCAGAGCGGAAGAGACTGAAGTACCGAAAGAAGAGCGATGGGGTCAGGAGGATCCCCAGGAACCCCTCGCATAGATGGGAAAAGACGGTGAGGAGAAGAATGGAGTTTGGCGCCAGATTGATGAGTTCGATGTCGCAACTGGAGAGGACCCTCGCGACGAACTCACTCTCCGGGGTCCGCAAGCCAAAGAGGGCATTGTGCTCGGTGCAGACGATCTCGTCGTCCTTGGGGTGCTTGCTTCGATCTCGTTGCAGAGCCGCCATCTGAGCGGGTCCAGCAATTTCTGTGGACTCGAGCTCCCTCATCCTCGAGTTCGACAGAGTGCTCCTTCCTAACTTGGCCATGGTAGTTGTGGCTGGTTTGGTCTGGAGGGAAAAGGAGAACCTTGTTCGGGCGAGAAAACTTGGAAGACGAAGGGCGCAAGAGCAAGAACTCTTCGACGGGTGATGTGGCGCTGGACTTATAAACCGCAACACGACCACATCCGGTCCACGGCGCCTCAAAAGGCTTGCCAACCGCGATTTGACGGGAGCAGTTAAGGCTTGGGCGACGGAGTCGAGAACACCGCCAGGTGCCCACCAACCGTTCACATCCGTACCAACATCGAGAAGTCCGAAGGTCGCCAGGTGTCGAGGCCAAAAGACTTTCCTTGTGGTCTCCGCCCGACCTCGACCAAGGAGTCAAGACCTACGAAGGCTTTTTCCGTCTCGAGATTAAGGCTCGAGGTTGTCCTGAGGGTTCCCTCCGACCTAGAGCCTCGGGGGCTAGCTGACGAGGGCTGGGTACTCCTTGACCGGCCGGCGTGTGGCCAACGGATCCCCAAGCTCGGAAGGCCCGGCCGCGACACTGGTGCGCCTTTGGGCGCTCGACCTCGGCCATGGCGTGCGAGCTCGACCCAAGACGACCTCGAGCTCGAACGGGGTCTCGTCTAAAGCCCTCGTCCGCCCTAGGATTTCGGATCTAGCATTTCACTGACAGTTACCAGAGAGCGAGTCGTGGGGATGACTCGAGTCTTGCGCGGCAAGTCGGGGCGATTCTTTGCCCGACCTTCAAGGTGCAAGGCCCCTTCCCGAGGATCGCTTCCGGTAGTTGCGTATGCAGAGGAAGTATAAAGACCAAGGCGCGCATGAGCTCGAGGGGCAGCGAAGACAACATAGCACACACAATACTCGAGCTAGGAATCACCATTCTTGTCTTGAGTTGTAAACACCGCTCTGTACACCCATATAACAAGAATCACCGCCGCAAGGCGATCGAGATAAACTATTACCTTCACAGGCTCGAACCAAGTATAAACTCTTGTCTCGCTTCGTTGTCGCCTTGCTCGACCATCACCGCGATCGATTTTCTTCCTTCGTTCGAGCAAAACGCAGCTCGGGTCCCATAAACTCTCTGACCCCTACCTCTTTTCTTGCGGTTGACGATCCCGATCGTCGACACCTTTCCTTCGTGGAATTTTGGAGTTTGATGGTTTGGTTGGAGAGTTGTTGAATGACAAGGCTTGAGTCCTGTCATTTTCAAAATCTTTTGAGACTCGAGCTTCTTTGGAAGTTTTGGTTGGCTTTTCTGGAAGGGAAATTATGACAGTCAGAGTAAGGGCCTGTTTGGTAGAGCTCTGGATCCTAGCTTCACCTGAGATCTGAAACTTGTAGACTAAAATAAAGTAAATTAAGTTTATATTTTTAGTCTAAAATATAAACAAAATGATCCATCTAAATACTCTTAATGTACTTATAGCTCCAGCTCCACGGATTTGGTGGAGCTAGGAATACCCAGCTCCACCAGATCCTTGGATCTGGTGAAGCTGGAGCCCTCCCAAACACACCCTAAGTTGAAGGTTGATTGCAGATCTTCCCATATGAGATTGGTAGAATGAGTGAATTGCTAGGGTGGTTGACCCTGTGGTGATAGATGACAGGAAGTGTTATGTTGGTCATGGTGATCAACGGTTAAAGGTAGTGATGACGACGAAGGAATAACAAGTTTGGTTGAGAAACTTGTTTTAATAGGGTGATGGGATTAAATTGTTTCGAGGTGTTCACAGTGGTCGGATCGTGTGGAGTAATAATAAGTTTTTATAAGGTGTGGATAGTATAACCTAGGTCGAGGTTGTAAGTAAAGTGTGGAGAATCATTGGATTGAATATCTTGGAGCCTGGTTTGCTCTTTAGCGGCAGATGGCCTTAGAGCCATTTTGGCGATTTATGTCTCGGGGAGACATTGTCAAAAATTTTGGGGACTTGAATAGTTGCTCTAATGTGTTCGTTGTATTATTGTCAAATAGGAAATATGAGGGCATGTTAATCTTACTAAAGGTTGCTTTGCACAGCGATGTCTTGGAAATAGATTAAGTAGTGGTGTTGATGGTCAGGTTGATTGCGGGTAAAATCTTAACCTGTTTCCCCTTGATAAGCATCTTGGGGGAAGAATTGGTTCAGCGTAGGTAATAACCTTTTCAAGCGTAGATGTAATCAATGGATGAGAGATTATGAGGAAGAACGAGTTTTTAATTATGAATTGGTGTGATGATAGTTTTTGGACTACTCCAGTTCATTGAATTACGCCACTCTGTGGTCGTGGCTAATTATTGGCTCAAGATATGACTACGGAATTTACGCTCAGAGTGTAGGAATTGATTGTGCCTTTTTAGTAACTAGAATTGGATGTCTTTAGCTCGTTATTTAAAAGAAATAAATGGATGTAACGGAAAACGTTGGAAGCTCTTGAGTGAGAGATAATGGTATTACTAGTTCGATTGGAGTTGGACTTAAATAAAGGAGAATAATCTGTGTGAACGTGTTTAGCAGGTGAATCGTTGATTAAATCATAAGTAATTATTGTTGGTAGAAATGAGTTGCCCCCTTCAATTGGGATTATGGGATGTGTTGTTTCTTAATTGAGTGTTGTCTCAATGTGAAGATCTATACTTTGGAATTTAAAGTGATGGAAGTGGTTTGTTGATAGAAAGAAACCTTTGTTTTCTTCGGTCTTTGGGACCATTTCTGCAGAAGTTCTTGTGGTGCTCCTCTATTGAGTTGAGATTGTTTTGATATGAATCTTATTGCATTGGTTTTAAGTTGAGGAAAGTGGTTAGCTTGTTAAGCGAATCGATAATTTTTTTTTCTTTGCTCTAGTGTTAGAAAAGAAAATGTTTAGTTATGATTCCTTGCTTGAGTATAATTTAAGATTATGCTCGTTGCTTTAATTCTTTGGGCAAGACCGTCGTAGAAAGAGAACCAAGTATGAATTGGTTTTAATGGAGGGTCTAATTTGGATTAGGTGTTGGTCGTAATTAGATTCAGAGTGGAGGGTATTGAAGGGTGTGGCATGTTTTGATCCAAATCCTTTGTGGGAGGATCAATTGATTTTGTTATCTCTTGGTCGTGTGTGATTATTTTGTTGGTGGACTGTTTGGAATTGAATGGCGAATGCCTTGGTCTAAATGTCTTTGGAATCAATGTTTGATTATGAATTGTTTCTTTGAGTGGTTGTCTCATTGTGCGAGAAAGGTACGAAAGAAGGTAGAGTATGATGTTGGTACTGTGATGGAATTGGGATTTGTGCTGTGATGGGCGATTCGTTTCGATAGTAAGGAGTGACCTTGATCCGTTTGTTCTAAGGGCAATCGTCTGCAAAAGATAAAAATTTGTATTTTGTTTCCTAGGGGATTCCGGTGTTAAATGGTTAGAAATAATGATATGTTCGGAATTGGTTAGAAACTTGTTGGAATAAAGAATTCTGTGTGGCTCTTTGGTTAGAAAGGTTAATCAATGAGGAGAGAATGGGAATCAGTGTTTTCTTGGTTTGTAGGGGATCCAAGTTTAGAACCCAGCTGTTTAATCGGATAGCTTGGGTGTTTTGGATGATAATTGGTTGGATGCTTAATAGAGTGATGTGACTCGGGTTATTCCTGTCATCACGAGTTGGTTGATCTGCGGTATGGAGTTTTAGAGAGGGGATTTAAGTTGGGTGAGTGAAATTGAATAGAGAAATGAGAATTTAGTTTGGGAGTTGGTAATATGATCTTCTGGGAAGAATCGTTGGTTGATTGGAAGTTGTGTATTGAAGCGTAAAGAAAAATTGTCTGAGTTGTTAGACTGTTTATGAGCAAACGATTTAGGATTTGGCTGATCGCCTGGATCCATTAGAGTTTTCGCGTGGGAGATGTGAATTCTCCGGTTGAGAAGGTGCTTGTGGGATTCCTGGTTAAGAAAACACTTGGAGGTGAGAGCGCAAAGTAGATTTGGTTTAGCCTTGGTCTTTGAGTAAGACCTGATCTTCGGGTCTTGTAACATGCCAATTTAAGGAGGTAAGGTGAGTGTTGATTCAAAAAGGGATGGAATGAGTTAAGTTACTTGCTTCTTTTTATTGGGAAGAGAAGTGGATTGACTTTTGGAGTTCCTCTTGCGTGAGAAATACCCGGATTTGTTGTTTCGGATATCCTTGTTTTGTATTTTGTTTCCGTTGTTCTTGTTGGTGTTCTTGTTGTGGTCAGAATTCGAGGTCGAATTCTGTTAAAGGGGGGAAGAGTGTAATACCGCAAATCGTTTACCAGGATTTTCTTTTGGCCGGAATTGTTTTGTCTTCTAAAATCCAGGATTTTTCTTTTCGCCGTGAGTTCGAAGTATCAGTTTTTGGCGTTGGTTGCTTTATGGTTTCTAGAGGTGGTGTAGTTTACATTCTTTTTCCCAAAACCCCCCTCGTCTCTCTCTTCCCTTGTTCTTTTGTGTGGCTGTCATTCTTGGAGCGAAGATATTTTTGCTTTGTCCCTGCCGACTCACTCCAGTCTTCCATGCACCTGGCTCGCTCCATTCTCCCTTGCGCCTGACTCCCTCCAGCCTCCATCCTCTAGCTCCCGCTCTGCTGGCTCTGGCCGCGCCCGGCCGATTGCCTCCCTGGCGCCCTCTCCGGCCAGCTCACCGCCGCCTAGCCAGCGTGTGGCCGGCTCCCTGCGCCACCTCCCCTACCGGCCCGCCTCTCCAGCCAGGCTCGTCGGTGCCTCTTGCCGGTGCTCCACCCCTCCGGCGGCTGCAGCTCTCCGACCGACGCCATTCCTTCCCTTTGTGGGTGCTTGCTCTTCCTCTATGGAATTTCTTTGAGGTAAAACCCTAGGTTTGGGGAGGGATTTTTCCTTGCTTGTATGGTGTTTGATCAAATGCCTAGCTAGGGTTTCTGATTTTGAAATGATTTTGGTTAGAGGATGGGAGAGATTAGAAATGGTGTTTGAATGCTTGAAACGCCATGATTCTTTGGTAATTCTGATAATAGCAAGGGTCATTGGGTTTCTTGTCTAGGTGATCACCAGCATTGCAAGTTTTGGAGCCTTGGGATTCTGACTTTTGCATGGAGAAAAGGAGATTTAAATGGATATATTAGTTGTGGTCATTGATGGCAAGGAAACACCATCATGGAGAGGATATGCACCAGATAGTATAGGAATATCAGGCTGTCCTACCATACTCAAATTAGTATTGGTTTTGGCGGTTCTTTGCGATAGCTAATCGGGAACCGAGTAGATCATCGTCTTGGTACTAGCATTAGTCGCTACTTGGCGATATTAGTTTTGGCGGTTGCTGCAAGAGCTAATCGGGAACCGAGTAGATCATCGTCGGGTACTAGCATTAGTGCTACTTGGCCAACAAGCGGCTCGTTGCCGACTAGTTTCAATAAAACTATTACTTGGTGAGTTGTTTTATTTACATTATATACATTCTTGCCAAATGCTACTCTTACAAGCGGTGAAACTCAATTGGAATTGGTGGAACTTGGAGTAACTTAATTAAAATGATCAATTTTAAAATTTGTATACTAGAGCCGCCTTACATGTATTATTCTTGGCAAAACTTGGTGGATACTAGCAAAGAATGGATAACATTAGGACTTTGTAGTTAGCCTATTCCAATGGGAAAAACAGTTTTATTTGAAAGTAATTGGTTTCCTTCTCCCATATTATTTTTGGTGTTGTTGAATAGTTAACACTTGCAGCTTGCTACTGGAATAAGCAAACAACATTGCATATGTTTTCATGTTGCATCTTCCTGAGATTATATGACACTAGTTCTAGTGATTTTATTTATGTGTTCGAGCTGCCATCTTGCGTTCTCGGAATAGGTGTATGTGTTCTGAATTTCATTTGAGCTTATTGAAAGTAGACCATGTGATATTGAGTTGTTAACCAATTTGGGTGGTTTGTTGTCTTAAGTTATATTTTATGTATGTGTTCTAAATTCAGGCTTTCTTTAATCACGGGAGTCGTGCGAGCGCTAAGATTCCAAATGCCACTCCATTTTCCGTTGGTAAAAGGCAAGTGCAACCCCTAGAGCGTTGTTAGGATGTTAAATGCTTTGTTTGCGATAAGATTATGAAAATTCTAATGATGTGATTATGTTTAATTGCATGTCTAGAAGTTGTTTTTAGTATGGTGATGAGGATGGATGAATGTTAGCAAATTGGTAAGTAAGTTATTCAATTCCCATTTATTGCATTGCATTACGAAATTGTACGAACGAGTATGGTTATGTTGATGCAAGTGTATGGACAAGCTTGCACTATAATCACCTAGTTGTTCATATCTGTAAATTTAATCTACTTTATAGAAATTATGTGATGCCTTTCCCCGAATTTTATTCATGACTTTATTTACTCTCGAATGAATCACATTGGGGAAATAGCAAGTTAATTGGTACTTTCATATTGGTTATGGCTATGTGTGGTGAAAATGAATGAGGGATGAAATGCATTCACGTCAATTGCATAATTGCATTCATGATGGACGAGGCGTCCCATGTTGATGCGGGCCTCGGTGCTCACCTGTAGTGAGCACAAAAGTCCTACCTCGTAGTCCCATTCATCGAGGTGAATGGGAGCGAGTCAGTAAGAGTAGGCCCCGCCACGGGATGGTTGGGATTGAGGGTGCACACCGACGGGTGTGCACTCAGTTATACCGGTATAGGCTAAAAGGTTACATTTTGAGCATGAACGCATAAAAGCATCGCATTTCTTTGAGTGTGTTGCAATTGTTAAATGTTAATTGTTGAGAAGGGAAATGACGGGTTGAGGATTGAGTTGTGGACTCATCCTGGAACGATTATTGAGGCATGAGTACGGTTTAGTTACGTTTCCGAGTTGGATGTGGTAAATGGGGCTAGATACTGCTTCTTTTACTAGATAACTTCAATTAAGTATTGGTTATGTCAAATGATGAAGTAGTTGTGCTCTTATGTTTGGTTGTATATGAATACAAACCGCTTCTTTTATTTACGGATATCAATTAAGGAAACTTTTACTTATGTCTTGAAGCATTTTTATTCTAGTCGAATTCATTACTTTCCATACCTGATTGCACTTTGCTGAGTCTTGGACTCACACTTGTTTGTTTAATTGTTTTAGGTACTTTGAAGATGGCTCGTCGGGTTGGGAGTAGAAACACGTGCACGACTTCGATCACCATCAACCCATTTAAATGTTTCGTTAAAACTGGTTGTAACTAATGCAATTGTAGTGTGTTGATCGTCGTTGCGTAGTTGTGAAAGTGCATCTAGGCACTTATGTTATTTTGGTGATTAATGACAAACACATATAATGACAATCTATGTAATTGTGTAAATGCTTAACTTAGTGCTTAACAAATGACAAACCTCTAATATGATCATATTGCTATGAGACTAACATGTTTATTGCCTAGTTGAGTATTAGTCTCATCTATTTAGAGGAAAATCAAGTGGGATGGTTAAGCAAAGATAAGGTATGCAATTTTGGTATCTCTTCTATATTTGTTATTGCATTCCTTTTGTGCAAATGCATAGTGAACTCCAAGTAGCATGTTGATTATATATATGCACATTGGTTCATGTCATATTTATTTGTGCATATATATTCATTTGAGTTCATTATGTGCTTTGTTTTTAGTAGGCATGTATTAACTAGAGTTAAACTTCATATTGCTATAGATTGACTTGGTGCATGCATGTTCTAGTTGTATATCTTCTCATGCAATTCTCTTAGTGAAGTTTAATCTAGTGTTGGATCACATATTTACTCTTATCCCAAATATTAGTTGCACATGTACAATTCGTGTATATTCTATTATGTGCGTCATTTAAGTAAAGACTGTGATCATTGCCATTATTTAATTGATTCATCATATCGGCAATTATCTCTCTAGTGCATATAGATCAATTACATATCCATCATGATGCACTTAGTAGAGAACATTTCTTACATCAAGTGTTTCCAATTATATTGTGCCTCTTTATATGAAACACTTGTGGTACTTAATTGCTCACAAATATCAATTTATTCACATCTATTGAGCTTTTGGGACTAATGTCTTTCATGAGTGACTTGAAAAGAATTAGGTCCCTTGTGTGTATGATGACCAAGGTAGTTTGAAGGATGATCGTTAAGCCGAGGTCAACAAGACGGCGGTGTCACCAAGAGTTGAGGACTAAGTCAAGATCGACTTGGCGTGGAGATCGTCAGAGAGGATGATCAAGTCAAGGTTGATAGGACGAGAGTCTCATGAGGTGAATCGAGTCAAGTTGGACAAGGCGAAGATGTCATCAACTATAAGGTAAAGGTCTTCATGCACCGGCATTAAGAAAGAAGACGGCATGCGGATTGAATGTAAGACTTTATTATCTTTGATTTAATTTGAGTCTAAGGATTGCCGTACTATTAAGAGGGATGCTCCATTGAATGACTTTTAGATGTGTCAAGTGCTCAAATGATCCATCCTTGTGAAATTTAGAGAGAGTGTGGTATTGGTGTTGCCGGAAAGCGAAAATTGTAGGTCTCTCTTGGATTCTTGGTGAAATCTGGATTTATCCTTTGAGATTTGGGTAGTGAGACCTTGTTGGTTGTGTATCCCTTGTTCTTAGCTTTCAATAGAGTCCAAAATCACTTAAATCGGAGTCCGGAATCAAAAGTTATGCTCTTTTTCGTCGGGCTGCTGAGTCCAGTCCGGAGTATCCGGACTTAATTCCGGAGTATCCGAACTAAATGTCCGGACACTCCGGGGTAAAAATGGTCCGGAGTATCCGGACTGTGCGCAGTTCAAACGGCTAGTTTTTTGGGGACCTCTATTTAAAGCCCCCTCTTGGGTAGTCGTTGGTACAAAGTTTGTAGGGTGGTTCCTTGGTCCTTTGGGGTGTATTCTTGGTGATCTTAAGCTCCCAAAAGCCCCTCTAACCCTAGATCTTAGTGATCCCCTTTTGAGTGAAGGGTTGGGTGTGAGAGAGGGTAGTGCTCGGGTTGAGTGTGATTTGAGTTGTTGAGCACTTGATTTCATCTCCAAGCTTGTTCTTCGTGAGCATTTGTTACTCTTGGAGGTTGAGGACTCCTAGACGGCTAGGAGGTCACCTACGAGCCACCGGTTCTTCGTGTGGTTGGCCGTAGGAAGTTTGTGAAGGTTGGATTCCGCCTCCGCAAGGGAAGGAATCAAGAAGTGAAGCCGGCGAGTGCAAGGTGCAACACCGGGCGGCTAGCGGGTTGAAAGAGACCCCCGTGTCTTGTGTGACCAGGCCGCCGGCGAGTGCAAGTGCAACACCAGGAGGAAAAGGGTTGAAAGAGACCCCGGCTCAAGTGTGACCGAGCCGCCTCAACGGAGACGTAGGATCCCCTCAAGGATCCGAACTTCGGGTGAAAAATCATCGTCTCCAAGTTTGCCTTTCATTCTTGCTTACTTTTGTTCTTGCTTTAGTATTTGATTTTGAATCTTGAAATTGCCCGATCTATTTGGTTATTGAGTTTCTCGCTAGGCATCTACTTGATCTAGGTTCCTGCTAGTATTTATCATCTTTGTATTCAAGTAGATTGTTTAAAAGTTGGAGAAATTTCAAATTTCATCCCGAGGTACCCAACCCGGAGTATCCGCATAATTACTCCGGATAGTCCGGACATTTATACCGGAGTATCCGGAATAAAAGTCCATAATCCGGTATAAATGTCCGGAGAGTCCGGGCTAAACCCCTCGGCCACTCAAAGTCTCCAATCCGGAGTGTCCGAACCTAACACCCGGATAGTCCGGACATTCATACCGGAGTATCCGGATAAAATCCCCGGACACTCCGGACTGAAAACTTTGGGTGTTTTATTTTTGCTGCATGTTAAATTGTAAAATTGTAATTCGCCTATTCACCCCCCCTCTAGGCGACATCCCCTGTCCTTTCAAGTGGTATCAGAGCTAGGGCTCTCATTTTATTAGACTTAACCGTCTAGAGAGTTAAAGATGTCGACTAGAGGAGTAGAACACTCAAATGATCTACTTGTATTAAATGGCTCAAATTATGCTTTATGGAAATCTCTTATGACTATTCATTTTAAATCCATGAGCCCCCAAATATGGTGGATTGTAGATGTTGGCTTTTCGTCTCCATTAAACGAAGTTGACCCAACTGAAGGAGAGACGAAATGCCTACATCTCGACGCTCAAGCTACTAACATATTATTTTGGGTTGTGAGCGATGAAATTTTTGATAGCATATGCGAACTCAAGAGCGCTCATGAGATGTGGATAAAGCTTCAAGATCTATTTGAATCATCCACGTCTTCAAATGAGGAGTGCATTAAGGAAGAGACGTCGGGAGATGAAACCACAAGCTCCACCTCAAGCTCAAGTGAGGAAGAACCGACATCTCCATCAACCTCAACCTCCGCCTCAAGCGACGATGAAGATTCACTCTCTTCTCGAATCCGTTGCTTCATGGCGAAAGGTAAGAATGAGGTAAGTGATGATGATGATGAGCTTTCTTGTGAAGAATTTTTCAATATGTTAAAGGAGCTCAATGAATGTCTTGGGAAGGAGAAAAAGAAATATAAAGTTTTGAAGCTTGAACATGAATCACTTCAAAATAATTATAATATGCTTCAAGAAGATCATGAATCCCTCCTTCTCAAAGAAATTCATAAGCCTAAGGTGGATATAGGAATTTCATGTAATTTAGTTGATGAAATGCAATGCTTAAATGTCAACTCTAATACTTCATCAAATAAATGCATATCCACTTCTAACGATGATTTACCTTGTTGCTCTAATAAAATTTCTTCTAGTTCCTCTATGTCTCTAGATGCTAATCTTGTAGAGGAAAATAAAGAGCTCAAGGCGCAAGTCATTAGATTAGAAAATGACTTGAAGAAGTGCGTAAAAGGAAAAGCCATTCTCGATGAGATCTTGAGCAAGCCAAGGGCACCTCAAGATAAGCGAGGACTCGGTTACAACTCCGAGAGGGAGAAGAGCAAGAAGAAGCACAATGCAAGAATGAAGACGATTGTGTGCTTCGGATGCAACAAGAAGGGCCACTTCGCCTCCGTGTGCCCTAACAAAGTGGAGATCAAGCCACAACAATCAACAATGAGGCAAACTGACAAAGAGCAAGTCAAGAAAAGGAGACGCTCAAAGCACACTTGCTACAATTGTCGAGAAAAGGGGCACATCGGTAAGGATTGTCCCAAAGGTATCATTCCTAAGCCTATTATTGTCAATGATCATCATTTTCTTAGGAAAGACAAAGATGGTAATGTGTTTACCAAATTTGACAATTCTTCTAAGTCTATGCAAAATAATAACAATCAATTGCTTAGGAGATATAAATCTAGAAATGTATTTGCTCATAATGCTAGATTTCCTAAGACTATGAAATATCATGTTGATCATGTGCTTAGGAAAAATAAAAATAGCAAAACATTTGCTAGAAATGCTAGATCTTCTAAGCCAATGCATAACTCTAATAATCATATGCTTAGAAAAGATCAAACTAGAAATAGTTTTGGTAAGTATCATTGTCCTCCTAAGCCTTATTACAAAAATGCCAATCAATTGCCTAGGAGGAATAATAATCGCAAACCTATTACTAGTCATGTTAGTTCACCTAAGACTACTAATATTAGGAGCATTTGGGTTCCTAAATCTATTGTGACTAACATTGTTGGACCCAACAAGGATTGGGTACCAAAAACCACCTAAAAGATTTTTAGGTAATATGAGATGGATTGGACGCTTGGCTTTCTCAAGAATATAAGGACTTCAACATTTGCAAAATGAAGCCAAGCATGAGGATGATCACTTCAATCTTGAGCCAATGCCATCTCGGGTAACAAGTATTTAATTTGATTACTATTTAGCTTATAGCCTTGCGTAGGTTATATTGCATTATTCATGAAAATCAATTTAGATTACTTGTTCATTTGCTTGCTCATGCTTATTAGTTGTTTTGATTGCAATCTTGAGCAAGTTTGGGAAAGTGGCACATTAAGGGGGAGTGCTAAATCATAATCATGTATATTATGTCCCTACATGTGCCCATATTTTTATAAGTACTAATATATATTTTCAAAATCAAGCCATTTAGCCAAAACTCAAAATTTTGTATACTATTAGTATTCTAGTGAAAAACTAATTGCAAAATGTATACAAATGTATTTGAAACATTTATCAAAGGTTTTGGCCTCACAAAATCTATTTTGAAAATAAAATGAGTTTCATGATCAAAATCTAGTTACTAATACCTTGTTTTGGATTTAAACTTATAATTTTCATAGATTTAAATGTAAAATGATTTTGAAGGTAATTCCAAAACGAAAATCCTAGAGTTGGTCATTCTTAACAATTCTTGTGTTCAAAAGATTTTCAAAAGGCCAACCTAGCAAAAGCTATTTGATTTTGAAACTCGCCGAAAAACTATAATTGATCCATAATGGTCATATTATTGCACTTAAGTGAGTTGTGCCAAATGAATCAAGTTTCATGCTATGATTTGACTCACAAGGGTATTTGCAACTCATATAACCTTTTAAAACCTTAAATACCCATTTAAGCTCATTTTTGTAAAAATGAAGAGTTTCTTGAATGTTAAAGCTTTTTTTTTGACCAAATCCTGCCTTTCGAGAATTTAATTGTCTTCTTTACTGTGAATCTGCTCTAAATGGTGTACTTGATGGTTATCTTGATCATTTGGAGCATTTCATATTGGTTTCATGAATTTTACCAAGGTTTATTGCAAAATGCCTTTTTTGAAGTTCATCAAAAGCTCTCTTTTGATCTTATTTGGCATACTCTTGCATAAAGTTGGTTTTTACAAGTTGAATGGATTTGATTATGCTAATAGGCTTATAAACATCTCTCTAACTCATATGAAGCCATATAAGTGCACATTTCCATTCAAAACTCATTTGGTTCCATTTTGAGGAATTGGTGAAAATCTTAATCCTTTATGTGATTCAAATACATCTTTCACCATATCTCTCAAAATAAAATTGATTTATTGAGTACAAAGAGTGTACTCGCACAATAATATACATTGCAGGTTGATTTCTAACTACATGTGGTTGCTACATCAAAGGAAGGCAAAATGGCAATTTCAGCATAAAGCAATGTTTGGGGTAAATCATAAACATGTATAGATTGAAAAGAATTGCATTTCGTAAACATTTGCAAGATCTAGTACATAATATAACCTCATCATAATCACATTCATATCATGCCTTCAAGCATTCTTCGAACCATGAGTTCCATCGCTCATGTTCGACTACACACACAAGTACTCCAATACTTGTGTCTCTTTTCCCACTCCCATCCCATTCCTACCAAGTCCTTAATACTCGCCCAGTGACTGACAGATCAAGCGATCGTCCTTAACCATGGACGCGGCTATTCGAATAGTTTAAACTCTGTAGAGGTACGACTTTACCCACACGACACGTCACACTCGTAAGCCAAGCTATTAACACATTTCCTTTGATGTGTCGGCCGAGGTGAACGTGACAAACCATTTTCCAGTATGCATGGTAGTGTATCTAAACCATCCGGATGACTGTGACCCTCGATCCCGCGTGCCCAGTGCTCGGTGTGTGTTGATCAAGGAGTACTCCCGTTGTTGGACATCCCCAACTCAACAAAGTTCGAGGGACTCTGAGGATATTCCTTGGCGCTCCACTAAGCCCAAGGAATTTCGGCGGTCATTCCTTGATGCTCCACTAAGCTCAAGGAATTCCGAGTGCACATGGTTTACATACCCTAGTCATACATAAGTACTTGGTTACGCCGGTCCCATAAACGGCGTGTGGTTCGCACGATAGTTACTCAAAGAGACATCACCAGGATTTAATCCTTAGGGTCCTTAGCCAACATCTCTACACATTAAACAACATTTGAAACCATCATCATCATAATAATTCTCAATCATTGCGACCGATTGACTAAGTCCATCTATCGCGGTTTCTAACGATGTTCTAAGCATGGCTAAGCAATTTTGTACGAACCCATATAATAAGAATAACCCTCCTCCTAGGGCGACAATAGAACATGAAAGGAACATGGCAAGGGGATAACATCACAATGTGGCAATAGCTAAAAATTCTACCCAATCATAATTGTATTTGAAAGTAAGCATGCAATTGGTAAAATAATTCCAAAAATGTAAATTTCAAATAGTAGGAGCAATCATGGTCAAGGAGTAAGGTAGTGCCTTGTCTGCTCGTTCTTGATTTGAAGCGTGAGTCGTGCTCTGGAGTGCCTTCAAGCGTCAACACCTAACGAGAACATCCAAATCCATAAACACCAAATCAAGAATTCAAATGGTGCACATGATTAAAAGATGCATGAAATGCTCATGATGTGTAATACTAATCATAATATGAAAGTACTAATTGAGTTTTTGCGTCAAAAGTTCAAATCTTAGGGCTTTTATTGAATTATGTTCGGAGTATCCGAGTGGACCCCCTCGGTATGGAGTGAAATTCTATTCGGACTATCCGAAATATGATTCGGAGTATCCGAAGGGTTCGGAATGTCCGGGTGAAATCTCGGACTATCCGAGCAGACCCTCTCGGTATAGAGCTAAATTTTTACTCGGACTATCCGAAATTTTATTCGGAATGTCCGAAGGATGTTCGGACTGTCCGAGTGAAACTTCGGACTATCCGAAATGGCTTCTCTATTTTAAAAACGACAATTCGTCTATTGGCTTCTATGCTTCATAGCAATGTACTAGGACTTCAAAAGGGTGGACTAGGGTGGGATCTTACCACTACAACGTTGCTTTGGCACTTGGTGAAGGTTGGTTTCGGTGAGGGAATGACGAAAAGTGTCGAAACGTCGGTTCTCACGGTTCGTCTCCTCCTTGCTCGTGTAGACGACGATGGCCTCGCTTGCTCGTGCTTGCAACAACAACTAGCCCTCCTCCTCAAGCTTCGATGTGACATGCGCGACCCGATTCAAGGTGTGATGATGGATTCCATAGAGAAGGAAGAAATGAGTCACAATGACAACAATTTCAGAACATGGGGGAGACGAAAATCGATTGCCACTCACCCAAAACTTAGTGCCTCAAAAATCCATTTGGATGGATTTGAAGCTCTTGATCTTGGCTTCAAGGTGGTATAACATGCACAAGCTCAAACTCAAGATTTGAGTGGATTTTGTGGGGAAGAATGGCGAGAGGTGGAGAAGAAGTTCTTGCTATTTTTCCTGGCTTTGGGCTGAGCAAATGGGCAGTAGGGGAGTGAAAAACAAGGTGGAGAACCTTTTATATGGCTGCCCACTCATGCTTACTTGTGGGGCTAGGTCCCACATGTCATAGGGTAAGTAAAAAGGGTGGGTATGAGTGATTTGAGTGAGAAAAGTCATGGATATATTGTGCAGCCCACAAGTTCCCATGCAATGGTAGGACCCATGTGTCATTGACTTGTTAGGTAAATGGGTAGAGGTAGGTAGAGTAAGAAGTGTTATAGTAGATATGTGCAGCCTACTCTTCTTTTCTCTTATGAACATGTCCACATGTCATTGACTAAGGTGAAATAACATGTGTGCAGTTTTGGAAAATGATTGTTGGGATTTTGTTACTCCCTCTCTATGCAAGATGAAAGTCCTAATGCTTGGATGATCATAATTAAATGAGGATAGAATGGCATTATGGAAGACATTAGCATGACAAGCCTCGCATACCGGATTAACGAAAATTGGGCTGTTACAAGCCCTCCCCCCTTAAAAGAATCTCGACCTTGAGATTACCCGGAGTCATTGAAGAGGTAGGGGTATTCCGCTCGAAGATGATCCTTACGCTCCCATGTGGCCTCATCAGGGGTGTGATTACTCCATTGAAGCTTAAAAAATTTGATGGTGTGGTTTTGAGTAACACGCTCCCTCTCGTCGAGAATACAGATGGGGTGCTCTTTGTAGGACAGATCGGATTGCAATTCAAGAGTGTCCAACTCTGTGGCTTCAGTTGGGACACGAAGGCATTTCTTCAATTGAGAGACATGAAAGACATCATGTACATCGGTTAGTGAAGAGGGAAGCTCCAATTGATATGCCACTGCTCCTCGTCTGGCTATAATTCGGAAAGGTCCAATGTAACGAGGGGCTAGCTTTCCCTTCACATGAAACCGACGAACACCTTTCATCGGTGACACCTTGAGATAAACGTGATCACCAACGTTGAACTTGAGTTCACGGCGGTGACGATCAGCGTAGCTCTTTTGACGAGACTGCGCAGTTCGCAACCGTTCGCGAATGAATCGAACTTGCTCTTCTGCTTCGGTGACTAGTTCAGGACCGAAGAGGGGTCTCTCTCCGGACTCAGACCAGTTAAGTGGAGTTCTGCAAGATCTCCCATAGAGAGCCTCGAATGGACTCATTTGGAGACTAGCTTGATAGCTATTGTTGTAGGAGAATTCTGCGAAAGGTAAGCATTTCTCCCAATTCTTGCCGTAAGTAAGGACACAAGCTCTAAGCATATCCTCAAGAATTTGGTTCACCCATTCAGTTTGTCCATCATCCATGGATGATAAGCAATCTTGAAGAGAGTTGAGTCCCCATGGCCTTGTGGAGGCATTGCCAAAAATGCGAGGTAAACTAGGTACCTCGATCTGAGACAATTCTTTTGGGAACACCATGAAGAGACACAATTCGATAAAGATACAATTCAGCTAACTTGCTCACTGTATCCGTCATCTTGACAGGAAGAAAATGAGCAGTCTTCGTCAATCGGTCAACGATTACACATATGGAATCAAAACCTCTTTGTGTCTTAGGCAACCCGGTGATGAAATCCATACCAATCTCTTCCCACTTCCACATAGGAATGGGCAGTGGTTGAAGTGTGCCTGCTACACGCAAATGGTCGGCTTTCACCCGCTGACATATGTCGCACTCGATGACATACCGGGCAATTTCTCGTTTCATCCGGGTCCACCAAAGCTTGGCTTAAGATCTTGATATATTTTTGTACTCCCGGGATGAATAGAGAATGTGGAATTATGAGCCTCATCAAGAATCAGTGCCTTCAATTCTTTACAATTTGGCACCACTAGCCGTTTGTCGAACCACAAGACACCTTGTGCGTCCTCGGTGAAACAATTGGCCTTGCCTTGCTTGATGCGGGCTCGGATGAGTGCTATGCCCTTGTCTGTCTTTTGAGCCTCTTTGATTTGGTCCAATAGATTAGATTTAACTTCCATGACAGCAAGGGATCCCTCCTTAACCACTTCTAGGTTGAGCTTCCGAAACTCGGCGCACATGGCATCCGATTCCGGTTCTACTGAAAGACGATTGCATTGAGACTTTCAGCTTAGAGCATCGGCAACAATATTGGCCTTTCCAGGATGATAATGGAGTCCCATATCATAATCTTTGATCAATTCAAGCCACGTCCTTTGCCTCAAATTCAGATCGGCTTGAGTGAAGATATACTTCAGGCTCTTGTGATCAGTGTAGATTTCACAACGATTACTGATGAGGTAATGTCGCCAGATTTTTAGAGCATGCACTACCGCTGCCAGCTCTAAGTCATGGGTGGGGTAATTCATCTCATGAGGTCTCAATTGCCTTGATGCATAGGCCACAACTCGGCCTCCTTGCATGAGTACACAACCCAGCCCGAGGCGGGATGCATCGCAATATATGTCTAAGCCCTTGTGAATATCCGGCAGGACTAAGACGGGTGCAGTGGTTAAGCGAACCTTCAACAATTGAAAGCTTGCCTCACATTCTGCTGACCATACGAACTTGTTCTCCTTCTTCAAAAGTTCGATTCGCTGGTTTTATGATTTTGGAGAAGTTCTCCACGAATCGGCGGTAATAACCCGCGAACCCGAGAAAACTTCGAACCTCCGTGATGTTCTTAGGCTGCTCCCAATCAAGTACCGTCCGTATCTTGCTGGGGTCAACCGCAACTCCGCCTTCCGATAGCACATGGCCCAAGAAGGCAACCTCCTTTAGCCAGAATTCACACTTGCTGAATTTTGCGTAGAGTTGGTGCTCTCGCAGCTTTTCCAAGACTTTCCGAAGGTGTACTTCATGCTTCTCTTCAGACTTGGAGTAAATGAGAATATCATCGATGAAGATGACAACGAACTTGTCGAGATATTCCATGAAAACCGAATTCATAAGGCTCATGAAGTATGCCGGGGCATTAGTCAAACCGAAAGACATGACGGTATACTCATATAGACCATAACGGGTGGAGAATGCCGTTTTTGGAATGTCTCCCGATCTGATCTTGATTTGATGGTAGCCTAATCTCAAGTCAATCTTGGAGAAGATACAGGCTCCAGTCATTTGGTCAAACAAATCATCGATCCGCGGAAGTGGATACTTGTTCTTGACCGTGACCGCATTCAAGGGACGGTAGTCAACACACATCCGCAAGCTATCATCCTTCTTCTTCACAAATAGCGCCGGGCATCCCCAAGGTGAGGAGCTCGGTCGAATGAAGTCCTTCTCTTGTAGCTCCGTAAGTTGCTTCTTTAATTCGATCAACTCATTTGGAGGCATACGGTAAGGTCGCTTTGATATCGGGGCCGTTCCGGGTAAAAGCTCAATGACGAACTCGATCTCCCGGTCAGGTGGCATCCCCGGCAACTCTTCCGGAAATACATCCGGGTAATCACATACCACCGGTATGCTACTTATCCCAAGGAATGGCTCACCCTTCAAGGCATAAAGGTGAGCAAAATCTGGACTTGACGCAAACACGACTTGTTTGCCGCTTGCGTTGGTAAGTGAAATAGATCTGCTTACACAATTGATGCATCCTTGGTGCTTGGATAGCCAATCCATCCCAAGAATAACTTCAATTCCCTCCATTTTAATTATTATCAAATCAGCTAGGAACTCTACCCCATTGACTTCAATCTTGACTTCCCGGTAGACTCGATCGGTCCTTAATTCCGATCCCGGGGTTTTAATGAGAAGTGGTGGATGCATAAGTTGTATAGGGAACTCATGATGCATAGAAAACTTCTCTTTAATAAACAAATGAGATGCTTCGGAATCGAATAATACGGTAGTCGGGTGTGAGTTGATGGAAAGCGTACCCAACACCACTTCCGGTGCATTCTGAGCTTCTTCGGCAGTTCATGGTTGATGCGACCACGTGGTGGGGTTGGTGCGGTTCTTGGAGGCGTTGGTCGAGGTGAAGGTGCTGCTGCCCCCGGTGCGATAGTGGGTCGAATCCCCGACATTGCTTGGTTCTTTTGTGGGCATTGATGTGCAAAGTGCCCTGGCTGTTTGCACTGGAAGCAAACAAGAATTGGGCGAGCTTGAATGTTGGCTCCTTGCTGATTTCCACCCATAATTGGTGGAAGACTTGGCTGCGGTGGGCGAGCAATGAATGTTGGAGGCCTCGGCGGTGCTGGAGCTTGATACCTTGGAAATGAGGGGCGCACCATGCGCGATGGCTGCAAGTGGTTGCTTGCTGAATTTTGTGCAGCTCGCTTGCGCTTGCGCGAATCCTCCAATTTTCCCCACTTCTCTTCCACCACTATGGCCTTGTGGACCAAGTGCTGGAAATTTTGGAAGTCATGAGCAGTGAGCTCTAGCTGCAACTCCTCTGAAAGTCCCTCCATGAAGCGCTCTTGCTTGCGCTCATCGTTGGAGATTTCGTCCGAGGCATAACGAGCCAAATAGTTGAACTCGTGAAGATAATCCATGACGTTCTTGCCACCTTGCTTCAATGCGAGAAATTCACGCTTCTTCCTTGCCATAACGCCCGCAGGAACATGAGTCTCGCAGAAAGCCGCGCGAAACTCCGCCCAAGTGATGACATGATCGGCGGGCTGCATGGCGGTATAGCTGTCCCACCATGCGCACGCCGCACCATCGAGTTGATGTGAAGCGAAGAGGACCTTTTCATGGTCCTGGTATTGAGCGATGGCCAGCTTGCGCTCAATAGTTCGAAGCGAATCGTCAGCTTCGAGTGGATCCGTAGCACGGGAGAATGTTGGCGGTTTCGTGCGAAGAAACTCGCCGAGTCCGCTGGCCGCGTGATGTCCTGCCCCCTCGGCTCCTCGAAAAGGGGCTGGGGCATAGGCCGTGTTACGCGCGATCTGCTGCAGGATCAAAGTTTGATCTTGCCAGTTTTGCTCAATCAGAGCGAGGACTTGAGCCATGGTAGAAGGGGGTGGAAGTTCCTCCTCCACGCGAGGGTGGTGCTGATTTTGGCGATGCGAGGACTCCGGGTGGTCAGGAGTGACCCCTTGAGTTGGATCCTCAGTCGCTTGGGAGCCGGTGGATTGCGGCCTCGCCTCACGCTGAGATTGGGAATGAGTGGTAACTCCCGCCATCTGTTGCCAAAACCAAGTTGGCAACAAGTAGCAGAAGAGCCACAACAACGCCGAACTAGAATATCCGGACATCAAGTCACACAATTCAAATTCTATATGTATGCAGCAAGAAAACATGCACCAAATCCAAGAGACATCAAAATAAGAAGGCTCTTAAACCACAACATCACCCATGGAAGCAAATAACAAGATTCCGATACATTAACACAAGTTCGCAACCTGTAGGTCAAAAGCGATAACTAGGGTGACAAGTCCAAATATAAGAGCTAGCATAGGTTCATAAGGTAGCCTATTACATCAATTAAATCAATTCAGCTCATCACTACTTGCCCTCCACGATGAGCTCGACTGGGACAACTCAAATGTCTCTAAGGAACCCATGGGGAAACACATCCAAAAGATGGTATCCCGGTGATCCGGTGTCTTCGGGGTCTAAGGGGTTAGTGAGACGCTGTGGTGACCCTATATAGAACCTAGGTACCCCTGGAGACTCCTGGACACGCCGACGCATCACATTTCCCGAGTTGATGCGCGCGTTGTTGCGCACAACATCTTGAGTCTCTATCCCCGGCACATGTGGAAACTGAAAGGCGGGTGGGGCTACATCGTGTGGCGTCGTGGAGTTGCGCCCACACAATATGTCCCGTGGCACCAAGTTAATCTAGACAAATTGGTGAAGATGCCCCTGTGCTGCGTGAAGTCGTGCACGAGTCTCCCATAGCTCATGAACAACGCATCGATTAGCCCGGTCCAAAGCACGGACCAAGCCCGACAACTGTCGAATAGAAGAGTCTTCTCCCATCTCAATTTCAGCAATACTGTTGACTTCGTCTGTTGGTCCTCGTTGCGGGAAATACTGATACGGAGGTAAAGTCAGCTCCCACAAGTCATGACGGAGATGGCACATGGCAACATACGCCACCTCTTGGATAGCCATTCCTACGGACGTCCCCCTCGCTTGAAAGTGATAGGGAATGCTCCCCATCACCATCCTAGCAATGATGTGAACTGTGGCAGTGTATGTCTTCAACCCAGGTCCTATGGCACGACCATAAACCGTGTACTCCAGTGCATATGTGAAATTAGCTCTCCACAGCATATCCCTCAAAGGGAAGGATAGCCCTCCACATCTTCAGCGCGGGTGACTAAAACCAATGGCCCAAAACTCATCTGTCATGTTGAAAAGGATGAGAGGAGTTAGAAACTTATTTGCACAATCAAATAAACATAAGGGTAAGATATAGAACTAAGAGGGGTAAGAAATAAAGGAAATGCACAATGTTATCAGTTCTAAAATTATATGATAGCAAAATAGTTTTTGACTCAAAACATCTTCTAACTAGTCGTAGCATGGCCGTTCTAACCTACAGTCAGTATGGCTCTTATACCAAGCCTGTGGGGAACCGTCCCCGGGACTCCACTGATTCACCCAAATGCACGGTACATCTCAAGTGAATCAAGGGAACCTCGGGCGTTCCGCGATTATACCCGTGTTGATCCCAGGAAAGTTCGCCAACACGCACATTCTCATCCAACAGTTGACATCACAACACATACACAATTATCGGAAGCATAAATATCATTACATTCCAAAAGTAGGACTGCTATCCTCAACGATATATTTAGAGTTATTACATCAAGTAGCAGCGGAAATCACAAGATAAACAACAAAAGGGCCACCAGCATGGCATGCCCCCAAACCCTCAGGCAACAAACCGGGGCAAGAACGGCGACTAAACGTTAGAATTGTCGAAATCTGCCCGGTAAAAGTCCCCGGGCAGTGCCTCATCCTCACCTGCAGTAAGTGGATAATCCGATTGAGTACAAAGAGTGTACTCGCACAATAATATACATTGCAGGTTGATTTCTAACTACATGTGGTTGCTACATCAAAGGAAGGCAAAATGGCAATTTTAGCATAAAGCAATGTTTGGGGTAAATCATAAACATGTATAGATTGAAAAGAATTGCATTTCGTAAACATTTACAAGATCTAGTACATAATATAACCTCATCATAATCACATTCATATCATGCCTTCAAGCATTCTCCGAACCATGAGTTCCATCGCTCATGTTCGACTACACACACAAGTACTCCAATACTTGTGTCTCTTTTCCCACTCCCATCCCATTCCTACCAAGTCCTTAATACTCGCCCAGTGACTGACAGTTCAAGCGATCGTCCTTAACCATGGACGCGGCTATTCGAATAGTTTAAACTCTGCAGAGGTGCGACTTTACCCACACGACACGTCACACTCGTAAGCCAAGCTATTAACACATTTCCTTTGATGTGTCGGCCGAGGTGAACGTGACAAACCATTTTCCAGTATGCATGGTAGTGTATCTAAACCATCCGGATGACTGTGACCCTCGATCCCGCATAACCAGTGCTCGGTGTGTGTGGATCAAGGAGTACTCCCGTTATTGGACATCCCCAACTCAACAAAGTTCGAGGGACTCCGAGGATATTCCTTGGTGCTCCACTAAGCCCAAGGAATTCCGGCGGTCATTCCTTGACGCTCCACTAAGCTCAAGGAATTCCGAGTGCACATGGTTTACATACCCTAGTCATACATAAGTACTTGGTTACGCCGGTCCCATAAACGGCATGTGGTTCGCACGATAGTTACTCAAAGAGACATCACCAGGATTTAATCATTAGGGTCCTTAGCCAACATCTCTACACATTAAACAACATTTGAAACCATCATCATCATAATAATTCTCAATCATTGCGACCGATGGACTAAGTCCATCTATCGCGGTTTCTAACGATGTTCTAAGCATGGCTAAGCAATTTTGTACGAACCCATATAATAAGAATAACCCTCCTCCTAGGGCGACAATAGAACACGAAAGGAACATGGCAAGGGGATAACATCACAATGTGGCAATAGCTAAAAATTCTACCCAATCATAATTGTATTTGAAAGTAAGCATGCAATTGGTAAAATAATTCCAAAAATGTAAATTTCAAATAGTAGGAGCAATCATGGTCAAGGAGTAAGGTAGTGCCTTGCTGCTCGTTCTTGATTTCGAAGGCGTAGTCGTACTCGGGAGTGCCTTCCGAAGCGTCAACACCTAACGAGAACATCCAAATCCATAAACACCAAATCAAGAATTCAAATGGTGCACATGATTAAAAGATGCATGAAATGCTCATGATGTGTAATACTAATCATAATATGAAAGTACTAATTGAGTTTTTGCGTCAAAAGTTCAAATCTTAGGGCTTTTATTGAATTATGTTTGGAGTATCCGAGTATCACTTCGGAATATCCGAGTGGACCCCCTCGGTATGGAGTGAAATTCTATTCGGACTATCCGAAATATGATTCGGAGTATCCGAAGGGTTCGGAATGTCCGGGTGAAATCTCGGACTATCCGAGCAGACCCTCTCGGTATAGAGCTAAATTTTTACTCGGACTATCCGAAATTTTATTCGGAATGTCCGAAGGGTGTTCGGACTGTCCGAGTGAAACTTCGGACTATCCGAAATGGCTTCTCTGTTTTAAAAACGACAATTCGTCTATTGGCTTCGATGCTTCATAGCAATGTACTAGGACTTCAAAAGGGTGGACTAGGGTGGGATCTTACCACTACAAGGTTGCTTTGGCACTTGGTGAAGGTTGGTTTCGGTGAGGGAATGACGAAAAGTGTCGAAACGCCGGTTCTCGCGGTTCGTCTCCTCCTTGCTCGTGTAGACGACGATGGCCTCGCTTGCTCGTGCTTGCAACAACAACTAGCCCTCCTCAAGCTTCGATGTGACATGCACGACCCAATTCAAGGTGTGATGATGGATTCCATAGAGAAGGAAGAAATGAGTCACAATGGCAACAATTTCAGAACATGGGGGAGAAGAAAATCGATTGCCACTCACCCAAAACTTAGTGCCTCAAAAATCCATTTGGATGGATTTGAAGCTCTTGATATTGGCTTCAAGGTGGTATAACATGCACAAGCTCAAACTCAAGATTTGAGTGGATTTTGTGGGGAAGAATGGCAAGAGGTGGAGAAGAAGTTCTTGCTATTTTTCCTGGCTTTGGGCTGAGCAAATGGGCAGTAAGGGAGTGAAAAATAAGGTGGAGAACCTTTTATATGGCTGCCCACTCATGCTTACATGTGGGGCTAGGTCCCACATGTCATAGGGTAAGTAAAAAGGGTGGGTATGAGTGATTTGAGTGAGAAAAGTTATGGATTATTGTGCAGCCCACAAGTTCCCATGCAATGGTAGGACCCATGTGTCATTGACTTGTTAGGTAAATGGGTAGAGGTAGGTAGAGTAAGAAGTGTTATAGTAGATATGTGCAGCCTACTCTTCTTTTCTCTTATGAACATGGCCCACATGTCATTGACTAAGGTGAAATAACATGTGTGCAGTTTTGGAAAATGATTGTTGGGATTTTGTTACTCCCTCTCTAGGCAAGATGAATGTCCTAATGCTTGGATGATCATAATTAAATGAGGATGGAATGGCATTATGGAAGACATTAGCATGACAAGCCTCGCATACCGGATTAACGAAAATTGGGCTGTTACAAAATCATTCACGGGGCATTCGCATGATATTACAAGAAAAGTGTTTGGCATTGTCCCTATAAGAAAGATTTTCAAATAATAACTGTCCTTCCATGCATGAGACAGGACCCGAAAAATAATTTATGTGTATACTACGTATGTACAAATATACATTCAATTGTCACAGAGAGTGTCGGCTATAACGAAGCCATGGTATATAATTACACATTGATGCCTATTTTTCTTTCATTTAACATATATCATCATTAATTAAATTTCCCTAGCTTTTCTTCAATAACAGCGCTCTAAGATGAGAACCAATAAGTTACTTCTAACAAAAATTTTAGCAATTCAAGAGCAGATCGCTAGATTCGATCACGATGAGATCATCAATCCAAACGGCGAGTTCCACAAGTAACTTTAATTCTACTGGAGTCGTTGAAAAACCAAAGTGAATGAGATGTACTCACACTATATTTGTAAACAGACTATTGTAAAAACTAAATATTGTGATGCTTTAATATATTTGAATTATGATTTAACGATGCTTTATATACTATATATTTGAAGGCAACATATCAAGAGTTACAAAAAAGAGAAAATTCTGAGAAGTTTAAACTATTAAACTTCTCAGAATTTTCTCTTTTTTGTAACTCTTCATATGTAATGAATTTGAACCTACAATTTTATACAAAGGTAGAGTAATCTATGAAGTACATATACAAATTTTTTCAGAATTTTTCATGACTTTTATTAGTTGGTGTGCACGGTGTGTACATGGGAAGCCCTGTGTGCACAAGATATGTTGTCATATTTGAATTATGATTTAACGGTGCTTTACATTAACACATTGTACAAAAATTTTGTATAAAAATATATAATGCAAAAAAATATGCAACAAAAACATTTGGTGCATGGCTTATCACTGCTGGTTTCTATTTCGAACCGGTAGTGCTATATATATATCACTACCAGATTTTGGTGTGAGCCGGCAGAGATAGTCCAATATCAATACTTGTTGTACAATGAACCGGTAGTGATATCTATTATCACTGCCGGTTCCTGAGCCAACAGTGATAATCCCGAGTATCACCACCGGCCAATCACTGCCGGCTCCCATAACTAGCAGTGATGGCGTTTTGGAGCCAACAGTGATGACATGTTCTATAGTAGTGATCTTATCTCTCTCTCCCTCACATCGTCACCTCATCACCTTAACCAAATTCTCACACACACATATTTAGTAGCTAGTACGTCAGTACTAGGAACTGTTGGTTAGTGATACACTACATTCATGTTCTAAATGGTATTTTTTGGTGTTATAAATTTTTTTAAGTATAACAAAATTTGGATTAAATAGTGAGAACCATCCTTTTTTTCTAGTTCAGGCGTATCAAACATAATTTCACATTTTTTTAGTTTCATATTTTTCCTTTTGAATTTACATGAAATGGACATAATGTTTCAATTTAAAGAAGTTTTAATTTTCATAACTTTTCCATTCTGAATTTATGTAAATTTTCACAACATTGTTTAGTTTGGATATTTTCATAATTTTAAAAGTTATTCGAGCTGTCAATTCACTGAGAAAATATGGTGGGAGTGTTGTCAATTCAATGAGGAGAGCAAGATGAGTTTTTAGTACTGAATGAAGGAAATATAGTTATAAGGCGTGTTGCGTTCATTGCAGTACAATCTTGCTGACTAGGCCAACATACAAATGGCAAGACATATAATAGAATGAATTGCACTAAAACTATGGTACATGTGTGCCTTTTCAGAATGAAAATATATGCTAGGTGCACACGGGATCTAGACACCATGTCGTAGGGCACTAAAGATCATATGGGATATTTAAAACGACCCCCATTTTAGCATATAATGCCAAAATAGAAATCTAATGTGCATTCCATACTAGTCCCTGGATCAGTAGCTTGTACGCACATTTACAACAATTGGAATCACAACCATACATTATGATATTAATGTAGAAGCTAATTGTACAATAGATATACAATTCAGAGTATTTAATATAGCACAGAAGAAGCAAAGTCTTGTAGTGTGCCATCCAACTCTCAGACAACTGTCAAGACATAAACCCTAGAAAGATCGCTTGAATTGAATTTCCCGTAACCTACGATGAAGGTATTCTTCGAAGCTTCGCAATACCTAAAATAATAAAATAAGCAAGGTTGAGTACTTTCGTACTCAACAAGACTTAAGTTGGTATTTGCAAATGCAATAAATGCAGTCCATGTCAAAGGAGGTTTCTAGGTTAATTTTTGCATAAAGCAGAATTTAATTTGTAAATCAATTTGCAATTTGTCAAATGGAATTTGTAAGAGCAAGATTGTTGATAAGAAAATAAGTAAAGCATAAATGATACTCACAGTCCACTGAGCATTGAATAATCCAGTGATCCAGTATTCCAATAATCCAATAGTCAAATCCATAATTCAATCATGAAGTCCAGCAATTGTCAACCCATTGACATAATGATATAATCATTCATCCAATAATTCAATTCATGAAATCCAACAATATCAACCCATTGATATAAAATCATAGCCAGTTTCAAAACAAGTTGCAACCTAAAACCCATTTTTTAGAAAATAACAAAGTCTAACTCGTATCAGTTCACCAAGACACCCATAACCACGGGTATGGCTGATCGATTAGATTTAAACTTTGCAGAAGTGTATAGATTTACCCACAAGAAATGATCAATCTCTTTTGCTAGGCCATTCGACACACTTCTTTTAGTATGTTGGCAAGGAGATCATAACATAACCATTACATTACCTAGACCTAACTTTGCACCAGCGACGGTGATGGGAATCCTTGCTATGGCAGAAGAAACATGAATGGCAGACATACCCTTGTCTTTTGAAAATAGAAAAATGAGCAGTACCCCTGCAATAAATGTTTCTTCCCACAGCAAGGCGTGCACCGTTATATCGGCAAATGCTGTTCCCAACACCTCGGTGTGGGCACCCCTTCGAGCAAACCTGAAACGGAGAGTCCGTACTACTTTGGCCTACCAATGTGGAAAGCCAGATCTAAGCAACTTAATAGGTTAAGACTGCCCCATAATAGTACTTAGGGTTGCACGGTTTTATGTTAAATCATACAACACGATGTTTGGTCCTTAATCCGACACGGGCAATACTCCCCCTACACTACATACAAGTCGTCTTGTACATCCGGCTATTACCAATAATTGCCTGCATGTAAAACCATATTTTTGTTTGGGATTTTTATCAAAAAATATCAATAACCAACAGTATCATATCCCAAACACATTTTCAATTTCTCAAGAAATAGTCTTTTGATCTAATCATCATCATCGTTGATTCTAAAGCATGGCTAAGCATGGTTATTAAATCGTATATATCCAAATTGACATTATGTATTATCTAACCCTTTCCTATGGTTAACAAGGTTCACATATCCATACTTATCAAGGAAGATTCATAAAACAATAGGTATATCTACCAGTAACACAAATTAGCAAATTTACAGAAAATAAACACACGTATGAAACTGTCGTGCCCCGAATTTTACGGATTCGGTCACTCTGTGTATTCTGTACTAGTCCAGGATCACGCTAGTACACACAGGAATAACAGGTTGAAGTACCACAATCATACACAGCGGAAATAAATAATAAAGTACTTCAAGCATTATATAATCGAGTTACATGACCTTATGGTCACCTTACAATAATTCGCCACGCAGGGCGATAAATATCAAAGTAGCACCAGATTATCAGCGGAAGCAAAAGTAAAGCAATGAGCCCTTCTTAACCATAGGCTACTGAGTGCGGCTCAACCCCTTAGTCTTCTTGGACTTCGATGAACTCCTCCTCCCAAGCTGGCACAGCTTCTTCTGAGGTTTTTGTCGATGCAAGGGTGAGTATACAACATACTCAACAAGTCATGCACAATGCAGTTCTATTACTACATGCATGGCTTAGTCCAAAGGAAAGGCTTAATTGGTTATTTTGCTTAAAGCGGCATTCCTTTTAACAGGTAATCCTATTAGATTAAAAGCAGTAAAACCAATATTATTAATATTTAATTTCTCAGTTCTTTTCCAAGGGTTTGGCACACAGCCCTAATTTTCATTCATCAGCTTTTGGCACACAGCCACCCATTCCTCATCTTTTATTTTGAAAATCTAACCCTTGATGTAATCACGAAAGCAATGTCGAAGATCATGACACGGCTATTCGAATAGATTCACACACACACTCTGCAGAGGTCAGACACTTTACCCACAGATACGATCGCTCACCACACAGTGATTGATTGCAACAAAGTCTTTCAGAGACTAACACTTAACGATGAACCTCTCGAGATTGCCTTTCTAACACTTCCTCACACGAGCCAAAGCTTAGAACAGGCACATACCGTTAGATGGGTACCAAGCCGCAGCACAGGTACGCTCCCCCAAACTGTTACACCTTTGTGTAATTGTCACCCCGAGGTATCAAAGGAAAGATATTAGAAACCTACTGAACTAGGTTCGTCCCATTCCGGACAAGTGGTTATACACGGAACTCAGTTCAAAGGCTCGCAAGGTTAAGTCCTTAATTGTCCCGGGCAAGACATCCATTTATACAACTCGGCACACAGCCTTCACAAACTCAATACATCCCGTTGCCACACAGGCCCTCTTGGCACGAAGCCTTCTTGCCACTTGCCCCGGTCCAAATCATTTCCCACCCGGTTTGCATTATTGCAACACATGCCAATGCCCACAACATTGCACGAGTAGAACCACACAGGTCGCTACCCTCAACTCCATTTCATGACATCATCGCATTACTTCAAAATGCGTTCCATAATTGTTTAGTCAACATTTGTTTGCAATTTGAAAGACATTCAACGCATATAAGCAGGCTAAGCGACTAGTCACGGTCTAGCCTCCCGTGTTGGCATCATATTAGCATCCAACATATTAAACATCTTAGGGTGGACAAAGATTTTAGGGCATATAAACATTATAATCAAGGTGGCATAAACAAGTTTGGCTTTTAACTACCATTTCCCAATTTAACCAATGGTATTTGTACTTAACATAGCATGCGATATGGAAATCAAAATATACTTTGAAAACTAGGCGCAAAATGGTCAAAGCATGACTTGCCTTCAAACAGTGGTTGGTTCTGGTCCGAGGTCTGCGACGGGTCTTCGAGCTCTCCCTCGGCGAATTCCGGCAACTCAGAGTCTAATCGGAACAATGCGCACACAATAAACACACTAAAACAGACAGCAATATTATCACCAAAAATAAAATAAAAATCACCATTAAATATCTTACATTTTTACAAATTTTTGGGCACTGGAATCACCCAAATCCGAGTTAAAATGCAAAAGTTATAGCATTTTCAAGTTTGCTGAAATTCAAATAAATATATAACCGATTTCTCTATTTATTTTCCTACTGAAAATCTGGATTATTTTCCCTCGGCGACACGTGTCGGCACCAGGGACTTCCACGTTGGTACGGACACTGACATGCGGGCCCGAATGACGTCATGCTGACGTCAGCACGACCGGCGGTCCACCCACTGACGAGTGGGCCCGGTGAACAGTGCTTTGGACCAACCAGAAGCTGACATGCGGCGAGGAAGCATCAAGCCACGCATACACGATTTCCTGACCGTTGGATTCGAATCCGATGGCGGGGACTTAACCGAGCGGTATACTGTTAATGAGCTTACGTGGCCTCACCTTAGGCGTTGGATGATGATCTGGCGGCTGTGGTTGCTCGCGAGGAGTCGAAGAAGAAGCGGCGGCGCTGGTCGTCGGACTTGGGGAAGAAGAAGGAGGCGCGGGCGATTTCGGGCCTCTCCGGCGTGAAGAAGTAACCACACGGACGCGCCTTGGCTCGGTGAACTCAGTGAGGGTCTCGACGACGGCGGAGGGTGGTGAACGACGGCGAGACGCAACGAAAACCGAGGCGGAGGTGATTGCCAACTACGGCGAGCAAAACGGGCAGCTAGGAGACACGAGAGCTAACGGGCGAACGGACCGAATGCGCGGGGCGAGGAGACCAATTTAACAAGCCATAGCACGGTCGTCGAGACACCTTGCAACGCGTGCAAATCCCTGACAAATCGCGGCGGCCAACAGGAGACGGCGGTGCGGCAGTCGCGCACAGTCCCGAGGCTGATCGGTCGCGTCCGACCGTCCGATCTTGATCCGACGGCGCGGAGCGAAGCGGCGTTAGGGTTTCATCTGCGCGAGCACAGTGTTGGGCCGGCCCAACACTGTAGCTACGGGATTTTCCGGTTTTTCCAATAAAAATAAATGCAGAAATTCAAAGTAAATATTTAGGGCACTAAAAATACCCGAAAAATTCTAGAAAAATTCCAGAAAATATTTCAAGGCATTTAGAGCTTAAATAAAATATTTTCATTTATTTTTGATAAATAATTTTTCTGATATTAATTAATCAAGAGAAGAATAAATCAAATTTAATTTTATTTAAATTCAATAAATCCTCAAAAATCTATAAAAATTTAATTAACTCCAAAAATTAAAATCGGGCCAAATTTCGGGACGTTACAGAAACCATTTGATAAACAAAAAAAAAATTAAATACTAGGATCAATATGATCAATGGGGGTACTTGCCTTGCTTATTTGTCGCTTACGACGATGTCGTAGTTGTAGCTAGCGTTGTCGACGATGGAGCTAATAACATTGAGTTCTAAATGTCATTCACCAGAAATATAGTAACAAGCTTTAATAAGGGTAAAAATAAAATAGATAGTTAATAAAATAAGAACTTGCTATTGAAAGTAGGTGTGTTTTAGGTTTGTATTAAATAATTGTAACAGCCCAAAATTTTGAGAACAGTAAAATATAATATTTAAACTTGGATGTGACTACTTTTATAATTTTGTTGACGTTCTTGGTTTTATTTGGATTTTCTTGGGATTTTTGTGTTGCAAGAAAAATTAAATAAAGGGGAAATAAAGAATGAAAAGGAGAAAAGGCCAAGAAGCAAAAAGAAAAAATTTGGAAAAATTTACTATGAGATACTGAGCATGCAAATAAGCTATTTCATCCACCAAATGAAATTTTATGCATAAAGAAATGAAGACATAAAATGAAAAGGCAACCTTTAAATCAAAATAATAAATTGTTAGAATTTATAAAATATTTTAGAATCTTAAATGGAGTTGTAAAAATTACCATGAAAACTTCAATTCTTTTTCTACATCCATAAAAAATATCATAAATTAATAATGTAGTTTAGGACTTTTTCAAATTTAAAAGCTGAAACTCTGAAAAAGTGGAAATTGCCATGTCAGAATTTTTATTAAATAATGGAGTAAGGTTTCCAGCTAAAACTTTTGAAAAAGCATTCTTAGCTCAAATATATTTGAAAAACAAAATTTCAAAAATAATAGACTTCAATTTATCTCAAATAAAAATCATAATTAGAAACTAGAAATTAGAGCTATCACTGTTGCAAGAATATTAATAATTTTTTGGTAACTTAGTTTATCTTCAAAATTTTACCAGACATCAAGCTCTATCCAGTGACTTCAGTCAAAAAGTGTGGAAATTTTCTACTCTAATTTGATAGCCCAATGAAATCAGTGATTGAATGGATTGAGCCGGGGCCGTCCTTTTTGTCTTGACCATCTCACTGACTGGTGGGCCCTGACCCCATTCGCCAGTTCCTTCTTCTCCCCTGTGTGTCTGACCGAAGCAGAGCCTCCCGATTCAATGCATCAGCTGAGTTCGCTCGATTGATGGGTCTTCGCCGAATGGTCGCATCCTCAACGCCAGCATCACCCAGCCATTGCCACATTCGTCCTCAGCCATTCCCGTGCCATGCCATCTCATTTACAACCCGGCAAGCTCGCCATTTTCATTTGTCACGCCTGGTGAAGCGTCGATTCGAGACCAAGCGCAACTCGGCCAGGATTCACCTTCTCCTCAGCTATAAAAGGGGGCATTGTGATCACTGAAGCAGCGCTCATCTTCTCCTCACCTCTCCCCTTTCTCCTCTAGCCAGCGCATGGAGTTCATTCCTTTACCACCATGGCCATGAAGCTCTGAGCTCGGGTGAGGATCAAATTCGAGTGATACAATGATTCGTCTTCCAATTCCTTGAGCGTAGAGAATCCTTAGGCACCACTAATCACCTCACAAGCCTCAATTTCAGCTCTTCTTGCCAGCAACGTCGCCGCACCGTTCGTCGTTCTTCCCCAAAGCCAACGCAAGGTGGCAGGCCACCTCAGCCAAGCTCCTCTTCGGACAAGTGCAAAAATAGACTCCTTGTGACCCCGAGAAGCTAAAGATGTTACCCATTCGAGCTCACCTCTCTTGATTTGTGCCCTCCGCCGGTCTGCCATTAGCGCCGCCGCCCCTCCTCGGCTGCAACTCGCCTCTATTTACTTCGTCTCTGTCGACGATCGGGATCGCCAACCGCAGAAAATGAAAATGGGGGTTAGTGAGACTTGGGACCCGAGCAGAGCTTAGCTCAACGAAGGAAAGAACGCGACGTGCCGAAGGTCGGAGCTAGGCGACAACGAGCGTGACACGAGGGTTTATACTGGTTTGAGCCCCTGCGAAGGTAATAGCTCTACTCCAGTTGCCTTGCGGCGATGGACTTAGTTACTCTCGAGTACAGAGGTGTGTTACAGCTCAAGCTCAACAATGGCAGTGTCTAGCGCTCGAGCTCTGATGTCTTGTCCTTCAGGCTGTGCACCCTTAGCCTTATATCCTCCCTGCTTGTAACGGACGGGAGATATTCCCGGGTAGTGGTCTTCGTGCGCATTGAGGGCTGGCAGTAACCGCTCCGGTCTTGTTGCGTGTGCCTGCTTCACTTCCCACGATCCCACGTCTTGGTAACCGCCGAGTAAACGCACATTTCGGAATTCAAGAGGACTTCGGCACGAACGGGAGCCGACCTGAGCTCAAGGTCGTGCGAAGCTGTGCTCGGGGTCATACGCGCTCTAGGTCGAGTGCCTCGGCATACGCCCAGGTCGTGGTCGGGGCCTCCCGAGCTTGGGAGCCCATTGACCGCATGCTGGCCGATCAAGGGATGCCCAGCCCTCGTCAGTCTCTGATTGAATGGCCTCCATTACCAGATACGCCTCGCCGAGATGATCCTCCTGGTGTCCTCTACTTCGCCGGAGCATCGCTGGAACGCCTTCGCAGGAGCGCCCTAGCCACTCCCCTTTTTTCGGTCACTGCCGTGTGGGCCCCCTTGTCAGTGGGGTAGAAGACCCAGTTCAACTGGTAAAAGGCGCCTCTCTCGTTCAGAAAACATATTTTCAATTTTTCAGTGCTTTTTCCAAGCCAATTGATAATAAAAACTGTAATATCTTTTGCAATATCAGCCCAATTTCAGTGAAATAAAATTCTATATTCATATAAAATCATGAAAATTCTAAATATACAAAAATATTTAATTTTTGAGTTATATATCAATTAATAAAATTTAAAGATGAGATAAACACTATTATGAACATTAATGTACATATGAAAAATATAAATTATAAAATCATAAAATAAATTTTCATGTACCTTTGGAATCATAATAAACTCAAATATGTGAAAATATTTAATTTTTGAACTAATTTTATATTATTTGTTTCATAATCATTAGTAAACCTTAATATGGCCATTAATAAAAATGAAAATATAATAGCTCATAAAATAATGAAATAATTTATATGAAGTTCCTGGAAACAGCAAGGACCCATGTATGTAAACATATTTAAAATAGAACTTAGTTTGCAATCTTTTAGTAAAATGAAATGCAACTTGCAACAACAAATAAATATGAAATCTATCGCGATTGGTAACAAAATAATGGAAAACCAACTTTAAAACATTCCTAGGATTTTACCATGCTAATACCTAAAAAATTAATAAAGGATCATGTATAGTGTAGTCACAAACTTAAAATGAATCTTGACCGATTTAGTGTTTGCGTTGTGATCATTTATACTATTTCATCAGTTAATAAAATAACTTGTCTAAATCCTAAAATTAGTAAAACTAGTTTAGAAGCATTGTACAAAGTTCATACTACAATATTCTATAAAAAATCTTATTTTATAAAGGTTTCCATATTAATCTTATTAGTTCAAAACCCTTAAGTGTTAACCTTGCGCTTCACCTCGCTGATTTCGTAAACGTAAACTTTATAATGCCACATAAGCTTTTTCAACGATGAATATAATGTCTCGTCCAAATCCTAAAACTTATGAAATTAGCCCAGTAGTGCTTTCCAAAGTATAGACTACCCTATTATGAAAAGATAATCTCACTTCACCATGATCTGCATATTAATCTTGTTAGCTTAATAACCCTAAGTGTTCACATTTCTAAAGACCATAATATGAATGAATGAACTTTGAGTATAAATGAGAAATCAATAATTACGATGTTTGTATCACCAGAACCTTCTCAAATACCATGGAAATGATACCAGTAGCCTAAATCAATAGATCTAACCAGCGTAAAACTAATTCTGTTCGAAATTAATCAAAGATAAAGAACTATTCAATCAGTCTATTGTGATCGTTTAAGCCTTTTCATCAACTCGCAAAGCAGCTCGTCCAAATTCTAATTTTGTAAAGAACAACCTAGATTTGATCTTTAAGATATGATCTGCAATAATCTAGAAAAATATTCCTATTTCATCTTGCTTTGAATCTGAATCCTAATAGAGCAAAACCCGTCAGTGATAAGGATGCCAGAAACTCATATTATGAATAGTGAATCAATGAACCTTGCAACTAATGGATAATTCTATTAATCTAAACAATTTTTGCATCTTGAATTCATAAAATAAAATTAATAAATTCATAAAGAGCAGTCCCTGTTTCTTGTGAAGAATCTTTATTTGTTTTGCTATCTATTTTCTTTTTGCCTTTATTAAAGTTTATTATTTGATGTATTTCCATTGTTCGATGTGTAGAACCTGACGTCTCTAACTTCGTCATCGCCATCATCAGCCGCAATCCTCGTTCATCGTAAGCAAAGATTAAGCAAGGCAAGCACCCCTTTGATCATATTGATCCCAGTATTTAATTTTCTTTTGTTTTACTAAACCAATTTATGCATGCGTTTATTTTCTGTAAATTCGCTATTTCGCGGTGTTGGTAGTTATATCTGTTGTCTCACGAAACTCCTTTGATATGTATGACACGTGAACCTTGATAACCATAGATTAAGGATAGGCATTACTTAATGTTATCGTGGGTATATGCGCTTACATATTATTCATACTTAGCCATGCTTTAGAATCATTAAGGTTAATGATCAGATCAAAATTGTTTCCTAAAAATGATTGGAAATGGCACTGTTGGTTGCTAGTATTTTGATTAAAACCCCAAAATATAACTATGGTTTGATGCGGGTTATTATTGGCAATAGCCGGTTGTGCAAAGGGAATTGCACGTAGTGTAGGGTGAAGTATCGCCCGTGTCGGATTAAGGACCAAGCAATAGGACGCTATTAATCCAAGAATTCCGTGCAACCACGAGGGCTATTATGGGGTAGCCTTAGCCTATTAAGTTATTTAGACATGGCTTTGCTCATTGGTAGGCGGGACCTAGCAGAAGCACTCTGTTCTGGATTGCTTGTTAGGGGCTTCCACGCAGTTCATGTGGGAAATGCATAACCGGTGCAATGGTGTACGCCCTGCCGTGTTCAAAAATGTTGTGTTAGGTGTGTTGAAAGTGGATCCATGACTTGGGTGTGTGTTTCTGTCTCTACGGCGGGGGTTAACGTCCCAGGCTGGATCGAAGTCATGTTTAGGTCGCCTTGTCGGCACACCTAAGGAGGCGTGTGATGAAATGTCCTCGCAAAAAGGTTGATCATTCCATGTGGGTAAAGCTGTACACCTCTGCAGAGTGTAAATCTAATCGATTAGCCGCGCCCGCGGTTATGGGCACTTGCTGAAGTCATTCCAATGCTAGACTTTGGAATTTTCTGAAAATGGATTTTGATTTCACTTGTTTAGCAACTGTGCTTTATGTTGAAGGGCCGTCATTGATGGAGTTTGGGAATTGGATTATTCGTCGCACACGTCATGGAGGACCGTGAGTGTTACTTATGCTTTACTTATTTGTTATCAATCAACTTGCTCTTATAAATTCCGTTTGCAAATAACTTGATTTAAAAATTTAATTTTGCTTCATGCAAATTAACTGTAGTAGCCTCCTTTGGCTTGGCCTGCATTTATGCATTTGCAAATATGTAAAATCCCAAATTTTGCTTTTCTAGATTTATTGTGCTTTTCTTGATTTTATCTGATTTTCTAGGAATTTATTTATTTCTTTTGGTATTTATTTAGTTGAGCCTTTATTGTTCTGAGCAATTTGTTGATGATCTTATATTGGAAGTATTTTATTTCAGTTCTATTTGCCTCAGAGTATTTTCTGGAATTTTTCTGGATTTTTTCAGATTTTATTGATATTTATTTTGGTTTATTTGATTTTTTGGTTTTGTTTTAATTGGAAAATGAATTAAATTGCCTTCAATAGTGTTGGGCCAAAACCCAGCCGATCCGGCCCATTTCCCTCAACGCGCAGCCCAGCCCGCCACCAAACCCTAGCACCTCGCGTATCGTCCGTTCGATTCCGATCGGACGGTCATCCTTGAGCCGTCGGATCATGCTGCGTTGACACTTGCGATGGAGCCACGTCGTCGCTCCATATCGCCGCCGGATTATGCCGCTGCCACAACCTCCTCCGTGTTTTTCGCATCGGCCAAGGGCCCTATTTGTGGAACCGTTGACTGCATTATATTCCCCGCACGCCGCCACACCTTCTGTCTCGTGCACTGTCGGGACCCGAATATGCAAATCTGGACCCTCCGTATATTCAGCACTAGTCCAGGATCATGCTAGTGCACACAGTCTCAACATCGGTACATATCACAATCATACTCAACGAAATAGCAAAGTACTTTAATTAAATAATCAAACTTGTTGCTCGACCTTATGGTCAAGTTACAAAAGTACGCCTCACAGGGCGAAGGCTTATTAAAATAAACAAGTGCAGCGGAAATAGAATAAACTCGTGGCGCCAACCAATTTGCCACAGGCAACCGACTGGGCTCGCTCCCTAGTTCGTCGACTCTTCCTGGAACTCCTCCTCCAGTGCAGGGGTTGCTTCTTCTTCAACTGAGGTTGTGTTGTTGCAAGGGTGAGTACTTTGAGCACTCAGCTAGTCATGCACAGAATGAAATTCTAATATTCTACATGCATGGCTTATTACAAAGGATAGGCTAAAGTTCATTTGCAGTAAAGCAACCTTGATAAATACAATAATAGATTGTAAAGCAGTAAAACACTAGTAAAGGTAATAACTTTCACAAATATTCCAGAAGTAAAGCATTTCACAAATTAAGTCAAGTTCACCAATTCCAACCCAAGTATTTCCATAAACCAAGTTATTTTCATGAAAGTCTAACCCTTGACTGTAATCACTGCGCAATGCTCAATACCATGAGCACGGCTATTCGAATAGGTTGTACACTCTGTATAGGTTATACACTTTACCTACAAGATATAATCAAATACCACAAAGGCAAGTGACCGTAACAAAGCCTTTCCAAAGATCCGTCTAAACCCAGTACTGCCCACTAAGGTTCCAACACTGAAGGGATACACCTCCATAACAGGGCCCCCCTCTTGCGCCATGTGAGTTTTCACCCGTACACCTGGAACTCACACCACCACGACAGTACCAAAGAATATATTTCACAATTTACTCAGCTAGGTTTGTCCCATTCCAGACTTGTGGTTTTATGCTAAACTCAGTTCAACGGCTTGCAAGGTTAAGTCCTTAGGTTGAGCAAGGCAAGACTACCAAAAATTCATCACGTCAACATGTCATAAAATCAAATGCGACCGCCCAATTGCCACTCTTGGCCCACCAGAAACAATCTTGCCACCTGCCTTAGTCTAAATAACTTTCCTACCCCAATTCTTTACCATGCACCACGTGCCATCATCAACTCAATAACACATGTTACATTCTCAAAAACACATTCCATATCTCATTAAATCCATATTAACTTTAATATTCCAGAATCATGACAAATCTACATGGCAGGGCTAAGCACACTACATACGGTCTAATTAACCCATGTTGGCAAATTATTAATGTCTAATTATTAATCCACAATCTAGGGTGACAAGGGATTTATGGCCTACAATTATATACGACAAGGTGGCATACAACAACTAGGCATTTAACTAATCCCATAATTTATTCAAAACCGATTCTATTAAATTAGCATGCAATAATTTGAATCAATATAATATTCAAAAGTAGGTTCAACATGATCAAAGCATAACTTGCCTTCAAAAAGTGCTAGTTCTGGTTCTTGAACTTGCTCTTGGGTCAAAACTTCTCCTTCGAAACCTTCGGGCACTTCGATGTCTACGCATAACGTATACAAATGATAATAAATAAATAAAACAGAGAGAAACTCAAGTCCAAAATTCAAATAAAATTCATAAATATAAATAGCTTGGTATTAAAAATTTTTAGAAATTAAAATCACTCAAATCGGAGTTAAAACGCAAAAGTTATAGCCATTTGTAGTTTGAAAATCAATTAAAAAGAATAAACCGAATTACTTCATTTATTTTTCTATTGAAAAATTGGAAATATGACGTCAGCACCGGAATTGAATTTCGGCCGAATTATTTTTCTAAAGAAAAATCGATTTATGACGTCAGCATTGCGTCATCCGGTCCATAGACTTGGTCTACGGTTTGGTTTGAGTCCACCGTGGACCCGGTCCACGCGCACGTGCCACTGACACGTGGACCCACTGATGACGTCAGCATGTCTCGGCTAGCACGGCTAACACGTGGGCCCCACCGTGACGTCAGCATGACGTCACACGCACAGTGCGGTTGGCCAGGTGGCTTTAAGATTCGTGCACCCGTGATTCAATCGAGCCCGTCCATTCAAACGGACGGTCGAGATCACGTGGCCAATCAGATTCCTCCTGCCACGCGGCGCGCACGGATTGGCTGCTATGCGGTGCGATCCAAACCGTTCGGTTCAAAATTAACGGCGCGGATCAACCCAACACGCGCGGGTGAGATGCCTCAAAGCATGACCCGGCGTGTGACACGTGGCTTCAATCCACACCATCGGTTCCCGATCGGGCGGCTACTGTGAGATCTTAAGCGACTTACACAATTCAATCTAGACCGTTAAAAGTAAATCCTACGGTCAAAAATAGATCTACTACCGTGCAACGCAAAACTTACGTGGCTAAACCCGGACCACCCGATTTTGATCCAACGGCTACAAACGAATCTAGATCTATAGTCTAGGTCTAATCTGGGCCTTTAAATATTGATCTAATGGCATACATTAAATGAAAGCAGTTCTACACAATCAAATTTAATCCGTTCGACCTAATCCGACGGCTGAGATGAGACGGAGGGTTTTATTGTGGATCGGTGACGCGGCAAGATCCGAAGCGTCGACGCACGATCGGACGGTCGGCGACGCTTGACGGAGCAACGATGGCGCGGCGGTGGAACTTCACTGGAGCAGAGGAAGAAGACACAAGCGACGGCACTGCAGAGCTTCTCCGGCGTGATGAAGTGACCCTCCCGACGCGGCTCAACGAGGTGAATCTGGAGGTGCCTCGGGCGACGGTGGAGGATCACCGGTGGCGACGGAACAGCGCAAAGAAGCATGGCGGTGAGCTAGGCAACTACGGCGATCTCTAGCGGCGAAGCAACGGTAGCTCAAATGATGAGGAGCATACGGATGGGTGCAGCGCAAAACGGAGAGCACGAGAAGGCTTGCGGTGCATTAAATGAGTGGCCTGGGCGTCCGTGCCATTGCGAAAATCGCGGAGGAGGTTGAGGCGGCGACGAAGTCCGGCGGCGACACGGAGAGGCGACATGGCTCTATCATAGATGCACACGCGGCATGATCCAACGGTTCAGAGCACGGAGCGATGCGAACGAACAACAGGTGTTCGATTGCGATCGAACGGCCGATGCGCGATTAGGTTAGGGTTTGGCGGCGGTTGGGCTGGGCCTTTGAACAGTGTTGGACCGGTCTGATGAGATTCGGCCCAGGCACTATTCCAGCGATTTAAAACACATTTCCGAATTAAAATAATTCTCAAAATTCAAATAAGCCAAAATAAATAGTAAAAATATCAGGAAAAATCTAGAAAAATTCCAGAAAATAGCTTGAGACAAATAGAACCCAAATAAAATATTTTCAAAAAAAGATCATTAATACTTTGCTCAGAATAATTAAAAGAATAGCAAGGCTCACTTAAATAATTTCAAAAAGATTTAAATAAAATCTCAGAAAATCAAATAAAATCAAGAAAAGCACAATAAATCTAGAAAAGCAAAATTTGGGATGTTTCAAACCTCCCCCCTTACAGAATCTCGACCCCGAGATTCAAGGCTGACTAAGGAATAGGTTAGGGAATTCTTTCTTCAGATCTGCCTCGCGCTCCCACGTTGCTTCACTCTCTGAATGGTTGCTCCACTGGACTCTGCAGAAGCGGGTCGACTTGTTTCTCGTTTCTCGATCCATCATGTCCAAAATCTTCACTGGATGCTCTTTGTAGGTCAAATCTTCTTGCAGCTCGATCGACTCTAACGGCATGTACTCATCTGGCACTCGGAGACACTTCTTTAGTTGTGACACATGGAACACATCATGCACTCCCGCTAGAGACTGCGGTAACTCCAGCTGGTACGCAACTTCACCTCTACAACTTAAGTTCTTGAATGGACCAACATATCTTGGCGCTAGCTTCCCTTTAGCGTGGAACCTCTTAACTCCTTTGAGAGGCGTCACCTTGAGATACACAAAATCTTCAGGCTTGAAGCTCAACTCCTTGCGACGATTATCGGCATAGCTTTTCTGTCTCGATTGTGCAATCTTCAATCTTTCCCTGATCGTGGTGATATGTTCTTCAGCTTCTCGGAGAATATTTGGCCTAAACACATGACGTTCTCCGGTCTCATTCCAGTTCAACGGTGTCCGACAGGGTCTACCATACAGCGCTTCAAATGGCGACATCTGCAAACTTGCCTGGTAGCTATTGTTGTAGCTGAACTCGGCATGCGACAAGCACTTGTCCTATGAGGTTGCATAAGCCAATGCGCACGCTCTCAACATGTCCTCCAGAACTTGATTAACTATTTCCGTCTGTCCATCCGTCTGCGGGTGATAAGCTATACTAAAGTTCAAACGGGTCCCCATAGCTTCATGCAACTTATTCCAAAATCTTGAGGTAAATTGGGTACCTCTGTCTGATACAATCTTCTTCGAAACTCCATGCAGACATACAATCCTTGACATATACAGTTCTGTTAAGCGGTCTCTTGAGTAAGTAGTCCTCCACTACTACAGTGACCTTTGTCAAACGGTCTACTATAACCCATATGGAGTCATATCTATTCTGAGTCCTCCGCAAACCGGTAATGAAGTCCATTCCGATTTCCTCCCACTTCCACTCGGGTATCTTCAGTGGTTGTAATAATCCTGCTGGCCTCTGATGCATTGCTTTAACTCTTTGGCATATGTCGCACAACGCAACATGCTCGGCAACTTCACGCTTCATGCTCAACCACCAGAATCTCTCCTTCAGGTCTTGATACATCTTGGCGCTTCCCGGATGAATAGAGTACTTTGAATCATGAGCTTCTTCAAGAATTAGCTGCTTCAATTCCTTTTTATGTGGCACCTAGATTCGACTCCCCATCCATAAAGTTCCTTGCGCATCCACGGTGAAATTCTTAGCCTTTCCTTCCTTCATTTTAGACTTAATCCTCTTTACTTTGTCATCATCCTTCTGCCTTTCTCGGATTTGATCCTCCAACGTAGGCTTTACCTCCAAGGTAGCTAGAAACCCTTTTGGTATTACCTCCAATCTTAGCTTCTGAAATTCTTTACATAACTCAGACTGACTTCCTTGAATCATCATATTAACACTGTGACTCTTCCGGCTCATCGCATCGGTTACCACATTAGCCTTTCCAGGGTGATAATGAATCCCCAGATTATAATCTTTAATTAATTCCAACCACCTTCTTTGCCTCATATTCAGGTCCGATTGGGTGAAGATATATTTAAGACTCTTATGGTCCGTATACACTTCACATCTGTTTCCAATCAGATAGTGCCGCCATAACTTTAAGGCATGCACTACAGCTGCGAATTCTAGGTCATGCGTCAGATAGTACTCTTCATGCGGCCTCAACTGCGTTGATGGATACGCGATGACCTTTCTGTTCTGCATCAGCACGCAACCGAGTCCTTGGCGCGATGCATCACAGTATATATCAAAGCTTTGGCTTACATCCGGCAGAACTAACACTGGTGCTGATGTCAATCGCTTCTTCAGCTTTTGAAAACTCTTCTTGCACTCCGGCGTCCATGCAAACTTCTTCTCCTTTTTCAATAATTACGTGAGAGGTCTCGCAATCATCGAAAATCCTTCAATAAATCAACGGTAATAACCTGCCATTCCAAGGAAACTACGGATCTAGGTCACCGTCTTCGGCTGCTCCCAATGCAATACTGCTTCTACCTTGGTTGGGTCGACTGCGACTCCCTCGGCGGTCATCACATGTCCAAGAAATTCCACCTTGTTCTTCCAGAAATCACACTTGCTAGACTTGGCGAAAAGTTGTTGTTCCCTTAGCTTCTCCAAAACTAGCCTCAAATGTTCTGCATGATCTTCTCTTGTCTTGGAGTAGACTAGAATGTCATCTATAAACACAACGACAAACTTATCTAGGTACTCCATGAAAACCTTATTCATTATATTCATGAAATACGCAGGTGCATTCGTCAGACCAAAGGACATAACTGTAAACTCGTAGTGTCCATATCTTGACGAAAATGCGGTCTTCGGAACATCCTCTGGTCGAATCTTCAGCTGATGATATCCCGATCGCAGGTCAATCTTGGAGAAAACTCCGGCTCCTCTCAACTGGTCAAACAGATCATCGATCCTAGGTAGCGGATACTTGTTCTTTACAGTGACATCATTTAGTGCACAGTAATCCATGCACATCCGGTAACTCCCGTCCTTCTTCTTGACGGTTTGATAGTAATTGTAGCTAAATATGCCAATGTGGGTAGCTAGAATGCAAGTAGAATGCTTAGCCATGCAACGAGTCATTATTTCATGAACAAATGTTTAATATTGCTCAATGATTATGGAACATGTTTATTAATTGTGTGTCAATGTTGTCACACAATGTTGGTATTGTTGATGGCACGTGGTGCATGATAAAATCAACTAGGGTGGTAAAATGATTTAGACCGAGGCAAGTGGCATGGTTTTGTGGTGGGCCAATGTTGGCACGTGGGCGGTCGCATTTGCTTTTTATGGTAACTAGATCAATGCCCGTGCGTTGCTATGAAAAATAAAATTGGTAACGAAACACAAAGGTTAAGCAATAAAGGAAAATTGTGCTACAAGATCAAACATCTATTTCTCCCGATTACAAAAGTTTTTATGGTTTTTTCTCCAGTATGAATTAAAACCAAATATATTGTACGTAGCAATATATATTACCAATCTCAAAAATCAATCAATCATTTTTATCCCTTTTTGCAATTAATATTACCAGCTTGCATTCCTCTTTCTCTCGCCATGCCCGTAGCGCGTGCTCCTCGATGTCATCGACCTCGTCTTCCTTGTCGCCTTGCTCATCCTTGTTATCCACCGCCTTCGCAGGGGCGACACAGGGGCTTCCCTCGAGCACGAGAAGCTGTTGCTGAAGCCACCGCCATTCTGGACCACTGGCCACTACGTCGTCGTGCTCGGGGCGTCCACCGTCCTCCTCGCGCTCGCATTCTTCCACCTGCCGAGCACGCCATGGCATGCTGTGGAGTCTGCCTTCCTTGCCTCCCACTTCGTCGCGCATGCCATGGCCGCGTGGTCAGTCGCCTCGGAGAAAGGGGCCACCGTCGCCACCTAGCCTTTGCATCTCCGCGTCTTCTGGATCACCACCACCCTCGACACCGCACTCTTCTTCGCTTCGGCAGTGGTCTGCTGCGCTAACGGTTCACTGCTCTTCCCAGATGACCCTCTCGCCTTTACCGGCTTACTCATCTCCATGCCTCTAGTGTACCTAGCCATCACTGGCTTCACCAGCCATGACGACGGAGCCCATGAAGGTGAGCCAGAAAACACCAGCGCCGAGGCACCTGCCATACCGTGCGCCGCCACGTCGTTCCTCTCTCTTGCAATGTTCAGCTGGATCAACCCGTTTATCTCCAAGGGGTATGCCAATGACTCTCTCACCGTCGACGACGTCCCACCAGTGTCGCCGGGTAACCACGTTGAAGCGTCGTACGCTTTGTTCACATCCAACTGGCCGGCGTTGGGGTCACGGCACCTGGTGGGTGTCGTGCTCTGGTTGTCCTTCTGGTCGCAGTTACTACTGACCGTGGCGCTCGGCCTCCTACGCCTCGCGGCCATGTATGTCGGTCCGTTACTTATTGATCAATTCGTCGAGTTCATTCACTACGGTGGCACGACATGGGAGATCTTGAATGAATTCCCTTGATTAATTCTGTGAAAACTGTACAGCATATATAGAGTACAAAAGGAATGATTGGTCGGCTATTAATTACCAGCAATAATAAGGGATTTTGCTATAATAATCAGCTATATTTAGAGAGATATGGCTGGCTATAAATCAGGAAAGAATAACTAGCTATAATGACTGGCCATTATTGGAGATATGGGGGGGGGGCTAGGAAGAACAGACCGCTGCCACCAAATGCAAATCTATATTAGTAGAGATTGTGGTCTGGACATGATAATTTTTGGTTAGTCTTGCCATGGTCAATGAAGGACTTAACCTTGTAGGAATTTGAACTGAGTCATTCATACAACATCAAGTCTGGAATGGGACAGACCTGGCTGATTAATTTGTCGAGTCTAAACTTTAGTACAATTGTGGTGGTGTTAAGCCCGGGTAGTGGTAACCAGTCCACGCACGGGTTGGCTCACATGGCGCAAGAGGGGTGCCTTGGATGTGGTAACTAGTCCCACCAGTGTTGAAACCTTAGCGGAAATACTGGGTTTAGATAGGCATTGGAAAGGCTTTGTTATGGTCACTCGCCTTGGTGGTGTTTGATTATATCTTGTGGGTAAAGTGTACATCCTCTATAGAGCGTAAAACCTATTCGAATAGCCGTGCTCACGGTATTGGACATTACTTGGTGATTACAGTCAAGGGTTAGATTTTTAGTAAAACAAATGTGGGGATGGAATGTTGGAATGTGGAAACAAGGTTATGAGTTGGACTTTGAAAATAAATGCAAAAGTTAATACTCTTATTATTTGTTTTACTGTCTTTCAATCTATTTATGTTATTCTTTTGTAAATGCTATTTATGCAAAATAATCTTGTAGCCTACCTAGTACTAAGCCATACATATAGTAAGAAGACTTACATTCCGTGCACGGCTTGTTGAGTGCTTTATGTACTCACCCCTTACCACCAACATCATCAGTTGAGGAAGAAGCAACGCCTACATTCGAGGAGGAGTTCCAGGAGGAGACGAACAATTAGGGTGCGAACCTTGTCAGTTGCCTGTGGCAGTTGAAGGGTTTCTACGCTTTTATTTATTTTCGCTGCAGTTTATTTATTTACTTTCGGTTAAACCTGCGTGGCATACTCATGTAAGGTGGACCATAAGATCATTCAACAGTTATATTAAACTTGATAAAGTCTTATTTATGTTATCATTGAGTATGATTGTGATATTCATCTATGTTGATCCTGTGTGCACTAGCGTGATCCTGGACTAGTGCGGAATTCACAGAGGGTCTGGATTTGCATATTCGGGTCCCGATAGAGGTGGTATCAGAGCCATACTGACTGTAGGTCAAACCCTAGTTGTGTTGTTGCCTTAGGAGTGTCCAAAACTATTTTCTAAAGTGAAAATTAACTTGAACAAATAAAAAGATCTTGACTTGTCCCTTCTTCTCTCTCTTCACCTCTGCTGAATTTTTCTCTCTTTTCCTTGTTTTGAGTTGAGGTTTTGAGAGAGCCGCTTTTCTGCAGGTTGAGATGGATTACCTTTATGGAGAGTGTAAGGGAGGATTTGCCGTTGAACTCTGGAGGATGTTGCAGATGCTGGGAGGCTTTGATCGCCCAATCTACCGCAGCACCAACTGGATGGTGAATGGAAAGAGAAGTGGAACGATCTGCCGACTCACGGTGTATGCTCATGAAAGTACCAAGGGAAGCCGTCTAGTCTACATCTCTGTGAGGAGGTCATCCTTTGAAGCTGGGATTCAGGAGACTGCTCGTCTTGCTCTTCGCCGCTTCGCTCGTGACTATGCCCAGGAGCTGGAGACCACTGCATTCAAGTACCAACCCGATGGGGTCACTGTTACTAAGGAGAAGGTACAGGAGGAGGACAACGCCACTACTGTCCACTTGGCATGTCTCATTTCAGCACAGGAGATACACACAAAGGCCACCAACCAGGAGCCTTCTATGAGGCCTTGGCAAAAGCTGAGAAGGATCTTCGGGAGACTAGGAGGTCGGCTGCCGAGAGGATCGGCGAGTTGGAGGAGACTCTTTACCAAAGGGAGGAGGCAGCTGATCTGGAGGAGTCGGACGAGGACCCGGAGGAGCTTGAGCCAGAGCAGGAGAGTCAGGGGTCAGTGCCATCCAAAGAGACTCCAGGTCATCGGAACCAGTTTGCCCCGAAGCCGAGTCACCCGCCGCCGTGTCAGCCGGGATGTACGCATCCAGGTTACCTTAGTGATTAGGCGTAGTTGAGTCTAGTACTAGTGGTGACTTGTGTGTGAGTCACATGAGTCCGAGTTAGAATTTTGCCATTAGTCGGTAGAGTTGCTTGTTATGTTATTTGCAATTTCTAAGTCCTTATGTTCTTTTGAGTGTGCAGTATGTGTTGCATTGCCCTTAGGCACTTGTGAGCAGCCATACCAAGTATTAAATAAATATAATAAAGTTTGGAGTTTGGGATAAGAACCTTTTGCCCCGCCTAAGTTCTTATATTACTTGTCTATGCTACCTTTCCCACTTTTCTCTAAACCTTGGAGTGATCTGCAGATGGTTCAGACTCGTGGAAACAATGGAGCCCAAGGAAGTGGAAGCCATCAGGATGATATCAGGAATGCATCGCCAATTCCTCAGGCCACACCCCAAGTGGATATGAGAAACTTTGGAGCTTTTCTTGCTGCACAAACCCAGCAGCCAACAACGCTAATCAAGCTGCTAGCAATGGGAACTGTCCATACTCGAAGCTGTCAGATTTTATGACGACTCGCGCACCCACATTCTCTGTGAATGCCAACCCAAATGAGGCTGATGATTGGTTGAGAACCATCGAGAGGAAATTGCATATCACTCAGTGTGAAGGGAATGAGAAGGTGCTATATGCTTCTCATCACCTGGAGGGCACAGCTGCTGAATAGTGGGAAAATTATTGCGCATCACAGGAGAACTCACCGGAGATTACCTAGGGGGAATTTTTTAATGCTTTTCGTCAGTACCATGTTCTTGAAGGTGTCATGGATTTGAAGGAGGAATTCAGAGCTATCAAGCAGGGAAGCCAGTCTGTGGTAGAATATCTGAACCAGTTTACTCAGCTTGCTCGCTACGCACCTGAGGATGTAGCGACTGATAAAGCAAGACAGTCTCGCTTAATGAAGGGACTGAATTCTGGATTGCAAGTGGGGCTAATTACTAACACCTTTCCTGATTTCCAAGAGTTGGTGAATAAGGCTCTTATTCTAGAGGATAAGCATAAGGAGTTGGATGACAACCGCAAGCGCAGAATGGCACAGCAGGGAGCTCACCAAGGGCAGCAAAAGTTGAGGATTTCACCGTAGCAGTTTGTCAGGTTTCAGCCAAAGGCGGTCCTTAAAACGCCTTCACCTGTGCCCTGTCCTAGCGGGCAGAATTTTTAGACGCCTATGCAGACCAATAATGCCCTAGGAGGAGGTCAGCAGTCAGCAGTGAGGCGTTGTTTCAGCTGCAATGAGCCTGGACATTTTGCCAATAATTGTCCTAAGAGAGGAGGTGTCACACCTGTACGTTTCAACCTTGGATCAACGCTAGCCAAGATGCCTGCACTAGGAGGAAACCGTGGAGCTATTCAGCCTGGAGGCACCGCTCAAGCCACGGTGAGAGGTCGTGTCAACCATATCATGACTGATAAGGCCCAGGGAGCATCGGATGTTGTACTGGGTAAGTTTCTAGTTAACTCAGTATCTGCTATAGTTTTGTTTGATTCTGGAGCTTCGCATTCTTTTATTTCTCGATATTTTGCTGTTGGGCATAGGTTAGAAGTTAAGAATCTTAAGTGCATGCTTTTGGTCTAATCCCCTGGATCAGAGTTGTGTTCTAACCTAGGATGTATGGGGGTGAGGATGCTCATCAATGGAATAGAGTTCCTAGCAAACCTTATTATTCTGGATACTCAAACCCTAGATGTTATTCTTGGGATGGACTGGCTGTCTCAGCACAAGGCCGTGCTAGACTGTGGTAGAAGAGTAGTGTCCATTGAGAGCCCAAAAGGCGAAAGGGTGGAAATTCAAGCAACTACAGTTCATAATGGGCAAATGATGGTTAATAGTGTTAAGGTAGTCAGCATTGAGGAAGTACCAGTTGTGAATGAATATCCAGATGTTTTTCCTGAAGAGTTGCCTGGAATGCCGCCTGACCGAGATGTTGAGTTTGTGATTGAATTAGTGCCTGGTACAGCCCCAATAGCCAAGAGACCGTATTGGATATCGACATATGAGCTAGTAGAAATGAAGAAGCAACTTGAGGAATTACTAGAAAAAGGTTTCGTGAGACCAAGTTCATCGCCATGGGGAGCGCCTATTTTGTTTGTTCGTAAAAAGGATAGGAGCATAAGGATGTGCATTGATTATCGAGCTCTAAATGAGGTAACAATAAAGAATAAATATCCCTTGCTCAGGATCGATGACCTATTTGATCAGTTAAGAGGAGCTGGAATTTTTTCCAAAATAGATCTTCGATTGGGATATCAAAGCTAAAGATTAAAGTAGAAGACATACCCACACTACAAGAAAAGTGATTTTTAATGACGGTCCAAACTCGTAATCATTAGTCCCAAAATCGTCATTGTAGATTTTTTATGACGAATTTATGACGAAATTCAACTTGTTATAGAAAGTGCATCATAGAAAGTTTTTAATGACGAATTGCTTATTTTCGTCATTAAAAATCAACTTTTCCGTGATGAATTACATTTTTGTCAGCGAAGAGGTCACTTCTATGACGAATATAATCGTCATTAATTGTACCCAAAACATCATGAAAAATGTCAAATTCGTCATAAAAGAACACTCCAGTCGACCAAAAATGAGCGTTGACCATTTTATTTATGACCAAATTGTTCGTCACAGATTATTGCCACATAGACATGCATTTTCATCATTGAACACTCCAGTGCCACGTCAATAGCCAGAGTGTTAGGTGACATGGCACGTGTTGTGACGCAATTGTTTCGTCACAGATGATTGCCATGTGGATATTCATTTTCGTCATGGAACACTCCAGTGCCACGTCATCAGCCAGGGTGTGAGATGACGTGGCACGTGTTGTGACACAAATGTTTCGTCATAGATGAGTGCCACGTGGACATCCATTTTGTCATCGAACACTTCAATGCCACGTCAACAACCATAGCACACAATATTTTCAGGAGACCAATCAATACATTGCACAGAGCAGCACAAATTATTCACATATAATAACTATTCCACTCACAAAATGAAAGATTTAAATGGAAACCACCATATACCTTTAAAAGACAGCACATTTCAACATAGTGGCAAGCAAATAAAGGTTACAGATACTTCTTTTTTACAGATACTTGACAAGAAGCCAAACAATAACCGCGAGAATCACTATTGCGACGATGGATAGCAGCAGGCACATGCATGAGCAGCCACCTTTGGTGCGCTTGTTCAGAATTGCAAGCCTCTTTTGCACACACTGAATGAAAAGAGCTCGTATTAGTGGTCCACTCATGTGAGCATGAAACAATTAATATTAAGCACTAGTATAAAATATTTACTGCGATGATGCATATGTAGTTTATGGTGACAATATATGCAAAAACCATGTAGGAAGATTATTGGGCCTGCAGATTGCAGCGACCCATATGAAATTAGTGCAAGTGTGAATAGTAGAGTGCAGTTTGGTCCAAAAGTAGGGTCTAAGCATTTAAAATACCATTTAAATCGGTAAAAGAGCTTATCATAATACAAATATAAGAATAGTGTTGAACTAATGCTTATCAAGAAGTAACTCATGACAGCTCAATAATGAATCCTGCGGGACAATTTGCTTATTGTCGACTTGAGTAACACCACTTGCTAACAATATGAAACAACAATCCGGAGGAAAGATTTATGTATATTCACTAGAGATGAATGCATACCTTCATGGTCGGTAGATCATCAAGTTGGCCCTCATTTGAGTTATTTGTACCCAACCCAAGAGCTGCCCTCATTGAAACCTTCATTTGTTGCTTCTAGCTCCTTGGTGGCATCCAAGGCGATCGCATTAGCATTACATAGCTCGCAGTTAGCAACTGTACCTAATGTAGCAGGAGATCCATTCTCTTGTTGTTAAATTTATTATGAATAGAGTATTTAAAAGGGGCATAGCTAGTGCAAATATACAAACTCTCATCATGAGCCATCTGATCAATCTAGGAATGCACTACATCATTCAGATCTTTATCATGGGATTTCTAATTTGAAGTTTCCATGGGAGTAGGGACAGTGATTGGACGGCTCACATTGGAGTTTGTTTGCAATAAGTTGAAGGTTTGCATTAGATATTCCCCTATTAATATAAAATAATACAGAACCATACAAAAGAAAATTGTAAACGCCTGTACAGCCAGTCAACAGTAAAATGTATAGAGAATATAATAATATTTGACAAGTCATGGATTAGGAAGCTTACTGCAATGTAGATACCCAAGGTTTTGCCACACCAGGAGTTTCAGCACAAAGAAAGTAATCCTTTTTTTGAGGAGTTCCAATGTCTAACTAGAGTAAAGGAATACTAAAACCTAAAAGCATATGCACTTCTTAAAAAAATATTAAAGCTCTTTAAGAATCCTCAACAGTTTGATAGAAGATTATAAGGGATCAAGAGGTGAAATTTCTAGGTAAAATTTCACAAGTAAAAGGCTGATCATCATAAAACCATATTTATCATGCCGATTGCATTCAGTTGAACATGCTCACAGGTGAATCATTAAACTGTGTTTTCTATGCAAGTCGCATAGTCGCAGGTGTAACACCCCGGCACCAACGTACCGCAAATGCTACCAAAAAGACTCTAATTGACGCTTACAACACTCCGAAACCACTCATGCCCAGAGTATTCCCAACAAGATCCCAGAAATAAAAACGCGACAAAAAGACCAATTGAGCTAATAACTCAACAAACGAGTCACTAAACCTTTTACCTCTAATAAAAGGTTGAAACCGACCTTGAAACTTTCTAAACTAGCTTAAAACTAAGTCACCGAATTTTAGAAAATTTCGCATGACCTCTCTAGACAAGAGGACATCCACTCGCAGAGCGAGAAAGAAATTACAGTTCTGATATGATTCTAGCAGGTCCTTAGTTAACCAATCACACATCCAACAAAATTTAATAATTACACCACGACGGATGACATATTACAACCATAATCAATGCAACCAGGCTTTACAAATCGATTAAATGGATTGATGCAAACGTGATGGTGTGACTACTCCCCCCATGCATACCGGTTTCAATGCACCTGCAACAACGCAACCAACAAGCGTGAGTCGATGACCCAGCAAAGTACATGAGAGTAACAAATTCCAGATTTATCATACGTAAAACAAGAACTTAACCATAAGAGCAAGTAATGCAAATAAAACAACATCCGGACAATAAGCATTTAAACCCAATTAAAGCAATAACTTGACCATACCAAAAAATTTCTACAATCAAGCCAGCATCTTGATAATAAAACCAATCAACTTCTATGAACCGTTACTTAACGCTAACTCACAATGTCTCCCGACTCAACCACCCCCTTTTTACAACCCAAACCATTTTCGTCAATTTAAGTCGAGTTCATAACTCGACTTCACTCCACGGTAGTCATATAACCTAATTAGCAAGGCAATGAAATGCACTCAATCATCAAATTCAAATCAATCTCTCCTGACATACCACCACCACAAAACTCATTATGAAAAAATGCAATGCACATGAATGCTCATTTCAGTGCGTCTGCAGTCGCTTTGAGTGCCCACCGTCGGTGTGCTCCCCACGCCCCTTCCATCCCGTGGAAGGTGCCTACTCTTCTTGTCTCACTCCCATTCACCTCGATGAATGGGACTACGAAATAGGACTTTCGTGTTCACTACGTGTGAACACAGAGGCCCTGTCGAGAATGGGTCGCCTCTTCCATTATGAATGCACAAATGCAATTTTCATGAATGAAATGCAACTTTTCATTCGATGCCAACACTAACATACCATAACCACATACATACACAAAGCCAATTCTCACATTCATAAGTCACCAGCGATACTAGTAAAATCAGATTCCACCATAAGACATGGCAACTCATCACGTTTCTGTCATGCAACTACATCCTACGGCCCCGAGCCATATTCACACAATACACTTGCAATTAGATGCCCACATATACTATATTTATAAAAGACTTAACCGTTGGAACCAAACTCATGTTAGCCCCAATCACTCAGACAACATACTCGTTATAATCAACCTTACTAAAAACTCGGTCTCAATTAGAGTTCATCTAATTAATAGAGCAACAATTAAAAATTTAAGGAGCATCACATATGAACACACATCCACACTCAATAACCGGTGTACTTGCATCCATTCCTTAGCATTTTAATCATCATAAATATTTTCATAAGAGGAAGCACTTTCTATTTATATCCAAGCAAGGCTTACCTCTTGCGTACGCATCGGCAATTACTTACGCTAAGAGCAACAATCGATTAATCCTTCTAGCCACAATCTAGGGAATGCACTTGCCTTTTATTGTAGACGGAGTGACGCAGGGTCGAGGCAACCCCCAAAGACCCTCTACCTGAAAATAGCAATCACCGGTAAATACTCGCATTCGGGATAACTCACTTCAACTTCTCCTAATTAGTTCGGTACAATTTCGTTTTAAGTAGTTGAAGACATTAGCACGATCTACACGAAATTCTCCCACTATATCTGCGTATTCGAATATTCTAATTCAACCATCTAGCCAAAACTTACACAATAGCTTAAGATCACAATTTCTATCGAAACCCTAAATATTCTCAGACAACGGTGGTTGCACCAACCGAGCTATCTACAAATGTGATCTACTCCCGTAGTCCACACCACAGCCATACCTTGGTATCTGTTGTCTATTTTAATATAAATCAGTACAACCTCAAATGATAGGATTAGCGATTCCCGTTCCCAGTCACGAATTTAACTAATCAAACAAAGACGATTTGCCTACCGAATAGGGGTTCCACTATAGTTTGAGTACTCTTCCCTCAATAGTAGTAAAGACAACTAATCCAAACATATTAGAGCATGAATTCTCTTTACTATCAATATTCTAAAGTCGAGCATATAGCAAGAATCAAAGAAATGACCAAATTTCCTACATCAATAAAAATATGCGTGATAACGATATGATCTCATCATTCTCATCTTATATAAAATATCATGATCACATTCATCTGTGATTCCTTAAGTCTCATTCATTGTTATTCACCTTGTCCTACCCGAACTAGTGATGTCCATATGGCGATAACATGCATTAGCGATTCATCAAGCAAATTAATCATGGCATTCAATCTTCAACTCACAAAGCTCAAACAATCGATGCAGCGGCAAATTGCCGAAAATGGTCGAGGCATCGGTGATTAGAAGCATCATACACAAATACATATATAGTCCGATGATCTTCAAAAGAATATGATAACATGGCATCAACGGCAATTAACCCTAGCCAACATTGATAAACTTGGGAGCATGACATCGATTCTAGCATTTCAAAGCCCATCTCTCAACCGTGCACACATCACTCACTGCGATACCACAACCTAAACCTTCTAGGCATTTCATCGAACACCTAGCATGCACAGGAAACACCCAAGCTAGACTTACCTCAAAGCTCATCCATGGAGGAAGGAGGGAGGTGGGGGGAGAGGCTGCGGCCCAGGGCGCCCGGAGGCAAGGATGTGCCGAGGGAGGCACCGGGCGGCGAGGGCGGGTCAGGAAGCAACAGCAAGACGGAGGCTGGAGGCGACGCATGTGATGTGAGCATCTGTGAGAGAAGAGGAAGGGCGGCCGCGGAGCAGCCGGGGCAGGCCTTGAGCGCCAGCGCGGCCAATGAGCACTTATGAGGAGGAGGACGCTGGAGGCCGGCGGGATGGGAGAGGCAGGGCGCACCGGCTGGCAAGTGCTGGTGGGTCGACGGCGGGCGCTAGAGGAGGTCGCCGGTGGGTCGGCAGGCGCGGCTGGAGGAGACGGCAGGGCGAGCGACCTTAAGCCACGCGACGAGAGGAAATCGGGGAATGTGTTGGCATGCTAGGTGAGGAAAGGAAAATATCGGCTAGGAGAAACTATAGCCACACAAAGGAAAGATAGATGAGGTTAGGTGAGAGGAAAAATCCTTGGATTAATGAAGGCAAAACAATCCCGACCAAAAAAACCACGGAAAAATATTTGCGGTACTCAACAGAATGTGAACACTAAAAAATTATCATCACGTGGTGCGGTTTTCCCAACCATTCACCCTTCCACCCCTCACCATCATGTGATACATTTCACATTATCAATAACAAGCATTTCCATCAGTTGCACCTAGGACAACAGAAGACCTTATGGAATAATATTCATGTGGCTTCCCTTTCTAACCCTGCTAGAATCAAATATCAGAACACACTAATTGGTGTGCAAGGACATACGCCAATGCAGTAACCCCAGCTACTACTTGCCAAATCTCATATGATCCCTGGTATCCCGATCAAATTATACCAAGAAATTGAATAGAAAAGACAAGCTCAAATAATCGGACCAAAAATTTCCACCACCAATCACACATCAAACAACTCATACTAGGACCAAAATCAAACCTTTACACACCTAAACCCCACGCTACACCAAATCTATCACCGAAATCGAATCTTTAAGTGCCTAACCCACATAATCCATCACCCCCCAACGATCGGCTAGGCCAAGAACGGCCTTTATACCATCTCGGATCGCCGAGGGGGGCCTGCAGAGGTACCTCCGAACCCGGCGGCAATTCTTTGCTTCACCTTCTCGAGGCTTCCTTTGTGTCCATAACCCTCTGCAAAATCCTCAAAAATTCCACCAAAAATCACCAAAATTTGGAAGAATTGAAGCATCTGGATTCGGATTGGGAGTGGTGGTGGGCGTGCCGAGGCTGCCGTTGGTGGCCATGGCGGGAGGGGTAGCTGTGGAGATGGCAGGGTGTTTACGCCAAAAACGTGAAGAGGGTTTCTGGCCTACAACACACCAGACGAACACCGGGTTCAAGTGCAAGGCGTGCCAATCGATTTGACCCTGCAATCGATAAGGAGCAAAAAATTGTGAAATTCAATCAAGCCGATTCCCAGATGTAAATCGGCTAAGACAGGAATCAGCCCAAAAAGCCGATTAGAAGGGTAACTAGACTAGTCGGTTAAGACTAATCCGAGGGGTAAAAGGCAGATTGATTCTGAAAAGGCGATGCGCAACAAGACAGAACGAATCAAACCTGAAGAAATCGATGATGACCAAACAATCGGCGATTCGCAACTTTATTTGATCAATGTCGACTCACAAAGGAAAGATTACAAAGTTAAGAGACTAAGAACTACGAAAGAAAAAACTAGCATATATGATCTGGTTGTCGTCGTTGTCCCCCTTTCAAGCAGCCCTGATGCGCCTTTTATACCCGTTAGCCGATCCGAGTCCTGATCCAACACGACACTGTAATCTGAATCGGCTTCGTAGTTTCCTATTTGGACTCTGTTTCCAAATATCATCCTTATGTTGTCCAAATCTTTTTAAGGTGCTTCGTGTTGTATCCAAACTCATGTTTTTCTGCCAATTCTTGTCGTATTTTCCAAAATCTGGTGCAAACATATGCCCCTCATTTTTGGAAGATAACTTGTTATCTTTCAAAAATATATATCGGCTTCTTCATTGTTGGTTAGGGAACAACGTCAGCAACTGCTATATTGATTGCGCCGTAAGAAATCCCGGTGCGGTTTAATGACAAGCGTCGCCTCAAATTCACTTCCCGCCACTTTTTGCTTTTCACCATGCTATATATATGCGGGACCCCCACGGTCATTTTCACGCTCTCCAGCTCTCGCACTCATTGCAATCGGCTTTCATCCTTCGATCGGCTTCTCTGCTCCGGACTTCTTCAAGCATCGCAACGAGCTTGATCAATTTGAATGGATCCTTCGCAGGTATTCATCCCAATCCCAGAAAGCGATGGTCAGTATTATCTAGGGCCGATAGGAAGTTTGACTGCTGACACTGTTATTGACGAAGAAATCCCTAGACTTCCCCTATCGGCTCAAGGCTACAATATAACCGAATGGGGCCAAAGTTTTAGAGCCTGGCCGACAGCCCTTAAAGGATGGAGAGCTTGGTATATAAGAGTAGCGGCCCAAAAGAGATCTGAATGGGAAAGAATGGGCATAGCAGAATGTCTTCCTATGAGCTTAGCTAACCCAGAAGCCAATGAGCCCTTAGTGGCCACGGCATGTTACTTTTGGTCGGATACCTTCAACGCTTTTCTTTTACTGACTTGGCCCCATCATTTAACACTATTAGATGTGGCGAATTATGTTGCCTTAGGCACGACGGTGATCAACTATCGACTTCAAGCAAACCCAAGTATAAACTCATTAGAACCAAAGGTGAAGGATGGTGAAATACATTGACACAACAACAAGGTAAATGAAATTTGGTATCGGACGAAAAACACGTAGCCTTTCTAAATCTTTGGCTGAATCGTTTACATTTTGTGGAGCCTCCTTGGTCCGACCCAAGTATATCAACTAGTGGTGAGCGGTGGTGGAAGGTCGTCGACTTGCGCTTGGGAAGGTGCTTCTTGGAGCCATCTACGGATGATGCATGTTATCGAAGTCGGCTTTTCTCTGGTTTTGCCCGATTCGTTGTCGACAACATAGGTGGTCATTGTGGTTCATCAACTCTGGCTTTATAGTATGTTTAGCCGATCTCTTATTTCTGAACCATTGGAAGATTCGGCTTTTCCTCGCGAGGACTATCCTGAAGGCACCACTCCGCAGTACAGGGCCAGTCGGTCACACGGGGAAAGACTCATAATGTGTTCTAGTGGCGACACCAAAATTACTCCAGCCGATTTCAAGAAGTATCTATCATTCTTTCTGAATTTGGACAACACAATTTTCAGTCAACATGACTTTTTCCCTTATGCTAATGAAGCCAATTTCCAATGGCCTTCTTTTCTTCATCTGGATGCTGATAGCTCCATGATGTCGGAATCGACTTTAAGTTTGTACAGGATTTTCATCTCCCCCTGCATCCTTCACGTCAGCTTAAATTCCCGCAACAGGACATTTCAGCCATCGTATGAATTTTATCATCCTTCTGTGTACGCCCGTCAGCTAGGTTTGGTCAAGTAATACCTTCGCTGCCACTTCTTGATTGTATTCAACCTAGAACCCGAGTGACAAATAAGACATCAGCAGAAATAGTTTTGGAGCTAGCCGACGAATTTCAAGTCCTCAGTTTGCCGCACTTCTTTCTGAACTCTCGCCGAGCTAGCCATTTCTCTGCTTGGTGGGAACATATATCAGAAGCTCTCTACTTGGACCGTACTCCGTCGGCTATTATAGAGCGGTTTTTACCGAATTTTCATGAGCCAATGGTAGCCTCTTCCAGCAGTAGCAGCGATGATTCTAGTGAAGATAGCTCGGACTCTTCCAGCTCATCGGGTTATACTAACTCGTCCGTAGCTGTAGAGGTATCGGCTTGTTTTCAAAAAATCTTTACGCCTTCAGATTGTTTTGTTTCTACCTTTTAACCATGTAAACACTTTGTTTTCTACAGGATGCTGCTGCAGGCAACAAGACTGTTGCGGGGTCATCGGCTAGTGGGCCCAAAGGGAAGAGGCCTAATCAAACGACTGGTTTAACTGGTTATACCTCTGGCAATCTCCGCATCCAGAGTCCGTCTTTGTCGGAGCTTGAAAAAAAACCGCCCTTCAAGTAAGTATTTTCGGCTGATAACTGTCTCTGCCTTCCATTGCTAACATCCCATCTAACATTTTATCTCAATTTGGTAGAAAAACCTAAATCGACCAAAGCTCCAGCCCGACGTCAGAAACGCGTAGAACAAAGTGCTGAGAGCTCCCCCCGTGCATCGACTTTTGTGGAGGTATATCCTTTTCGCCATCATTTTATCCACCAACGAATTTATCCTTGGCTTATATTTCTTTTATGTATATCTTCAGCCAACGTCTTCCGCTCAGGTGGCTGGAATTTTAACCGACCTCCAGGGTGTTCCCGCTGCAAGTCTCCCAATGCCGTCTCCCCCGGCACCGCCTGCTACTGCTTCACCGCCTCCATCGGCTCCCCTTGCTCCTGCACTAGAAGAATCAAGCGACCCTGCTGATCTGCTTGGTTTCACATTGGACGAGTTAGACGATCCAGAGACGATGATTTCTGATGACTATGTTGCCGATATCTGTACTATCATCGACGTCTCCCTGAAGGCATCCGCTGCGGTCGTCCGTTCAGAGCCCAACATGCAAGAGAAGCTAAATCGGCTCTTTCATGAAGTCTGCCAGCCCGAAGCTGATCTTCTTGCCAATACCCAGAAGCTAAGGGACGCCATGGCTGTAGTTGAAGCCGACCTTCCCCCTGATACTATGCGAGCACTTCTGGGGGTATGTCATTTGGATGAGCAAAGAGTGGAGGTTGAGGCTGCTCGTGCACGAATTGCTCAACGGGAGGCTCAACAAGCCGATCGCCAACAGCTGTACCGTCTGGTGGCCGAAGCAAAGCGAATGAAGCAAAATTTCGACAAAGATGCCTCTTTCTTTGAAGTCGACCAAGGCCCAGATTCATCGGTGGAAGCGGCCAAGAAACAATTGGAAGATGGCGGCCAAGCTTCAAGGCAAGCGGCCCGATGTGCAAGCGCAAGTGTAAATACGATAGCCTCCTTTACGAGCAGAAGAAGAATATTGGCCATGCTGTTGCCAAAGTCAATGAACAATCGGCCAAGATAATTCCTGTACCTGGTAATGCACAATCTGATCAGAAGACGGTGGACGGGATCCAGGATGCACTTGCCAAGGCGGCAGTGGCACTGTCGGCTTTGGGAGCCAGACTGCCCGGATCGGGCTTGTAAACTTGTTGATGTTGTATTGAAACAGTGATGTAACGCCGTGGCTTTGAAACAACGTCGCCTTTGCATACTTTTGTAAACTTTTGATCGGCTATTTTAACCGATTATATCTATTTAATCGGCTGTTTAACCGATTTACTACCAAATTCTTGTTGTATCTTGATTACGCACCGATCCAAACGCTAGGGTAGTATTTCTTTAAATATTTCCCATTGATCGCTTTTGGTAACACAGTACCTTCAAGTGTCTCAAGTATGTATGCGTTTCCACCAGCTGGCCGATTTATTTTATATGGTCCTTCCCAGGTAGGTGACCATTTGCCGAATCGATTATCTTTAGAACCGACCGGCAATATTGTTTTCCAAACCAAATCGGCCTCACTAAACGATTTAGGCACGACCTTCTTATTATAGTCTCTTGCAACCTTTTCCTTATTCTTTTTAAGCCGATTTAAAGTAATCAGCCTTAACTCCGCCAAGTCATCTAAATTGCATAGCATTAATTCTTTATATTCATCGGCTGACAGATTATTTTGCCTCGCTATTCGCATCGACTCAACGTTTATTTCTACGGGCAACACGGCCTCTTGGCCATATACCAACTGATATGGTGATAATTTAGTCGATCCATGAAACGCTAGCCGATAAGCCTACAAAGACTCCGATAGTGTAGAGTGCCAAGTTCGAGGCTTCTCATCAATTTTTCTTTTAATCAGCTTGATCAAAGTTTTGTTAGACGACTCGGCTTGTCCATTGGCCTGAGCGTAATATAGCGATGAGTTAAGCAATTTGATGCCCAGGCCTTCTGCGAAGTTCTTAAAATCGCTAGACATGAATACAGTACCTTGATCGGTTGTGATAGTCTGAGGGATACCGAATCGGTGGATAATGTGTTCATTAACAAAGCCGATAGCTTCTACACTGGTGACCTTTTTGAGCGGAACGGCTTCAACCCATTTTTAAAAATAGTCTGTGGCTGCGAGGATGAACTTGTGGCCTTTGTTTGATGCTGGGAATATTTGGCCGATTACATCTATTCCCCATCCTCTGAACGACCATGGCTTAATAATCGGGTATAAAGCCGATGCTGGTGCAAGTTGCACGTTCCCAAACTTTTGACAACTTTGGCATCCTTTGTAATACTTGAAACAATCTTCTAACATCGTCGGCCAAAAATACCCAGTTCGTCTCAGGATCCACTTCATCTTGTGAGCCGATTGATGCGCGCCGCAAATTCCTTCATGAATTTCCCCCATGGCTACCTTTGCTTCCTCGTCCCCAAGGCATCTCAACAGCAAACCTTCCATTGTCCGATAATATAGCTCTCCTTCCAGCATAACATATTTCAACGCTTGTTGGCCTTTTTCAGCGGTAGGCTGGATGGGTCCATTAGGTAAGCTTTTATTTTCGTTCTCCAATCGGCATTAGCGACACACAACCTTTGCTTTGTCGATCGAATCAAACGCGTTCAGTTTGTATTCCTTGTAACTGGTTGCTTGAGCCAATCGTTGGCTTTCTCAGTTTATTTCCACGGGCACATGGTGATACAAAATGACGCAAAAGTGTTGATGACACCAAGACAATACTGTAGATACTTTGACAGCACCTCGTCGTTGCATTTAAACTCTCCTTTAACTTGTTGCACCACCAGCAATGAGTCGCCATATGCTTCCACATTACTTGCCCCGACACTATCTATCAACTACAGCCCTTTGAGCAATGCCTCATATTCGGCCTGGTTATTAGAGCATCGACTTGTAAGCCGATATGCAAACTCGATATTATGTCCTTTTGGTGAAATTAGTACAATACCTATTCCACTCCCCTCTTGACAAACTGACCCATCAAAATCTGATTGCCATGGGGCTACATCGACTATTCTGCCATGGTATCATATCCGATTATGAAATCGACTCTTGCTTGACCTTTAATGGCTTTGGCGATTAAATCTTGTAGATCGAACTTCGGTTAGAGCATAAGCCCATTTTCCAAGTCATCCTCTCAGGATTGGTGCAGACAGCATATATTTGATGATATCGTTTCTGCATACTACTATGCAAGTCGATGCTAATATATAATGCCTCAGCTTTGTACAAGCAAAATATAAGGACAAGCACAATTTTTCTATTGGTGGGTACTTGGTTTCGGCTTCCAGGAGTCGTCGGCTTAAGTAAAATATTACTCGCTCTTTGCCATCGACTTCTTGCGCCAATACATCGCCGATGGTCTCGTTTTCAGCCGATATATATAACTTGAAGGGAATTCCTTTTTGTGGTGCGGCTAAGACTGGTGGTGATGCTAGGTACTGTTTTATATCGTCGAAGGCTCTTTGCTGATCGGTTCCCCATATAAAATTCTGATCGTCCTTTAATTTTAGCAATGGCGTAAAAGCTCGAATTCTACCAGACAGATTCGAGATGAATCGTCTTAAGTAATTAATTTTGCTAATCAGTTTCTGTAATTTGTTTTTACATATTGGTGGTTTTGTATCGGTTATGGCTTTAACTCTTGCTTGGTTAACTTCAATTCCTCTTTGGTGCACCATAAACCCTAGGAATTGACCAGCCGATACACCAAACGCGCACTTCAAAGGATTCATTTTTAACCCATGAGCTCTCGTATTTTGAAATACCTTTTCTAAATCGGCCAAATGCTACCAGTCTTCCTTAGACTTGACCACCACATCGTCAATGTAAATCTCAATTATATGGCCGATTAGATCGTGAAAAATCAAATTCATAGCGCGTTGATAAGTGGCGCCTGCATTTTTTAAACCGAATGTCATTACCGGCCATTCATACAACCCTATCGCCAGAACATCCAAGGCGATCTTGGGGACATCGGCTTCTGCCATGAATATTTGGTTATATCCGGCGTTCCGTCAAGAAACCGATAATCTTATTTCCCGATGCAGCATCGATAAGCATATCGGCTATAGGCATCGGATATTCATCTTTTGGCGTGGCTTTATTCAAATCTCTAAAGTCTACACACACCCGAAGTTTACCATTCTTTTTCATGACGGGAACAATGTTGGACACCCATTCAGCGTATCGGCAAGGTCTTATAAACTTGGCCTCCAATAGTCTCTCAATCTCTTCTTTTATCACATTGTACAGTTCTGGATTACAACGCCGCGGGGGTTGTTTATATGGCCGATACCCCGGCTTGATAGGTAGCCGATGTTCCACTAACTGTCGGCTTAACCCAGGCATCTCATAGTACTCCCAGGTGAAACAATCCCTGTATTCTCTAAGTATTTTGACCAACTTATTTTTGTATTCTAGACCTAAATTTGCACTTACAAAAGTTGGCCTTCTTCTATCACCTTGTCCTATATCGACCTCTTCAAGCATATCGGCAGAAGTGAAACCTTGACCCAATTTTTCGCTTTGGAAATCTTCAATAGCTTCGCAGGAATTTATCTCATGCCGATAGCTCCTCACCCTGTCCTGTAATGCTCGGATCATTTCTGACCCCATCTCCTTAGAACTTCACTTGCCCGATCAAATGACTGGCTTCACACTGATCGGCATCAAACCCGACTTCCCAATACATATGAAGTCACAATTGTCTAGAGCTTTACCTGATATGCACTCTGCTTCTTCGTGCGGCCAATTCGCATCTGAACTAGCCATTGCAATATGAGCTGATGTGTCGGCTGATACAACTTCAACTTCGTCTCCGTTCCATTGTACAAGAAGTTGGTGCATTGTGGAGGGGATAAAACAATTGGCATGTATCCAATCTCTTCCGAGAAGCACACTGTAATTTCCTTTGGCTTCAATTACAAAGAACGCGGTCGGCAAAGTTTTACTGCCGATGGTTATCTCTGTGACCATTACCCCTTTTGCCTCAGTGGGGTAACCCGTGAAGTCATTTAGCACCATGTTTGTTTTAATCAGGTCTTCGTCAGTTTTGCCCAGCTTCTTGCAAGTAGAGAGTGGCATCAAATTCACAATAGCCCCTCCATCCACAAGCATCCTGGATATCGGCTTTCCGTTGATATAGCCTTTCAAGTACAACGGCTTAAGATGCCGATGAGGATCTTGCGGCTTTTCAAATACAGCATCTTGTGCGCCTAAACATAGTTGAGCAACGTGTCTTTAGCCGATTCAATTTTAATCTGAACTTCGGTTTGGTAGGGTGAACACCATGTTGATGTCCATGGGAGGAGTGTCATCCCGAATCATTGGTGACAGCAAATCATCTGAGGAATCTGATTCATCATCGGCTTGTTGTTTTCTCCTCCACTCTTTTGTAACAAGTTTCACTGGCCGCAGCTCATTAAACGCTTGATCTCTCTGTTTTTCTTCTTCGGCTTCTCTGATCTCCTGCGTTCTTAGGCGTTGAAGCCATCTGCGTTGTGATCGGCTGAGTCCAGTTGGGAACCACCTAGGTTTAGGCTCAATCGGTTTGCGAATCTTACTAGCCAGATTTTCTGTAATTTTGGCCTTTTTATCTCCATTCGGTGTACCCAGCCTTTCCTTTATCGGCTTTTTATGCCATGACTGCGTCCGATCTGGCGCTGTATCAAATAGCCGCTCTTTAACCGTTTGCCTTGGCCAATCTCTTTGAGGGTAATGCTCCATGGGGCATGTCCTCGAAGATGGTAATGCCATACCTCTCTCCCAACAGAATTGCCAGAAAGGACATCTCTGATGAGCTCTCTCTGCAGTGTCTAGCCGATACAAATTGTCTGACCGAAACACATTGTTAGGCCTATGTGACCCGCCTGATCGTTGAGTCTGCCGTTCCTGTCGATGGCTTACCCTTTCATATTTCTCAAGCAACTGTGAAAAAGTCGGCTTGGGTTTGAATGCTGGCTTCCGGGGCGGAGATCTTTCGGCTTTGTACCATCGTCCGACTTGCAATTCCCCTTTTGGCTTCACAGTCCTAGAATTCTTCCCATCTCGATCGGCTTCAATTTGAAGTGAGCCGATCGTTATCTTCAGTGTTTCTCCTTGTGAGCTTGACTTTATGTCGACTTGCCGCGTTGCTAAGGGTCTTTCATCGACAATGTTTTTTCCCTTGCTAGAGCATTGAACCATGTTGATTGGGAAGGGATTGACGTCGACTTCCATGGCCGGCTCCTCTGCAAACTTGAGCCGACCGTCTTCAATAGCTGTCTGTATTTGCTGCCGAAAGATGTTGCAATCATTAGTGTTATGAGAGAACGAATGATGCCACTTACAATATCGTTGTTTTTTGATCTCATCGGCTGATGGTATGGTATGTCCCTCAGGCAATCGTATCAGCTTTTCTTGTAACAACATGTCGAATATGCGATCACACTTGGATCGTCAAGCGCATATTTAACCTCCGACTTACCCTTAGTCGGCGAGCCCGAAACGGACAAGTGGTTTTTAGAACCCTTATCCATTCAGCTATATTTACATCTGCTTCATCTTCGGAAGTTTCACTTGAACTATACTCAACCATGTTTATTTTTGCTTTGTCCTTTCCACTGCCATTTAGTCTAATTTTATCTTTGAATTCTTTACTTAAATATCGGCTTTCCTGTGCCGACACACAGTGAAGCAGGTGACTTAAATCAGTGAACTCTTGTCCAGCAAGTTTTTCTTTAAGTGGGGGAATTAACCCTTGAAAGGCTAAATCGGCTAGTTGGTTATCGGGCAATACTACACTGAAGCAGCGATTTCGCACTTCTCTAAATCTTCTAATATAATCTGAAGCCGACTCACCAAACTTTTGCCGGACAGCACTCAAGTCTGAAATTCTCAACTCCAAGCTACCAGAGAAAAAGTATTCATGAAATCGACTTTCTGAATCGTTCCAAAAATGGACCGAATTTGGAGGCAAATTGGTAAACCAAGTGAAGGCAATCCCTGATAAAGACAAGGGAAAAAGCCTAATCTTTAACCCATCGGACTGAGCCGCTTCACCACACTGAGCGATAAATCTTCCAACATGCTCTAAAGTGGTAACTGAATCATCCCCTGAAAACTTCGCGAAATCGGGGATCCTAAAGTTATGGGGATATGGCATGCGGTCAATGTAATCTGGGTACGGCTTTCTATAGCCGATTGTCTTTCCTTTGGGCTGTAAGCCAAATTGATCTCTCAAGACCATGGAAATCTGATCAGCCCAATTGATGTTGTTAGCCGATGGAACGCTAGGGTTTGGCCAATTATAATGGGTATTATCCTGCCCCCCGAGTGCAAACTCGGCTGGTCGGCTTGTCCTAAGAGACGGGTACTGTTGTTGCCATGATTCGTACCTATCGTCTCTGGCAGCCGTACCCTCAGGTAATGGAACAAACGGCTCTGTGTATGTGACTACTTTATACGGGGCCGGATTTCTAACTTGGAATGGCCCTTGGTGTTTACAATTTTTATCTAATTGATCGGTGAGAAGCCGATGGAACCTGAGAACACGGACGCCGATGGATCTAACTTCTGGCGTCGGTATGTGCATGGTAATGAGTGGCGGGTTTAGGCGAGGGTTTCTTTGGTGCCAACACTATGGGCTGGGTCGGCATTAGTGAGGGTGTGGGTGCCAACACTTTAATTGTGTTGGCGTTTGGTGCCACAGAATACGCGGGATATGTTGGGAGTGGTTGTAATGGGTCCAGCAATCCTCCGGATGTTGCCAACTCTTGTGCAATTGTCTTTACGCTATTTTCAATCATCGGCTTCAACGTCGTGACCAAAGCCAATGATTAATTAATTAATGCATGATGCACAGATTGTTCAATCATAGCAAATAACTCAGCTTGAGCTAACATATATCGGCTTACCGGAGTTGACGTGACGCTAGCCTCTCCAAGCGGGTTCAATCTTGGGAGCGCCATCTTCTGTGTGACTCCTCGTCGAGTTTTTTGGTAGCAACCCAACATCAACTCTTCCAAAGCAGCTTTCCGATCTTCGATTTCCTTGCGTTGCTCTAGAGTTAAATCGTCCAAAGTAGGGACGATTATGGCGTCGGTATTGATGTCGGCTAGTGCGGTGGATTTGCCTGCAATCATCTTTCCGATCTGGTCCCACCGGGCGTGCCAAAAATGTGTTTACGCCAAAAACGTGAAGAGGGTTTCTGGCCTACAACACACCAGACGAACACCGAGTTCAAGTGCAAGGCGTGCCAATCGATTTGACCCTGCAATCGATAAGGTGCAAAAAATTGTGAAATTCAATCAAGCCGATTCCCAGATGTAAATCGGCTAAGACAGGAATCAGCCCAAAAAGCCGATTAGAAGGGTAACTAGACTAGTCGGTTAAGACTAATCCGAGGGGTAAAAGGCAGATTGATTCTAAAAAGGCGATGCACAACAAGACAGAACGAATCAAACCTGAAGAAATCGATGATGACCAAACAATCGGCGATTCGCAACTTTATTTGATCAATGTCGACTCACAAAGGAAAGATTACAAAGCTAAGAGACTAAGAACTACGAAAGAAAAAACTAGCATATATGATCTGGTTGTCGTCGTTGTCCCCCTTTCAAGCAGCCCTGATGCGCCTTTTATACCCGTTAGCCGATCCGAGTCCTGATCCAACACGACACTGTAATCCGAATCGGCTTTGTAGTTTCCTATTTGGACTCTGTTTCCAAATATCATCCGTATGTTGTCCAAATCTTTTTAAGGTGCTTCGTGTTGTATCCAAACTCATGTTTTTCTGCCAATTCTTGTCGTATTTTCCAAAATCTGGTGCAAACACAGGGCTATGGTTTTGGGGTGTGGACCGGAGGCTGAAGATCGGCAGCAAGGCCACGGCGCACAACCACCGCGGATGTGCACCGCACTGCAATTCTGACGTCTCTGCATCGCCACTCTCATTGGGCACCTCCGTGCGGGTCGTGTTAGGGCTGCATATTTCGAGGGGAAGGAGGAGATCTGGAGGGGGCTGGTGGTTTGATGAGGGCCATAACCCGGCGGCATCTCCTGCATGCCGGTCGCGCTCGGGCCGCAGATTTGGAGGGGAGGGAGTAGATCTGGAGGGGGGCCTATGGTTTGAGGGAGGCGATGGTTTCAACATGGGGAGGGGCATGTCGCGGAGCGGGCTGGTCGTGGGGGAGGCTGGCTGGGGAGGGAGAGGGCATTCATGAAAGAAGTCGTTCTTTGTTCTTTTGCTGGTTTTTATTAGAGGGAATGGCATGGTGGTATCTGAGCAAATGGCGAAGAAGAAACTTACGCTTTATATTAGTAGAGATAAAGGAATGGATAAAAATAATAGTAATCAAAATATAAAAGAAAATAAATATGTCTCTTGACACTGGGTCAAATAAAGAAAATGGTGAGAAAACAATAGGAGATAAATACTTTATTTTCCAGCCTCTAAAATAATACAAAAATAGAGATAAAAACATCGGATCGTATAACTTACCATAGGGAGAATTAGGTCTTAATATTATAAATCCAAATAATTTTTGCACCTTGAATTGAAATAGAACACATCCTGCAAAGAAAAAATAGTAAAATTAAAAAAAATAAAATAATAATAATAATAATAATAATGATGATGATGATGATGATGATGAGGATGATAATAATGATAATAAAAGTATATGATGATAATGTATATATATAATATGTATGTATGTATCTCAACAGGGCGAAAGAACAAGATGAAAATAGATTTTTGTTTGAACAAGATGAAAACATATTTTTGTTTTCTCCAACTTAATTCAAACTTGGAAATATAAATGTATTTCAAGATAATCATAAGGTGACTTATTATCTAGAATTCGAAGCAAAATGCATGCAATCAAGAAACTCTAAACCTAAATCACACCTGTTCTGTGTAGTAGAATTCTAGTATCTTAAATAAATTTCTTGATTTGTGCCATAGTTGATTCAGAAGCCATTTTAAGCACACGATTGAGACGAGTACAAATCAATTTTCTTTGTAGTAACACCCACAGATAGGATCACACTGTTGGTCCATTTAACTATGTTTTTATTTCACTTTACAAACGGACAAATCGAGAATATTTTGAATTAATCTCCTGTATAAGATTCACAAGTTATTTTAGCACTAGCATTCATCCAAAGTGAACTCAATAGGAAATCGACAAGAAGGAAGCAATTGCATTTAGATATAAGACAATTAAAATTAGTTCCATGCAAGGGACAATGTGGAAGCTGCCAATCGTATAGAAGGATTCCAATGAAGCCTTGCACTACATCACATGCATCTACCAACCAATCCAGACCTAAACCCTAATCAGTTGACCATGAAAGGGCATAAGCAAGAACTAATAATGTGTAAGGTGTAACCCACATATGGGCCCACAAGGTCTAGTCGGACAACAAGGCCACCTCGGACAGGGGGGCTTCTAGATATAGCCTCACGATAGGCCATGCCTCTGTGACAAAAAAGCATATCGTCACAATACAGACATATGTTTGACGTCAGCCTAAGACAAACAACCATTCATTTTCTATGACGATTTGTATTATGGTTTCATGACGAAATTTTATGTTTCGTCATAAAAGTACATGGGGCGATGGTGCCTAATACAATTAATGACGAACATAAATAAGTCGTCACAAAAAATAGATTTTTCATGACAAAAGTTGACAACGTCACGATATTTTCGTCACAGATAATCACTTTTCTTGTAGTGCCAAGACAGCATTTTCCACCAGATATGGTCATTATGAGTTCACAGTGATGTCATTTGGATTGACCAATGCCCATGCCTATTTCATGAATTTGATGAATAAAGTTTTTATGAAATACCTAGATAAGTTTGTTGTCATTTTTATAGATTACATTCTTGTCTACTCCAAGACAGAAGAAGACCATGCAGAACACTTGAGGCTAGTTCTAGAGAAGCTTCGAGCGGAGCAATTGTATGCCAAGTTTAGTAAATGTGACTTTTGGAAGAGGAAAGTGGAATTCTTTGGTCATGTGATGACTGCCAAAGGTATCGCAGTCGACCCTAGTAAAGTTGAGGCAGTGTTGCATTGGGAGTAGCCGAAGTCGGTAACCCAAATTCGGATTTTCCTTCGAATGGCAGGATATTATCATCGATTCATAGAAGGATTTTCATTAATTGCCAAGCCCCTTACACAATTGTTGAAAAAGAAAAGAAATTTGCATGGATGCCAGATTGTGAGAAGAGTTTTCAAGAATTAAAGAAATGGTTGACATCTGCACCAGTGTTAGTGTTGCCGAATATTCGGAGCAGTTTTGATATTTATTGTGATGCTTCGCGTGAAGGTCTTGGATGTGTGCTGATGTAGAATAGCAAAGTGGTCACATATGCGTCAAGGCAGTTGAGGCCACATGAGGAGAATTATCCGACGCATAACTTGGAATTAGCAGCAGTAGTGCATGCCTTAAAGTAATGGCGCCACTACCTTATTGGAAATCGTTGTGAAATATATACGAACCACAAAAGTTTAAAGTATATTTCACTCAGTCAGATTTGAATATGAGGCAAAGGAGGTGGTTGGAACTAACTAAAGATTATAATATGGGAATTCATTATCACCCTGGAAAGGCTAATGTGGTAGCCGATCTTGAAAGCGAGAAGAGTTCTGATGTTAATATGATGATTCAGGGAAGTCAGTCTGAGTTATGTAAGGAATTTCAGAAGCTAAGATTGGAGGTAATACCAAGGGGATTTCTAGCTACCCTAGAGGTAAAGCCTACGTTAGAGGATCAAATCCGAGAAGGGCAGAAGGATGATGCTAAGATAAAGAGGATTAAGTCTAGAATGGAGGAAGGTAAGGCTAGGAATTTCACTGTGGATGCACAAGGAACCTTATGGATGGGAAGTCGAATCTGCGTGCCGCATAAAAAGGAATTGAAGCAGTTAATTCTCAAAGAAGCTCATGATTCAAAGTACTCTATTCATCCAAGAAGTGCAAAGATGTATCAGGATCTGAAATTGAGATTTTGGTGGCCGAACATGAAGCGTGAAGTTGCCGAACATGTTGCCTTGTGTGATATATGCCAAAGAGTGAAGGCAATGCATCAAAAGCCAGCAGGTTTGTTGCAACCATTAAAGGTGCCTGAATGGAAATGGGAGGAGATTGGTATGGACTTTATCACAGGATTACCAAGGACTCAGAGTGGGTATGATTCCATATGGGTTATAATTGATCGTCTGACTAAAGTTGCACATTTTATATCGGTGAAAACTACCTACTCAGGAGACCATTTGGCGGAGTTGTACATGTCAAGAATTGTATGTTTGCATGGTGTGCCCAAGAAAATAGTATCAGACAGAGGCACTCAATTTACCTCGAGATTTTGGAATAAGTTGCACGAAGTGATGGGAACTCGTCTGAATTTCAGTACAGCTTAACATCCTCAAACAGATGGCCAGACTGAGAGAGTCAATCAGATTTTGGAGGATATGTTAAGATCTTGTGCCTTATCCTATGTTGCTACATGGGATAAGTGCTTGCCGTATGCCGAGTTCAGCTACAACAATAGCTATCATGCCAGTTTGCAAATGTTGCCATTTGAAGCCTTATATGGTCGCTCTTGTCGTACCCCGTTGAATTGGAATGAGACAGGAGTGAGGTTGATTTTTGGGCTAGATATTTTGAAGGAAGCTGAAGAGAAAATCGCCATGATCAGGGAAAGGTTAAAGACTGCTCAATCAAGACAAAAGAGTTATGCAGATAACCATCACCGAGAATTAAGCTTTGAGCCCGAAGATTTCGTATATTTTAGAGTAACCCCGCTCAAAGGAGTAAAAAGATTTCATGTCAAAGGGAAGCTTGTGCCGAGATATGTTGGTCCGTTCAAAGTCTTGAGTCGTAGAGGAGAGGTTGCCTATCAGTTAGAGTTGCTGTAGTCATTGGCAGGAGTGCATGATGTATTCCATGTTTCTCAATTAAAGAAGTGTCTTCAAGTGCCTGCAGAATAGACGCCATTGGAGTCAATTGATTTGCAAGAGGATCTAACATATAAGGAATAACCAATCAAGGTTTTGGATGTGGCTGAACGAAGAACCCGGAACAAGTCGGTGCGTTTCTGCAGAGTGCAGTGGAGCAATCATTCAGAAAGTGAGGCCATGTGAGAACGAGAAGAGGATCTGAAGTCGAAATTTCCAAACCTATTCCTTAGTCAGCCCTGAATCTTGGGGTCGAGATTCCGTTAAGGGGGAGGTTTGTAACATCCCAAATTTTGCTTTTCTAGATTTATTGTGCTTTTCTTGATTTTATCTAATTTTCTAGGAATTTATTTATTTCTTTTGGTATTTATTTAGTTGAGCCTTTGCTGTTCTTTAATTGTTCTGAGCAATTTGTTGATGATCTTTTATTGGAAGTATTTTATTTGGGTTCTATTTGCCTTAAAGTATTTTCTAGAAGTGTTGGGCTGAAACCCAGCTGGTCCAGCCCATTTCCCTCAATGCATAGCCCAGCCCGCCGCTAAACCCTAGCACCTCGCATATCGTTCGTTCGATTCCGATCGGGTGGTCGTCCTTGAGCCGCGTCGCCTTGTGCTTCATGCCGTCGGATCGTGCCTGCGTTGACTCTTGCGATGGAGCCACGTCGTCGCTCCGTATCGTCACCGGATTCTGCCGCCGCCACAACCTCCTCCGCGTTTTTCGCATCGGATGTGGACGCCGAGGGCCTTATTTATGGAACCATTGACTGCATTATATTCCCCGCACGCTACCGCACCTTCTGTCTCACGCACGCAAGACGAGGTTCGCCCTAGCTGCCGCATGAACTTGCCGTAGTCCCGAAATGCTTCCACCTCTCTTTGCGCCGCAGCCGGTCCATTTCCGCCGTCATTGTGGTCACCGGAGAACTCCTTGTGCCGTGCTGCGTCGAACGCATCTTCTCTCTGTAACGACCCCCATTTTTGCACGATTGCCAAAACAGAAATCTAATGTGCTTGCAGTACTAGTCCCTGGATCAGTAGCTAGCACGCACATTTCAACAATTGGAATCACCACCATACAACATATTAATTAAACGAAAACGAATAATTACATAGATATTACAACTCAGAGACTATAGCAGCAAAGAAGCAAAGCCTTGTAGTGTACCCATCCAATCCCGCAGGCAACTGACCAGGCATAAATCCTTAGAAATACCACGGCAAAAAGGATCCCGCAACCTGCGACGAAAAGAGACTCGAAGCCTCGCTAACTCATCCACCTACAATAATAATTAAGCAAGGGTGAGTACTTTCGTACTCCGCAAGACTTGAGCAAAACCTATAATACATGCAGGCCATTTCAAAGGAAAGGCTTCTACAGTTAATTTGCATAAAGCAAATTTCATTTGTAAATCAAGTTATTGGCAAACGGAATTTATAAGAGCATTTGATTGATAACAAATAAGTAAAGTATATGTAACACTCACAGTCCTCCATGACGTGAGCGACGATTCAACAAATCCTGAAATCCATCAATGTCAGCCCTTCGACATAAAGCACAGTTGCAAAAACAAATGATGCCAACCCTTTTGAAAATAATAAAACATCTAACATTGGAATGACTTCACCAAGTGCCCATGACCGCGGGCGCGGCTAATCGATTAGATTTAAACTCTGTAGAGGTGTACAACTTTACCCACAAGTCATGGTCTTTCGACCATACAAAGCCGTTACATTACCTAGACATGGCTTTGATCCAGCCCGGGACGTTAACCCCTGCCATCGAACTAGAAACACACACACAAGCTGTGGATCCACATTCACACCCAACACAACGTTTCTAAACATGGCAGGGCGTACACCGTTGCATGGGTGGAAACCCTTCCAAGCAAACCTGACCGGAATGCCTGTGCTATCTCCCGCCTACCAATGAACAAAGCCAAGTCTAAATAACTTAATAGGCTAAGGCTACCCCATTCTCACCCTTGTGGTTGCACGGAAATCTTGGATCAATAGCGTCCCATTGCTCGGTCCTTAAATTGACACGGGCGATACTCCACCCTACACTACGTGCAATTCCTTTCGCACATCCGATTATTGCCAATAATCGCCTGCATCAAAGCATAGTTTTATTTTGGGTTTTTAATCAAAGTACCAGCAACCATTTTCCCAAAAAGGACCATTCAGGTTCCATGTAAAACATTTCAAACACAATTTTAATCATGATCATCTGCTCCTCAGATACTAAAGCATGGAAGCAGGTTAATATGATCGTATATACCCAAGATGACATTAAGAGATGTCTAGCCCTATTCTGTGGTTATCAAGGATCACATTTCCATAATCATCAAGGAGTTTCATGTGACAACAGGTATATTGTAAGGACCCGAATCCAACCATTCGAATCCACTGTGTTTTTCCGCACTAGTCCCAGGATCAAACGCTAGTGCACACAGCTTAACATCGGTAAGCATCATATCATACACAACGATAAGAATAATAGGACTTTATTGATTGAATGTAACTAGTGTATGATCTTATGATCACTTACATTATTCAGCATTGCAAGGCAATAATAAGACCAATAAGACAAATGCAGCGGAAAGTAGTAGAAAACGTAGATGTCCCATCAAGACACCACGAACTGGCCCGACAAGGATTGGCCTAGTGACACGCGTCCACCTGAAAGTCCTTCTCCAATATTGAAGATGATTCCTCCACTGTTGTTGGTTGTTAAGCAAGGGTGAGTACACCAACACGTACTCAACAAGTTGTGCACAGAATGCATTTCTATTATAACTATATGCAGACTTATTCCAAAGGAATGGCTAAGGGTTCATTTGTAGTAAAGCAGTATTTAAGAACACATACATAATGTAGATTGAAAAGACAGTAAAACAAATAATAACAAGTAAATAGATTCAGTGATTCTCAAATAAACCCAAGTTCTTCATCCTAAATCAAGTTCCATTATCCACATGGCATCCCGCCATCACATCCAGTTGTTTATTTTAATTAACTACCCTTAGTTGACCGAGGCAAGACCAACCAAAAGTTCATCACAACAACATGTCATAAAACCAAATACGACCGCCCAATTGCCACTCTTGGCCCACCAAAAACCAAATGCGACCGCCCAATTGCCACTCTTGCCCCACCAAATGCGACCGCCCAATTGCCACTCTTGACCCTCCAAAAACCAAATGCGACCGCCCAATTACCAGTCTTGGCCCACCATAAACAATCTTGCCACTTGCCCCAATCTAAATCATTTTTTCCTCCCCAGTTGATTACCAAACACCATGTGCTTTTCACAAATCAACATCATTGCGTGACTCCGCTGTCACAACAACTCAATCTCTTTGTGCGACCACACATGGCCCACAGGTTATCATCATTGTTCCATATTCCATTAGTCAAGATTAATAAGCAATATTTCATGAGTATGTGATGACGTGGCATGGCTAAGCATCTCTAATTCGGTCTAACCACCCATGTTGATTTTCTTTTTAACCAACTATAATTAACCAACCTAGGGTGACAAGTGGATCATGGCATACAACTAGCAAGGTAGGGTATAATTCAAAGATGCGATAGCTAGTCCCAAATTTAGGTTGAAATCATTTATACACATAAAATAACATGTGATAAGGTAAATCAAAATAGCATGCAATCTAGTTCATGGGTGCAACATGATCAAAGCACAACTTGCCTTGCTTAAGCTCCTGGTATTGTTCCGAAGATTGCTCTTGAGTGATTAATTCCTCCTTCGAAACCTCGCTCAACTCAACGTCTACGCGAATCGAGAAGAAATAGCAAATAAACACCAAGACCAAGAACAAATAACAAATGAACTCAAAAATCCAGATAAAAACCCCCATTAGATAGATCTTAATTTTATAAATTTCTAGGAATTTGAATCACCTTAATCGGAGTTCATATGCAAAAGTTATAACATTCGGAAGTTTAGTTAATTCTGAAATCAGAGATTCTTATTTTCCAGAATTATTTCTGTAAAGGAAAATATGGATTTTCTCGCCCTGGCTACACGGACAAAACGTGACGAAATCTAGACTGATGAACTCAATCTAACGGTTACGGGTAAATCTACTACGTGACCTGATATCACCGTCCGACTTAAATCCAACGGTTGATATTTAATCTAAGACGCTTACCGATTCCGTAGTGACGTGGACGAATTCCGTGCGCTCGATTAAGATCCACAGCTGGTGAAGTTCCCAATCGGCAATGAAGCATCGGCGGCTTGAATTCACCGGAGACGAAGACGACGACCTCGGCGACAACTCAATCGGCGTGAAGCTTCTAGCGATGCCGGCTGTGGTTTCCGCGAAATCCCCCGACGACGGCACGACCGACTCGAGCGCTCAGAATTTCTCTTCTTGTTGCGTTCTTCTGGCGACGTCCACACCTGCTTTAATAGTCCCAGCGTCCTCTTCCCGTGTGGTGAAAAACTCCGAATCCATGACGCGTTCGGCAATAGCGCTAGAGTTCAAGCCGGCTACGTTCTGGTGAAAACGGAAAAAATTTCTCCATGCGCCTGGTTTGCGGTTGGAACACGAGCAGCGGAAATTCATCCAAACTGCACCCAAATTTCTTTCGGACACAGCCTATCTCCAATCCGGTTCAATCCCCATCGCTCCTAGGTGATCCAACGGCTAACGATGATTCATCTAGAACCCTGACCATACGGCTGTTGCAAGTCTGACTTGGGCATGCCTAATACTGTTTCCATAGCTAATTTGAGACTTTCTTTCTTTTATAAATAATTAGCAAAAATAGATTGATTTCCTTAAGGCCATAAAATACCCAGAAGGAAAAAGGAAAATCTCAAAAATACCTTGAGACCTTCTAAAGTTAAATAAAATACTTTTAGGAAAAATTTATTTTTAATTTATCTATTTATAATTAGTTTTCGACAGAAGGCAATATACTTTTAAAGTAATCCAAATAAATCTCAGAAAATTCCAATAAATCCAGGAAATTCACAAAAGTCATAATTTGCGATAGAATAATATCAAATATTTAGAAAGTCAAAATTGGGATGTTACAAACCTCCCCCCTTAACGGAATCTCGACCCCGAGATTTAGGGCTAACTAGAGAATAGGTTTGGGAAATCTGCCTTCAGATCTTTCTCACGCTCCCAGGTTGCTTCATTTTCCGAATGATTACTCCATTAGACTCTACAAAAGTGAGTAGACTTATTTCTAGTCCTACGCTCCATTACATTCAAAATCTTAATAGGCTGCCCTTTGTAAGTCAGATCCTCCTGCAACTCAATAGCTTCTAACGGCGTTTGTTATGCTGGCATTCTGAGACATTTCTTAAGCTGAGACACATGAAACACATCATGCACACCTGCCAACGACTGTAGCAACTCCAACTGATAAGCAACCTCTCCTCTTCGGCTTAAGATCCTAAATGGTCCAACGAACCTGGGTGCAAGTTTTCCCTTGACATGGAATCTCTTAACACGTTCCGGATGAATCGAATACTAGATCATGGTTTCCTCAAGTATTATTTGCTTAGGATCTTCCTATCCGGCACACTGATTTGACCTTAAATCCTCAGGGTATCCTAATCACTCAAACTTCTACTTCTTGGCTAAGCCTTCTTCTTTTCTTAACTTGATTTTGTATATATTATATTATATTTTATATTTTTTTAGCATTATTTTTTTAGACTGATTCTCAAATGTTCTGCATGCCCTTCTTCTGATTTAGAGTACACAAGGATATCGCCTATAAAGACATTCACAATTTATCCGAATACACCACGAATACTTTATTCATTGTGTTCATGTCCCATGCTAAGTTAATAATGATACGCACAAGTCATAGCGACTTGGACTATAACTAAGTGGTGATTTTAAAAGCTAAACTTAGAAACCTTTGCTCTACTCATCCCTTTATTATAATAACTGGACCCATGGGTCATACGGCGACGGAAACATTAAACTAACAACTACTTTAGATGAAGTAAAACTGGAATGAAAACGCGATTTTTAGGCGTCCGGCTACTCTTGTTCACCACCTTCCCTACAGATATCGAACGGGGAATCGCAGGCTCTTGGATAGCTATCTTCACCTTCCTGATTTTGATTATCAAAGAGAGAGTCGTCCTCTTGCTGATCAGCAATGGTGTGGACATCGGGTATCTCCAGCACAACTTCCACGGCGTCCTGGACTTCATCCGTCGTGATGTGGTTGATTCTTCCACGCATTGCTGTTTGTGGTGATGACCATCGTATCTTGGTACTCGATTACTTCATCCTTTGGGGCTTTGGCTGGGGTAGTTCCTATGTTAAAAGGGATGGGAGTAACATTTCCCTTCTTTGGACACTTGTTAGTGAAATGTCCTGGTTCATTGCAAGAGAAACACTTCTTGACAATGAATTTGTTGACTTAGGTTGATCGTTACTTCTTGGTGCGGCGTTTGAAAATCCTGATTAGTGGGGCGAGATGAGTGAGCTGATGTCTTGTTAGTCCATTGGGGTTGAATTCTGGCAAACTGTTGAGGTGTCATCCTTATCCTAAGTTGATTAGGTCGCCCTGCCTAGCTAGCCATTCTGCGCTTACGATCTTCACCTAATTCTTTACGCTTATCCTCAAGAATCAGGGCCTTATTGACCAACTCTTGGAAATCAGCGAAATTGTGGGTGATTAATCCCACCTGCAATCCAGAGGTTAGACCTTTCAAGAAACGAGATTGTCTAGCCTTATCTGTAGCTACATCTTCAGGTGCATATCGTGCTAACTGAGTAAATTTATTCAAGTATTTCGCCTTGTTGGCCTCCTTGCTTCAGAGCCCTAAACTCTTCCTTCTTAAGTTTCATCATTCCTTCAGGTACATGATACTGACGGAAGGCAATTAAAAACTCTTCCCAAGTAATCTCTTGTGGAGATTCATGTGTCTTGTAATAGTTCTCCCACCATTCATGGCGGTACCTTCTAGCTGGTGCGAAGCATATAACACCTTCTCGTTGCCCTCACACTGCGTGATATGCAATTTCCTCTCAATGGTCCTTAGCCAATCATCGTTCTCTAAAGGATTTGCATTGCCTGAGAATGTTGGAGGACGGGTTCTCATGAAATCTGATAGCTTAGAATGAGAACGCGGCTCATGGTTGCCTTGATGTATATTAGTGTTGCCTATGGTTTGATTTGTCATGTTTTGCATCTGTTGCATCATGGTTTGCATAAGTTGAGTTTGTGCGACTATAAAAGCTCCTAAGTTCTGCACATCTACTGGTGGTGTTGGTTGCAGTGGCGTTCCAACGTTGAACTCGTCATTCCGGCGAAGGCCACTTCCTGAAGCTCCATTGTTACCGCGAGTGTTCACCATCTGTTTTGATTTGTTTTTAGGAAAGATCGAATTAGCATAGGTAAGGTGTAAGAACTCCTAATGCGGGGAAATAGATTAAACCCAAAGCTTTATATCCTTTATTAGTTAACTTGGTATGGTTGCTTACAAAAGCCTAAAAGCTCGCAACACATACTGCACACTCAGCAAACATTAAAATCCAAACTAAACACTCAACCTTAACGTCTATTACATTTGGGTAAGACTATTCTATTTGACGCAACTCAATACTTGAGTTTCGACTTAAACTAGGTCTCTTCACTCTTCGAGCCATCCTCCATAGGAACTTCCTAGCGGATATACTGGCAGACGGGATGTGCCAGTACAAATCGCTCCCAACGTTCTTCAGCTGGTTGCTCTTCTACTCGGATTTCATCTTCTAATGGCCACCCCGAAAAATTTAAGTAGATTTCAGCAAAGGGCAAAGGTAAGGAGTAGAGAATAAGATGAGTCAAGAGTGTTGTTTTAATCAATTTAAGTTTTTCCTTTTAGAAAATAATTTTTGGACACTCTACAAACTAGGGCCAAGTCCTACAGTCAGTATGCTCTGATACCACCTTTGTGAGGACCCGAATCCAACCATTCGAATCCACTGTGTTTTTCCGCACTAGTCCCAGGATCAAACGCTAGTGCACACAGCTTAACATCGGTAAGCATCATATCATACACAACGATAAGAATAATAGGACTTTATTGATTGAATGTAACTAGTGTATGATCTTATGATCACTTACATTATTCAGCCTTGCAAGGCAATAATAAGACCAATAAGACAAATGCAGTGGAAAGTAGTAGAAAACGTAGATGTCCCATCAGCACACCACAGGCGACTGACAAGGATTGGCCTAGTGACACGCGTCCACCTGAAAGTCCTTCTCCAATATTGAAGATGATTCCTCCACTGTTGTTGGTTGTTAAGCAAGGGTGAGTACACCAACACGTACTCAACAAGTTGTGCACAGAATGCATTTCTATTATAACTATATGCAGGCTTATTCCAAAGGAATGGCTAAGGGTTCATTTGCAGTAAAGCAGCATTTAAGAACACATACATAATGTATATTGAAAAGACAGTAAAACAAATAATAACAAGTAAATAGATTCAGCGATTCTCAAATAAACCCAAGTTCTTCATCCTAAATCAAGTTCCATTATCCACATGGCATCCCGCCATCCCATCCAGTTGTTTATTTTAATTAACTACCCTTAGTTGACCGAGGCAAGACCAACCAAAAGTTCATCACAACAACATGTTATAAAACCAAATACGACCGCCCAATTGCCACTCTTGGCCCACCAAAAACCAAATGCGACCGCCCAATTGCCACTCTTGGCCCACCAAATGCGACCGCCCAATTGCCACTCTTGGCCCACCATAAACAATCTAGCCACTTGCCCCAATCTAAATCATTTTTTCCTCCCAAGTTGATTACCAAACACCATGTGCTTTTCACAAATCAACATCGTTGCGTGACTCCGCTGTCACAACAACTCAATCTCTTTGTGTGACCACACTTGGCCCACAGGTTATCATCATTGTTCCATATTCCATTAGTCAAGATTAATAAGCAATATTTCATGAGTATGTGATGACGTGGCATGGCTAAGCATCTCTAATTCGGTCTAACCACCCATGTTGATTTTCTTTTTAACCAACTATAATTAACCAACCTAGGGTGACAAGTGGATCATGGCATACAACTAGCAAGGTAGGGTATAATTCAAAGGGTACGATAGCTAGTCCCAAATTTAGGTTGAAATCATTTATACACATAAAATAACATGCGATAAGGTAAATCAAAATAGCATGCAATCTAGTTCATCGGCGCAACATGATCAAAGCACAACTTGCCTTGCTTAAGCTCCTGGTATTGTTCCGAAGATTGCTCTTGTGTGATTAATTCCTCCTTCGAAACCTCGCTCAACTCAACGTCTACGTGAATCGAGAAGAAATAGCAAATAAACACCAAGACCAAGAACAAATAACAAATGAACTAAAAAATCCAGATAAAACCCCCATTAGATAGATCTTAATTTTATAAATTTCTAGGAATTTGAATCACCTTAATCGGAGTTCATATGCAAAAGTTATAACATTCGGAAGTTTAGTTAATTCTGAAATCGAGATTCTTATTTTCCGAATTATTTACGTAAAGGAAAATACGGATTTTCTCGCCACGGCTACACGGACAAAAGCGTGGCGAAATCTAGGCGATGAACTCAATCTAACGATTACGGGTAAATCTACTCGTGACACGATATCACCGTCCGACTTAAATCCAACGGTTGATATTTAATCTAAGACGCTTACCGATTCCGTAGTGACGTGGACGAATTCCGTGCGCTCGATTAAGATCCGACAGCTGGTGAAGTTCCCAATCGGCAATGAAGCGTCGGCGGCTTGAATTCACCGGAGACGAACACGACGACCTCGGCGACAACTCAATCGGCGTGAAGCTTCTAGCGTTGCCGGCTGTGGTTTCAGCGAAATCCCCCGACGACGGCACGACCAACTCGAGCGCTCAGAATTTCACTTCTTGTTGCGTTCTTCTGGCGACGTCCACGCCTGCTTTAATAGTCCCAGCGTCCTCTTCCCGTGCGGTGAAAAACTCCGAATCCATGACGCGTTCGGCAATAGCGCTAGAGTTCAAGCCGGCTACGTTCTGGTGAAAACGGAAAAAAATTTTCCACGCGCCTGGTTTGCGGTTGGAACGCGAGCAGCGGAAATTCATTCGAACTGCACCCAAATTTCTTTCGGACACAGCCTATCTCCAATCCGGTTCAATCCCCATCGCTCCTAGGTGATCCAACGGCTAACGATGATTCATCTAGAACCCTGACCATACGGCTGTTGCAAGTCTGACTTGGGCATGCCTAATACTGTTTCCATAGCTAATTTGAGACTTTCTTTCTTTTATAAATACTTAGCAAAAATAGATTGATTTCCTTAAGGCCATAAAATACCCAGAAGGAAAAAGGAAAATCTCAAAAATACCTTGAGACCTTCTAAAGTTAAATAAAATACTTTTAGGAAAAATTTATTTTTAATTTATCTATTTATAGTTAGTTTTCGACAGAAGGCAATATACTTTTAAAGTAATCCAAATAAATCTCAGAAAATTCCAATAAATCCAGGAAATTCACAAAAGTCATAATTTGCGATAGAATAATATCAAATATTTAGAAAGTCAAAATTGGGATGTTACAAACCTCCCCCCCTTAACGGAATCTCGACCCCGAGATTTAGGGCTAACTAGAGAATAGGTTTGGGAAATCTGCCTTCAGATCTTTCTCACGCTCCCAGGTTGCTTCATTTTCCAAATGATTACTCCATTGGACTCTACAAAAGCGAGTAGACTTATTTCTGGTCCTACGCTCCATTACATTCAAAATCTTAATAGGCTGCTCTTTGTAAGTCAGATCCTCCTGCAACTCAATAGCTTCTAATGGCGTTTGTTATGCTGGCACTCTGAGACATTTCTTAAGCTGAGACACATGAAACACATCATGCACACCTGCCAACGACTCTGGCAACTCCAACTGATAAGCAACCTCTCCTCTTCGGCTTAAGATCTTAAATGGTCCAACGAACCTGGGTGCAAGTTTTCCCTTGACATGGAATCTCTTAACACGTTCCAGACGAATCGAATACTAGATCATGGTTTCCTCAAGTATTATTTGCTTAGGATCTTCCTATCCGGCACACTGATTTGACCTTAAATCCTCAGGGTATCCTAATCACTCAAACTTCTACTTCTTGGCTAAGCCTTCTTCTTTTCTTAACTTGATTTTGTATATATTATATTATATTTTATATTTTTTTTAGTATTATTATTTTTAGACTGATTCTCAAATGTTCTGCATGCCCTTCTTCTGACTTAGAGTACACAAGGATATCGCCTATAAAGACATTCACAATTTATCCGAATACACCACGAATACTTTATTCATTGTGTTCATGTCCCATGCTAAGTTAATAACTGGTACGCACAAGTCATAGCGACTTGGACTATAACTAAGTGGTGATTTTAAAAGCTAAACTTGAAACCTTTGCTCTACTCATCCCTTTATTATAATAACTGGACCCATGGGTCATCTGGCGACGAAACATTAAACTAACAACTACTTTAGATGAAGCAAAACTGGAATGAAAACGCGATTTTTAGGCGTCCGGCTACTCTTCTTCACCACCTTCCCTACAGATATCGAGCGGGGAATCGCAGGCTCTTGGACAGCTATCTTCACCTCCCTTATTTTGATTATCAAAGAGAGAGTCGTCCTCTTGCTGATCAACGACGGTGTGGACATCGGGTATCTCCAGCACAACTTCCACAGTGTACTGGACTTCATCCGTCGTGATGTGGTTGATTCTTCCACGCATTGCTGTTTGTGGTGATGACCCTGATTGTACTGGTACTCGATTACTTCCTGTCACTAGGGCTTTGGCTGGGGTAGTTCCTAAGTTAAAAGGGATGGGAGTAACATTTCCCTTCTTTGGACACTTGTTAGCGAAATGTCCTGGTTCATTGCAAGAGAAACACTTCTTGACAGCGGACTGTTGACTTCCGGTTGATGCGTTACTTACTGGTGCCGGCGTTTGAAAATCCTGATTAGTGGGGCGAGATGACTGAGCTGATGTCTTGTTGGTCCATTGGAGTTGAATTCTGGCAAACTGTTGAGGTGTCATCCTTATCCTAAGTTGATTAGGTCGCCCTGCCTGGCTAGCCATTCTGCGCTTACGATCTTGACCTAATTCTTTACGCTTATCCTCAAGAATCAAGGCCTTATTGACCAACTCTTGAAAATCAGGGAAATTGTGGGTGATTAATCCCACCTGCAATCCAGAGGTTAGACCTTTCAAGAAACGAGATTGTCTAGCCTTATCTGTAGCTACATCTTCAGGTGCATATCGTGCTAACTGAGTAAATTTATTCAAGTATTCGCCATCGGACTGGCCTCCTTGCTTCAGAGCCCTAAACTCTTCCTTCTTAAGTTTCATCATTCCTTCAGGTACATGATACTGACGGAAGGCAATTAAAAACTCTTCCCAAGTAATCTCTTGTGGAGATTCATGTCTTCTTGTAATAGTTCTCCCACCATTCATGGCGGTACCTTCTAGCTGGTGCGAAGCATACAACACCTTCTCGTTGCCCTCACCTTTGCGTGATATGCAATTTCCTCTCAATGGTCCTTAGCCAATCATCGGCCTCTAAAGGATTTGCATTGCCTGAGAATGTTGGAGGACAGGTTCTCATAAAATCTGATAGCTTAGAATGAGAACGCAGCTCATGGTTGCCTTGATGTATATTAGTGTTGCCTATGGTTTGATTTGCCATGTTTTGCATCTGTTGCATCATGGTTTGCATAAGTTGAGTTTGTGCGACTATAAAAGCTCCTAAGTTCTGCACATCTACTGGTGGTGTTGGTTGCAGTGGCGTTCCATCGTTAAACTCGTCATTCCGGCGAAGGCCACTTCCTGAAGCTCCATTGTTACCGCGAGTGTTCACCATCTGTTTTGATTTGTTTTTAGGAAAGATCGAATTAGCATAGGTGAGGTGTAAGAACTCCTAATGCGGGGAAATAGATTAAACCCAAAGCTTTATATCCTTTATTAATTAACTTGGTATGGTTGCTTACAAAAGCCTAAAAGCTCTTAACACATCTTGCACACTCAAACAAACATTAAAATCCAAACTAAACACTCAACCTTAACGTCTATTACATTTGGGTAAGACTATTCTATTTGACGCAACTCAATACTTGAGTTTCGACTTAAACTAGGTCTCTTCACTCTTCGAGCCATCCTCCATAGGAACTTCCTGGCGGATATACTGGCGGACGGGATGGTGCCGGTACAAATCGCTCCCAACGTTCTTCAGCTGGTTGCTCTTCTACTCGGATTTCATCTTCTAATGGCCACCCCGAAAAATTTAAGTAGATTTCAGCTAAGGGCAAAGGTAAGGAGTAGAGAATAAGATGAGTCAAGAGTGTTGTTTTAATCAATTTAAGTTTTTCCTTTTAGAAAAAAAATTTTGGACACTCTACCAACTAGGGCCATGTAATATTGCGAAACCTCGCTCCAACTTTGGGCCTTCCGCCGGGAGTGTTTTGGCCATCTGGCAGGTATTCTCCGAGGTATTTGTTCCATCTGGGAGGTTAAGGGCTAAAAGCTTGGGTTTGGGAGGGGTCTTTTTTGGAATTTCCCCTCCACCTACTCTCTCTCTCTCTTTCTCTTGGATTTGTGTGGCTACCATTGCTTCACCCAACTAGCCCTGCCGATTTTTTTAACCCAGCAACCGATTCCCCATTCCTTTCTTCTTTGTCGGCGCCTAAGGGTGAGTTCTGCTGCTGTCTCGTGCCCGAGCACTTGCCGCTCTGCCGAACCACCTTGGCGCCTGTGCCCTCCCCTGCCGGTGCTTGCCATGACTGCGCCCCTCCCGTGCCGGTGGTTGCCCTGGCTGCACCCCTTGGCTGGTGTCGCCCAGCTCCCTGCAGGCGCCTCCCTGGCCCAGCTCCTCCCAGCCGCCTCCCTCCTCCCTCAGGCCGAGCTCCTCCCGGGTTCCTTCATGGCCGGTGGCGCCCTCCTCTCCCCTGCGCCCTCCCGTGGTCGGCGACAGCAGCAGCAGGAGCAGCACTAGTACTCGGCGCCTCTCCCCTGGTTTTCCCTTCTAGCTGGCGCCCTCTTCCAGCCGAAGTAGCCACGCCCCTGGCTCTCCTTGCCGGCGCCCAGCAGGACAGCATCGGCAGCAGCAGCCACCAGAGCAGCAGCAGCGTCGGAAGAGGTGCCTCCTCCCTCTGGCGGCCGGCGTCGTCCCCCTCCTTCCTCTCCCTTTGTGTGGTAAGTGGAGGTGAAGTGCTAGTTGTGGATGAATGAGTGTAGCCAAGGTGTTTGATGAAATGTATGCTAAGAGTATAGAGGTTTCTTTGTGCCTGCCATGTGTTCGATGTAATGCCTAGAAGGTTTATGATGTGGTATCATAGTGATTTCGGTGTGTCAGGTTGAGCTATGGGATGGGAAGGCAAGAATCGTTGCATTTCTAAATTGTGTGCATACCTATATATCCATGCCTGCTAGTTCTATTCTTCTGATGTGAGCATGAGTAAAGAAAATATGAGGTTTGATTAATTGTAGGGTTATCTGCGATTTGGTCTTCTCATTGGTTGCATAGATGCATACTAGACTTGAGCTATGTACAGAATGTTTCATTTTCATGCTCCCTGAACTGTGATACCATTTAGTTGTTGGCTAATGACTAATTTGCTTCCTACTACTATTTCATGTAAGAAATATGAAATACTAGTAGATATGTTTAGCATTATATTTCATATACTGGCATTTTGGGTTCTTACGTGCTATGATTGCGAATTAACGAGTACTGGACCTTTGTGAGCAAATTGCATGACTTGGAAATTAATCTCCGTGCTCTTGTGCATTAGGGTAAATATGCTTATATAGTTGAGTTGTGGGAATGAGCATCACCGTATTGCAAATTTTGTGTTGAGGCTATCGACTTACTGATGAATATGGATTTTATTTATGTCTGACACGATGATTCTAAGACATGTTCTAGTTTTCAGGTTTCTTTGAGTGCCAAATGAAAACTAATAAGATAATTGTTGGCATGATAGTGTAGAATATATATATTTTCTATCTGAGTCAACCTAAAAGTGGAGCTTTCGTGGTTATAGTTGGGAGCATAGAGTATTATTAAAAAGGTATGGCTTGTAAAGCGTTTTGCGACGATTGTTTCAGGTGGAATAGTTTCGGGAGTGGCATAGCATCTTCTTCGCGCCACTCCGCTTCTTCCGGTAAAAGGCAAGTGCATTCCCTAGATTGTAGCTAGGAGGATTAATCAATTGGTTGCTCTTAGCGTATGTAACCGCCGATGACTACGCAAGAGGTAAGCTTTGCTTGGATATAACAAGAGGGTGCTTCATCTTATGAAAATGTTTATGATGATTAAAAGGTTAAGGGAATGGTTGCAAGTACATCGAGTAGGGTGCCTAATTGAATTGTTTGTTGTTATTTATCTATTCATGGCAAATTTTCTATTGATCATTGTAAGTATGAATTATATTGGTGACCGTCCCTTCGCGGACGTGATTAACTAGTGGATTCGGATGGTCATTAGTAAGCCTTAATCTCGGTGGGTTTACTGTACCTTTGTTAATATTGCACTGAGTAGCGAGAATGGGGTACGGGTATACTTGTGGTTAATATACAAGAGATGTATTTAATTGTGCCTCGTCTAGGGAATTGAGTTGAGTATGTTGATTGAAATATGTTTTAGTTGAGTATGTTGATTGAAATGTGTATTTGTTGAGAATTGTTGATTGAAATATGTTTTAGTTGAGTATGTTGATTGAAATGTGTATTTGTTGAGAATTGTTGATTGAAATGTGTTTTAGTTGAGAATTGATGTTGCATTCTTGTATTCATGATATGCATATTCATAATGGAAGAGGCGACCCATTCTGATGCGGGCCTCTGTGTTCACACGTAGTGAACATGAAAGTCCTACCTCGTAGTCCCATTCATCGAGGTGAATGGGAGCGAGACGATAAAGTAGGCATCTTCCATCTACGGGATGGAAGGGGCGTGAGGTGCACACCGGCGGGTGGGCACTTTCGGCGTCTACGATGCGTGCATGGAAATGAGCATTCATGTGCATTGCATCTTTATTAATGAGTGTTGTGATAAATGGTGTGTCGTATGGATGGTGATTATGGTAGTTGAAGGTTGAGTCGTGGACTCAACCCAAAAGGGGTGATTGAATTGAATTTGATGAATGTGCGCACTTTTTTGCCCTGCGAATTATGTTTGTATGATTGTCTTGGAGGGAAGTCGAGTTGTAAACTCAAATGCAATAGATGAAAAAGATTTGAGTCGTAACAAGGGGTAGTCGAGTCAGGAGACATTGTGACTTAGAGTTAAGTAGTGCTTCTTTGGCATTGAATGGGTTATTATCAAATTGATGATTTGAATGGCGGTAATTTTCTTGTATAATCAAGTTATTGCTTTATTTGTCTTGCTTGCTTTTATGGTTAAGCTCTTGTTTTACTTATGATGAATTGGAACTATTTTTCACGTGTACTTTGCTGAGTCATCGACTCACACTTGTTTGTTGTGTTGTTGCAGGTACATTGAAACCGGCATGCATGGGGGGAGTAGTAGCACAAGCACGTTTGCATCAAACCATTTAATCGTTTTGTAAAGCCTGGTTGTATTGATTATGGTTGTATTATGTCGTTCATCGTGGTGTGGTTATTAAGTTTTGTTGGTTGTGTGAATGATTAACTAAGGACCTGCTAGACTGTTATCATAACTGCAATTGTTTTACACTCTTGAGTGGATGTCCTACTGTCTAGAGGGGTCATGCCAAAATTTTCTAAATTTCGGTGACTTAGTTTTAAGCTGGTTTGGAGAATATCAAGGTTGGTTTCAGCTTTTTATTAGAGGTAAGAAGTTTCGTGTCTCTTTCGTTGAATTCGTAGGTCAATTGAACTTCGTGTCGAGTTTTTATTTCTTAGCTCTTGTTGGGGACACTCTGGTTAAGAGTGGTTCCGGAGTGTTGTAAGCGTCATCTAGAGTCTTTTAGTAGCATTCGCGGTGTGTTGGGCGCTGGGGTGTTACAGTTGGTATCAGAGCCAGGTTTTAGGTCCGTGGCATGTGAATTTAGGAAACTACTCTAGAGTAAACTAAAATTTTGCTGTATGAAGTTAGAAACATGGCATAGGTTTCTACTCCTTTAAAATTTGGCCTTCGGGCAATAACCTTAAAATCTGGAATAGCGTGGTTCATTAATTTAAAACTTGACACACTCAGGTGCACAGTAGGAAGGGATGGGTATCATTGCATTATGCTTAAATGTTGCATTTAAGCTTTGATGATTGAATGTTAAATTATTGTGCATGTTGCTTTGATTATACAAAGGATTGTTTGAATCATTATGCTTTCGCCTTCGTGCTTTTGACCTTGTTAAGGGCCTTGGTGGTTGGTGTGGCCGTGGATGTGGCTGTGTTGGTGGTTGTGGCTGGGTAGGGCCACCACCGGAAGCATGGGAACCTCTCGAGGTGAGGGTCGTCGTTTGTTGTGGCATAGTTTAGGGAGTGAGTGGAGAAGGTTGGTTTCTATTGGCTTCATTTCTTTGGTGACAAAGCGAAGAATTGGGTGATGAATTCTTTCAGATTGCTTTTACCGTTCTGGAGTTCGGTTTTTGCTGGATTCTTGTTGGTTATCGTGGGTTGCCTTGCGGAGAAAACTATTGTATTTGTTGTTCTCTCCATTTAAGGAACTTATTGAAGTTTTCTTGGTGCAAAACTTAAATCGCGTGGATCTTCGGTGTTAAGGTTTTAGCGAGAAGGATTTGGTTGATCATTTGTTTTTTCCCATGCATCTCTTTCCTTCCTGGAAATGGTAAATTTTGAGATTTGTTTAAGGAGTTGTTTCCCGTCGGAATTTGGGGATTCGAGGGTTGAATTCTCTTATGATTTATGGTTAAGTTTTCCGGAAACGGAGATGGTTTTTGCTGTTACTCGCGCTTATTGATCGTGGATTTCCTTAAAGGTTGAGATTTTAGATGAAATGGGTTACCGATTCTGTTAATGTGAATTGTTGGTTATATAAAGGCACCCAAATTTATTGTGGGATATAGAATGACTAATTGGAATGGTAGGTGATTTTAAAATGAAAAGTTGATTAGAGTTATTACAATGGTGGTGAATCATGAAAATTGATGGGAAGTGCGAGATTTGTGTTCCGGTAAGATTAGTATTGATCATGTTTGAGAGGGTCTAGAATCTTCTATGGATAAATTTATGACAGTAAGATGTTGATATGAAGTACCGGAGTATATTAGCGCCAAGGCATGAGAGTTGTTGATTTATGTTGTCTATGAGTCAATTAAATGGTGGATCAACAAAATGATTTAGTCGATGTGAAATTAAAGAATGAGTATATGGAATGGTTGTAGGAATGATGGGGTTTTGTCTTAGGAAAATGTCTATCTAGGAGTTTATCTATGGAATACGACTAGTGGTGGGTATATGAATAGGAGAAGGAAAGTAAAGGAAGATTGGGTTTTGTAACTTCCGTTCAAACATGTGTACCTTTTAGGATTTGGTGAAAATGAAACAATCAATGGCTAAAGCATTGGAGTACTAGAAACGGTGGGATTTGAAATGAACCTTCCTTTAGCTCTGAGGATTGCAAATGAGGATGTAAGAGTTGTCCTGGAATTTTGTATTCTCTTCCAAAATGTTGATTTTGGGTTAGCGCAAGAAGCTTTGCCTTGATTAAAGTAAGCTGAGTTATCTTTTGGTTTTATGAAAGCTTTTGTTAGCGATTTGTGTGGGGTTTCTCTTTTAAATTGGAGTTCTCCCCGAGGTGAATTTTATTGCATTGATTTGAGAATGTTAAAGGCGAATTATATGATGATAGAGAATCGGGTTTTCCTTTGCGATTCAGTTGGAAAAGAAAATGAGCGATGAATGGATTCTACCAGGTTTTTCTCAAAGGTAAATTTTAGCGTTTTTGGTTCAAGATGAGGTGGATGGTTTATTTGGTTTAAAAGGGAATTGTATTTCTTTTGCATTTTAGCCGGAGTTAAAGAATGTGAATGCTTATGGTATAGCGTCGAGTATAATAATGAGAATTGAGTTTTCTTTGATCATCGGGATTGCAGCTGTAAAAGTTCAATGTAATGTTTCTCTTGAAAGTTGAGTTGTCCTTGGTGTGCATTTTATCACATTATTTGAAAAGGATGAAATTGGTTAGTTTTGTTAAAGAGAATCGATGGACTTTGGGTGGATATTAATTGAGGATTATACTTTTGATGTGGTTCCTTGTTAGTGCTTGTTTAACCCTTATTAGTGGACTACTTGGAAATTTATGGTGTTTATGTCACAATTCCTATCGTGTGACTGAACTTTTGGGTTCCGATGGTTGTAGTGAAGGATTTCATAATTTGTTGTATAGTGTTCTGTAGTGAGTATTTACCTGGGGCAATGGTCCTTTGGCGTGAGGTAAGCTTGGTAGAAGGAATTTTCAAAAAAAAAAATATTGTTTCAATGGTATTTGTCGGTAATGGACCTTTTGATAAAGAGGTCAGTCAATTGAAAGAGGGGATAAGAGTATAGCAATCGAAATCGAGTATGGGTTTGGAGTAGAGCATAGAGGTTGGTATCCTACTCATCCGAGGAGGATCATTGGTTGTTCGGATGTTGTACGCTATAGTGTCAGCAAAAAAAAAGTTGTCTAAGTTTGTCAGATAGGTTGGAGAGTGGTCCTTTGGAATTTTGACCTATTGGTTAATTTTGACTGAGTTCTTGCGTGAGAAGTTGCACTTAATTGACCTAAGTCAAATCATTTTGTAAATCGTTGGATTTGCGGTTTTGGTTTATAGTTTTTAGCCGTTGGAGTTTTTGCGAGTATGTTTTGAGGTGGTAAAGAAGGTTAAGACCTTTATGCCTTTGTTTTGCATAGTTGGCATTCTTCGAATTCGGGGCCGAATTCCTTTAAGGGGGGGAGAGTGTAATATTGCGAAACCTCGCTCCAACTTTGGGCCTTCCGCCGGGAGTGTTTTGGCCATCTGGCAGGTATTCTCCGAGATATTTGTTCCATCTGGGAGGTTAAGGGCTAAAAGCTTGGGTTTGGGAGGGGTCTTTTTTGGAATTTCCCCTCCACCTACTCTCTCTCTCTCTCTCTTTCTCTTGGATTTGTGTGGCTACCATTGCTTCACCCAACTGGCCCTGCCGATTTTTTTAACCTAGCAACCGATTCCCCATTCCTTTCTTGCTGTCGGCGCCTAAGGGGTGAGTTCCTGCCTGCCTGTCTCGTGCCCAGGCACTTGCCGCTCCTGCCGAACCCTGCCCAAGCGCCTGTGCCCTCCCCTGTCGGTGCTTGCCATGACTGCGCCCCTCCCGTGCCGGTGGTTGCCCTGGCTGCACCCCTTGGCTGGTGTCGCCCAGCTCCCTGCAGGCGCCTCCCTGGCCCAGCTCCTCCCAGCCGCCTCCCTCCTCCCTCAGGCCGAGCTCCTCCCGGGCACCTTCATGGCGGTGGCGCCCTCCTCTCCCTGCGCCCTCCCACAGTGGCGGCAGCAGCAAGAGAGCAGCACTAGTACTCGGCGCCTCTCCCCTGGTTTTCCCTTCTAGCTGGCGCCCTCTTCCAGCCGAAGTAGCCACGCCCCTTGCTCTCCTTGCCGGCGCCAGCCAGGGAGATAAAGATCGGCAGCAGCAACCACAGGAGCAAAGCGGCGTCGGAAGAGGTGCCTCCTCCCTCTGGCGTGGCGTCGTCCCCTCCTTCCTCTCCCTTTGTGTGGTAAGTGGAGGTGAAGTGCTAGTTGTGGATGAATGAGTGTAGCCAAGGTGTTTGATGAAATGTATGCTAAGAGTATAGAGGTTTCTTTGTGCACGCTATGTGTTCGATGTAATGCCTAGAAGGTTTATGATGTGGTATCATAGTGATTTCGGTGTGTCAGGTTGAGCTATGGGATGGGAAGGCAAGAATCGAGCCTGAGCCCCCGAGTGGGTCGAGCTGATGCCTCAGGAGGCGGAGTCCGTCCGGTTTGGTCGGCGGTTCGGCCAAGGTCTTGTATGGCCTTACCGGTGGAGTGTAGCCCCGAGCCCCGGGCAGGTCGGAGAGCTGGTCGGGGGGTTACCCGGGCCAGACGAGTCCGTCCGACTCAGTCGGAGGGCTCTGGCTTGACACTGAGCCGGTCGGCATAGACGCCTAGCCGCCTTGCACTGGGTTCCAGTTTTTAAACGCTGGTTTTACATCGTAGCTGGACGCGGCCGTGGTCGGCAGGGAGGTCCAGATGCCTTCGCGAGAGGTTCTGGTTCCTGGGTGCTAGTTTTACGTCGTAGCTAGACGCGGCCGTGGTCGGCAAGGAGGTCCAGATGCCTTCGCGAGAGGTTCTGGTTCCCGGGTGCTAGTTTTACGTCGTAGCTAGACCCGTTAGTGCTATTTTTACGCCGTAGCTGGGCGAGTTAGTGCTATTTTTACGCCGTAGCTGGGCGAGTTAGTGCTATTTTTACGCCGTAGCTGGGCGAGGGGCATCCATCTCGAGTCCTCGTTGGGCGAAGCAATCTGCGAGAGGAGAGGCCGCTGTCGGTCCCACGTGTACGCCCCGTTCGCAGGTGTGGGACCTGGAGGAGGTGAGCAGACGCGTGTTTGCCTACGTCGGTCGAACACCGTGCTCGTCGAGCTGCTAACGGGTTATCCGAGTGGGCCCTGGAGATCCCCCCGGTAAGGGATCTCTGAGCGGACTTTCCCTGCGTCGGGCGTCCGACCCGCTGGGGGCGACCCATAAAAAACCTTTCTTTACTCGATCCGTTTGGACCCGAGCCGTTCAGTAACTTCGGGGCACTGGTGGTGCTGCCCTTCGAGGCTCCATGAGGAGAGTTTGAAGTATGGTCTCGGACACGAGCTAAGGCGATTGGGTCGTCCGCCGACCCAACTAGAGACCCACCGAGGGTTCGCCTTGAACTCGCCCCTCACTCGCTGGGGTGGCTAGGGTTCCTCTTGGTGGAATTTAGACCCTCGGTGCCCATACCGTTCTCGCCATCTGGGAGCGCGGTGGCCAGATGGACTTTCATACTGCCTCGGGCGATCGAGCCGGCCGGGCGAGACCAAGAGGTCGCGGGGCGTTTCGCCCGGAGCGATATCCCGACGTCCCTGCAGGTATTTAATGCGCGTGCGGGAATTAAATGCGAAACGAGATGCTTGGGGGCGACACGTCTTACCAACGGCGCGGCGTGGTGCCCTGATGCGATGTGCGACGCTTCATACGAGGTCCCCTTGACTGGCGCTCACCCGGTCGGCACGCGTTCGGCTGGTGCCTGTTTTGGCTGGTGCCTGTTCGACGCCCATAAGACTGGCGCGGGAGAGGCGTTAGGGCACACTCCTGCTTTCGCTTTCGCCGCCCCCTTGGCTTTGCCTTCCTCGTTCCTCGGTTTCTCTTGAGACGAGAAAAAGGAACAAAGGAGTGGGGAGAGAGTTGCTCACATTCTTTTCCTCTGACCCCCGATTGCTCGTGGATTGGAGATGTCGTGGTCGGAGTGCATCGCTAGCCCACCAAGACTTCATTTGGAGAAAAAGGTTCCTTCTCTGCATGGCGTCTCGCAATGGCGGGTCCGTCGAGGGCCACGGAACTGCTTGGAGGAGGGGGAGATCGTGGTCCCCACTGGTTCTCTGGCGGGTTCGGGCTCTGCTTCATCCTTCGTCAGTGGGATGTTTGCACTTTCTGGGGTTGAGATGCATCATCTCAACCCTAACGGCGTGCTTCACATAGCGATCTTCATAACGCTGTGTGAGGCGTTCCTGGGGATCGAGCCCCACTGGCTGCTGTGGAAGTACCTCTTCTACACCCGATCGTGGAGGGATAAGTCGGTGGCTGCCACGGCGTCCACGGGGGGCGCGGCCATCCAGCTACGCTCTGGTCGCGGGACGGAGTACATCCCCTTGAAGCTGCCGACGTCGAACCGGGGGTGGCACTCTGAGTGGTTCTATGCTCGGAACCTGGGAGTTGACCTGCTTGAAATCGACCACCGATGTGGCGGAAATTGTCGAGGTGAAGTTTGTCGGGGCCCGGACCGGGGGCCCTGGTCGGAGCCTTCTGGAGCGCCCGATCGAGGAGTTGATCGGGGCCCTCCTGGCAGACTTGACCTAGGCTGAGCGATCCTTTGGATCCTCTTGGGCCTGGAGCTGAGACCGGGATAGCTCAGCTGCCGATCCAGCCGATATTTAGGGATAATCCCATTTTTGAGGGACGGGGGCTTTTTGGCGGTATTCCGTCCAGCACTCTGCATCATCGTCAACCGGGCTCTGAGCCCAGTTGTCTGCGAGGAATACAATCTTGAAATAGACGTATACTTTGTTGTGGGGTATCCCTGATATGAGTATTCGTCAATTGCTTACTACTATGAGAGGTGAATGTGAATAATAAAGTTGTGAGGTTGGATTAATAGGAAAAGTTGATTTGCTATCTTGAAAATTGATTATGTCTTTGGTGCGAGTGTTAATGACAGATTGACCATGTTGATAAGATTTGTTGAGAATATGGATACGAATGTTGAGAAGGTGATTTGAATGTTGAGAATGGTAATTTATGGATGTGAGAAGTGGCTGATGTTTATGTATTTGGCTATGGCTATGCAAATGTGAGAACTGAATGTAGATTGCAAATTTGTTTATGTTAATTGCATTTGTGTATTCATGATGGAAGAGCGATCCATTACGATCACGGGCCTCTGTGCTCACATGTAGTGAGCATGAAAGTCCTACCTCGTAGTCTCATATACGTGGTTGTATGGGAGCGAGTCGAGAAGAGTAGGCACCCTCCACCACGGGGTGGAAGGGAATGAGAGGGTGCACACCGGGTGTGCACTCGGCCATACCCCAGGTATGTGCTAAAGAGGAGATGAGCATGCATGATGCATCATATGCATGGAAATATGTGCAATCTGCATTGCATTGTCAATGATGGATCATGTTTTATGCATTGATTGTGATGTATAGATATGAGATTCTTCTTTTTGTGGTGTATGGATATGAATTCTTCTTTTGGTATGGCATATGTGCAATCTGCATTGCATTGTCAATGATGGATCGTGTTTTATGCATTGATTGTGATGTATAGATATGAGATTCTTCTCTTTGTGGTGTATGGATATGAATTCTTCTTTTGGTATGGCATATTTGCATCTGCATTGCGCTAATAATAATGAATCATGTTTAGTGAGTTGATTGTGAGGTATGGATATGAGATTCTTCTTTTGTATGTTTTGTGTACTTGAGCATGAAGGCAGCGAATAGAAACTGTAAATGGTAAATCGTGGAGCTAATGGCATTTATAGATTGAGGATTGAGTCGTGGACTCATCCAAGGGTGGCTATCAAGGTATGAGTAAAGTTTAAATAATTCCTAAATTGGTTGTGGTATTTGGAATCAGTTTTTGGTTCATTTATCTACCAAGTTCAGTCAAGTATTTGAATATGTTACTTTTCAAAATTTTGGTATTTCGTTGGATTCGATTGCATTTCTTATTTGATGCACTTTGCTGAGTCTTGGACTCACGCTTGTTTGCTTCCTGTTTTAGGTACCTTGAAACTGATTCATCGGGATGGGAGTAGTAACACGTGCCCATTGCGGTCTCCGACAATTTATTTAATCAATTAAATCAAACTGAATGTAATTAATGTGATTGTAATTTATTGTTCATCGTAGTGAGATTTCTTAAATTACATTGGGTGTGAGATTGCTTAACTAAGGACTGCTAGAATGATATCATCTCTTTGCTATTATTTTGTCTGCCGAGTGGATGTCCTCTGTTCTAGAAAGTCATGCGAAATTTTGTAAATTTGGTGACTTAGTTTTTTTAGGCCGTTAAGAGTTTAGTGATTAAATTCAGTTTCAGTCTTTTCGTAGATGTGTCGTTCGTATTTGGGGTTTTTGGTAGCATTCGCGGTGCGCTTGGCGCTGGGGTGTTACAGTTGCCTCTAGATCCCAAACTAAGGAGTGCACACAGACCCTGTCTACCCAAGGGGCCCAACACCTGCTAGACTTATGAGACTGTAAGGGAATTCAACCGAGAGAGACGATAGCACATTTGCATTGCACTTCTTACGAGTTGAGGTATGGGCGAAAGCCTAGTGTTTTTCACTTTCGAATATTTGGTTGCAAGTGTTTTATCTTGAAGTCTAATAACCTAGATAAGATTGAGTCTTATTTTTCTGATGGTATTTTTCTAGGTTGCTCTATTTCTTCTCGTAGCTATAGGATCTGGAGTTGTGATGCGAACAGAATCATAAAGATCTATGATGTGACCTTTGATGAGGCTAGCCCAGGAGCTATACCTGATATTTCAGGCTCCTCTTATCCCTCTAGGACCATCTTCATAGAGGATGAGGATGATAGAGATGATGGTATTCCACCTGATATAGTCCCCTCTACACCTAAGGTGCCTCCTATCTCCATTTCTACACCTCAGGGAGACCAGGCCTTGCCTTCTAAGTCTCTTTCAGTGAGTGGCTATGTTCCTGCCTCCTCTACTCAAGAGGTAGAGGCCACTTCTATTTCTAGACCTCCCCATCATATTCAGAAAATTCATCCACCTAATCAGATCATTGGTGATCTATTTGAGTGAGTCACTCACTTGAAATCAGGTTTGCTCAGTTTCTGCCTTCACTCAGCCTTTGTTGCCTCATTTGAGACAAAGGATATCTCTCATGCATTATCCGATGAGTCTTGGATTAATGCTATGTATGAGGAAGTGGAAAACTTAGAGAGGAACAAGGTTTGGCAGCTTGTTGAACCTCCATCTGGTTATAATGTCATTGGGACCAAGTGAGTGTTCAAAAACAAGCAGAGTGAGGATGAGGTTATCATTAGGAATAAGGCTAGGCTAGTTGCACAGGGCTTCACTCAGATTGAGGGTCTTGACTTTGAGGAGACTTTTGCCCTTATAGTTACCACTAATTATGGCATTTGGTACTCTTCCGCTTCTTGTCTATCCCTTAGATCCTTTTTCGATGCTGACTTTGCTGGCTATAGAATAGATAGGAAGAGTACTTCTACCACATGTCAATTCATTGGCAATTCTCTTATTTCTTGGTCATCTAGGAAGCAGTCCGGAGTTGCATAGTTCCTTCTTTGAGGCGAGTATGTTGCTACTGACCGATTCTTTGTCAGAGCAGTGCTTGGATGAGATCGACCTTACGGAACTTTGGGTTAGAGATAGAGTGTTCCACTTTTTTGTGATAACACTTCTACTATTTGCATTGCAAAAAACCCAATGTAGCACTCCAAGAGAAGGGACATATTGATGTTAGATATCACTTCCTTAGATACCATATGGAGAAGGGAGACATAGTGCTTCAGTTTATGGAGAGTGACCACCAGTTGGCCAATATCTTTACCAAGCCTTTGGATAGCTCTAGGTTTGTTGCCTTGAGGAGTGAGCTTGGAGCCGTGTGCCCCTATGGCATACTGTGAGGGGGAGCTAGTCTGTTTATTATGTATTATATATTTTCTTCTAGTTTTTTCTTTCTTTTGTTTTGCTCTGGGTGTTTGTTTGGTTTATTTTCTAGAGTTATGAGCTCACTTTACTTAAACTTTTGGCATGCTTTGCATGAACCTCCCATCTTGTACTTTAGGTTACTATCATGTTTAATTAGCTGTTTGCTCTTCTCTCTAGGTTGAGTTCCCTCACAGTCTTATAAGTCTAGTAGGTGTTGGACCCCTTGGGTATACAGGGTCTGTGTACACTCAGTTTGGGATCTAGAGGCAGTTTCCCTATATCGGTCATTGGGGAAGATGAAAGCGAGTCTGAGCCGTAGTGTTCTCTACTATCTTTTCTATGCTCTATAACCACCCAGTTTGCAGTTTCTTGACTTCTTCTCTCCATTTTGTCATTTCTGGTTTTATTTGAGTTCTTTTGGGTCTTCTTTGTGTTTATTTGTTCTAATAACTCAACTTGAACCAGATTTGCGTTTAAAATTGAATCACATGTTGAGGGGGAGTTTAAGAATCTGCTACATGCATTGCATATAGAATTTATTTTCTATTTTGTGAGCTTTGTCTAATGCTATACACCATGCTACAACATTTTAAGGAATGCTCTAGCTTAGGTATATTCAAGTTCATTTATCTTACTAAGCTTACTAAAACTTGAAAATGAGATTTTAACAAACTAAATGAAACATGTTGCTTTTACTTACTGAGTTTCTTCTCTAGGGATATTTGCTATGATTAGTGAACTTGTAGAGTTCTCTAGAGTCTCTATAGCAACTTGGGTGAAACTTGTTTGATCCATACTTGAGTCCTTAACTTGCTTATCAATCAAAGTGCTAAAATAAAAATTAAGCAAAGTTAACTCTTTTCGTGTGCATTAAACTCAACACCTCACATTCACAAGACAACTTCCCATTGCACTTGGGATGTACTTGGAATGTGTTGTGTATGACCAAGATTATTCTCTTAAGAGTCTTTCTTGAGATGATCGAATATGGCATGAGTCAATTGTTTTAAAAACAAATACAAATAAAAAACATATGTGGGTAAAGAATACAAATAATGTCAACCATTTGCACCCCGCTATGTCTTTCAAAAACTATAAAGAAAAATTTGCATCAAATCAAAGATAAGCTTGAAGGACCTTGTATGCACTTCTAGATTCCTCAAAGTGTTAAGTAGGTTGAACTCTAGGTTCTCTATTTGATTCTTTGAGTATCTTTGCTTCTAGATTTGAAACTAATGCTAAGTGTTGCTTATGTCAAAATTTGCTAAATAGTTTTTTTAAAAAATAACTAAGCTTGCAAGCAAAACTTCTTATTTGCACTTGGACATGTCTTAGTTCAGTCTAATTTGAAATTGACTAGTTTGGTGTCATATCTTGTATTCATAGTCATTTGGATAATTTTTAAAACTCTTCTAGACTGCATGCATACATTAAGAGGGAGAAAATGTTATCTTGATGCCTATATTGTCAAAAGGGGGAGAAATTATAGAAAAGACATCATTCAAATGAAAAATTAATGCATCTTGGATTGAAAAATTAATGCATCTTAGATCTTATAATCTTGGTAGAGTTTTGCTATCTACGCATGTTCTTGTTAGTTTTAGAGCTTTTGTGCTTTTTTGAGATTATCTCTAGAACTCTTTTTGCCAACTTGGTCATAATCTCACTTTCTTCCTTCTTGAACCAAGTTTGGCTTTGCGTTCAAATTGATTTCTTTTATCTTTCTTCAAACTCAAAACTTATACCTTTTCCTATGTTTGTCAATATACTTATCAAGGGGGAGATTGAAAGACCATGTGGAGGTCTATACCTGTGTGTGATGAGTATTTGACTAATTTTGAGCTTGGTTTTCTTTGATTTGAGTTTGATTTGAATCGGATTTTCAATTTGAAGCAATTTGAGATTTGATTGCCTTTTCCGATGCTACCGGCCATGGTAGAGTGGTGCTACCAGCCAGGCAGTAGCACTAGACCCTAGTGCGGTGTGAAAATTTCAGAGAGGGTGTTCTTCTGGTGTTGCAGTTGAGCGGTGCTACCGGCCCGGGAGTGGTAGCACTAGTCTACTATGGGCGGTGCTACCGGCCTGCGGGTGGTAGCACCGGGTCTTCTGAGTGTTAATGATCTAATTAAGGATTTTGCGGTGAATATTACATATCTTTTTTGGACATTGTTATGTGATAGGTTTTTCTTGTCTTTGATGGTTACAAGACGACTGTGCTAGGTCATGGTGAGGCGGAGGTTCACCAGGACTAAGCGAGGAGCATCGGAGGTCTAGACGATCAGGGATCGCTGAAAGAAGACCATAGTCGAAGTCCAGGCAAGCCAAGAAGACAAGGAAACAATATAATGCTAGCTAGATGCCGCGTGGATCATTGAGAACCATCGGATCGCAGTCTAGTTGAAAGGTAGCGGGTCTAGGTAGTTGCTTTGAAAACCGTGCAAGAAAACCCTTTGTGTGAGTGGGTTTTGGGTTAGCCCTTGCATGGTTGGTTGAGTAGGTTAATCCTAGCCCTTGATGAGTGCTCTAGGGTTGAGGGACTCATCCAAGGGTGGTAGGTGGCCCAAGAGTTACACAAATAGGGGTGAAGGGGTAGCCTTCTTTCCTTGAAGGTTTTAGAGGTTTTTATCCTCCTTTGGGTTTTGTCCACTTTGTTGTGAGCTTTTATAAACCTCCCCTTCCAAAAATTCAAATCATTTTCATTCATGTTTGAATTTACATTACGCATTTACTTTATGTCTTAAATTCAGCATTTAAATTCCACATTTAAATTCTCGCAATGTACTTTGTCGCAATTTGGATTTCCATACACTCCTAAATGCTGCTGATCTAGGATGTCTTGAAGGTGCTCATATGGTTTTACATCTCTCTTAAACCCTAGGATAGACTAGAGATCATGTTTTCCATCAAGTTGCAAATCTGTCCAGAACTTATTCTTCACACAGAAGTCAGTGTTTAATTGTTAGAAAAATCTAGAAAAATGATTTTTGAGTGATTCTTATTGGATAAGGTGCGTGAGTCATATATCCTTCTATGCAAAAATTGGGGAGTCCACTAGTTGCACCGTTTGGGCGCCATGATTTGAATACCAAACCCCAAACTTTCTACTCAAAGTTCCTAACAGTATGTGGTTTTTATTTTTCTTGATTTTTCTACAAGGCGTTTTGAGGTGGTGTTTGGTAGAGTGCTTCATGACTCATTATTTCATAGTGAGAAAAATTCCCAAAAATCTTAGAATACCAAAATTCAACAACTATCTGCTCCAATTGAGGATAATTTCTTAAAAATCTGCTTGTGCTTTTCTGAAAGTGACTATGGTGATTTGGCTTGATCTCCCTTTTAGAAGTAAGGTTTGAGTTGATTCTTTTTTATTTGGACACTTGATAACTAGGATTGTGATTCAAAAAATTGTCCACATATTCCATGTTTCTCATCTATGCAAGCTAGGGGTACACATAGTTATCTAGTTGTTCGAGTTTTAGAGGGTTAGTGAATTTGAGGAGCACCGGTCTGAAGAAAAATCTTCAAAGCAGTTTTATATTACGATCATTCACCCCCTTTGATCGCCATCTCGATCCTTCACACCCAATGTAGGAAATCATAGGCGTGGTCCAAGAGGGCGTAGTAAGTGGCCTTAGAGCCGATACACCATCACGGCAGTCAAACCGCGCGATAGGGCCCTACCGCGCCTCCAAAGGTTGTGGCAGCTTTCCGGACCATGTGCGGGATCGTTGGGCATCAAAGATACCCATCACCTATCCATCATGGAAGATGCTAACAGATGGGGAGTGTGACAACCTAGTGATAGAAATATTCATGTCATTCGAGCTCCCATAAGATGCCATGTCTGCAGTCCGACAGTACGTGTTGCTAGTGGGAGGAAAGACGTGGAAGAACTTCAAGAGTGCCCTCATCACTAATTACATGAATAAGGAAATGACTCCATTCTAGAAGTACAGGTTCATCACTGAAGATGAGTGGGGATGATTTGTTGAGTTAAAGACAACAGAAGAGTTTGTGCATCAAAGTGCGGCGCATAAGACCGTCCAGTCAAAAAACACCCATCCACACATACTCGATTCAACTGGGTATATAGGCAAGATTGTGCAATAGACGAGGGAGGATGACGAGGTAGTCAAGATATAGGTTGCACCACTGTTTGCCTCGATCATGGACCCGCGCACTCAAAACTGGGTAAGAGCGAGATCACGTCCCACAGTTTTGGGCAGCATGTCCATTGCCAACCTCGCCGATGAGGAAGTGTCCCGACAACTAATATCGTTGAGCACAAAATTTTCCCAGGGATCTTTCACTTTAGACAGAGAGAAAGATATGCTCTCCACAGCCTTGGAAAACAAGGAGCATCTAGGTCGCACCTGAGGCCTAGATGTTTTCGTTACCTAGAAAATGGGATTCCCACATGACTCCGACATGTACCGGAGTAGGAAGAGAAGCAAATCCGAGCGCGAAGAATGGCTAGTATCCCTAATTGATGAAAGGGTCATGGAACGGCTCAGAGCGCAGTTCGATAGTCAACTACGAAGCTTTGAGGAAAGCAAAGGGTGGCTACAGAGAGGCAGGCACGGAGCATGGAAGCTCAAGAACCATAGTGTGGAATATGCACACCACGGGTATCTGCAGATAAGCCTGCGAGGCAAAACTAAACAAGACTGGGCCGGGCCGGCTACAAAGAAACAGAAGCTACCAGGGGTACGCCAAAATGTGCGAGATAAGGGAGCCTTGAAGATAGTAACCGATACGGATTAGGTAGGATACAATCGTAATCTAAACCGTTGCCAAACGGATAGGTGTAAGAGATATAATCCCTACTTTGTATCCAACCAGGACTCTCTTTTGTAACCGCCCTCCTTTGCTATATAAAGGGAGGGACGGGGGAACATCATCATACAATCTCATCAGCAAATTAGCTAGCCACATATAATTTCAGAGCACAGGACTAGGGTATTATCTCCTTCGCGAGAGCCCAAACCTGTATAATTCTAGTGTCTTGTGCTACCATAGAGTTTGGATCTGACGCTTAGCCCCGTTTTCATTATTGCCGACAACAAACGTCGACAGTTGACGCGCCAGGTAGGGGCTGCGTTAAGATCAATCCCATCAAGCTCGATGGTAATCCTTAGCGAAGTCATGACCACCTTCGCTCTCACCTAGGCGTTCCGTTTCAGAAGCCTGGACTTCATCGCCGACGATCTTTGCAAGCTCATCCTTACGGATTTGGATCAGATCCAATCTGGAGGTAATTCCGTCGCTCTCCTAGCCGGATAGCCACTCGGATCAGGGACAGGCGTGGCCATCTGTCCCTGGACAGTAAGCCAGGAGTCTGTTTCTCGGTCTGGGCGAGGACCGGTTAAGGATGAGCCCCGAGTGGTGAGGAGCGCCAGAAAACCACTCGGATCTAATGGTCAGCCCAATCTGTCTTATTGTTCTTTTGATTCAGAGAGCAGGGTAGGAGGTTCTCATGGCTTTTGCAGCATCTACATGATCGAAGACCCATGGATTGAGTCCCAGCAACAGAAAGATGCCGCGGACACCGCAGAAGTAGAGCACTTTCGTCGTGAGGCACAAGAAACCCACGCGAAGTCTCTACAGGCCAGGGGCTACAACGTTAACGAAGACATCTTGCAGATGAAGATGGAGAACCAATCGGTTTTTCATACCCCTCAGTAGAATATCGTCGCATCGAAGATGCTTCTTGACATGTTGGGACCAATGCTTGGTTTCGACAGCCCAGTCGCTCCGATCGTGGCCCAAATCAAAGCCATGGTGACGGCAGCGGCGATCCAGCATCATCAGGAAGAACTGGGGGAGAAAGAGCACTCTCATACCCGCGTAGTCATTCAGGCTGTCAGCAGCAATACGGCTCGCAGTCGGGCCATGCATAGCCGACTTGAACTTCGACGAGGTGAGGACGCCCAGCAAAGCATTAGTCGTGATCTTCGCGTAGACCTGAATGCCAGGTGGCGGGATCGAGAAGATGAAGAGCGCCGCCGGCGCAAAGACGACTACGAACGTTTCGGCATCCACCATGACGACCGGGACGACCGCAGAAGCCGACACCGCCGCGACAAGGGCGATAGCGGGGACCACCGAGTCAGATCACCTTCTCGACGCTCCCCACGACGGCGCAACAATGGGCCTATTTAGGGGATCTGAGCCTTCACTCCCCGGCTTCGCCGAGTGGTTTGGCCTGAAGGTTTCAACCCCAAAGGCATCACCAAATTCGATGGAGAAAGAGATCCAGAAGCTTGGTTGTAAGTCTATTCCCTTGCAATCATGGCAGCCAGGGGCGATCATAATGTAATGGCCAATTATCTACCGGTCACGCTTACCCCTTCGGCTCAAGCCTGGCTCACAGGACTTCCAGCGAATTCTATAGATTCCTGGGTAGATCTTTGCGAGCAGTTCATCACCAACTTCCAGGGCACTTATGAAAGACCTGAAACTCAACGGGACCTGTACCAGCTTCATCAGAGAAGGAGCGAAACTCTCCAGGAATTTATCCGGCGCTTCATGCAAAAGAAGAATACGATCCGGGACATCTAAGAGGCCGCGGTCATCGCAGCGTTCCAGAAAGGCGTCAACGACCCCGACTTGATTAAGAAGATGTCCCGGAAGCCACCGACTACGGTAAGAGAAATGTTTGAATTGGCAGACCGCTACGCAACAGCCTCGGATGCCTTGGCCGATCATCAAGATGATCGCTCACGGCATAAGGACAAGAAGGATCATGCCGAGTCCTCTTGGCAGCGGGATAAGAAGCGGAAGCCCAAAGAACTGGTGGCGGTGGCCGAGCGAGGCTGACATCGCGCGCCACGGATAGACGATTACGACGTAGTAATGGATGCAACTTGCCCTTTCCATCACAAGGGGAAATATGTTGCGAAGGATTGCTTCACTCTGAGAAGGTTTGCCAAGGAGTCTAACAAGGGGCGGCCAGGAGTGAAGCAAAGGACGAAGCAAAGAAAAAGCAAGATCCCCCTGAAGATGACGAGGGCGACTACTAGAAGATAGAGCATGAGCTAAACTACATATTCGGGGGCTCGGCTGCTTATGAGTCCAAGTGAAAGCAAAAGCTTACCGCTCGGGACATCAATGCGGTTATGCTGGCAACTCCCCAATACCTCAGATGGTCCAAGGTCCCGATCGCCTTTGACCGCTCGGATCATCCAGATCACATCCCATATCCAGGTAGATACCCTCTTGTTTTGGACCCTGTGATTCGCAGTGTTAAACTCAAGAGGGTACTGGTTGACGGAGGGAGCGGACTCAATGTCCTCTTTTCCAAAACCTTCGATGACATGAAGATTTCCTGCTCAGAGCCAAAGCGGGTCTCATCGCGTTTCATGGGGTAATCCCCGGGACCTCTTCGGTTCCACTCGGGCAGATCACTTTGCCGGTCATATTGGGGACTAAAGAAAATTACCAGACAGAATATCTCAACTTCGAGGTGGCTGATTTCGAGACGGCATATCATGCCATCTTGAGAAGGCCAGGCCTAGCCAAGTTCATGGCCATGCCCCATTACACTTACCTCATACTGAAGATGCCAGGGCCGAGGGGAATTATCTTCATCCGCAGCGACGTCAGGCAGTTGTTTGCGTGCGACAGAGAGAGCTGCGAGATGGCCGAAATGCAAGAAGTGGCAGCGGATAGGGAGAAGATCCGACAGGCGGTCGCACATTAGCAAGATGAAGGAGAAGTTCCAGCCAAGAAGCAAGCCAAGACAAGCATGAAGCCTGACGAGGGGACTAAGAAGGTAATCCTCGATCCGTCCAACTCGGCTCAGACGGCTTTGATCGAGACAGGACTCAACCCCAAATAGGAAGACGCGCTCGTCACCTTTCTTCGAGCCAACCAGGACATTTTTGCATGGAAACCTTCTGACATGCCCGGTGTCCCTAGGGAGGTGATCGAGTACTCTCTCAATGTTAACGAGAAGGCGAAGCCCATCAAGCAGCGGCTTCGACAATTCACTCAGGATCGCTGAGTGGCCATCAGGGAAGAAATCACTAAGCTTTTAGATGCAAGCTTTATAAAAGAAGTGTATCATCCCGATTGGTTAGCGAACCCAGTTCTTGTTCGCAAAAAGAATAAAAGCTGGCGCATGTGTGTTGATTATACCGATCTTAACAAAGCATGCCCAAAAGATCCACTCTGGTTGCCTCGTTTTGACTAGGTGGTAGATTCAACTGTAGGCTGCGAGCTCTTAAGTTTTCTGGATGCCTACTCAGAGTATCACCAGATCAGGCTGAAAGAAGAAGACTGTATCAAGACTTCGTTCATCACTCCGTTTGGAGCATTTTTCTACGTCACAATGCCGTTCGGTTTGAAAAATGCTGGTGCAACCTATCAGCGTGCTATACAGCGGTGTTTTCACACTCAAATCGGACGCAACGTGGAAGCATATGTGGATGATGTCGTCGTCAAATCTCGTGCGAAGGAGGACCTCATATTCGATTTGGCCGAGACATTTGAAAGCCTAAGGGCCTACAAGATGAAGCTCAACCCCAAAAAGTGGGTCTTTGGAGTCCCCTCAGGAAAACTGCTCGGATTCATTATGTCACAGAGGGGCATCAAAGCAAATCCGGAGAAGATCAATGCTATCCCGAAGATGAAACCTCCGACTGGCCAGAAAGACGTCCAGAAGCTCACGGGCTACATGGTGGCACTTGGCAAGTTCATTTCTCGCCTAGGTTCGCGGGGGATGTCGTTTTTCAAACTTCTGAAAAAGCAGGGCAATTTTCAGTGGACTGCCGAGGCACAGCAAGCTTTCTAGGAACTCAAGGCATTCTTATCCTTGCCGCCGGTACTGGTCTCACCAATGCCCGAAGAACCCATTTTGCTCTACATTGCTGCAACGACTCATGTAGTCAGCGCTGCAATCGTCGTGGAGCGGGAGGAAGCAGGGCACCTCTAGAAGGTCCAGCGGCTAGTTTACTTCATCAGCGAAGTGTTAGGAGAGTCCAAGGCACGGTATCCGTGGGTACAGAAGCTGTTGTATGCCGTATTGCTTACGTCTCGCAAACTTAAACATTACTTCCAAGAGCATTCAATTTCGGTGGTTACCGCTTTTTCGATTGGGGATATACTCCACAATCGGGAGGCCACCGGGAGAATTGCAAAATGGGCGGTCGAACTCGGAGCTTTTGAAATCTCTTTCAGGCTACGAACAATAGTAAAGTCTCAAGTACTCACTGACTTCACCGCCGAGTGGGTGGAATTGCAGACCCCCACGACTTCTGAAGAGCTTGAGTATTGGACAATGTATTTTGACGGTTCCCTCATGCTCAGCAGCGCAGGGGCTGGCATGGTACTAAGATCTCTGATAGGTGAGCGCCTGAAGTATGTCCTTCAGCTCCATTTCCCGGCATCAAACAACGTCGCCGAGTACGAGGCACTCATCCATGGACTCCATATCACGATATCCCTTGGCGTCCGATGGCTGACAATCCACGGAGACTCCATGTTAGTAATCAACCAAGTGCAGAAAGACAGGTCATGCATCGGGGACAGCATGGCTGCATATTGCCAGGAAGTGCGGAAGCTCGAAGACAAGTTCGACAGGCTAGAATTCATCTACGTGCTCCGCCGTGACAATGAAGCAGCAGACGAGCTCGCAAGGCTAGGCTCCAGTCGGGCAATAGTACCGGCTGGAGTATTTGTTGAAGAGCTCCACAAACCTTCAATAAGCCAACAGCAGGAGTCAGAAAATCAGAAGAAAGACAGGTCTAGGAGGAAGTTTTAGTCATCAACTCCGACTGGACAACTCCATTCCTAAACTATTTGTTAAAAGACGAGCTCCCCGAAGACTGCGTAGAGGCAGAGCGCGTCGCATGCCGATGCAAAAGCTACGTGGTAGTTAGTGAAGAACTATTTCGAAAGAGTGCTCCGGAGTCCTGAGGCGTTGCATATCGGAGCAAGAAGAGAAGAACCTCCTCAGAGAAATCCACTCGGGAATTTATGAGCATCACGCAGCATCATGTACCCTGGTGGGCAAGGCTTATCGTCAAGGCTTCTTCTGGCCGACTGTTGTATTAGACGCAGAGGATATTGTTCGCACCTGCGAGGGTTGTCAATTCTTCGCTCGTCAAATACACGTGCCGACGAAGGAGTTGCAAACCATTCCGATCACCTGGCCATTTGTAGTCTGGGGGCTCGACATGGTCGGTCCTATGAAGAAGGCTCAAGGTGGTTTAACCCATCTCTTCGTCGCCGTTGATAAATTTACGAAGTGGATTGAGGCAAAGCCCGTCACCATGATCACGGTGGCCAAGGCCAAGGAGTTCTTCCAAGAAATAGTGGTAAGATTCGGCGTACCAAACAGGATCATCATGGATAATGGAACTCAATTCTGCAGTGAAGAATTTCAAGATTAGTGCGATGAACTCGGCATCAAGATTTGTTTCGCTTCCGTGGCTCACCCAAGGATCAATGGCCAAGTGGAGCGAGCAAACAGCATGGTGCTGCAAGGGCTAAAAGTAAGGATTTTTTTATCGTCTCAAGCCATATGCTACACGATGGGTAAAAGAATTGCCTTCGGTGCTCTGGGGGCTGAGAACTACTCCCAGCAGAGCTACCGGGCAGTCACCTTTTTTCCTAGTATACGGCTCAGAAGCGGTCTTACCTACTGAGTTGATGTTCGAATCCCCGCGGGTTCAGAGCTACAAGGAGGCCGAGTCGGAGGAGAACCGGATAGAAGACCTCGATCGATTGGAGGAAGCCAGGAAAATTGCAGTGATCCAGTCGGCCAAGTACCTCCAAGGCCTGCGCCTTTACCATGATCGGAACGTTCGGGCCGTGCTTTCTTCAAAGGAGATCTGGTCCTACTGAAGAATCAAAGAAGCGAACACAAGCTCTCCCCAAGCTGGGAAGGCCCATACATCGTCGATGAGGTGACGCGCCCGGGGGCCTACAGACTCAAGCGGGAAGATGGTGTGGTCATCACTCATCGGCAACTCATGGAACATGGAGCAGCTACATCGTTTTTACTCTTAAATCTTGTACATTAACTATGGTATTCATGAATAAAATTTTCTTCTTGACTTGCTACTCAATTGATGCTCAATTAAGCAGTAAGTCGGGGGCTATACCTAATAGTGTTGTGCATGCGCAACCATTCTTATAAGTCATTTTTTATCTTTTTTCCCTATTGATTGCGAAGGAGCTTGAGTGCGTCAAAATCCAAATCATGAAACTCTACGATGAACTCTAGTCTCTCAAAAGCGCGCGCTTGGAAAAAATGGCCATGAGCCGACTCCCGACGCCCGGGGGCTAGAATAGTCGGGCAGAGTGATCAAACGAAAAAGGAAAGAAACCACTCGGGCAAACTCTAAATCAATAGGGAAGAAATATTAAGCAATATCAAGATTTCATTAAGCGTACTCAGGTTTGGATACATCAATGCATTACATAAGAAGTTAGCAGGAATCTAAAAACTAAGCGCGGCGTGCGCGACCTACTGCCTCGAGAAGAGCGTCCCTCGCCCTAGCAAGCTTCGGGACGGCTTCGATCAGCGCGTCGACAGTGATAACGTCACGGGCTACAGCTTCTTCCTCCGCAAGCTCGGCCAGCGCGAGATTGTAATCAGCCCAAAGTTCGGCCAGGAAGGCCTCCTCCCCATCAGGCGCCGGCAGAGCCTCATCTTCAAAATCAAAGACCAGCTCCTCCGCCGGGGGGGAGATGATGGTGCCTCATTGTCAGACAAAAAAGATTGGGACGAAGAAGCCATTGAAGGGTCAAAGAAGAACGTCCAAGGTCGCTAAGAAGGGTTTAGAGACGAGTGATCGCTCAAGAAGCGGTGACACTCTTATATACCCAAAGCGAGGAAATTGAACGGTCTCGAGTAAATGCTAGCGCGGGAAGCCGAAGTGGCTCTAAAAGACGCGCCGGTACCAGAACTCCAAACGACGAGAAGACATATGGACACAGGACGCCAAACCAGACGCGGTGTATGCAAGCATTAAATCAAAAAAGACTCGCAGGACATAATGGAGCAATTAAAAGCAAAACACAGCCCAAGTCGCCAAGCGTTTTTACCAAGGAGCAAAAAGAGTGATTACAGATCAAGTCTCAGAATACAATATTCACATGGGACCCAACTCCAGATTTTCGACTAAGGCAGCGGAGGTATCCCTAACCTTGTCAAGAAGAGCAAGGGCTTGATCGTCATCGACGGTGCAAGCGAAGCCCTCCCTGATAGCTTCGAGCTCCACCCGCGGGTACAAGGACTTCACGTTGGCCAGAACTTGACTGGCGCTCGTGATTGTCATCTCCTTCAAGTGCGCTACCAGCTCCTTGGGCCCCTCTGCCAGTCGCTGGATGGTGACGTCCGCATCACTGGGCTCAGCACTGGGTCCAGCCTCGTCAGGACTCAGGATTCGCAGCATTGCTTCGGAGCCTTCCTGGAGTTTGCCGACCTGCGCCTCAGTGGGTTTGATCTTTTCATCAAGGGTGCGGTATTGAGCTTGAGACTTAATTCGGTACTCTACAAAGACCAGTCAGATTAGCCTAAAGACGTTAAAAAACGCAGCAAAGACGAAGGACGAGTCGGGAGCAAACCTTCCAACTCTACTTCCATCTTGCTCGTCTTGGTTTGGGCGTCCTTCTCGGACTTCTTCAGTTCTTTGATCCGCTCCTCGGCGGTCTCAAGCTTTCCTTGAAGATCTACAATGATGAAGACCGAAGTCAAGATAGGAAGAATGAGTTAGGGAGCAGAAGACTCAAAAGGTGATCCAAGGCAATCGGACAAGAGAGTTACCGCTAAGGGAGCTCGTCAGGGTCAACTTCTCCAACTCGAAGGTCAGAACCTGGGCTCGGAGCCTCTCCAGTTCCTCTCGGTTCTCGACCCGGGCCCTGCCGAGTTCCTCCTAAAGTTCGACATGGACCCGCTGGACCTCGGCCTCATAGTCCTTCCTCATCTTGGTCTTGGGAGTATCTCTTGGAGAAGGGCATTCCTTTCCTTGGCATGCTCTGCTAGACGCTGAAGGCGACAAAACGAATGATAAAGCAACACCATGCATCAAAGACAAAAAGAAGAGGACTTCTAAACAATTCGGCACAAGCAACTTACATGAGCAAATCGAGAACAATCATAGGCGTGGTCACAAAATGACTCCCATTCCTTATCCTCGTCTTCGTCATCATAAGATATCCCCTCGCCATACATGTCGAAGAATGCAACCCGCACCGGAGACTTCGGGCGAGGAGGATGAGGGAGTTATTTCGGCGGATGCGAAAAGCGGGCGGTAGGCCTAAAATGCACCACTCGGCCTGCTAGCTTGGGAGGAGTACGCGTCGGGGGGCTACCCGGACTGGGGTTGGCCTCGGTGACCTGGGCCGCTAGAGTGGTCGGGGGAGCTGTTGCCGCCGGCTCTGGGGCCACTTCTGGGGCGGCAGGTGCGGCATTGGCCGGCGCTTCAGTTTTAGGTCGGCTCGGTGTATCTTCAGCGGCAGCCTCCTTGGGCTCCTCGCGTGTCTCGTCTGCGGGAACCTCGTTGACAGTCTTCCTGGAGAGAAGAAGCAGTCAGGGCTTGACCCTGAAAAGCAAAAGGAGGAGCTAACAAAGAAACCAACCTATTGGATCGTGTTATCTTTATCCCCTAGCCCTTTCGAACAGAGGGTCCGCCTGTGGAAGAACCTGGCCGTGCGCCGGGCGCAGGAGGCGAGGGTCTTCTGCCCGAGCTCGGGGGAGGTGATGCCACATCGACCGGGCGTCGGGCTGGGGGCTCGGGAATCCTCGTGTTCTCAGACCAGCTTGATGACAAGGAAGTCGCTGGAGGGGCGCGTGCGGCCACCGGGTCCCGAACTTTCGGGCCCCCAATCGAGCACACGTTGGCCGCCGACTGCTTCCTCTTCTTCTTGGGTACGTAGACAATCGGGAGTTTCCCCTTTCCCAAGGGGTCTTCAGCTTCAGCCGTCCTATCCTTCTTAGCACTCGAAGCCGAAGGCGAGGCGCTAGCATGACGTTTCCGCTTGGCGCTCTTATGCTGAGGAAATTCGAGCAGTGGCGCATCAGAGAAGAAGGCGTCGCAACCCTGCAAGTGCAGGTATCAAACACATGGTTAATCGTAGCTACTCGAGAAGTCAGAAAAACTAATCTCGGAAGATAAGGCAACATCTTACCGGAGGCGGAGGATTTGTCTTGTTGAAGGGCTTCGGGCACCCAGTATTGGAGATTTGGGTACCCTGGATGAAGAAATCGCCCAGGCGTCTAAAAGAACGTGCCAGGGAGTCAGTTCAGGGGCTTCCCGGGTGGTGTCGCGTTCTCCTTCATAGTCATACCCATGTTGGACTTGCTCTTTGAGGGGCTGCACTTGGCGAAGGCCAAAATTGAGGATGATCGCGACTCCAGTTAGTCCGCCTTGCTTCAGTTTAGCGATCATCCCCATGAGCTCCTCCACCTGGTCCGCCCCACCGTCCGAAGGGAGTGAAGTCCAGTCCAGTCCAGTCCAGTGAAGGCTTGGGCAGGACTCCGGAAAAAGAAGGAAGAGAAGGTTTGGGGTTGGCACAATAAAACCATTCTTGGTGCCATCCTTTGTTGGAGGTTTTGAAAGGAATAGCAAAATAGGCCTTCTTCAAGCCGTCCCTTAGCTGGAATCCAGCGCCCCCAACTGCTATGGGGGAATTCTTGTTTAGGAAAGGCTTGAGAAGGAAAAGATGGCGAAAAAGATCAAAATGCGAGCAAATGCCAAGGAAGTCCTCGCAGAGGTGAACGAAGACGGCAATTTGAAGAATGGAATTGGGATTGAGATGGGTCAATTCAATTTCATAAAAGTGAAGAAAACCACGAAGAAAAGCGTAGGCGGGAAGGCCAAACCCACGTTGGAAAAAGGACTAAAAAACGACCACTTCTTCAATGCGGGGCGTGCAACAAGACTCACCCGCTGTAGGTCGGGCAGAGAGCTTCACCAATGTGGGGAAAACACCGATGGAGACCAATTCCTCCAATTGCTTCTCCGTTGTCACAGAAGAGGCCCAATCCTTGGCCGAAGCTGATGAAGGAGCGTCTTTGGGGGAAGGAGAAGACATTTTGGGCGAAGGAACTAGCAACTGCGTCGGATTGGGATTGCACGAGATACTAACCCTAGCGGCGGAGATTGCAGGGAAAGCACCGAAAATGAGAAGGTGAAGGGGCAAATGAGAACAGTGCATAAAAAACCGCCTCATTCGCACCGGATCTTATATTTATAGGGTGCGATGCTAATTTTCTCCTTGAGCGGGAAAACACTTCGCCTTCCACATGTCCTGAGGTTTCCCTAGGGCACGCCTCAAGATGGGCCAGCAGCCATGTGCAGTGATTACTGTTCACAGGCGCAATTGGGCCGAACCTAATTTGGAATATGGTGCGCCCCATGATGGGCCAAAGGCCAAAGATCGCATTAGACGGGATTTGGGTACCTTCCAAAATAAGACATCTTCTTATGACATGCCTCATGACAGGTCGCGTGCTGGTTGCCATTTAAGATGGAATCAGATATCATAAGTTGATTCAAAAATAGATAATCCAGAGGTATTCCCCATAATGGTTGTACGCTACAAAAAGCAGGTACGGATACCGCTAGGATAATTCATGGTATGCCTCATGACAGGCCAAAAGCTTCGTGCCATGGCACACAGGTACCACTCGGCTAAAAGCCAACTTGAATGGAGATATTCTCCATGTCGAGTCGTGTGCTGGCTCAATAAATTGGGTCGGGAACCACTCGGAAGGACTGCACGTGGAGCTCTATCGAGTCCTTCACGACCTCCTTGCCTGCAACGAAGCATTCGGTTGGATGGAAAACCAGTCGGGAAATCCTGATAATAAGAAGGCAATTTGATAGCAAAGTACTCGGGGGCTACTATGGATTATACACACCACGGGTATCTGCAGATAAGCCTGCGAGGCCCAACTAAACAAAGACTGGTCCGGGCCGGCTGCAAGGAAACAGAAGCTACCAGGGGTACGCCAAAACGTGCGAGATAAGGGAGCCTTGAAGATAGTAACCGATCCGGATTAGGTAGGATACAATCGTAATCTAAATCGTTGCCAAATGGATAGGTATAGGAGATATAATCCCCACTTTGTATCCGACCAGGACTCTCTTTTGTAACCGCCCTCCTCTGCTATATAAAGGGAGGGACGGGGGAACATCATCATACAATCTCATCAGTAAATTAGCTAGCCACATATAATTCCAAAGCACAGGATTAGGGTATTATCTCCTCCGCGAGAGCCCGAACCTCTATAATTCCGTGTCTTGTGCTACCATCGAGTTTGGATCTGACGCCTAGCCCCGTTTTCATTATTGCTGACAACAAACGTTGACACATAGGCATGGTTCAGCCCAGCCAACCGTTCAAGCAGCTGCACGTCCACCCCTGAGACGGGCGTGGATGAAGCCAGATTTCCTCCAAACAAAACCAGGGTAATATACAATGTCTGCAATGCTCCTTAGATAGACTTGTTTGACATATTATCTAATTAATTATGTACCCTTACATAGGTGGCCACACCGTGCAATCTCCAAGTGAGGCTAGCCAATGGCTCTGTGTCCCTTTTAAGCTGCTTGGGGGTGTGCCTATCCATCTGGTGCAGGGGCGTTAGTGCATGGTTGTACTTTACAATGGACTACGTGAAGGTCGAGGTCGATGGTGTATGTGATATTTGCAAAGCCGTCACGCTGGAGATGCCCCCAAATGATGAGATCGTTACACTAGAGGATGCCATCGACACAATCATCCAGTGGCTCACGAAGCTCCTTCGATGACCACCTAGGAGCACCGAAGCTACTAGCACTACAGGAGCCACGTGATGCACCAGAGCTACCAGCACTACCGGAGCCATGTGTTGCATTGAAGGAGCCCACCAAATCGGCTATTGTGTCCCCGTCAGGCACAGACCGATACTGCAGTTCAGACCAAGATGTCTTTGTGAATATGATATTTGGTAGACGATGAGGCGGTAACAAGCGCAAATCGAAAGGGACAATCACATCAGCTCATGACTTTTCGTTTGCCCTGTTGGCACAGCAAGTCGAGTTGGGACAACCGTTTGTACTAAAAGAGTGCCAGCAGATACTCACATTAGCCTACATTAGATTGCAAGATTGATACATGGAACAAACCAATAAGCCGATGGCACAACGTGCATCGAGTATCTCGGTCAACTTCAAGAAGGCGCATTTGTTACACCAGTTTTTCGATGGATATTTTGTGGTCGGCTTCAACGACCTGTTCGACCTGTACAACCTCAACACCCTCAACGCATCACTCAAGAGATGCTGGACATTGTAAGTGTCTGTAATCACAGTTTACATTCGTGTCATACCGATAAAGGTCTAATACATATGATCCTTGATTTTGTATATATAGATACATGATCATAGAAGTAGAAGCAAGGATGAAAACCATGGATGAAAATTTAGAAGTCATCAATGAGTACATGAAGAAAGTATTACTGGCTCAATGGAACAAAAAAATCATACGTTTATCCCACAACCCAGGTTAAGTGCTTCATCCAGTTGCTATACTTGTTGCTTAGTACTATATAGCGCAGCTTGAAGTTAAGTTCAATGACCATGGTGACATGGCTATGCAGGTTTCACTGGGTTCTACTCGTAATTATACCAAGATAGAACCAGGTAATTTACCTTGATTCTACAAAGAGCGGCACCCACAACTTGACGCCTATCAGAGATTTACTCGACACGTCGTTTGATATCTACAAATTTCATGGTGGACCACATAGGAAGAACTTAGTGACGCTAAAGCATATTTACAACTTTTCGGTATCTGCTAGTATACAATAATCCTTCACACTCTATAATAATACCTTTGGAACTAATTAGCTTAATATATTTTGGCAATGCCACCAGCAACCAAAGGGTACCAACCAATGTGGATTCTACATTTGCCATAATATAGAACTCCTCAATGGTTCAAAGACGACCAATGTTATAGAGGTTTGTCAATCTTACAATAATTGTTTTCACTTATTAATTTATATACACACAAGACTTTACTCTTTCCATCACAGGCTTGACAATGCACTGAATTTGTGTTAGAACAGGCTGACCTGCAAGTCTCGTCTGAAGAGTTGTGAATTTGTTAGATACCGTTTGCATTAATTTGTGAACCTTGTGCTGTGAATTTGTGAGTTCTAATTATCAATTCAATTTTTTTATATATGTGAGTTGATTTCTAAAATGGATGCGCTTTACATTGTAATGTGCGATCAGAGTTGATTTGTAAAATCAATATACTGTCTGTTGATATGTGATCGGAGCTCATTTCTGAAATGGATATGTCATAATAATGACAGTGATGCTCTGTATTTCATCTTTTGTTTTAGAGGGCATAGCTAGCATTTCCTGAGACTAGCCAATAAATTAAATTTAGAAAAAAAATGAAAAATCAACATCACAGACTGTTCCAAATTAGAACCATCTATGATGAGGCACTCATCCTAGACGATTACAAACTAGAACTGTCTGGGATGAGTGGCTCATCACAGACGTCTCATCCCAGACGGTTCCAAATTGAAACTGTCTGTGATGCTTTTTTCACAGATGGTTGCAAAACCATCACACAACCATCTGTGATGACAGATTGTCATCATTGACACTTCGGTATAGATGGTTCACAAAACCATCTGTGATTTGTTTTGTGAACCGTCTGTGATGTGGATATATGTGCAGTAGTGCTGATATCTAAACTACCTCTTCAAACTGTAACTATTCACTCCTCCCACCCCTAGCAGCAGCTACTGCCTCCCACTCCTGCAAGCTCCTCCCACGTTGCCCAATTCCTCATCCGCGCCCACACAACTCTCCTTCCTCATCTCCAGCGATCGTAGCGGTCGAATCTGCCATCGCCTTCTATCCACTCCGGTTCTCATCACCTTTGCCCACCGCCCTCCACCCCGCGGCCGATGCGCCACCGCTGCTGCCCACCATCGTGCTTCGATCGTCGGCTGAAGAAGAAGATGACAACCTCCCTAGAACGAATGCTCACGCGATCTCCTGAAATTTCAGATGGCTGAGAATTAGCAATCCGGCTTACTAAGGCCATATGCTTAGGCAAATCTGCATCATTCGTTCAAGATGAGATGGCATAGGTGAACAATCCCACGTAGCCTACGTACGTAGAGCCCAAGACCCGGGCAACGCGCGCATGCATGCTAGCTATAGCTCGATCTCAAATAAACTGGCTTGACGATAGATCGCCATGCATGCATGATCGATGTCCTTGCTTTGCTCCGATCCACTCCAACCGCTACAAATTAAACATGGGCATGCACACGCACGTACGCGCGCATCGATCTCCACTAGTTGTTCTCTCATCTCATCAGTCATGGAATCTTCCTTCCTTTCTCGCCACTTGCCAATGGTGGAGAACACCACAAGCTAAGGTAGAACGAGGTAGCTAGCTAGCTAGAGATCAATCGAGACTAGATCGATCAGATCGAATGGCCGGCGCGGCGAGCAGGTTGACGTCGTTTCTGTGCTGCCCCTGCCGCTGCCTCCTCAGCGTCCTTTCATGCGTCCTCCTCACCGCCGGCCTCGTCGCCCTCGCCCTCTACCTCCTCTTCCGCCCCCACCTCATCCACGCCACCGCCGCCTCCGCCGACCTCGCCAACTTCACCCTCACCCCCAAGACATGGCTCCTCCGCTACAACCTCTCCCTCGCCCTCGCCCTCCGCAACCCCAACAAGCGCATCGCCGTCCACTACGACGCCGTCGCCGCCGAGGCCTGCTACCAGGGCCAGCGCTTCGCCCACGCCGACCTCCAGCCCTCCTTCCAGGTCACCGCCGAGACAACCGAGGTCAACCCCGCCTTCCTCGGCCAGCACCCGCTCGTCGGCGGGGCCGCCGCCGCGGGGTTCCGCAGGGAGGACACAGAGGGAAGGTTCTCCGTCGACGTCAAGCTCAGAGCAAGGATGAAGCTCAAGGTCTGGGCCTTTAGGATGCCTGGCCCCAAGCTCAAGGTCTACTGCCCGCTCAGGCTCCAGCGCAGGAACGCCTCCGCCGGCGCGTCCCCGCCGAAGTTCCAACCAACTGATTGCCGCGTCTGGTTCTAGCAGATCGAAATATATATCCATGCAGGGATCTCATCAACCAGCTGCCGGCTGGCGGGCTCGCTCAGTTAATTCCCTCTCATCATCTGGTGTCTCCGATCGCATGATCCACCTGATTATTGCTAGCTTCTAGTTACATCAGTAAGTAACTGTTCATCGATTAGTTAATTAGCTAGCTTCGCGATCAGATTGAAATGCGATGTCATAGTTCAGATTGATTCTCATTTGCAGGCTTGCTTAAATTTTAGTGCGTATGTATGTTCTTTGCACGCCAATGCATTGTGCATGTGGTTTTCTGTTCATCAATGTACTTTACAATTATAATTTCCGATGATGAATACGCTGCGTTTTCTACTTACCATTGGGTTTGGCTGCTGGAGATGAAGCCTAGAGAATGTAGTGTACTGTTACTTGTCAAGCAATGTATGTATATGTTTACATGGTGCATTTTCCTGTGATTAAATCGTGTTAGGTTCAGGGAGTTTACTCATGCATATTGAGATTGGACGTGTATATACTGCTGTTTTGAGATTTAAGGACAGTGAGTAGTGCATGTATCTGTGTGCCATATATATTCATGTTTGAGGCATAGAAAAGATTTGGTCCTTGTGTGTGGTGGTTACTGGAAACATTTGTTTTGGCTAGTGAGATAACCAATTGTCGACTTGGATTATAGAGTTTGAAATCTTGAAGTAGTAAGAATTGTGACTACTGCTTTAAATGTTCATATTCAAATCAGAGAATGACTTGTCTGATGTTGTCTAAGGCATCTACCTGAGGGGTCTCAGCTTAGTAATGTACTACCATTACCATGTTCTTATTCACATGTACTTCTAGTTTGATTTGGAAAATGCCATTGCAATCGTGTCTGTTTGAAAAATGCCACTCCAATCATTAAGTACTCCTAGATAATGCCATTATGGTCAATACCTCCACAATTTACTAAAATACGCAGCATGAATTCGATTGCATAACTGCATTTTTGTATGGACTGTATAGCCCTTCCAAGTCAGCCTATGGACTCTCATGCCCAACCAAGTCTTCATTGGTTTCTTTGACCTAGCATCTATCCCTAGCCATGGCTGCTTTCCAGGCGGTGGCTATCGTTAGCCGGTGGGCTGCACTACTGACAGAAGCGCTGCCCCAATCTAATGGTTTTGCCCGGGTCGCTCCACCGTTCGCCGTCTGCCCCGTCTACCGCATCGCTCCTATCCGTAGGCCGTATCTCACCTTCAAGCTGGACCAGTTCGTCTCCCTCACTGTTGTCCAGGTTTGTCCAATTGCTCCCTTCCGCATCTCATCTTTCCCCTTAGTTTAACTAGTAGTTGGTTGGATTGATCTCCTTTCACTCCGGTTGTTTATGACACTTTGGTGCTCAAACTTAAGGAGAAAATATTGCATGACCCAATTTGACAATTATGAGTTGAGAACTCAGGAAAATTGCATAACCCACACAACTATTTACCTCCTCTTGCGCACATGCTCTGTTTTGCATAATTTTATCCACCTTTTTGGAACATAATATACTCGAGCTTAGTTTATATACACACATATGCTCCTGCTTAAATGTGAAAACAAAACCTGCAAGCATCAAAATGTACTCCTGATTAGTAACATTGAAGTTTTGTAAGCAATGAGTTGTCAGTTTACTCATAGTATAGAACTTTTTGAATTGTGATGCCCTTACGAGTTTTCCGAATACATGATACTCATAGAAGCTTTAGCTTTGTTAATCATCAGTATAACAACCAATCTTCATGTGGGCAAATATAACATTAATTTTTATGTACAATATAGTTCAACTGCTATTTCATAAAAACTTTGTCTTCTTACTGCTGGTTTTCCTAAAGCTAATCATGTTGCAATATAGGGCCCTTGATTTGGCAAATTGTGGTGAATTGAAGCTTTGAAATGGTGCCACAATCTCAAGAATTGATTTGAAGTCCTAAATTGGTAAAGGCCTAGGAAGGAACTAGGAAGGATAGAAAGTTGATAAAATCATTGTAATTGAGATATAGCTGCAAGTGTTTGGTTCATACGACCTATGTTGTGACTTTAGATGTGTGATGTCCATTCTATCATGCAGCGTTGGAAGACATGGTTTCTCATGTGTGATTAGAATTTTCAAATGAAGTGACATTTGTTGGAAATAATCTTGTTGTTTAGTAATTTGAGATATATTAAGTTAGTTGTTTTAGGTTGCATGCGTGTGTGTCAGCGTTGTTTTTAGTTCGGTTCAGAGTTTTTGGTTTGTCCAGAGTCCAGGTTGTTTTCAGATTCGGAGTTTATCTGAGTATGGAACAGAGTCCGTTAGATGTAAGGAGTCCGGATTTTAGCTTTGTAACTGCATCTGTATTTGCTATATAAGTAATAGAGAAGATAACCAGAAAAGCTGCGGGGAAGCAATTTGGGCAGCACCAAAATCCGAAGTGTGTCTTCGCTTGCTGCTTGTTTCTTGTCGCCTGATACTTTTCTGTTTGTGCTGGTTTCTGCGTTGCGTTGCTGTTGCAAAGAATAGAACCAGAACGCAGAGAAGTATTTTTTCTGCCGATATACAGAGCAAGTTGTATTTCATCTTCAGAACAGAAGTTTGTCTTCTCGCATAGGTGATTTCCAACATTTGGTATCAGAGCCTTGTGTTTCCGTGTGTCGGTGTTTCCGTGTGTCGGAAAGGATCCCAAGGAAAGGAAGGAGTATGTCTCCGTCCAGCGAGTCACATCGAGATGATCTGTCCATCTCGCATGTGGTGAAGAGGGAGAGTGCGGTGACGATGTCGTACCCGCAACTCACCCGCACGAACTACACGATTTGGGCGATGAAGATGCGTGTCGCTCTTCAAGCACAGAACATGTGGGAAGCTGTGGAACCTGGTGCCGCAGAGTACCAGAAGGATCGGATGGCCTTATATGCCATCTACCAGGCCGTGCCGGAGCAAGTCATGCCTTCCCTCGCCGGGAAAGACACGGCGAAGTCGGCATGGGAAGCAATCAAGACGGCACACATGGGAGATGAGCGTGTGCGCGAGGCCAATCTGCAAACCCTCAAGAGGAACTTCGAGGAGCTAAAGATGGAGGAAGGGGAGACCGTCGAAGACTTCGCCAGTCGGGTGACGTCGGTCGTCACCGGCATTCGTGCGTTGGGTGATAATACTATGGATGAAATTCTTTGTTGTCGCGAGTTTCTTCGCGCTGCCCCAAAGACGCTACATGCAGCTCGTCACCTCCATCGAGCAATGTGTGGACTTGAAGACCCTCACCGTTGAAGATCTCATCGGGCGGTACAAAGCCTACGATGAACGTGTCCGAATGAGTTTCGGCGACCCGAAGGAGAGAGAGCATTTGTTGCTCACGCGCACGCAATGGGAAACCTTCGCCGCTAAAGAGAAGAAGGGTGGAGAAAGGGTCGACAGCGGCGCGATGAAAAACTATATCCGTGGCGATGGGCGTGGCAAAACCGGTGGTCGTCGTGGTGGTGGCCATGACGATGAAAAGGACTTGGCGACTCGATGTCGATGAGCGATGAGCGAGTTCGATAGAAAGAAGGTAAAGTGCTACAACCGTGGCGGCGTGGGCATTTTGCCGCTAAGTGCCGCAAGCCAAAGAGGGAAGAAGCGCTCTTTGCTACAGCAGATGATGAACCAGAATTGGTATGATATTTGCTTAGAAGAAACTCAAAATAATGGCAACAAGATTAAGGGGGAGATTGTTGGAAATAATCTTGTTGTTTAGTAATTTGAGATATATTAAGTTAGTTGTTTTAGGTTGCATGCGTGTGTGTCAGCGTTGTTTTTAGTTCGGTTCGAGTTTTGGTTTGTCGAGTCGAGTTGTTTTCAGATTCGGAGTTTATCTGAGTATGGAACAGAGTCCGTTAGATGTAAGGAGTCCGGATTTTAGCTTTGTAACTGCATCTGTATTTGCTATATAAGTAATAGAGAAGATAACCAGAAAAGCTGCGGGGAAGCAATTTGCGTAGCACCAAAATCCGAAGTGTGTCTTCGCTTGCTGCTTGTTTCTTATGCTTTGATACTTTTCTGTTTGTCTTTGGTTTCTGCGTTCTTGGCTTCTTTGTTGCAAAGAATAGAACCAGAACGCAGAGAAGTATTTTTTCTGCCGATATACAGAGCAAGTTGTATTTCATCTTCAGAACAGAAGTTTGTCTTCTCGCATAGGTGATTTCCAACAACATTTGTTGTATCCTGTTATGAAATTATGGAGTAATTTTGTATGTTTATAACGAATTGGAGGTGTGTTTTTCAAGATTTTAGAGTTCTGAGATGAAGTGACATATGTTGTTTCTTGTGCTTATATAACAAATTGCATGGGCACGAATGCTATGCAAAAAGTCAAGGGAATGGTCAGGTTATTGCATTTAAAATGCATTGTCAGATAGCTGAAGTGAAAAACAAGCCTCTAGGCAAAATGTTGGCAGAACCCAATATGAATTAGAATACAACATCAAGTACCCGAAACAACAGATAACTTTTAGCGCATCACACATATTTAGATTGTTGTGTCCAATTTGATCTCAATGCATGAAGAAGAGAACATCCATGGTTCAAGTGAACATCAAGTTATGACAAGATAACATCGACCACCCAAAATACATGTAAGACTTGAAGCATGATCAAGTAACCCCAAATTACATAGTTCATAGTAGCTCAGACAAATTCTTGGTTTTTGCTTTGGTGGATATCTTTATAGGTGAAACACTTTTTCTTGGTCTTGAGGTGGTGGCTGCCTTTGCAGGAGAACCTCAAGTATGTGGCCTCGAGGTGGTGACTGCATTTGCAGGAAAAGCTCGAGTATAAGAAGCACAAGTAGTTGGCCTGGTAATTGGTGTTTCTGTTGGAGAAATTCTAGATCTATGCCTTTGGATTGATGTTGCCTTTACTGGTGCCCTTTCTTTCTTTAGGGATATCCTTGTAGTCTTTTCTGCCATAGCCTCATCCTTATTGGTCTTGCCCTACTTGGTGCTTGCAGCCGATTCATTGCTTCTTTTCTTATATGTTTGAGAATACTTAGTGGACATATAATGAGCAAACATGTAACATCCCAAATTTTGCATTTCCTGAATTTAATTTGCATTTATTGCTTTTATGAATTTTCTAGGATTTAATTTAATTTATTTTGTATTTATGTAAATAAGCCTCTTGCTACCTTTTATTTGTTTGTCAGAAAAGTGTTAATAATATTTGGTTGGAAATATTTTATTTAAGTTCTAAATGCCTTAAAACATTTTCTACAATTTTTTGGATTTTTCTTGATATTTTTGCTATTTATTTGGGCTTTATTTATTTTTTCTAATTTATTTTTATTCAGAAAAGATTTTAAAAACCGCGCATAGTGTTGGGCCGAAATCCGCTGGTCCGGCCCGTTTTCTTCACACCACTAGCCTAGTCCGCCGGCCCATCCTCGCGCATTGGCCTACTCCGCCGAAACCCTAGCCGCCAACGTTAGCTGCCTGCCACCTAATCAAGTCTATGTGGACGCCTGTGATTGCGCCACGTTAACTCCGTTGGATTTCACCGAATCCGCTGCATCGCCGTATCCCCAAAGATCTCGGAGTCCGTGTCTTGCCATTGCCCATTGCACGCCTCCTAAGCCACCTATTTAATGTGTCACCCTACGCAGCAGGTAGCCCAAGTCGTTCCGCCCTTTTTGCCCTAGCTTGTCGAGCCCGAGCCATAGTTGTTTGTCCATGCCTGCTCGCCGAAGTTCATAGAGAGCGCTATTGTTGTTTTTCGCCATTCCGTCGCGAACTGTCGTCGCTCCACTGCACCTAAGGCCAAATCTGGGAAGCCCGCATCAAGATACTTTGGATGCATTAGAAAATGTCATTGGAGGTGCCTTGGAACACTGTCAGCCACATCATCTTCTTCGTCTCTAGTGAACCCCCTCTGCCACACCATCCCCATCGCCTGGAGCTTCCTCGATTGTCAGATCTGGTAAGCGTCGTAGCCACGTCCTCGCTTGCGCCACGTAGATCCTAGAAGTCCAATCTTCCATAGAGGGCTGTGATCTAGCCCGTGGCCATGCCCGTAGTATGCCGCACGTCGTGCGGATTCCGAACCGTCAGGCCATCTTGGGCATTGGATTTGCATTTGCATCCTAGATTGCACCGCGTCATGCCGCTATTTGTCCGCATGGCTAGCCGTTGGATCGGATTTGGAAGGCTGAGATGTAGTCGTGTGTTAGCACCGCAGTAAGCTGTCGTTTCACGTATTGTGTCGATCTTGGCTGTCCGTTTTGAACCGAACAGGTGGGATTGCACCGAGCCTTGCGCCAGTCATGTTCCGACACATGTCATGCTTGTGCTTCGTCGTGTGTCTGCTGGCGTCAAAGTTTGTGTCAGTTGGCGTATGAGCATAGTGCGCTAAGTCCACCGTAGACTCGAAGCTTAGCCGTGAACCCAGTCCATGCTTCACACACATGTCGTCCTCTGTTGTGCCACATGTCACGCTATGACACTGCCACGTGTCCTATGACGTCAACATGACGCCATAAATCGGTTTTTCTATAGAAAAATATTCAACTGAATATCATTTCCTTTGCTGATGTCAATATCATGTCATAAATTCTATTTTCAAGTATAAAAATAATTTGGTTAAATTCGGTTTTTCCAATTTTCTAATTTTTCTTTTATTTCAAATTTTGTTTAGCTATATCTTTCACATTTGAATTCCGATTGAGGTGATCCAGTTTCTAAATATTTGTAAAATTGAACCCTATTTAATGGTGAATTTTATTTAATTTTTAGAGTTGATCTTGCTCTCTATTTTTGGTATTTATTGCTTTCTCTCTTGATTCGTGTAGATGTTGAGTTACCTGGTGAGTTTGTGGTCGAGGATCTAGTGCACGAACACGGTCCAAAGCAGGAGTCAGAGCTTTTTAAAGGTAAGTTGTGTTTTGATCATGTTGAACCCATGCTTTAAATGTTATATTGTTTTAAAGTATTGCATGCTAATTCAATTATCACTTGTTTCAATTATGTTGGGAATAGTTAATTGCCTACTTTGAATTATATCCACCTTGCCATTTCGTATGTCATATCTCAATTGTCATCCTAGAATGGTTATTTATTAGTTGGGTAGTTAGAAGGCACTGTAACATCCCAAAATTTGAGTTTTGGAATGTTTGAATTTGAAAATGAACCATTTGCATTTTCCTTGAATTAATGCAAGCTTAATTTTAATTTTCCAATAATGAAAAGATTTAATTTGATTAATCTATGCATTAAACAAAATATTTCCAGATTTAGTTGGGTTCATTGTGCTTCAAGGAATTTTTCTGAATTTATTTGCTATTTATTGGAATTTATTTGATTTTATTTGAATTTCTAGAATTTTATTAATTCAAAAAATGTTTTTTATTTCAAAAACCTTCCCAGGCCAAATTCTCGCCAGCCCGTTCCTATTCCACCTCGGCCCACTTCGCCATGCGTCGCTCGGCCCAATAGCCCGCTCCGCCAACCCACCATAGTCATGCGATCTTGATCCAATGCGCCTCAAGGAGCCACATAGCCATTTAGTGTGCACTGTCGGATCTATGCCACCTGTGTGGTTCAGATCAGGTCATATCGCTCCACTGTCTCCACCAAGAAACCCTAACCGCCTCCGCATCCGAATCTCGCTTCTGCACCGCTGTCTTTAGTTTCTGGATTTGGCACACCTCCCGAGTCTATTTAAGGCCTCGAGGACCCCCGTGCGAGCTTCCCCATCACGCGCCACCTCTTTTGCCCAAGCCCTTGCTTCCCGAGTCGCCGCCATCTTCTTTCGCAAGTTCACTAGAGTTCTCCACCGCTGCCGAAGCCTTCTGCTGCCTCTGTCTCCTCTATTGGACCCTCTCTGCCCCTGTCATTTGTGCCGTTGAGCTTGCCACACCATCTTCTTCTAGATCCATGCCAACTCGTGCTCAATCCATAGCCGTAGCGCCAAAGCCCGCATCGTCTTCTCTGTGGCCGGTGAGTAGCGTCACCGCCCTTGCTGTCGTGCTCCGTCGTGGAGTCTAGGCCATCTGATCTGTGGTTCATGCTCCAGATCATGCCACGTCACCAGAACCACATCCCTGTTCCTCCACCGTTCGATCTGGCAGTGCTGTTGGATGTACGACGCGTGGAAAGCCGCTTGTTCGCCACATCAGTGCCTGGTTAGTAGCCACGTCAGCATCGACCTGCATCGGTGATGACGTCAACCCTAGTTGGGTTCAGTGGACCTGGTCTACCATGAATGCTATTAATGTCAGCATTCCGTAATAAATCCATTTTTCGTTAGAAAAATAAATCAAAAAAATCAGTTTCTCTTTTTTTAGTTTTTTTATCTGAATTTAATCTTTTGGAGACTCGCTCTCTCTCACACGAACTCTGATTGAGGCAATTCAAGTTTCTCAATTTTTCTCAAATCAAGCTCTATCTTCCAGAACCATTTATATTCAATTTTGAGCTTGTTTGTGTCTCTGTTTGGTATTTTTTTGAATTATTTGCTTTGTTTTCCATAGGCGTTAATCCCGAAGGAGCGAACGGAGACTTTGAAGACCAAGACTCAGCACTAGATCATTAAGGCAAGTTGTATCCTTTGATCATATTGATCCTATGCTTGAAAAGTAATTTGTTTTATACCAATGCATGCTATTTGAGTATCAATGATTATTTCATGGGAATAGCTGTTTACCTAGTTGACATTATGCCACCTTGATTATTGGGATGCCATGTATCCATTATTAACTCTAGGTTGGGACATTACTAGTTGGACATTAACATATTACCAACAATCACTACAAGAAACAGGGAAAAATTCGTGGGCCAAAAACCCACGAATTTAGGCCAAAACCCACGAATTTAAGTTAAATTCGTGGGCAAACCGTCGAATTTAGTTCACGAATTTAACTCGATGAAATTAATCAATTAAATTCATAGGTATCCACAATTTAAATTAAATTAAGTGGGTTACTAGAAAAACCCACAATTTAATATTAAATTAGTGTAATTAAAAAACCAACTAATGATTAATTTAGATGTGAGTAAAACTCACAATTTAATTAAATTAGTAATGTAGAAACCAACGAATTTAATTAAATTCATGGGCTGGTAGAAACCCACGAATTTAATTAAATTAGTAATGAAAAACCCACAATTTAATTAAATTAGGTTGAATAAAACCAATTTAGATTAAATTAAATTGTAATGAATAAAACCCACAATTTAATTGTTAAATTCGTGGGTTTTATATGGCCCACTAATTTATTAGCCATTATACAAAAATATATATATATATCACGGTAGTGACCACCCATCCGATTTTGTATTTCATTGATGTCATTTCGATCATTATTTTGGTAATTTGATACCCAAATTATAGCAAGCAGTTACTAGCCCATTTTCCAAACCTGAAAAACTGTAAATAACATATATACGAACCGGATTTAATGTGGAAAAACCCCTCCAATGCGAAGGGTAAAAAACCACGGACACCGGCCGGCAAACTTCACTATTTTCAAGAGTGTTTACAAATCGCCGGAGAGATCAACTCGTGACAACTTACAAGATGAACATATATAAGGCGGAGGCCCAAGCCTCCCGGCGACGGGCCTCCGCTCCACTCCGACAGAAGTTAGCCTTCTTCTGAATTTGAATCATAAAAGCTGTATCAAAAGGTTACCTTTTATTTAACATGAACTTCTCTCTTCACGGTAGAAAGTACACGTAATCAGTCGAAATCATGACCCCACTGGCTTACACAATGAGCTTCATCAATAATAATTCTAGAAAGATGGCCTCGTGAATATACGTTTTCCAATTGTCTCAATAGAGCATCACTCCTGTTCTCAGGAAACCACTACCGGTTATACAAATACATTGATAGAACACATGTAAATGATACATCGACAAAAGAAGGCTGTAACTGTTTAAGTGCCAAACTAACAGAGAAATTAAGACTTTGAATACATTGATTATCTCACAACTAGCACCCGATAAAACACGAAGGGTGTTTGCACAATTTGTTTATACTGCATTATAATCAAATGGAAGCTGTATCCTCAAAGTAGTTGGTGTTTATGAAGCTATTTTTCCAAGTACATAGAAAGAAAAGGAACAAACAGATTTAGAAACGTGAACTAAAAAAGCACTGGAGAACAAAAACACATCCCAATGTCAACTGGTTTCAGTCTTTTTAATCATTTTCGATGATACAATAGCGAAGAAAGAGCTATATGTAGACTAACGGGAATATCAAAACCTGCTATGGGTATTTGAATTCTATCGTAGGCTAGGTAGTTCATCGTGCCCATTCTCCTAAGAATCACAGTTCTACAAAGTAGTGCCTTTAAATACGAAAAACATCTGATGGACACAAAGCGACCAAGATGTTGGACACGGCGGGATGGGCGCTTGTCGTTGTAATCGTAAACCTTTAGCTCAATGTTGCTACCGACAACAAATAATGAAGTCTCGGTTTAGCAACATAAGCCGAGAGAATCATAAAACTAATTGTAAAAACTCAGATAGGTCAAGGCAATTAATAACAGTCAATAAAATAGCAATTACCAAAAAGAGGGAAAGGGAAGATGAGTCGGTTCTATGACATCGATCGAGAAGCAAGACAACTAACAACTGAAATAATCCACGATGGGTGGCTAAGTTGCACCATTGTTTACTACATCGGGGCTTGATGAGTGAAAAGAAACTTTGCAAAAAATTCTAGGGATAAAACTCTTGAGCCTTATGCTCAAATGTTATTTGGATGCACTGCAGATGATGCGCACGGGGGTCGGCCCGATCTTCTGATGAGAACGATACGTCGATTTGGTGTAGTGACGACGCTACCAATCCACGGGATCAGCAACCGAACAATCGCAAAGTCACCACACGAGGCGATCAACCGAATCAAGACCCGATCGATCCTTGTACCTGCTGCAACCGAGAACAAGCAAGAACAAGGTGAGAGCAATTTCAATCCAATAATCTCAAAGATACAAAGGTGAGGTTCATTTCTCGTCACGGGTGGTCTAGTCGACACACCTTGAATCACGAGGAGGGACTTGAAGGGTCTACCAAAACACAACAAAACCTAAGCGTAAAAAGCGGTGGTGGCCACATATATAGCGGCGGCCAGGAGGTGTAGGGCAGCCAAAAGGGTGGTGGCGACCAAAACCCAAAGATACATGGGCCATAGGCCCAAAAGTGAGGTGACGCAGCACCCTGAATTTCTGGCCCGTGACATTCTTCCGCATTTTCCTGTCGTTATGGAGTGAATTTGGAAGTGGGGCTGGATCCATTAGAAAGCTTATCTCCTAAGCTTTCAAACGGGTGGTCGCACGCTGAAAACGGAGTCCGGGAGCCCATGTTATGCCCGTTTGAAATTGGCATGCTGCTGGATGGCCGAACCGGGCTTTTTGGCAACTTGGGCTTCCATATGGGCCTTCCTTGACGCGTGGGCTGTTCTGGAGGTGTGTGCTTGAGGCCCTTGTCTGTTGATGTGGGCTTGAATAGCCGAGCTTTTGGATTAAGGCCTCTCGGCGACGAAGTTCCCTTGATGTCGATCATTTGTGACGAAGATGGAGCAGCGTCGGTAGTCATTGGCGGCGGAGAGGAAGGGCAGGCAGCGGTCTCGCTGGTCGTATCCGTGTTAGTGATGTCCTCATCATCCTCCCTTCTTGAATTGGAGTCGTCCTCGACTCCTTCTCATGATCTGCAAAAGGTTAGTGGCAACAGGAGGCAAGGAAGCGAGATGTCCGCAAAGCAATATCATGTGAGGAAACAATCTTATTTAAAAGAATTTCTTTCTTGAACATTGATTTAGATTGTTGTACTCCACTAACAAGTTTATCATCCTCATGTTCTTTACCATTAGTTCTTTTTGCATTAATTTTGGCTAGCTCAGCAGGAGTCATTGGATTCAAAACCAATTTCTTTCCATTAAACTTGAAAGTATATTGATTGGTTCTACCATAGTGAATAGCATCAACATCATATAACCAAGGTCTACCTAATAAAAGTGAACATGATTCCATAGGTATGACATCACAACAAACATGCTCATGGTATGAACTAATGGAGCGAGGAACTTGCGGTTTGTGTTACTGAACCTTACCAATTGAGTTGAACCATTCCATTGAGTAAGGTTCTTTGAAGTGGAGTCGTGGTCAAGCCAAGTTTCTCGACCATGTGTAGACTTGCGAGGTTGCTACAGTTTCCTCCATCAATGATGACGTGTACCGCGCGTTCTTGCACAACAAACTTAGTTTGGAATAAGTTGTTGCGTTGAGTTTCATTGGCATGTTCCTTTGGTGCACTAAGTAGGCGATGAGACATGAGGCTCATGTAGTTGTCCGTCATTGCAGCACTTTCGGTGCACACCATCTTGATCATTCTTGCCTACAGGGTTAGTCGCAGGAGTAGCAAGCACGTTCTTATCGTTACATATTGAAATACACTTACTATCCTTCTTCTTGGGTGAGGTAGGCTTCAAATCTTTCTTCAGTGGTGTGTTCTCATTCTTGGTGAAGGATAATCCCATGCTCGACCGTCTCACCCTTTGATTTCTGCAGGACTCAAGTCGCAAGTTTTCGCCAAGATTTCTTTTCTCTTTCTGTCAAGCATGGACAATCCTCAATATCATCCTCGTAAGTTGTCTTGCTATGTGAACCTGCCATTGTTAGGGGCAACAAACAGAGAACTCACAAGAGAATTAGTTCCTATGAACTACTAATATGTGGACAGTGGAGGATCTCACACGCTCAAGCTTACACCAAGTTCTTACCCGTTCTTACCTTGCAGCTTTTCAAGTTTCAATCGGTGGATGATGGTAATCTGCACTTAGGGGTGACAACGCGATTGCAAGGTGCTTCTCCTGTGGTTAATAGTAGGTGGAGCTTGGATAGGTATAATATGTAGCAAAGGATAAACTAGAACCACACTAGCCAAAACAAGTTGAAAGAACGTTCAACGGCGGTACTTTGCTGGTCCTAGGCTAGACCGTACTAGAGACGCGAGCCTAGACACCAATGAAGTCACAGAAACAGCAACCAGAATGACCACAGCACACAAGCAAATAGCTAGGGCTTCTTTTTCCACCTTTTAGTGCGGCTCTTTTATATGCACTTGCCTTTTTTTTTTAATTTTTCTTCCTTCTATATCAACAAGTGGCACATATGATGAATTACAACTCAAACTTTTTTCCTGCTGCAAACAGATCTACTATGCAGAAACTTCAAACGCTGTTTTCAGGTTTTTATTGGCTTCCAATGCAAAAAAGTATAACATGAAAGTTGTAGATATTTTCGAGCTGATCAATTTGCATATATGGAACGTCTATTTTGGATAAGGGAAGCCAGAGATATTGACCCCGAAATACAGACTGCTCAGAAAATCCAGGACGAAAACAGATTCCAATCCGACGGGATTTTGGGCAAGAAGACGATGTTTTTGGAAAGTTTCACAATGGACAAAGTTGTAGAGAATTTCTCAAGATTTCAGGAAAGTACAAGAACAGAAAAATCCGAGTTCGTATGAGGGAGTTATGACCAAAATACCGAACTGGACAGAGGAGGATCCGAATTGGACGCGGCGACGTGATGGAGTTCAACTCAGTGACAAGAACGTGACAAGAACTTGAAACTCTAAAGATCAAAACACTAAGACCAGCAACGACACGACGATGCAACGCAAATTCAACAAGAATTAAACTAGGCAGTAATAGTAAAGGCCAAAAGGAGCTCGGATTAGATCAAACACACGATGAACATATTTTTTTTGGGGATGTTTTTCTGGACTCTAGGACGAACAAGATGAACAAAATAAAGACAAGGGTGTTCTCACCAGGCAACCGTCGCTCTGATACCACTTGATGCACACGGGGGTCGGTCCGATCTTCTGATGAGAACGATACGTCGATTTGGTGTAGTGACGACGCTACCAATCCACGGGATCAGCAACCGAACAATCGCAAAGTCACCACACGAGGCGATCAACCGAATCAAGACCCGATCGATCCTTGTACCTGCTGCAACCGAGAACAAGCAAGAACAAGGTGAGAGCAATTTCAATCCAATAATCTCAAAGATACAAAGGTGAGGTTCTTTCTCGTCACGGGTGGTCTAGTCGACACACGCGAACACGAGGAGGGGCGCACAAGGGTCTACCAAAACACAACAAAACCTAAGCGTAAAAAGCGGTGGTGGCCACATATATAGCGGCGGCCAGGAGGTGTAGGGCAGCCAAAATGGTGGTGGCCACAAAACCCTAAGATACATGGGCCATAGGCCCAAAAGTGAGGTGACGCAGCACCCTGAATTTCTGGTCCGTGACATTCTTCCGCATTTTCCCGTCGTTCTGGAGTGAATTTGGAAGTGGGGCTAGATCCATTAGAAAGCTTATCTCCTAAGCTTTCAAACGGGGGGTCGCACGCTGAAAACGGAGTCCGGGAGCCCAAGTTATGCCCGTTTAAAATTGGCATGCTGCTGGATGGCCGAACCGGGCTTTTTGGCATCTTGGGCTTCCATATGGGCCTTCCTTGACGCGTGGGCTATTCTGGAGGTGTGTGCTTGAGGCCCTTGTCTGTTGATGTGGGCTTGAATAGCGAGCTTTTGGATTAAGGCCTCTCGGCGACGAAGTTCCTTGATGTCGATCATTTGTGACGAAGATGGAGCGGCGTCGGTAGTCATTGGCGGCCGGAGAGGAAGGGCAGGCAGCGGTCTCATTGGTCGTATCCGTGTTAGTGATGTCCTCATCATCGGATATCCAACTAATGGTGGAACTTCCCATTTAAGCCACATCGGTTATAAATCTCAGCCCTTTGTTAAATTTGGTTTAATAGTGAACAAATATTAGCAAACACCATGGTAGAAAAAACAATTACGGATGAGAGAAAAATGAGTCGAGAAAGGTAAATGTTATGTGCAACGCAGACATAAAACGAAATTTGGACCATAAGCTCATAATAATAGTTTTACAAATTCAAAAATACCCACGATAGAGGACCTCATTTAGCTCATCTTTAAGAAGGTTTACAAACAGATCGATCAAAATAGAGTTTTCGAGTGCCTTTCTGACCATCCTTGATGAAATAAAAAAGTATGTGTTGTACGAGGAACATTGAATGTCATGTCCAACTTATACGAGCTTTATGAATGGGTCGTCCACAATGCATCGAGTAAAAACATTTGTCGATTTTGGTCCCTTAACCCATTAATATCGTTGACATTAGTCCTTTTAAGTATTTCTACTAAAATCTTATGCATGATCTGCCAATTTTTAATACAATGTGATCACATGAATATCAGAAGACATGTACCTACATTTTGTTACGGCTTGTATAGCATACATGGGTGATATGCACCTTTATATGAAAGCTAGATAAGCAAGAAGTCAAAAGCATTGAAAAAATTGATCAAAATATAATCATGATTGGTAGATGTGAAAACATCGAATAGCAGGTCAAGATCAAGATGAAAAAATAAATATGAAAAACTGTCATAAAAATATTAAAAGCTTCACAAACCTTGAAAACTTTCACTACGGAATCCCCTCTTATCTCGACATTACAATGTACAAAATTTCGGCATGACCTCTCTTGTAAATAGGACATCCACTCAGCAGACAAAAGAACATTTGCAGTTATAATATATATATCAATCTCTCAAACCAAAAGAAGACATTCTAGCAGATCCTTAGATAATCAATCACACATCTAACGACAATTTGTAAACTACACAATGACGTACAACATAATCTATATCCACTTCAGCAATGATTTCTTTAATTGTTGTCTCATCACCCATATCATACTTCTTCAGAGCTTCTTCCAACTCATCAACTGTTATGTACCTGTACAAAAAATTGCAAGCAACAAACTAGTTAATTAAAAGGTCAACGTTCCTGATTAATTTATATATCGATATGGATCTCATTCAACACAACCATACAAACTAAAAAAGAGATGAACTAAGGCTTTGGCAGAAGTAGTGGGACCTGCTATTTGTAGTTGTGTTCTGAGCTATTTATTTCTCAACACTTACGCATACAAACTAAATCATAGTACTATAGAGTGTACTAACACATGATTAGATACTCCCCCACATACAAGTTTGTGCTCAGTAACTTGGCATATGGAGGCCAGAAAGGAAATCAGTAGAGCCTGGCACACCTCTGATCTCTTCAATTACTACTCTAATAAAGAGAATAAAAATCAGAATGCCTTGCTAGTTTTCACGTCACAAAAAGGCTACAGATCATTTTACAGACCCTACGAGACTTAATTCTACATGTTGTTTGGTGTGGAACCATAAATGTTCTTTGATGTAAGGTGATAGTTTTTGCCCCATCAACTTTTATCTGTTTCAAAAAGTAGTTACACAAGCATCATCTCAGCTGCCAAAATAGTTCCATAGAAATATTGTAAAACTTCTTCAAAACTAATTCAGAATATAGAAGTCCAAATTACTAAGCAAAAACATCATCACTGTCTCATTGAGTAGAGGAATGAGATGCACCTTCACTTCATCATAGAGCTTTTTCTCCCGGGCTAAAATTTTATCTATGACGAGTTGCGGTGTCTCCCATTCATCATTTTCAAAATCATCCTTCCCATCATCACCATTTTGCATGCCTCTGAAGGATCTATTCCATGTTATTATTTTCATGACTCTAGCAGAATGATCGATATGCCCTATAAAGATAGTGAAAATAATTAAGAAGGGATTCAAGTATTCACTAGTTTACACTTATTTTTAAAATAATTGCGAGGCAAGATATTTTTGAAAAGTTTGTTGTCATTTGAATGATGCCCAAGCGCCCAAGTAACTTGAAGCACATCTTTGTTCCAAGAATGCACAAGGCCAACCTCATCTTTTGTGCAATATAGCTAGCTTGCTTGTGTAGATTAAACTGGAAATTGAAAAAAACTATAAAATTAGCATGTGACTTTTGCCATGATGTGTACATTGATCTGAGGAATGTACGCAACTTATTCAAATATGCCCATGATTATGTATTTACGTGGGTTATGGATAAGCTAGGGTGCCAAATTTTAACAGACCATTGATGTGGGACGACAATGCAAATAACTTCATTGATTTAAAATTCATTTGAGCACTATGCTAAGAATGCGATAGAGTTCATACTTACAATTTGAAGTGTGGTGATATTGCCATAAGATGGAGAATTGAACTTCCAGAGAAAAATTATTATTGTCTAGTATTTGGAATCATTTGAAAAGATGTAGTTAATTAGACAGGCGGTGAATGTATGAATTTCCAAAATGTGACATTTCAAAGACATGTAAAAAAGGTGAAGAAAATAAACTGAAAGCTACTCAGGCTGCATGGATCTTTCAATGCATGACATGCTTTGCTTCTTTCCATGGACTGCAACAAAAATATGAACCATATAACAAGCAAGTGAAATCACATTGCAATGCAGTTGGCAGCCACATGACATTGCATTGCATGTGTAACACGGGTGTTTTCTAATGTAGCACATTGCAATGCGAACATTTCAGTCCATCATGCTACATGACAAAAGGACTTGACAACATAATTGAAACACAAGCATTGCCAGAACAACCATCCCTTCACATAATGAAATACTTTAGAAGCTAGACACTCATCTAGATAGCTAAAATGAGGATAATATAGTAGTATATACAAGGAAGTCCTAATTTTAAAGCATACATAAGATGGAAATATTCTGGCCGGTAGATCATTAAATGAATAGTTTGCTCCATATAGGTGAAATCAACCAGAATTCTAGTGTTGTGGTCTCTATTTGGAAAGTAACAAGAGGGAAAATGTTAGTGCCACTATAGGAACCCCTTGGCAACATTATATAAATTTGCGAGACAAACACAAGCAAAAGGAGAGGTAAAGTAAAAAGCACCGTGGTTTTCTACATCACGTAACAGTTAATCCATATACTATATCAACAGTTGATATATGCAAAAATAAAAGTCATTCAACTAATAATGTTCATGACCAAAAACATAATGCATAGTCACAAAAATAAAATTTTACGGGCAAAAAATTATGGAAATTTTAAATCTTATACACAACGAGAATAGAGACTTCAAGGTGCCACAGTTTACCTAGTAGTGCCACGATGCTCCATCTCTGCTAGTTTCATTAATGCTACATTGCATGAAAATGTCGGTAGAGATAAGACATCAACTCCACAACCATCTTGGACATGAATTTTTACTATATTCAAGTAACCTTGCATGGAGTGGAGGAATGGTGACTTTCTGGATAATACTACCAATAATTATTGCTTCACGTAGAGTGCAATCCCTTTCTGCAGTCACCATTTGAGATTATGGAGTGACAAAAGGAAGCAAGATCCGATAGATGTAGTAGATTGAAGAGGAAATAGTCATTGTTCAAGTCCTATGGTAACATGATCGTGATCTGACTCCTTTGAATCACGATTATTGGGTTGGACTTGGAGTTTGCTAGAATTTTAACAATATAACTTAAGCTGGGTAAGAAATGCAATCATGCACCATCCAAAAGGCTGCGAGATGCTAATGGCTCATGAACCACCCAAAAGCGCGTGAGATACTAATAGCCCAGATTACACATTTAAAGGAAGCGGATATGCCATGTGTTCTAAGTAATTCTTTCTTTGTAAAGAGGGTGTTACGATAGAGTGGAATTAAAATTCCCTTAAAAACGCCGCAGCTTGTAGAGGATTTTTCAACGGTAGTAAAGAGCAAAATGAAGCCTCTTGTTACGCCTTATGTCATTACTGAACCCGTGATAGCAATATGGCTTCATAGAATCGCACGGCATTCTTTGCATTCATGTTTGAAGAGAAGAGTCATGTTGCTTGATATCTTGCATTAGGAGACCAATTCTCTGGCTCGATTAGTCAGTAGCACATCGCATGAGACTCCAACGATGGGATGCGCTTGAATGCATTAGGAATTTTCCCACTTGTGTATCGGCTCAAGAACTCACCAACCTGCATAAAGCAAATTTCAGTCTTGATTATAAAAACATGAAAAACTACTTATAACATGAAACGAGGACGCGCCACATACCCTTTGTAAAGCTCAATAATGCAGTTGTCCAACTTGATAGGACCCTTCTGCACAAACATATATATAAACATCAGGAGTTGCATAATCAACTTACTTTTTTTCCTCATTAACCCAACAGATAAGAAAGAGATATAATAATACCAAATGGTTATCAAATAAAATGCTAAATCTTCAACAAAACAGTTCTTCAAAAGAAAAATATCTCGTGCAAAATATAAGTAAAAGTATTGAGGTAATTCGTATAAGCAAACATGAATAGGATTTGCTAAACACAATACTCCACTTCCATAAGATGGAAACAAGTTCCCTATGCTAAATTTCAATCATTCTCTACCATGTAAATAAGATAGCCATTTTCTACTATCGCATACGGTGACTTGAATAACCCCAAAGGGCTTAAGAAAGCTAATATGCTACATCATGCACCATAAAAGCGGCATCTATAGCAATACAACATGAAAAGGAAAAAATCTATACTCGTATACTAATCATACCAAAAAACAACCACAGAAAGATGACTTTTTTCCCAACAAAGTACACACATCACATTATACACAAGCTCATGACAACAATTTTACAAAATCCGGTGAAAAGCAGTATTGGGATTTGGGAATCACCCGCCCTTTAACATTGCTAATTGCATAATATATCTGAGAACCCATGAGTGAGAGTCGTCACACATAATAACGACCGACAAAGTAAAGTCGACGAGGAAAAATTACGAGACTCATCAAGCAACACAAGCTCACAAAATGCGACAGGGCCGTCCATAATTTTAAGCATAAACGTTCGAATTTCTCCTATTACTAGTAGGTTTGGACAGAATCATCTCGATTCCACGATTGCTATATAGACGCACCGCAGTTACCGCTCCATATTGCAAGCAATACCACTAGCATATTATAGAATCGAAAAAGAAAAAAATCATACCTTCATATGGCGACTGCGCCGGCCCAAGGATCATGACGTTGAAGTAGCGCATGTTCTTCTCCGACGGAGACGCACTGATCCCCGGAAACGAAACACCTTGCCGAAATCCACTGAAACTGCGACACAGAGAAGCACCCGCACTAGGCTCGCTGAGGAGTCGCTGCGTCTCCTGTAGAGATCCAACCACATCGAAACCAAAAATAATTCAGCGAAAAAAGAAAAAGAAAAAAAGCGAATCAGATAGGAGGCGCGAGAGATCTATGCTTGGATGATCGGATCGGGCGCACCTTGATGATTCGCCATGGAGGTTCTTTGTTGGCCATCGGATCAAGCCGAGCGCAGTTTCCTCCTTCGTGAGTGCGGCGCGGAGATGCTTTGAGCCGGCTTGCGGGGACGGCGGGCGGCAGCAGCAAGGAAGCGGGCGGCGCGTGCGGTGGAGGCTTGGCAGGCAAGGCGGCGGCGTGGGTGGGAGACGGGTGTGGGTGAGAGCCGAGCGAAGAGAGAGGGAGACGCGGGCTAGGGTTAATCCTGGCGTTAAATTCGTGGGCGGATAACAAGCGAATTTAATTAAATTCGTGACGCTACTTTAAAAACCGGCAATTTAAAATATAAATTCGTGGGTTTTTTGGCCCATTTAATTTAATTAAATCGTGGGTTTTTGAAAACCGACGAATTTAAATATATAAATTGTGGGTTTTTTTTGGCCCACGAATTTAAAAAAACCCACGAATTTTTCCCTATTTCTTGTAGTGAATGGGTTATCATAGCTATGCTTAGATATGCTTAGTTGTATGTTGGGATCACTTCACATGTGAATTAATGTTAATCCTAATTTAATGAGATACTGAATCGTGGTCGTTAGCCACTATTGTAAAATTTATTGTACCATGGTAAGGTTTGCCACTAGTCTTGGTTGAACAAAATGTTTTCCCTCGGGCAAGTGATCGTGTAGTAAAGGGGGTGCTTTCTAGCACATTGGGATGTGGTTGTCTTGCCTGATAGAACTTAAGGACTTAATCTTATGCACCATTAAGCTGAGCATAACCATGCAACCACAAGTCTAGTATAGGACAGACCTAACTGATTAATTTGCAATGTCTTGCCTTGAGTTCTGCCAATTGCTGGTGTAGGTTTGCAGGATGGACATGTAGATTCATATGGCTCAAGAGGGGCCCCAAGGGGCAAAACCTTAGTAGGCAGTATCGAGTTTAGACATGCATTGTAAAGGCTTTATCGTGATCTCTCTGCCGACACATAAAAGGAAGTGTGTTTGTAATACCGCAAAATCGTTTTACTGGGTTTTGGCCGGAAGTGTCTTTATTTTCTTGAAATTTAAGGGTTTATTCTGGAGAATAGTTTTGTCACCTCGCAGTTTATTAAAGGTTTTGAGTTTTTCCGTGAAATAATTATCGGAATGGGTGTTTTCTCCATGCTGTTTAGTTTTGCGGCAGGTTGTCTATCCTGACAATTGTCGGTTCGCGCTAATGGTTAAAAGCTGAATGTTGGTTTTTAGGAGGGGTTTTTGGGAAATTTTTCCCCCTCATCTAACCTCTCTCTTCCCTTGTAATTTTGTGTGGCTGTCAATCTTGGAGGGAAGATATTTTCCTTTGGCTGCCGACTCCCTCCAGTCTCCAGTGCGCCTCCAACCCTGGCGATTTTCCCCAGTGCTTCGGCCCGGCTGCTTCCTCTTCTGGCGATCTCCCCTCCAGCCTTCTCCCTGGCTGCGTTTCTCCCCTGGTGTTTCCCTCGGACTGCTGCTCTTCCCTCCGCCTGGCGCAAGGCTAAGGCCGGCTCAGCCCAGCCCGGCACCACCCAGCTCGCGCCTGCTTCCTCCCGGGCTGGTGCTCCACCTCCAACCGAAGCAACCAGCAGCAGCCGGCGTCGCCCCTGCCGAGTCCCCTGCCGGCCGCCGCCTCCCTTCCCCTCCCCTGGACTCCCTCCCTGCCGGCGCCTCTCCCATGCGACCTTCCCCTGGCTCCTTGCTGCCGGCGCTGCCCTGGAGCCACACCCTCTTTGGCCTGGGAGCACCCTCTCATTCTTTGGCGACCCCACTGAGTCCCCTGCTACTCCACCCCATGGCTGGCACCTCCTTCCTCTTCTCCTTTGGGGGTAAATAGAAGTGAAGCTTTAGTGTGGATGAATGTTGTAGCTAAGGTGTTTGAGGAAATGCCTAGAAGGGTTATTTAGTTGATATTTCATTCCTTGCTATCCAGATTTGAGGTAGTATGTTGTGACTGAGTTTAATGCATATAGTAGCACCTCCTTTAGTTATTCCTTATTCTTTGCTAAAGAATGCTAGTGATGGTGCTTGCATTTAGTTGCTAAAGTGGATCTTGATGTATGGTATGGTGAAGTAGAGAGTAGTGCATAGATATGTTTAGCATTATATTTCATCTTGGCATTACTTAAACAAGAAATTTCTTGTGTTGGTTGTACGGTGTGATAATGTTGGTTTATTATCTACGGGGAGGTATTTGCGGTCAAGGCGTGTAAGATTAAAATGATCAACTTCTTGTGAAATGTGATTAATATGTGTTACGGTAGTACTTCCTACTTGATCTCACCCTATAGAAAATAGGATCTTACTCGGACATAGAACCATGTTATTAACTTAATATGTGGTTTTCACTCATGGTAGATGCTCCAACGTATTTAATTGTCATGTTTAGCTCAACGGCTTAAATGATGCGGCTAGAACGAAAGGCGGCGGGGTTTTAGCTAGTTGTCGAATCTTTGGGCTTGGTCACTAGAGTATATATCGCCGAATTAGTGGCAATATTCACGAAGAATGAATTTTGAGTATTGTTTTGTTCATTAGGGTTGGAGGTTTCTCATATCGCAAGCGGGATGTCATTTATCGCCAAGGTTAAAGGCAAGTCGTTGTGTGGTTGAGTATGGTTGTGTGTTAATACGTGCTATTCTCGCAATACTCCATATATGCTGCAAGTGACAGGTTTAAGAATGTAATAATAACAAGCTTTTTGCTTGTTCTTGGTGCAATGTCAATGACATGGATCTGTGACACCATATCGGAACACGGATTTGGTAGTACTCTTATCTCATGCATGTTTGTATTTGTATTATCGATGCATGTGTTGATTTGTTTGTGTTATAATCTATTGAACTATGAGTCCGCACATTTAGTCTTATACATGTTGTCCATTCATTAGAAGAGTCTGCTTTTGAATCACTTATTTTCATAGTACTAGTGTAGTGCAGGTCTATGCATCATATATGTATCCATTTGGTTTGTTTTTCTTAGCTAAATGTTATGTTTTGGTTTTGCATACTTTTAGTATCAAGTAAACTGAACTTGTTCACATAAGTCGCATCTGCATAAGGTGAATAAATCTCATCCTTTGGGCCGTCTATCGACTAGGAAAATAAATAAAATCATTCCCTATTACATTGTTTTTACCAATTGGTGTTTGGTTCCAACTAATGGTTCTCTTGGTGGTCTTGATTTCAAGAAAAATAAGGGAATTAGCTTTTGGGGCTTCTGTTGGTTCTAGCTTTGCTCTTAAGCACGGATGCAAGCTGGTAGGATTTCATTATATATGAAAAATTCATTTACGTAAGTGTCTCTCTGGAAGCGATCCTGTAAGGGCATGGCTCATCTTTGATTATCGTGTGGGAATATTGAGTAGATACAGGTGCCTTTGCACAAAATGCTAATTCAATTTTTAGGAAATGTGTGCTAGTGTTGGCAATGAATGAAGGGTTGCATTTCATTCATGTAAATTGCATTGTGCATTCATTAAAGGAGGAGGCGACCCATTACGATCACGGGCCTCTGTGTTCACACGTAGTGAACACGAAAGTCCTACCTCGTAGTCCCATTTATCGAGGTGAATGGGAGCGAGTCGAAGAGTAGGCCCCGCCACGGATGGTTGGGATTAAGGGTGCACACCGACGGGTGTGCACTCATCTCTAGGTATACGCTATGACAATGTGCATTATGAGCATGCATGGTGCATTCATTTTTTGATTCATGAGAAAAAAAGGGATGAGAGCATAAAAGCATTGCATTGTGTGTTGAAATTGGTAAATGTTAATTGATGAAAAGGAAATGACAAGTTGAGGATTGAGTCGTGGACTCATCCCAAGCGATTATTGAGGCGTGAGTATGGTTTAATTCGTCTCCGAGTTGTATGTGGTAAATGGGGATGAATCTTGCTTCTTCTCTTTGGATGATTTCAATTAAGTATTGGTTATGTCAAATGATGAAGTAGTTGTGCTCTTATGTTTGGTTTTATATGAATTCAAATTGTTTCTTTTATTTACGGATATCAATTAAAGAAACTTTTACTTTAAGTCTTAAAGCAGTTATATTCTAGACGAATTCATTACTTTTCATACTTGATTGCACTTTGTTGAGTCTTGGACTCACGCTTGCTATTTCTTGTTTTAGGTACTTTGAAGCTGACTCGCCGGGATGGGAGTAGAGCACGTGCACGACTTCGGTCACCATCAAAACATTTAATCGATTTGTAAAACCTAGTTGTATTAATTGTGGTTGTATTATGTTGTTCGTCGTGGTGTAGTTAGTAATTTCTATTGGATGTGCGATTGGTTAACTAAGGACCTGCTAGAATGATATTATATAATTGCAACTGTTTTTACATCACTGAGTGGATGTCCTACTTTCTAGAGAGGTCATGCCGAAATTTTGTAAATTTCGGTGGCTTAGTTTTAAGCCTGTTTTTAAGAGTTTTGAGGTTGTTTTCAGTCTTTTTCGTAGAGGTGTCGCTAGTTAATTAGAGGGTTGGTAGCATCCGTGGCGCGTATGGGCTCCGGGGTGTTACAGTGTTCATAGCGCTTGGCAACACCAACTAATCATGTCTTGTTGGTAAAGGTGTACAACCTTTGTAGAGTGTAAAACTATTCGAATAGCCATGTCCGCGGTCATAGACATGCTCGGGAATTTCACACGAGGTATAGAGTATTCCATAAAATGTGGTGTAACATCCCAAAAATTTAATAAAGTGAAAATGAATAATTTAAGTTTGAATATTATTAATTCTGAGTTTCTTGGCATTATTGAATTTTATTTGGATTTCTTTGGAATTGTTCCTTGTATGAAAAATTCAACAAATGGAAATAAAGAACGAAAAAGGGGAAAAGGCAAAAATGTAAAAAGTAAAAATTTAGAAAATTGCCATGAGAACCCTTATCATTCAATAAAATCATTTTAGCCAGCAAATGAAATTTTATGCATAGAGAAATGAAGAGATAAAATGAAAAGACAACTTTTAAATCAAAACAATGCATTGTCAGAATTTATGAAATATATGTAAGACTCAAATGGAGCTGAAAATTTATCATGAAACCCTCAATGTAATTTCTGCCTTTGGTTAAAATATCATAAATTAATAATGTAATTTAGGATTTTACCAAATTTAGAAACAGAAACTCTAAAAATAGGGAAATTGAAATGTCAGAATTTTTATAAAATAATGGAACCATATTTTGGCTTGAAAATTTTAAAGAAGCATTCTGAGATCAAATCCTTTTGAAAAACAAAATTTGAAAAATAATATACTTCAATTGATATCAAAGAAAAATCAAAATCCGAAACAAGAAATTAGAGCAATCACTATTGTCAGAATATTAATAATTTTTCGGTAACTCATTTTAATCTGAAAATTTTACCAGACATCAAAATATATTCAAAGACCATGGTCGAAAAGCTTCACAATTTTCTACCTCTAGTTGACCACCAACAAATCAGAGAGATAGGGAGAAATTCACCCTAGCCACCCTGTTTCCTTCGATCAGTCACCGACGTGTGGGCCAACCGTTGTTTGTCCGTTCGTTGGTGCCATGGAGAAACTCGATCGTGGCGGTGGTCCCAAAACCCTCTTGCCATGCTCTTCCTTCAACCTCCGTTCGTTCCTTTGAAGAACTCTCCGGCTCGAGCTTCACGCCAAGCTCGATTCTTTGCCAAGGTCCAGCTCACCCAAACCACTACAAAGCCACCAGAGGCAGTGCTCTCATTCCCCTCTACTTCCTCTTCACTTCCCGGCTGAGTCGCCCAAAACTACTTCAAATCCGCCATGAACCGAAGCTCGATGCTCGAGTGCGAAGCAAAATCCGGGTGATTAAGTGATTCTCCTTCCAATTTCTCAAGTGTGGAGCATCCTTGGCCCCCACTGATTCCAGCGCAAACCTCAATTTCCGTTCTTCAAGCCTGATGTCCCGCCGCACCATACGCCCTTCTTCCTCACCTCCGGTCGCTCGGTGGCAGCCCACACCGAAGTTCCTCCGGCAGAACTAACCGCAGAAATGGACTCCTGGTGGCCCGTGGATGCTCAAGCCGCCACCCATTCAAGCCGAGCTGCCTTCGTCTTCGTCCCCGGTGAGCCGCCATTTCCGCCGCCGCTCGGGTCCGGCTGCGCAACTCTCTGCTGCGTCTCCGACCGAATTGACTCCACCTCCAGCTGCGCCTCGTCGAGCTCTCCCTCCTGGTGCCGTCGCCTTCGCCGGGGGATCGCCGGAAGACCGTCACCGGCCAGCCCTAGATGCTCCCCTGCTTTCCCTCACTGCCGCACGGGCCTCCTTTGTCAGTGGCGCAAGAAAAACTCCAGCTCAAAGGGTAGAAGGCGTTTTCCTCACTCCGAAAACGTATTTCCATTTCCAATGCATTTTCAATTCCGAAATGAATTCAATCTTAGATATCTTTTGAAATTTTAATCAAATTTTAGTGGGACAAATTTCTATATTCATTTAAAATCCAGAAGAATCTAAATATACAAAAATATTTAATTTTTGAAGTACACGATTATTATTCAAATTAGACTTTGATTATGGTGCTAATATGGTTTTTAATGAGAATTTGTGTATAATAAGTAATGAAATGATGAAATCAATATTCATGAGATTTTAGGATCAGAATGTATTCAAATATACGAGAATACTTAATTTTTGAGTCATAAAACAATTAGTAAAATTAAGATTAGGAATAAGCATTATTATGGATGTTGTTGTATTCAAGGAAATGTAATTCCAAAAATCATTAAATAAATTTATATGTGTCCTAGAATCATAATAAACTCAAACATGTAAAAATGCTCAATTGTTGAATTAAGCTTATATTGTTTGCTTTGCCTTCTTTAATTAACCCTGTTATGGCCATTAGCAAAATAATAGCATGATAGCTCATAAAATGGTAAAGTAATTTGTATCAAGTTCCTAAAAACAGTGAGGACATATATATGTAAAAATATTTGGAATAAAGTTTGACTTGAATTCTTTTATCATAAAGAAATGTTAAATGTAACAATAATCAAATGGGTAACCTATTGCAGTTAAAAGCAAAATAATGCAAAATCAACTTTAAAACATTTCTAGGATTGCTACCTGCTAACACCTAAAAAATGAATTAAAGATCTTGTATAATGTAGTCGCAAACTCAATATGAAGTTGGCCGATTTAAGGTTTTCAAATATGATCGTTTAGGCTATTTCAGTGATAGATAAAATAACTCGTCTAAATACTAAAATCAGTAAAACCAGTCTAGAAACATTGTACAAAGTTCATACTACCATATTCTACAAAAACATCTTAATTACAGTGTGCTTTCCATTTAAATCAAGCTAGTTCAAAACCCCTAATCGTTAATTGTCATTTCCCATTTCCTGCCGATTTTGAATAGTAGTCTTTAAGTATAGCATAAACCATTTTAGCAATAAGATTATAGTCTCGCCCAAAATCCTAAAACTTATGGAACTAGTTTAGTAGTGTTCTTCAAAGTATAGCCTACCCTATTTCGAAAAGATAATCTCATTTCACCATGATTTACATATTAATCTTAATAGCTTAATGGCCCTAAGTAATCACATTACTTTAGACTGTAATATGAATGAGCGAGCTGTAGTTGCAAATGAGTAAACCTGTAGTTAAGTTATTTGTATCATCAGAACCTTCTCAAATATCATGTAAATTAGGCCAATAGCCTGAATCAATAGATCTAACCTGCGTAAAGCTAATTCTATCCAAAGTCAACCAAAGGCGAAGAAGTATTCGTTCAAAATATAATGTGATCGTTTAAGCCTATTCATTAACTCGCAAAGCAGCTCATCTAAATCCGAATAATGTGAAGAACAGCTTAGAAATGATCTTTAGGATATAATCTACCGCAATCTAAGAGAATATTCTTATTTCATCTTTCTTTGAATCTGAATCCTAATAGAGCAAAACCCATAATGTAAGAAAGTTGCGAAACTCATATTATGAATAGTAAATCAATGAAACTTGCAACTAATGGTTAATTCTATTAATCTTAACCAATTTTAGCATCTTGAATTCATAAAATAAGATTAATAAATTCATAAAGAGCAATCCTTGTTTCTTGTAAAGAGTTTATTTGTTCTTGCTATCTATTTCTTTCGCCCTTATTGAAGTTGGTATTTTGCGTTATTTCCGTTGATCGACGTGTAGAACCCGACGTCTCTATCTTCGTCGTCGTTGTCAACTGCAATCCTTGTCTTCACCGTAAGCAATGATTAAGCAAGGCAAGCATCCTTTGACCATATTGATCCCAGTATTTTATATTCCTTTTATGCATCAAATTGTTTTATGCATGCGTTTATTTTATATAAATCTGCTATTTTGTGGTATTGGTAGATATACCTGTTGTCACATGAAACTCCTTGATTATGGAAATGTGAACCTTCATAACCACAGAATAGGGCTAGACATCTCTTAATGTCATCTTGGGTATATACGATCATATTTACCTGCTTAGCCATGCTTTAGTATTTGAGGAACAGATTATCATGATTAAAGTTGTTTTTGAAATGTTTTACATGGAACCTGAATGATCCTTTTTGAGAAAATGGTTGCTGGTACTTTGATTAAAAATCCAAAATAAAACTATGCTTTGATGCGGGCGATTATTGGCAATAGCCGGATGTGCGAATGGAATTGCACGTAGTGTAGGGTGAAGTGTCGCCCGTGTCGAATTAAGGACCGAGCAATGGGACGTTATTGATCCAAGTTTTCCGTGCAACCACAAGGGTGAGAATGGGGTAGCCTTAGCCTATTAAGTTATTTAGACTTAGCTTTGTTCATTGGTAGGCGGGAGCTAGCACAGTATTCGGTCGAGTCTACGGCGGGTTTCTACTTGCTAATGCAGCGATTATGCACGCCTGCCATGTTTAGAAACGTTGAGTTGGGTGTGTGAATGTGGATCCACGGCTTGGGTGTGTGTTTCTAGTTCTATGGCGGGGGTTAACGTCCCGAGCTGGATCAAAGCCATGTCTAGGTAATGTAACGGCTATGTATGATCTCCTGGCTGGCCACCTATGGAAGTGCGTCAAGCAAAAGGGTTGATCATTCCTTGTGGGTAAAGTTGTACACCTCTGCAGAGTTTAAATCTAATCGATTAGCCGCGCCCGCGGTCATGGGCACTTGGTGAAGTCATTCCAATGTTAGATGTTTATTATTTTAAAAAGGGTTGGTATCATTTTGTTTTGCAACTGTGCTTTATGTCAAAGGGCCGACATTGATGAATTTCAGGATTTGTTGTTTCGTCGCTCACGTCGTGGAGGATTGTGAGTGTTATTATGCTTTATTTATTTGTTATCAATCAATTAAATGCTCTTACAAATTCCGTTTGCAAATAACTTGATTTACAAATGAAATTCGCTTTATACAAATTAACTGTAGAAGCCTTTCCTTTGAAATGGCCTGCATGTATTATAGGTTTTGCTCATGTCTTGCTGAGTATGTAAAGTACTCACCCTTGCTTAATTATTATTTAGGTGGATGAGTTAGTGAGGCTTCGAGTCTCCTTTCGTCGATGGTCGCGGGATCCTTTTTGCCGTGGTATTTCTAAGGTTTTATACCTGGTCAGTTGCCTGCGGGATTGGATGGGTACACTACAAGGCTTTGCTTCTTTGCTGCTAAATTCTCTGAATTGTAATATTTCTGTAATTATTCGTTTCCATTTAATTAATATGTTGTATGGTTGTGATTCCAATCGTTGAAATGTGCGTGCTAGCTACTGATCCAGGGACTAGTACTGCAAGCACATTAGATTTCCATTTTTGCATTCTGTGTAAAAAATGGGGGTCGTCACATGTGGGAATATGGAATTGTTGGAATGTGAATGGAGAATTCATTATTATTTTGTTGTCTAAAGTTAATACTATTAAATTATTAGTTTGATACTTGTTTTGGATGATGTAGGATGATGCCTCACCAATCTGTTCATGTTGTCTACTATTGATTTACCAGTTATTTATTATCATTTTCATCAATACGCTTTCAATCTATTTATTGTATTTCAATTCAAGTTATTATTTTCTACAAATGAACCATATGACTATCCTTTATCAAGCCTTGAATGAATATTGCATCATTTCCCTATGGCTTGCTGAGTACTTTTTGTACTCACAACTTTATATCTTTGTTGATAGTTGCTGAGGAATGACCAAAAAATAATGATTATTATGAGAAGGGATATTATGAAGACTATGTGGAATAGGAAGGCATTTCCCTAGACGATTGCCTATGGTATGTTGATTGGCTCAAGTTATTTATTTTCTATTGCAACATTTTATTTGTCTCTTAAGCCTTTAAGGCATAGTTGTACGAACCTTGACCATAAGGTCATTTGTTTTAAATATTAATAATTTGCTTTTTCTTAGTTAATTCGTTGTATGGAATGATATTTTATCTGTGTTGCCACTGTGTGCACTAGCGTGATCCTGGACAAGTGTAGAATACACAGAGGGTTTCGGATTTGCAAATCTGGATCCCAACAGGCATGTAGTATGCTTAGCCACGTGACAAGTCATTATTTCATGTGAAAATGATTAATCCTACTTAATGATTATGGAACATGTTTATTAGCTTGCGTGTCGGGTGTTGTCACATAATGTGGTTGTTGTTGATGATACGTGGTGCATGGTAAATCATCTGGGGTAGGAAAATGATTTAGACTAAGACAAGTGAAAAGAATTTGTGGTGGGCCAATGTGGCACTTGGGTGGTCGCATTACTTTTTATGATAATTGTTGGTTTATGGTTACGATGATTTTTGGTTAGTCTTGCCTTGGTCAAGTGAGAACTTAACTGTAACATCCCAAAATTTGGGTTTTAAAAAATATTTTGTGAAGTTTAGCTCCCCAAAAATTCGCGATAATTTTCTCGCTTAATTAAAGCTTAATCTGGAATTTTCTAAAGTCAAAACAATTTAATTTGACTAATATAAACTATAATTAAAATAAATTCAGTTTTAATTGGGTTCCATGTGCTTCTAGTAATTTGTTTTTTATTTTGTTTGAGAATTATTTAGATTTATTTGGAATTAATTGAATTAAGTCCTTTATGGAATTAATTAAAAATTTGGAAAAAAATTTATATAAAGTTTTGTTGAAAATATTTGATTTCAGTTCAAAATGTCTCAAAATATTTTATAGAATTTTTCTGGAATTTTTTTCCTGGTATTTTTATTGCCCTAAATAAATTAATTCGATTTTCTGCATTTAATTTAAAGCGAAAATCAATGGAAAATCTAGAAATGGCATTAGGCCTAATTTCCCTCTCTCCTCCCACCAGCCCACCAAGCTAGCCCACTCCCACTCCACGCGCAATCTCGTCCGTCCGGAGCTGATCGGATGGCCCTCAATTGGCCACATCGCCCCAATTCTATGCACGTACACCACATGCTCGTATAAATACCGATTTGATCCGTTTTTGCTCCAAATCCAGTTTTTCTTGACCTAGCTGCCACCCCAACCTTGTGTAGACCTCCCATGGCGTCTCCCACGCATATGCCACCCTATGGACCTCACCTAAACCTTGGAAATCCATCCCTCATCCTCCGAAACACCGCCGAACGTCAACCTGTTTTGGCGTCGCGTTCCTTGTCGGGTCGTCGAGATTTTTTGAGATCCACCTACGTCACGACGGGCTCTATGGTACCCTCTATCTCTCTTTCAAATTTCGTGCAATTTGGTTCATGGAATCAAAAGTTATGGCCACTCCAATCTCAAATCATGTTTCTGCCTGTTCTTCCTCGTTTTTGCGAGTTTGACCGTGACAGTTTTTTGTGTAGACTCCTGGTGATGTCCCCTGAATGGTGCTCACCCTAATCCACAGCTTCGACCTCGTGATATTGGGCAGAAAATTCTTTTCTCCGATTAGACTGCGTTGCGGACAACCGATCGTCGAAGTTCATTTGATCCCCGGTTGCCGTCAAAGTCATGTTCTAGAATCTACCAGTCGTCTTTTGGCCTAGTCCTTTGTATCGGTGGGCGTTTCGGTTCGCCATCCTTGGTAACCTCTAATCGCAGAGCCAACCCTACCAGGTAACCTCTAATCGCAGAGCCAACCCTACCATCCTACCCTATGCCAAGTGCATCCATCCTGGAATCATTTCGCTCAAACCCGGACTTAACCTTTGGTCCAATTTGTCGTTGCGTCACGACATGTGTACCCCACAGATCGCAAATCAAACATGAGCCATGTCATGACCTCGCTGCTCTACCGTTGTACCGATGGTCGCCACCTTGTAATCTCATAATTGTTCTGTTAACGCTTCATATTCACCGTTAACATTCGCCGTTAATGTTCCACCATTAACGTTCCGCCGTTAACTCTTTGCTCTCATCGTATCGTTGTCATCGCATGGGTGCATGCAAGTGAAAGCCGTAGTATCATATAGCCATGTTGTGACCTAGCCCCATCTTATGCAATGAGTTAGCCTCATCACCATATAATGCTTGTGGCCGAACCTAAACCCTAACCTAAGACAGGGTCAATGAACCATGTTTAACATGGCCCATGTGATCGATTGTGGTACCACTAATTGGTCAACTACAATCAACCCTAAACCTAGCAGAGTTCTTGTCATCACCTCAGATGCCATGTCATCATCGCTGTCGTTTATCGTATCCTTGTTGTATAGCTGAACCCCATATTAGTGCCCTAACCCGAAGATGTGAGCACCACATATATCACCCGCTACCCAGGTCATGCCCGAGCCATGCTATTGTTCCTATCTATTCATATCATCGCCGCCTCATCATCGTCCAGTCTCTTCGTCGTCATATGACTGAACCCTAGCTCAAACCCTAGCCGAACGCATTTAGACCCTTTGTGTTGGTGCCTTCTCTCTGTAAACATTAATCTACCGAAAACCTTTTCGTTGACTTGGTCGATAGATCATTAGTCCATATGTCACCTTCTCATGTCAAACTCTAATTTATCGTTGACCCAGGAAACATTCGTGGACTTGGTCGATAGACCATTAGCCCATATGTCACTCTTTTGTGTCAAACCCTAATCTCTCTCGCGTTCCAGCTCTATCTGTTCCATCAATCAACAAAAGTCAACACCGTGCCTGAGTTTAGTTCATCGTGAACTAACATATCTTCGTGGACCCGGTCTATAGATCGAGAGTCCATATGACATCAGCTATCTAATCAAGATAATAACTTCGGAAGAAATAATCTTCGGAATATTATTCCTTCTTTCCCAACTATTAATCTTTCTCTTCGGTGTATTTTCCGAAAGTCGTTCTATTTTTTCTAATCATCGACCTAATCCATTCAAGTTCCTATTTTCATCTAAACCGTCGTGCCTAATGCTATTCATTCTAAATTTGGAGTTTACTTGATTTGCCTTTTGAGTTTTGTTGTATTTGTGTTTGTTTATCGTTAGACGCGTTGCCGGAAGTCGCTCGAAGGGGCTGAGGATCAAGCAAGCGGAGATTGAAGATCGAGGATCAAGGATCGAAGATAAATAGTAAAGAATAATAAAAATTACAAGGGCCAGGCAAGTTGTGCTTTGATCATTTTGCTCCTAAGTTTTGAAAATGTATTTTGATTCAAACTATGCATGCTAATTTAATTAGAAATGGATTTAATTAATTTGGGTGAATTAGTTAAATCAACCTATTTGTTATTGTCGCCTTGCCACTAGTATTTGTATGCCACGATTTCATTTGATGCCCTAAGTTTGGTAGTATTAGTTGGTTGTTAATATTGTGCCAACACGGGAGGCTAGACCGTGAATAGTTGCTTAGCCATGCATATAACGTGAATAATCTTTTTGAATACAAAAATAACATTGACTAAAGGAATAGTGAATGCATTTTGATAAAAGGTGGAATGTTGTTGGTAATGATATTGGAATGTAGAGACCTGTGTGGTTCTACATGAAGGATGGTTACAGGCATGTGTTGCACCGTAAAATAACTTGGGGTGGGAATTGATTTAGACTGAGGCAAGTGGACCGAGGCTGTGTGCCAGGTAGGCCTTTGTGGCATTTGGGAGGGTTGAGTGTTGTGAGGGCTGTGTGCCAATTTTGAGAGAAGGATGTCTTGTCTTGGTCAGTTAAGGACTTCACATTGCAAGCGTTTGACCTGAGTCACTCGTATAACCACATGTCTGAATGGGAAGACCTAGTTTAGTAGGATTCCGATATCTCACCTTTGATACCTCGGGGTGGCGATTACAGGGGTAAGCTGTATGAAGTGCGTGCTGTGCTACGGCTTGGTACCCTATCCAGCGGTGTTAAATCATCCTATACTTGACTCTGTGTGAGGAAGTGATAGTGAAGGCAACCGGAGAGGTTCTAGGTTGAGCTAGAAGTTTCGAAAGGCTTTGTTATGATCGCTCATTTGCATACTCTTGTATGGCGATTCACGGCTGACGTGGTGAGTTGATTGTATCTTGTGGGTAAAGTGTACAACCTCTGTAGAGTGTAAAAACTATTCGAATAGGCGAGTCCACGAAATTGGACAAAGCTCGGGGATTACAGTCAAGGGGTAGGTTTTCGAAAATAATATGGGGATGAGTGGTTGTGTGCCAGGGATAAATGTGAAATTTTATTTAGGATTGTGTGTCAAAAATATGTGGAGAAACAATTTGAGAAAGTTATTATATTTATATGGTTTTGCTGCTTTCTATCTAAGTAAATAATAAGTTAAAATGCTGATTCAATGCAAAATAACCCAATGAACCATTCCTTTGTAATAAGCCATGCATGTAGTAATAGAACTGCATTCTGTGCATGACTTGTTGAGTACGGTGTGTACTCACCCTTGCTTACAACAAATCATTAGATGAGAAGATGACTACAACTTCGATGGAGGAGAAGTTCCACGAGGAGGCGAATATCTAGGAGTTGAACCTTGTCAGTTGCCTGTGGCATATTGATGGGATTCACCAACGCTCTTCGTTCCGCTGCTGTTTACCTATTTGGAGTTAAAACCATCAAGGGCTCTCAAGTGTAAGGTCGACTTTAAGGTCGTTCAATAGTTTTATATTTTGTAATTGAGTTACTTTTATTATTACATTATGTATGATTGTGATATTTCATCTATGTTGAGACTGTGTGCACTAGCGTGATCCTGGACTAGTGCAGAATACATAGAGGGTCCGGATTTGCAGATTCAGGTCCCGACATTAACCTTGTAAGAATTTGAACTAAGTCATTCATACAACCACAAGTATGGTATAGGACAGACCTAGCTGACTAATTTGCTATGTCTAAGCTCTGGTACTATTAGTGGTGGTGTGAGACCTGGTTGTGGTAACCAGTCCTCGAACGGGTGGGCTCGCATGGTGCAAGAAGGGGGCCTTGGATATAGTACTGAGCTATCGGTGAGAGGTAAGTACTCCAGGATCAATGAAGAAGAGGAGCGAGAGGAAGCCTATGGACAGTGGTACGCAGAAGAAGACAGCAACCAAGTCCATTTCAAGCGAGCCTGCCTCCTCATGGCTTCGCCTCTCGGTGTACCGGACGCTCTCGTGACATCCATGCTTCTTGAACTTGCAGGGGCTTTTTTTAAAATCATTTTAGTGTGGAATAAGAATGATTCATTATTTTTTATTAAGCAAATATATTCTTAAGAATATATGAATTTTTTCATATTATTTTTTCATTTCGAGATGTATATGTATCATATGAATTTTTTCTAATGTATAAGTATCATTTTAAAGTTACATGTGCACATGTTTGTAGCATGAGGTCACAACATCACTTGATTTCCTCTCAACTCTAGCAAAATTACCATCGTATAAGTATACTTGTCGATAGTATTTGGCCGATTTACATTAGGAACATCTTCGGCGTCGCCGCCTATCCTCTCTACCGTCTCTTCCCCACCGTCTTCCACGTTGTTTTAGAGTAGTACCATCAGCTTTACGTGAAATGTGATCTATTTTCGTTAATTTTCAGTGCTTCTTCTAGCCTAAGAAACGACGATGGACGACGAAGAATTTATGAGAAGTTTGATTGCGGGATGTGATGGTCATGAGACGGCGGAGCTTGCACCCGCCCTCATGGCCGCCGAGGCCACCGAGGCCAATGAGGTCGCGAGCATGATGAAATCTGCCAAAGACGATGAGGCGGCGAGGTAACAATCAGTCACGTTCATGATTGTCGGTTCCACTACCATGCTAAACCAACATCCTGACCCGTTCATGATTGTACCATGCTTTCAGATCGGTCAACCAGGCAGGCAATCACGTCAGCGAGGTCCAAGCAAGAAGAAGAAGGCAACACATGTTATCACCGAAGTCACGCGAGGACGGCCGACCTCTTGCACCCACGGGGGCGCTTGGGCCATTCAATTCGGCATGCGGCGTCCACGTTAGGGACCACGTGCCAATTAGCATAGCAAAATGGGATCAGGTCCCTGAAGATACGAAGAACATGCTTTGGAACGATGTGAAGGAGACATTCACCTTCCCCAAAGGGACCAAAGAGAAGGTGAAGAGTTACACTCTCAAGAAGATGGCGGTCGCATTCCAGACTTATAAAAAGAAGCTGAACACGGAGTATATCAAGAAGAATCAAACGCCCGACTTCAACAAGCACCCAAAGTTGCAAGATCACTGGGATGCGTTTGTGAACTACAAGACTTCGGACGAAGGTCAAAGTTTGAGTGAGAAGAATAAGTGAATGCTGCAGAAGAAGAATTATCACCACCGACTCGCCACGGTGGTTACCGCCATCTTGATACCAAAATGGGAGAAGAGGAGCAGGACACGCTAGCGAAGGGTATCACACCCACAACAATGGATTGATTATGAGCAAAGCATTGGTTCTATGCTCACGGCGGCGGCCTTGATGATAACGGCAATGCTATGTTTGGGGAGGTGCTAAGAGATGTGGCGAAGGCTTGTACAGATCCATCGAGGAGACTTCGGGGTAGCTACGCCAAGCAGGGAGAACGACGAGCTAACAAGGGCCTTGCAAAATCGAGCACCACGGGCGTACAGGCGTCGGCGTTGTCCGTGGAAGGTTGGTTTTCGCTCGGGGCCGAGACCTATAGGAGTCGGGCGAGGAGCAAGGCTCGAAAAACACAACAGCTTAGTGCGCTTGAAGAACGCCTGAATCAAACAAATGAGAGAATGCAAGAAGAGATCCGAAGAGAGGTGCAGCTAGCCTTGAGCCAACAGCGCGAGACGGGCCAAGAACCTCCAAGTAATCCTAACATCATTAGCCCTTCCGGGCAGCGAAGCAGCTGCGCTTCCGGTGGGCTGCCAGAAGCGGACTTGGACAAGTATCCCGTAGACAACATTAGACAGCGGACACCTTGTGAGCTGCATATCCAAGCGCGGAACCTTACCTTCAAGGCGGCCGATGGCATGGCTTACCCATTCGAGCCGGGGCAGCTTATCCATGGCCAACAGATACCATCAGGATACTCCAAGGTCTCGGTGGAGGAGGTCTGCCTAGGGTACGAGGACCTTGACCTCGAAATTCCTGGAGGTGACGGGACTACGAAGCTAGGAGAGGCAGCACACAATTTCATCCTGTGGCGTAAACGGTACATAATTTTTCGAGATAACATAGACGTGTCCTCTCTGCAAAGAAGCCCGAGAAGAAACCCGTCTCCTCCCAAGAAGGCGTCGACTCCTACACCACCTCCTGTGCATATAATCCCGACAAGAAGCCCGTCTCCTACACCATCTCCTGCGCATATAAGCCCTGAAAGAAGCCCGTCTCCTCCCAAGAAGGTGCCGACTCCTACACCACTTCCCGTGCACATAAGCGCCACAAGCCCGTCTCCTCCCAAGAAGGCGCCGACCAAGGAAACAAGCCACTCGGCGAGAGCTCCCAAGAAGGCGGGTCCTCCACCCAATCCAAGAAGTGGTGAACTTAGAAGCGGTAGTATGATATGAGCGATGAGGAGACCAAGAAGGTGGTAAAAGGAGAGGTAACTAAATTTCTTAAACCCAAGTTACCAGAGAAGAAGGTTCAACACAGCATGAAGAATTTTATAAAGGCTTAATGACTATTAAAAATTTGAAGGATAAAAAAAATGCCTCGTCAATCAAACTACGGCGCATATTGAGTAAGAATGCCCCAAGAAGAAGATGTCGGTGAGGGAAGGGTAAGGAGATGCTACAATTCTTCGATGAAACTAGCCTTGACGCAGATCAAATATTAGGCACCAAGGAGATTGAGTTTGCCCAAGTAAGATGGTCATTTAAAATGGGCGGATCATTGGTCAGGCGTGAGGAGCTGCCCCAGCTAACGACAAAGATGTGGCAATTTCATGAATGGTACTTGGAGGCGACCAAGCATGGTCTACAGATGTTCGCTGTCAAGTTTAAGCAACAAGATTTTTTTCGCGGTGAAGGTGAATTTTTTGTCGAATGGGACTACATGTATGGACTATACCAGACAGACGCCCTCAGCTATAGCTTGTTGGGTTGCTGGACTCTGTAAGTGTCTTAATTATTTACAAAAAACTATCGTGCACTTCCTTGTACTATACTAACTTGCAAGCCTAACTAATTTCTTATGTAGCATGGAGATACAAAGATGCGAAGGATCGTATTTTCGACATAGGCTTCATGGACCCGATGTTATCAGCGGGACAACCGTTAGAGATCACCCGAGCGAAACAGAGACTAACGTATTCAATGCGCTAATGGGTCAAAGATATAAGTCAAAGATATATCTAGCCTACTCATTTGAGTACGTGTTTTCGTACCACCTCATTCTACTCCTTTTTCATAACACGATGTTAGAACTAATTAGTTCTCTCGTTGACATATCTATGTATAGTTTTCTTTGGATTCTTCTTATGATCGAGCTAGATCGTAGCTCGATCACAATTATGGACTCATAAAGTAGACCAGTTGAAAAGTATCAAAACTTTATCGACATGCTCAACCGGTATTAATTCTTGTTCCTTTCATTATCGTACTAGTTCTATTTCCTTCCATTTGAAACAAATTCTAATCATGTACAATTCGTAATCACATGTGTAGTGCATTCACACGGTTCCGTGCTAAAAACGTGGGCGTATTCAAGGAGAAATTTGACATTACAATTGCCTCTCATGTACATATATTATGATGCTAGCTTTTTAGTTAGTTAACTTAATTTCCTTGCATCCATTTTACGCTTTCAACTTTTTCCACCGCAGATCTTGACTCAGCCGCCGGGTAACAATTTATGTGCCTACTATGTATGCGAGTTTATGCACACCCAAACCGGAGCCGCTGACCGCATGCTAAATGGCAACAAGGGGGTGAGTAAATATAATTACTAGCTTTAATGATGTATAGGTACTCCTTATATCTTGTACAAATCCAAGTATTGATTAGTTAATGACTTAACGATAGGTGCCTCAAAATTTGGCGGAACAAGGTTCGAAACTCTCACCGGCACGAGTGAGAGCAATCCAAGAACAACTCGTCGGCTTTATTTATGATGAGGTCGTAAATCCAAAAGGTGAGTTTCACGAACCAAATTTAAACAGGTGGGGCCCTTCGATAAGGACGGTGGTATCGGAATTAGACATCTCGGCTAGCAAGAGCGTCTTGGCGTAAAAGATCCCGATGAATAGAAGGAAAAGAAATACTAAAGTTGTAATTAAAGTTGTGAACATATATATTGTAATACATTAGGCGATGAGCGAGAAGAACAAATATGTGTACATATTTGTATACATTAGATGTAATTAAATTTGTTAATGAATGTTCGGTGATTTAATTATCGGGCAAAGTGCATGATTGATTATACGTGCTTTTAATTAGTTACGATTTAACTCACACACATATATATAATAGCTCTTTGGAGAAATAGACATATATATATACAAAACATCGATGCGGTTGGAGAAACCAGCAGATGCGATGAGGACTCACCGATGCGGTTGGAGACACCAACCGATCTTGATGAGGTCTCGGGCTCTCGACGCAGCGCCACGTGTGACTTGAACCGCATGCGATACTCTATCGATGCGGGTGAAACCGGGGCGATGCCTTTGAGCATCGATCCGGATAACTATCCGGTTCAAAACCGATTACTAAAGCCGTTTTGAACCGGTACTAAATGCCCTTTCTGTAGTAGTGAGTAGAAGTTCAAGCGACTACAGTTCACAATGGTCAGATGATGGTTAAAATGTTAAATATGTTAGTATAGAAGAAGTACCAGTTGTGAATGAATACCTAGATGTTTTTCATGAAGAATTATCTAGAATGCCACCTAATCGAGATATTGAGTTCATGATTGAATTGGTGCTTGGCATAGCCCCAATAGCCAAGAGACCATATCGGATGTTCATAAATGAATTGGTAGAAATGAAGAAATAGATTGAGGAGTTGCTAGGAAAAGGTTTTGTAAGGCCTAGTTCATCGCCATAGGGAGCACCTGTTTTGTTAGTTCAGAAGAAGGGTGAAAGCAAGAGAATGTGCATTGATTATCAAGCTCTTAATAAAGTAACAATAAAGAACAAGTATCCGCTACCCAGGATAGATAATTTGTTTTATCAGTTGTGAGGAGCTAGAATTTTCTCTAAGATAAATCTTCAATTGGGATATCATCAGCTTAAGATTCATGCAGAAGACATACCCAATACTGCATTTTCAACCGATATATTCATGATGAGTTCATAATTATGTCATTTGGATTGACTAATGCCCTTACATATTTTCTGAATATGATGAATAAGGTTTTCATGGAATATCTGGACAAGTTTGTTGTCATACTTATAGATGGTATTCTTGTCTACTTCGAGACGGAGGAAGATCATGCTGAACATTTGAGGCTTGTTTTGGAGAAGCTTTGAGCGTAGCAACTGTATGCCAAGTTCAGTAAGTGTGACTTCTGAAAGAAGAAGGTGAAATTTCTTGGTCATGTGATGTCTGCTAAAGGAGTTGCCATTGACCCAAGTAAAGTTGAGGTAGTATTGCATTGGAAGCAGCCGAAGTTAGTGACTCAGATCCACAGTTCCCTTGGAATGGTAGGATATTACCTTCGATTATAGAGGGATTCTCGATGATTGCTAGACCCCTTACACAATTGTTGAAGAAGGAGAAGAAATTTGCATGGTCGCTAGAGTGTGAGAGGAGTTTCTAGGAATTAAAAAAAATATTAACATCAGCACCAGTATTAGTATTGCTAAATATTCAGAGCACTTTTGATATTTTTTGTAATGCTTCGCATCAAGGACTTGGATGTGTGCTAATGCAAAATGGCAAGGTCATCGCCTATGCTTCAAGACAGCTAAGGCCACATGAGGAGAACTATCCGACGCATGATTTGGAGTTAGCTATAGTAGTCCATGCCTTAAAGATATGGTGTCATTATCCTATCGGGAATCGCTGTGAAATATACACAGATCACAAGAATTTGAAATATATTTTCACTCAGTCGGATCTTAATATGAGGCAGAGAAGATGGTTAGAGTTAATCAAGGATTATAACCAGGGAATTCACTATCACCCTGAAAAAGCTAACGTGGTAACTGATGCTCTAAGTTGGAAAAGTTACAGTGTTAACATGTTGATACAGAAGGACCAGCTTGAGTTAGGCAAGGAATTTCAAAAGCTGAGATTGGAAGTGGTACCCAAAGGGTTCCTAGCTACACTAGAGGTGAGCCAACCTTGGAGGATCAAATTAGAGAAGGGCAGAAAGATGACGCCAAAATTAAGAGAATTAGGACCAAGTTGGATGAAGGTAAAGCTATGGATTTCACCTTGGATGAATGGGAAACCTTATGGATGAAAGGTCGAATCTGTGTACCAAATAAAAAGAAATTAAAACAGTTGATTCTTGAGGAAGCTCATGACTCGAAGTACTCTATTCACCCAAGAAGGGCGAAGATGTATCAGGATCTAAAGGTAAGATTTTGGTGGCCTAGTATGAAGTGTGAAGTTGCTGAGAATATTGCTTTGTATGATATATACCAGAGAGTGTAGGCAATGCATCAAAAGCCAACAGGTTTGTTGTGGCTATTAAAGGTATTCGAATGGAAATAGGAGGAAAATGGTATGGATTTTATCACCGGTTTACCTAGAACCCAGAGTGGATATGATTCAATATGGGTCATAATTGATTGATTAACCAAAGTTGCCTATTTCATACCCGTGAAGTTCACATATTCAGGAGATCGTCTAGTAGAGTTGTATATGTTAAGAATTGTGTGTTTGCATGGAGTCCAAAAGAAGCTAGTGTTAAACAAAGGTACCTAATTTACCTCAAGATTCTGGAATAAATTGCATGAAGCAATGGGAACTCATCTAAATTTCAGTACAACTTATCACCCACAGACAGATGGTCAGACTGAGAGAGTCAATCAGATTTTGGAAGATATGTTGAGGACTTGTGCTCTAGCCTATGCCGCAATGTGGGATAAAAGTTCGCCATATGTTGAGTTTAGCTATAATAATAGTTATCAGGCAAGTCTGCAAATGTCACCGTTTGAAGCTTTATATGGTCGATCTTGTCGTACTCCGTTGAATTGGAATGAGACAGAAGAGAGATTGGTCTTTGGAGTAGATATTTTAAAGGAAGCCAAAGAACAGATCACCATGATTAGAGAGAGATTAAAGACTGCTCAGTTAAGGCAGAAGTGGTCTGCTGATAATCGCTGTTGAGAATTAAGTTTCGAGCCTAATAATTTTGTGTATCTCAGAGTAACCCCTCTCAATGGAGTAAAAAGCTTTCATGCCAAAAGAAAGTTTGCCCCAAGATATGTTGGCCTATTTAAAATCTTGAGTCATAGAGGAGAGGTTGCATATCAGTTAGAATTACCACAATCGTTAGCGGGAGTACATAATGTGTTCCATGTATCTCAGTTAAAGAAGTGTCTTCGAGTGCCCACAGAGCAAGCGTCATTCGAGTCAATTGAATTGTAAGAGGATCTGACCTACAAGGAGCAGCCAATCAAGATTCTAGATGTAACTAATCATAGAATCAGGAATAAGTTAGTGTGTTTCTGCAGAGTTTAGCAAAGCAATCATTCACATGGGAGCATGGAGAGGATTTGAAGTTAGAATTTCACGACCTATTCCTTAGTTAGCTCTGAATCTCAAGGTCGAGATTTCGTTAAGGGGGAGGTTTGTAACATCCCAATTTTTGCATTCTTGAATTTAATTTGCATTTATTGCTTTTATGAATTTTTGGGATTTAATTTAATTTATTTTGTATTTATGTAAATAATCCTCTTGCTACATTTTATTTATTTATTGGAAAAGTGTTAATAATATTTGGTTGAAAATATTTTATTTAAGTTTTAAATGCCTTAAAATATTTTTTAGAATTTTTATGAATTTTTCCTAATACTTTTGCTATTTATTTGGGCTTTATTTATTTTTTGATTTGTTTTTATTTGGAAAAGATTTTAAAAACCACGTGTAGTGTTGGGCCCAAATCCGCTAGTCCAGCCCATTTCCTTCATGCCGCCAGCCCAATCTGTTGGCCCATCCTCATCGGCCTGCTCAGCTGAAATCCTAGCTGCGCGACCGTTGGATTTTGATCCAATGGTCGAGATTGCTTCACGCCGTCACTCACTGCCAGCCGCCTAATCGAGTCTGCGTGGACACCTGTGGTTGCACCATGTTAGCTCCATCAGATTTCTCCAAATCCACTGCACCGCCGTATCCTCGAAGATCTCGAAGTCCGTGTCTTACCGTTGCACGCCTCCCAAGCTGCCTGTTTAATGTGCCGCCTTGCGCAGCGTGTAGCCCATGTCATGCCACCCTTTTTGCCCTAGCTCATCATGTCTGAGCCACGACTGTTTGCCCGTGCCTGCTCGCCAAAGTTCAGAGAGAGCACCACCGTTATTTTTCACCGTTCCACTGCAAACCGTCGCCGCTCGGCCGCACCTTAGGCCAGATCTGGGGAACCCGCATCAGGATGCTTCGGACGCACTAGAAAACATTGTCGGAGGTACCCAAGAACACCGTCCACTATGTTATCTTCTTTGTCTCCAGTGAACCCCCTCCGGCACGCCGTCGCTGTCGCTTAGACTTCCGTCGACCGTCGGATCTAGTAAGCACTGTGTAGATTCTAGCCATCTGATCTTCCGTAGAGGGCTGCGATATAGCTGCGTGGCCATGCTAGCTATATGCCATGTGTCATGTGGGTTCTAAATCATTGTGCCATCTCTGTCATCGGATCTGTGTTGTGCGTCCTAGGTTGCGCCACGTCACATCAATGTTTGTCCACATGGCTGAGCTGGTGTATCGGATATGGAAGGCTGAGATGTAGCAACATGTCAGCACCATAGTAAGTCATCGTTTCACATGTTGTGTTGATCTTGGCCATCTATTTTGAACCAAATAGGTGGGATTGCAACGAGCCTTGTGCTAGTCACATTCTGACTCATGTCGTGCTCGTGCTTCGCCGCATGTCTGCTGGTGTTAGCATTTGCATCAGGCAGAGTATGAGCACAGTGCGCTGAGTCCACCGTAGACCTAAATCCCAACCGTGAACCCAGTCCATGTGTCGCACAGGTGTCGCTCTCTAGTTACGCCACGTGTCACGCGGTGACGCTGCCACATGCCCCGTGACATCTGCATGACATCATAAATTGTTTTTCTATAGAAAAATATTTGGCCAAAAATCATTTTCTTTGTTGATGTCAGTATGACATCATAAATTTTATTTTCTAGTATAAAAATAATTCGGTTAAATTCGGGTTTTTCAATTTTCTGTTTTTTTCTTTTATTTCAAACTTTGTTTAGCTATATCTTTCTCATAAAAACTCCGATTGCGATGATTCTAGTTTCTAAAAAATTGTAAAATCAAGCTCTATTTAATGGAGAATATTTTATTTAATTTTTAGAGTTGATGTTGCATTTTTAGTATTTATTGCTTCCTCTCTCGATTTGCGTAGATGTCGAGTTGCCTGGTGAGTTTGTGGTTGAGGATGCAGCACACAAATGTCGGGACCTAGATTTGCAAATCCGAAACCCTCTGTGTATACTGTACTAGTCCAGGATCACGCTAGTGCACACAGTGGCAACATAGATGAAATATCATTCCATACAACGAATTAACTAAGAAGAAGCAATTTATTATTAAATATAGCAAATGACCTTATGGTCAAGGTTTATACATCCATGCCTTATGGGCTTAAGAAACAAATAAGACCTTGCAACAAAAATAAGATAACTTGGGCTATTCGACATGTCATAGGCAATCGCCTAGGGAAACGCGTTCCTAGTCCACGTAGTCTTCATAGTATTCCTCCTCCTGATACTCATTATTTCTTGGTCATTCCTTAGCAACTAATTGACAAAGACATAAAGCTGTGAGTACAAAATGTACTTAGCAAGCCATAGAGAAATGATGCAATATTCATGCAAGGCTTGACAAAGGACGGTCATATGGTTCATTTGCAGAAAGCAATAACTTGAATTGAAATACAGTAGATAGATTGAAAGCATATTTATGAAAAAGATAATAAATAACTGGTAAATCAATAGTAGACAACATGAACAGAATGGTGAGGCATCACCATACACCATCCAAAACAAGTATCAAACCACTAAATTCAACAGTAAACTTTAGACAACAAAACAACAGTGAACACACTGTTCATATCCCAACAATTCCACATTTCATGAAACACTCTATACCTTGTGTGAAATTCCCAGGCTTGTCCGTGACTGCAGACATGGCTATTCGAATAGTTTTACACTCTATAGAGGTTGTACAGCTTTACCCACAAGACATGAACATCTCTTGGTGCAACAGGTAGTAACACACTTCCTTTGGTATGTCGCAGAGATATCATGACAAAGCCTTTACAGTGCATGTCTAAACTCAGTACTGCCCTCTAAGGTTTCGCCCCTCGGGGCCCCCTCTTGAGCCATGTGAATCTACCCGTCTATTCCGGAACCCACACCAACAATTGGCAGTACTCAAGACTAGACATTGCAAATTAATCAGTTAGGTCTATCCCATACCAGACTTATGGTTGCACAGTTAGGCCAGTTCAATGGCGTACAAGATTAAATCCTTAAGTTGTCTTAGGCAAGACAACTACATCCCAATGTGCTTGAAAGAACCCCCTTTACTGCATGATCACTTGCCCGAGGGAAAACATTTTGTTCAACCAAGACTAGTGGCAAACCCCACCATGGTACAACAAGTTTTACAACAGTGGCTAACGGCCACGATTCAATATCTCATTAAGTCAAGATTAACAATAATTCACATGTGAGATGAATCCCATCGAACAACTAAGCATGTCTAAGCATAGCTACGATAACTCACTGTTGGTAATATGATTATGTTCAACTAATAATGACCCATCTAGTGGCAAACAATGGATACATGGCACTCCAAAGATGAAGGTGGCATAATGTCAATCAGGTCAGTAGCTATTCCCATAAATTAAGCATTGATACACAAATAGCATGCAATTATATAAAACAAGTACTTTAGCAAACATGGGTTCGACATGATCAAAGGTTACGACTTGCCTTGCTGATCTAGTGCTAAGTCTTGGTCTTCAAAGACTCAGTTTGCTCCTTCGGGATTGGCGTCTATAGAAAAGAAAGCAACAAAACTAAATAAATACAAAACAAAGACTCAAACAAGCTCAAAACTAAAAATAAATGGCTCTGAAAGGTAGAGTTTGATTTTACAAAAATTTAGAAATTTGAATCGCCTAAATCAAAGTTCGTATGAGCAAGAATGGGCCTTCGAAAGATTAAATTCAGGGAAAAAGGCTGAAAAAGGTTAAATCCGAATTTCTTGATTTATTTTTCTACGGGAAAACCGATTTATTGCGCAATGCTGACGTTAGCAAATCAATTTCCCAAATTAAAAATAAATGCAAAAATTCTTATTTCACTAACATGCGGGACCCACGGTCTATGGACCGAGTCCACGACCACAGTGCTAGTCCACGGTGGACTGGGCTCACAGAACAGGGAAGGGCTAACGTCATTGCCGACGTCACGGATGACAAGGCGACACGCGAAGGCTGACGGGGCGCTGACGAGGCAACAAGGTGGCAGCTGACACGGTAGGGCAGCGCCACGAGCTTAACGATCGTGAGAATCGGGCAACGAGGAGAGAGCAAGGAGCGGCGGTACAGCGGCACGATCCGAAGCGTTGGCAAACGATCGGACTATCACGGTTGAGCGGAGAAGATCGACGGCGAGGGCTGCAGTGCAGCTCACCGGAAGTGGAGAAGACAACGCGGCGCACGGTGGAAATGCGAAGGATCGGATGGGAGACAATGCGGATCCGGAATAGGGCATCGCGGGTGACTCGCTGGCATAGGTGACAAGGGCGGAGAAGGACCAGAGCAGCCAGACGTCAGCAAAAAAGGTGCTCGGGCGGTGAGGAACTTCGGCGAGGTCATTCTCGGTGACGGCAGCGTCTCGGGCGATGGGAGAAGATGCGACGGGTGCGGCGCGCGATGGGGAACACAGCACGAGGCACCTTAGGGGGCTTAAATAGCCTAGGGAGGCGAGCATGGCACGAACGTCAAAAACGATGGCTAGGGTTAGGGTTCAGCGATGGTGGCGCGGCACAGGCAACGTGGCACAATCTGAGCCACTCACGCGTCGCAGATCAGAGGGTGGCGGTGCGGCGGGCTGGATGGGCTGAGGATGAGCGGAGCTGGGTCGGGAGACGCGCAGAGGAGCAGGCCGGGGAGATGGGCCATGAGGCAGGCCAGACTGGGCCAAAGCGGAGAATAGGAACAGGCTGGCGGGGATTCGGTCCAAAGATAAAAATAAGAAAAAAAAAACATTTTCCAATTTAATAAATTCTAGAAATTCAAATAAAATAGCAAACAAACTCAAAAAAGCTCCAAAAATATAGAAAAATTCCATGAAGCACAGATTAATCAAATTAAATCTTTTCATTATTAGTGAAGGATCAGAATGCCGAACAAGGGGGGGGGGTGAATTGTCGCAATCAAATTTTTCCACACACAGTATTCCAAAAGATTAACACAAAAGATCACTCAAAAGGGTGGAGGTTCTTTGAGAAAAAAAGCTAGTAGTACCCTACAGGAGTAGGTAAGAGTACCAGACCTAAAAGTTTCTCATGAACAGAAGCCTCAACCAGAACAAGAATCACAAGAACTTTAGATTGCCTCAATAAAATTCGCTAAAATTTGGTAGATGTGATCTTGATTCACCAAGAAACTTGATTCCCGAAACGATCACAGAGATTGATCTCAAAGATTCGATCTTTCTGTCTGAGAAGAATGAACACTTTAAGAAGAGCAGAAAGAACAGGGAAATCAGTGTAAAACTTGCTCCTGATTTCGAAAATGAAAAGATTTGAGAAGTTTAAACACAGCAAGCTATAAGGGTACAGGAATGAAATACAAGATCAGTCAACTCAAGAATGCAAAAAGGCGCATGAAATAATGCAGACGAAAGAATCAACTTGCGTGAAGTAAATTGCGTAACTTAAATTGTAGAAAGTAACTTGCATAAAGTAAATGATAGAAGAAAAAAATTCAAGTATTGAAATCTTTGATATGTATCTTGTATTCCTGGAAGGGAGGTTACAAAGCCACACACACAAAAGTGGCTAAAGCTCAACAGAGCACTCAAAACCTCTAAAACCCTTCTGGGATCCCCTACGTCACCAGGTTGAGGGAGGCATCCCTCCATATTTATACAGCTCTTGGGCCACCTACCACCCTTAGTTGCAGCTCTCAACCCTAGAGACTCATCTAAGGGTTAGGAAGCGCCCACTCACACAGCCTGAAAGGGGAAACCCTAAACCTGCTAACACCAGGTTTTTCTTGCACGGCTCTCAAAGCATACTACTAAACCCGCTATTCCTATCAACTAGACTGTACTCCAACAGTCCTCATTGATCCTTGCAGCATCTAGCTAGTATCTGCTCTTTTCCTTGCCTTCTTGGCTTGCCCAAACTCCGTCTCCGGTCATCTTCCGGCGATCTCCCAACTGTTTTGGACCTCCGATGCACCTCGCCTAGTCCCGGTCACATTCCGCCTCACCATGACCCAGCACCGTCGTCCTGCAACCATCAAAGACAAGGAAACCTTTCACATAGCAATGACCACAATCATATTTGCTGACTATCTCAAAATAGTCAAACACAACTTAACAAAAACCAGTCGGCAAACCCATATACTCAAGCCCACTCGGCTGAAACGCTTGCCTAGCCACATGGCTAATTCACAAAGCTAACCACCTGGTTAACCACTCGGTTAACCACCTGCCGAGTCCCCAACAACCCTTAGATCGCAGCAGAGTACTCAACACAGAAGGAAAGATGTCAAGAAGCTAAACATTATGCAGCAAGGATTGGAAGCACTTGGCACTCGGCCTTCACCAAAGGAAGAAAACCAGTCAAAAAGCTAGATGCACTTAGCAAAGATAGGAACCACTCGGAACACAATACTCAGCAAAGAGACCAGTCGGAAAGCTGGAGGAACTCAGCAAAGACTTGGTAGCACTTGGCTTTTAGCACTCAGCCAAGGAAGAAAACCAGTAGAGAAGCTAGAGGAACTCAGCGAAGGAACATGACTTGGTTCAGACGTTATCAAAATGCTCCAAGACAATTTTAACTCAGATCAACCTTTCAATCTAGTCAACTACTCATCGTATCAATCTTTAATCTAGTCAATTACTCATTGTATCAACCTTTAATCTAGTCAATTACTCATCACATAAAGGCATAGACCTCCACCTGGTCTTTCAATTAGAAAATTCAAATTAAGCTTCGATTAATTCTAGGAAAATGCAAATGTTCATTTTTAACTTCAAACATTTAAAAACTCAAATTTTGGGATGTTACAACAAACAAGGTCCAGAATAGGAGTTAGAGCTTTTTGAAGGTATGTTGTGCTTTTATCATGTTGAACCCATGCTTTAAACGTTATATTTTTTTAAAGTATTGCATGCTAATTCAATTATCACTTGTTTCAATTATGTTGGGAATAGTTAATTGTTGACTTTGAATTATATCCACCTTGCCATGTCACTTGTCATATCTCATTTGTCACTGTAGAATGGTTATTTATTAGTTGGTAGCTATAATTGCCAATATGGGTAGTTAGAACGCACGTAGTATGCTTAGCCATGCAACGAGTCATCATTTTATGTGAAAATGACTAATCTTGCTTAATGATTATAGAACATGTTTATTAACTTGTGTGTCGGGTGTTTTCACACAATGTGGTTGTTGTTGATGGCACGTGGTGCATGATAAATCAACTGGGGTGGTAAAATAATTTAGACTGAGGGAAACGACAAAAATTTGTATTGGGCCAATGTGTCACTTGGGCGCTCGCATTGCTTTTTATGATAATTGTTGGTTCATAGTTATGATTTTTGGTTAGTCTTCCCTTGGTCAAATAAGAACATAACCTTGCTAGATTTGAACTGAGTCATTCATACAACCACAAGTCTGGTATGAGACAGATCTAGCTGACTAATTTGTTTTGTATAAGCTTTGATACCATTAGTGGTGGTGTGAGACCCGAGTTGTGATAACCAGTCCTCGCATGGGTGGACTCACATAGCGCAAGAGTGGGGCCTTAGATGTGGTAACCAGTCCCACTAATGTTGAAACCTTGGCAGCTAGTACTAGATTTGGACAGGCATTAGAAAGGCTTTGTTATAATCACTCGCCCATGTGGTGTATGATTTTATCTTGTGGGTAAAATGTATAACCTCTTCAGAGTGTAAAATCTATTCAAATTGCTGTGCTCGTGGTATTGTTCATTGCTCGATGATTATAGTCAAGGGTTAGATTTTATCAAAACAAATGTGTGTATAGATGTTGAATTATGGATTAAGGTTATGAATTCGTTATTGGAAAATAAATGCAAAAGTTATTATTGTTATTATTTGTTTTACTATCTCTCAATCAATTTATGCTATTCTTTTATAAATGTTGTTTATGCAAACTAACCATGTCAGTCAATCCTTTGTAACAAGTCATGCATATAGTATATTAGATTTGCATTCTGTGCAAAACTTGTTGAGTGCTTTATGTACTCACCCCTTGTAACAAAACATCACCAATTGGAGAAGAAGCCACACCTACTTTTAAGGAGTACCAGGAAGGTACGATCAAGGGAAGATGGTGAGAAGATAAAATATTTAAAGAATTTACGGATAACATTTGATTCTTCTGTGTTTTCAGATTTATGAGGAAATTACTTTTAGACTTCTCTTAGTTGTTTTAAGTTTTTCATCACCCACTCTTTTCTCCTCCCATAAGATATGATGGGGAGTATAATCAAGAATCGGTGATGAAAGATTTAAACATCTAAGGGAGTTTGAGGATAACGCTAACCCCTTTGTACTTTGAGAAAAGATTGCTTTCAAACTTTCTTTTAGTTGTTTTAACTTTTCATCTCTCATCCTTTCTTCTCTCATCAATTGAGATGAGGGGTATAATTAGGGAAAGGAGGTGAGAGGTTCAAACAATTAAAAAATTAAGAATAAAATCTCTTGGTTTATTCTGAAAGGAGTTTCAATAATATCAATTTAGTGTCAGTTATGATTTCTTAAAAAGGTAGTTTTTATCATTCTTCAGAATTGAAATAGTGTCCAAAACTAACGCAATTCAGGCTGTATAAAATGGGGGTAAATCTTCTTGGATTTCTCACTCCCTTACTACTTTCAAGCATAGAAGTGATTTTGTAAACCCTTCACGACCTCTAAGCTCTTGTCTTCAATCCTTTTATTCTTCCCAACACCAATGGCCATGGATAAATTGATCCATACGAGGGGAGGATTAGGGAACTAGAAGATCAAGGTTTGATCCCTCCTTGTGAAATACTGCGATGAGACCCTAGCGGGGAAGACACAAAGCTAGTGCCTCAGGAGGGGCGCCTTGTCTTGTTCACTGCTTTGGTGAGGTTAGGGTTTCGCCTCCTTGAGAATGAGCTTTTGGCCGATGTGCTTGATCACTTTGACATTGAGTTGCACCACCTTTCCCCAATTCCATTCTTATTTTGAGCATTTTCTTGCATCTTTACAAAACTTTTCTTAGCATCCCCCTCCAGTTCACTTTTTCCACTTCTTCTATCAATATACTAGGAATAGCAAGAGCTAGGATCTCTTTGGGAGAACTTATTTTAAGCTCCAAGTTAAAATGGCTTCTCAATATCCCCCACTCCCGACCAAGAATACATTGGTGTGATTATCGAAAGAAGTGGTTTTACTAAGAGATTCCAGGGGTCATGTAACATCCCAAAATTTGGGTTTTCAAAAATTTTATATTTAAATTAGCATTCCAAAAATTTTACATCAATCTTATTTGATTAAAGAAGCTTAATCTAGAATTTTCTAAAGATAAGCTATTTTTAATGTGCCTTTGGTGTGCATCAAGTAATTTAAAAATTTAGTTTTTACAGTGTTCTTTGTATCTCAGGGAATTTTCCAAATTTGAGATTTGCTAAAAACTAATTAAAATTATTAATTTAAACATTTGGATGCTAATTGGATTTTTAATTTGAATTATTAATTGTTCGGGTAATTCTATATCCAAATTCCAATTCAAACCTTTCCTTTGAAATTCCATTTAAAATTCAAAACTTGGATTTCCTTCAGTGTTCTAATTAACCTAGCATCCATATCCTTCCGAAATTGGAGTTCAATCCTTTTCCGTCCGCAAAGCCAAAATTTCAATTCTGGTTCTCATTCGAAATTTCACCCGAGTTCCAAAATACTCCAAAAATCTCAAAATTCATAGCATTAGGCTCCAAATATTCTATAATGATTTTGGAAATTTTTCTAAGATTTATAGAATCTCTCTGGTATTTTATCTCTCGCGGTCTTTTGTTAAATCCAGTATATTCGTCCCGGAATTGTCTAAATTCCAAAACTCATAAAAATTTAGTGAAATAAATTTTATTGTGTTCCAAATAATCTCTAGTATTTTTAGGAATTTTTTCAAAATTTTTAGATCATTTTTACTATTTTATTCCTCGCGCTTTTGTCCCTCCATTTCTTCCAACCAATGAGAAAGCGATACATGTCCTCTACTGTTCATCTCCAACCTCCAGCCATGCGCACTCTTCACGTTCCAGCCCCATTTGCAGCCCAAACTTCAAATGCTTGTAACTTTTGCAATTCTCAACGAAATTGAGTGAGGTCAGTTGCAAAACGACCGTGTCATCAAGGACTTCAATTCTCCTATAGTTTCCCCCTCTGAAATCAAGTGAAACGGAAACTGCAAGCACTTCTTTGCCGTTTCTTGTTTATGCCATAACTTTTCCGTTTCTCATCCTCTCAATGCGTGTGACCACCCAAAACATGTGTTTCAGTCTCCCCAACACGGTGCTCACACTTGCCCTCCATTTCCAGAACATTTGCCCTTCCGAAAATCGAAGAAACTATCACCGGACGTCCTCCGTTGACATCATCGTGTCATCTTTTGATCCGGTAAGGCAAATGGACTTCCGTTCACGTCATCATGTGCACATTAGTGTGTAAATCATAACCCCTCAAGAAATTCCAGGTTTCGTCAAGAATTGCTCCGGGAATTTGCGTTTGTTCGTCGTCAAGTTGAGTTCCGTTCATCGTCGATTCCTCCCAATCCGGTAATCCCCAATCAAATTCCTTTTAGATATAACCTAGTATGATCATGCTCTACGCCGTGCTCCTACTAGTTTTGAGAAATTCTGCGTTTTATGGTGTTTTTGGCCGCCATGCCATTCAGTCGGTTTTGGTCGCGTCGGCCGTCGCCCTCGCCGTTGCTCCGGCCGTCCCTGCCATTGGCCATCATGCCCACGGGCTCCTCTCACCTCTCCACCCCATCCCCACCACTGGCCGGCCCTCAATTGGCCAACGTCACCCCGAATTGCGTAGTACACGCCAATTGCTCGATAAAATGCCTATGAAGCCGGTTTTTGCGTTTTTCTTTGTTTTCTTGATCTAGCTGCCACCCCAATCCCTAGTGTTCCTCCCATGATCTCTCCCACACGTCCTCCTCAGATCAACTCATCCAAACCAGAGAAACTTTGTCTCACCCTCCGAAGCACCGCCGCACGTCGGCCATACTTTGAGGCGTGTTCCCCGTCAACTCGTCAACTCTTTTCAAGATCCATCTATGTCACGTCGTGACTCAGGGTACCCTCTATCTTCCATCCAAATTTGGTGCAATTTCATCCACTGGATTGAAAGTTATGGCCGCCCAAAGATCAAATCTTGCCGGAGCCCGTTCTCCCTCGTTTCTGCGAGTTTGGCCGTGAAATTTTTATGGTAGACTCCCCTTGATGTCCCCTACATGGTGCTCACCATAACTCAAGGTTTTACCTGCGGGATTAGTGCAAAAAAATCAATCTTCCCCCATCAGACTGCGTACGAACAGCAGAGAATGGCATCGTGCGTTCCCCGTTGATCCAGAAGGTAAAAATCCAATCTCTTTGCGTCATATCGTGTTCTAGGATCTCAGTAGGCTCTCTAAATTTTTTTGTAATTTTTCATTCATTATTCTAGTAGTTATGGCTATTAGATCTATTAGCTGTAACAACCGTTAATCGGCAATTTGTGATTAATCCGGTGGGTTGCCGCCAAATCCGCCTATACCGTTGAGTTCGTATCACTGCGTTCTACACCGTGCTCACTCTACCTTTGCTATTCCACTGTCCGAAAATTTTAATATTCATTTCGCCGCCGTGCGTCGCCTTTTTGTCGCTAAACATCCTAGTTTGCTTTGGCCGAGTCCTTCCGTCCAGTGGGTCGTTACCCTACTGTTTTGGCCATCCTTCGAGTTCATTTGGTCTCCATTTGCCGTCAAAGCCTTAATCTAAAACCTACCCGTCATCGCTTCGCCTCCGCCATTAACGTTTAGCCAGAGCGTTTCGCCGTTAACGTTAAAATGCCGTTAACGCCCGCCGTTAACGTTTCGCCATTAACGTTCCATCGTTAACGCCCGCCGTTAACGTTTACGCCGTTAATGTTTCGCCGTTAACGTTCGTCATTAACGTCCCGCTGTTAACGCTTTGCTCTCATTGTATCGCTGTCATCGCATAGGTGCATGTAAGTGAAAGCCCTAATTTGATGTCCTTACCTTTTCTATCGCCTTATTGTGATCTAACCCATCGCGTTGAGTTCAGTCTCATAATCCTGTCATCACCGCCTCGTTGTCGTCGAGTTCTATCCTCGATGTAAGACTAACCTCCGGATCGAACCGTAGTGGATGTCGATCCCATCCGTCCTTGTCTTATCCCTGAAAATCTAATCTGCCATTAACCCAGAAATCATTCATGGACTTGGTTGATACACCATTGATCATGTGTCATATCCTTATGCCATATCTAATCTATCAGCTTATCTCTTTTGTTTGATTGCGTATCTACTTAGTCAACGAAAGTCAACCTCGAGCACTAGCTTAGTTCATCATGAACTAACATATCTTTATGGACCCGGTCTATATATCGAGAGCCATATGTCATTGTCTGTCTAATCAAGATAGCAACTTCAAAGGAAATATTCTTCGGAATGTTATTCCTTCTTTCCCAGTTATTAATCTTTCTCTTCGGTGTATTTTCCGAAAGCCGTTCTCTTTTGTCTAATCATTGACCTAATCCATTCAAGTTCCTAATTTCATCTAAGCCGTTGTGCCCAATGCTATTCGTTTTTAATTTGGAGTTTACTTGATTTGCTTTTGAGTTTTGTTGTATTTGTGTTTGTTTATCGTTAGACGCGTTGCCGGAAGTCGCTCGAAGGAGCTGAGGATCAAGCAAGCAGAGATTGAAGATCGAGGATCAAGGATTGAAGATAAAGAGTGAAGAATAATATAAATTGCAAGGGCTAGGCAAGTCGTGCTTTGATCATATTGCTCCCAGTTTTACAAATTTACTTTGATTCAAATTATTGCATGCTAGTTCAAGATTAAAATGATTTAAATTAATTTGGGATTAGTTATTCAACCCAATTGCTAATATCACCTTGCCATGATTATTTGTATGCCATAATTCATTTGTCACCCTAAGATGGTTGATTATTAGTTGGTTGTTATTACTTGCCAATGTGGGTTGGTTAGACCGTGTATAATTGCTTAGCCATGCCATGCAACTCATGTATTTTGAAAATAAAGGTTAATACTAATTAATGGATTATGAAATGTGTTTGTGAAATGGTGTGATGTGTTACCACACGATGATGTTGATATGTGGAACCAGTGTGGTTCTACATGGATGTTGAGTTGTTGTTGGCATTGTGTTGCGCAATAATCAACTGGGGTGATAAAGGATTTAGACTGGGGCAAGTGGCAAGTGGCTTTATGCCAGGTGGGCCATCGTGGCATTTGGGTGGGTTGAGTGTTGTGAGGGCTGTGCGTAATTTTGAGAGAAGGATGTCTTGCCCTGGTCAGTTAAGGACTTCACCTTGCAAGCCTTTGACCTGAGTCACTCGTACAACCACATGTCTGAATGGGAAGACCTAGTTTAGTAGGATTCTGATATCTCACCTTTGATACCTCCGGGTGGTAGTCATCCAGGTGGGTGACTGTATGGGGGAGCGTGCCTGTGCTGCGGCTTGGTACCCGTCCAACGGTGTTTGTCGGTCCTATACTTCGGCTTAGTGTGAGGGAAGTGATAGTGAAGGCAACCCGGAGAGGTTCCTAGGTTGAGATAGAAGTTTCTGAAAAGCTTTGTTATGATCGCTCATTCGCATACTCTTGTATGGCGATTCACGGCTGACGTGATGAGTTGATTGTATCTTGTGGGTAAAGTGTACAACCTCTGCGAGTGTAAAAACTATTGAATAGCGAGTCATGATCTTGGACAATGCTCGGGAATTACAGTCAAAGGGTAGAGTTTTGAAAATAAAATGAGGTTGGGAATGTAGACAATGTGATATGGAAATTGGTTAAGGATGAGAATTATTTTACTTGAGAATGGTTACGAAATTTATTATGGGTAGTAATTGTTTTACTGCTTTTCTATCTATTTATGATTATTTGTGAATGCTGCTTTATTGCAAAAGAACCATTCAGCCATTCCTTTGGAATAAGCCATGCATGTAGTAATAGAACTGCATTCTGTGCATGACTTGTTGAGTACGGTTGTGTACTCACCCTTGCTTTAACAAAACATCACCAGTTGAGGAGAAGTCTTTGTCTTCGAAGAAGGAGAAGTTCTACAAGAAGGCGAATATCTAGGAGTTGAACCTTGTCAAATGCCTGTGGTATTTTGATGGGATTCACTGACGTTCTTCGTTCATTATTTATTCGTTTTACTCTGAGTTGAAGCTATCTAGGCTTCACAATTGTAAGTTGACTTTAAGGTTGTTCAACATGTTATATTAAAAGATGAATTCTTTATTTATTAATCCGTTGTGTATGATTGTTATATTCATCTTTGTTAATTGTGGGCACTAGCTACTGATCCTGGGACTAGTGCTGAAAACACAGAGGGTTTCCAGATTGCGAATTCGGGTCCCGACAGGTCAACTACCTCTGATTTACTAGGAAGGTGGCCCCAAATTGGCCAAGGACAGAGGCAAAGAGAGAGAGAGAGAGAAGGACTCATTGGTCATCACCGAGGAGGAGAGGGATATCGTTAAGATCATCAGCAAATTGGAGAAAGGAGGCTTGATCGGGCAGAGAATCATTTTTTATTTTCTGTACAACAAAATAAGTCCTCTGAAGAGGCAGTTTAGATTCACCTGGAGGATGGAAGGCGACCAAGATCCTACCAAGGATGAACCTAAAGTTAAGAACATTCTCCATTACCGACCTCATTTTTTTATATTGATGAGTTTTACTAATATTTGTGGGTATTTCTCCTATCAGCTCTGACCACTAAAGAGGCCTTGTCAAGTGTTGCGTCTATGCTACGCATCTCCTCTGATGGGTCTGACTTGGCTGCCTTGGATAGGCAGCCATCTAGCCTGATTGGGCAAACCGATGAGTTCATTAATGAACACATCACGGTAGGTACCAAGAAGTTCCTTTGGTCCTTTTGTTGTACTAATTGTCTTGTATGCTTAACAACTAAATTTATTCCTTTAGATGCATGGTCATAAATATCTACTGAGCAGCCCGAGGTCTCAGCCTTGGTTCCTCCATCTAGGAAAATGAAGACCAAAGGTGCTTCAAAGGTGGTAGATTCTACCGCCACTAGGACTAGTGCTGACCCAACCGGCACTAGTCAAGCTCTAGTACCGTCAGATGATGCGTGTTCCAAGCGTGCGCATAACCAGTCCCAAGCGCAGGATAAGAGGGTTACATTTACTGTAGGAACGCAAACAAGGACCTCATCCCAAGTGTGCCTCAAACAATGGTTCAACCATAATGGAATGTCCATATAGACATCTTCCAACCTTCCCATTTGTCCAGGTGAGAGTGAGTACTCAGAGTACAATGTTCCTCTGATTATAAGGAGAAGGAATGTGGGGAACCGTCCCCGGGACTCCACTGATTCACCCAAATGCGCGGTACATCTCAAGTGAATCAAGGGAACCTCAGGTGTTTCGTGAATATACCCGTGTTGGTCCCAGGAAAGTTCGCCAACACGCGCATTCTCATCCAACAGTTGACATCACAACACTTACACGATTATCGGAAGCATAAACGTTATTACATTCCAAAAGTAGGACTGCTGTCCATAACGACATATTTAGAGTCATTACACCAAGTAGTAGCAGAAACCATAAGATAAACAACAAAAGGGCCAGCGTGGCATGCCCCTAAAACCCTCAGGCAACCAACTGGGGCAAGAACGGTGACTAAACGTTAGAATTATCGAAATCTGCCCAGTAAAAGTCCTCAGGTAGTGCCTCATCCTCACCTGCAGCAAGTGGACAATCCGATTGAGTACAAGGAGTGTACTCGCACAATAGTATACATTACATGTTGATTTCTAGCTACATGTGGTTGCTACATCAAAGGAAGGCAAAATGGCAATATCAGCATAAAGCAATATTTGGGATAAATCGTAAACATGTAAAGATTGAAAAGAATTGCATTTAGTAAACATTTGCAAAATCTAATACATAATATAACATCATCATAATCACATTTGTATCATGCCTTCAAGCATTCTCTGAACCATGAGTTCCATCGCTCATGTTTAATTACACACACAAGTACTCCAATACTTGTGTCTCTTTTCCCACTCCCATCCCATTCTTACCAAGACCGTAATACTTGCCCAATGACTGGCAATTTAAGCGATCGTCCTTAACCATGGACGCGGCTATTCGAATAGTTTAAACTCTGCAGAGATACGACTTTACCCACACGACACACCACACTCGTATAAGGTTGAAAATGCTTAGGTGCTTGCCTTAAGCTTCTGCCGGATTCTCAACGACAATCGCCTCTCCGGTAACCCCCTCGGTCACCGCCACGTCAACCTCCGTGTTTTCGTTCTCTACACGATCACAATGCATGTAAATGAGATGCATGCGATGCATATGAAATGAAATACAAAATGCATTCCCCCCATGACAGTTCGAAAAGTGCAACACATCCAGAAAATGGAATTAAAGCCCTCAACCCAACCCTGAACTTCAGCCCCAAAGTCTGAATTTTCAGTAAAACAGGTTTCAGGACAGCATTGATACAAATGACCATAACTTTTTGATCACTTAACCAAATTGAGCAAACTCAGATCCTAGACGACCACAAGACATAAACCTACCACTTAGCTTTGGCCAATCATCTAGATTCTGCTCAGAAAATTCCCAGTTCGGCCAGGAACAGAGAACAGTTTCAGTGTTCAGAAGTTTCAGAGTTTCAGAACAGCATGCACAAATTTCATCATATAAATTGCTATACTTAACGGAATTGAGTAAAGGATGACATTTCTACAATCTACATGAAATTTACTACAACTTCTCAGGCAAAATTAATTTCTAATTCGTCCTCTAACTAATTTTGATTCGCAGCTCAAGTTTCAGCTCCATATTTTCAGCATTTTCAGAGCAGCATGCACTAAAATCGACATAACTTTCAGCTGGATTAACAAAATTGAGTGATTCCAGTTGGAGATGAAAGATAATTCCATTACCCACAACTTTCTCTACAATAAACATATCAGGAAATGCTCGTAACTTGCTCGAATCAGTCAAGAACAGGAGCTACGAAATCTGCTCGAAAATCTGAATCTTTCCCCAAACCCTAGAATGGTTGTTCCCCACCCAAATCCCAAATCCCTACTCACCATAGCCCCCAACTTCACCAATGCTGCCCCCAAAACCAGAAAACACAAACCCAAAACCCTAGGAGAGTCTTACCTCATGGAAGAGGAGGAGGAAGAGGAGGAGGGAGCTGCTGCTTGGAGAAGAAGAGGAAGGCGCCACCAATGGAGGCTGCAGGGAGGGAGGCGCCACCAGGAGGAGCTGGAGGGAGACTCGGCTGGGGAGGTGCTGGAGTGGGGAAGGTTCGGCCAGGAGGAAGATGAAATGAGCTTGTGGAGGCTACCTTATGGGGAGAAAAGAAACCAGGAAAAAAAAGGTGGACTGGTTTCAGTTTGGGCATGCCCCATTTCTTTTGTATGTTGCTCCCTTGATCCATTAGTATGCAAGAATGGCTAAGTCCCCAACAATTTCAGCACTTGTATTCAGTTTTGATGCTAAGATTTAATTTAGCATTTGATGTTGAATTGGGCTCAAAACTCTACCCTTGCATAGAGAAAAGTTTCTAGTTTTTATTTTACTAATATGCACACTCTAGATCATTATAGGTCTCAAGTTACAAGGCTTCAAACTTTGATGAAAATCACATTTGCAGTCTGAAATTTCTAGCTCTAAAATTTTTGCTAAGTTGGAAATTCTTAAGTGGCAAATTTGGGGTAGGTTCTGAAGTTAGCAGTGGATCTCAAATGCGGCCAAAAACCTGGCTAACGCTAATGCTAGCCGCAGGAGCCGAATTCGAAATTCGGACCATGACAGATAACATCACAATGTGGCAATAGCTAAGAATTCTACTCAATCATAATTGTAATTGAAAGTAAGCATGCAATTGATAAAATAATTCCAAAAAAATGTAAATTTCAATTAGTAGGAGCAATCATGGTCAAGGAGTAAAGTAGTGCCTTGCTGCTCGTTCTTGACTTCGAAGGCGAAGTCTTACTCAGGAGTGCCTTTCGAAGCGTCAACACCTAGCGAGAAAAATCCAAATCCATAAACACCAAATCAAGAATTCAAATAGTGCACATGATTGAAAGATTCATGAAGTGCTCATGATGTGTAGTACTAATGGTAATATGAAAATACTAATTGAGTTTTGCATCAAAAGTTCAAGTATTAGGGCATTTTATTGAATCATATCCGGAGTATCCGGGTTTTTAACCCCGGAGTATCTGGGTTGACCCCCTCGGTCTCGCATATTCTGCCCTATCCGGAGTATCCGGATAAAACCCCGGAGTGTCCGGGTTGACACCCTCGGTTTGCTGAGCTACGCCCAACCCGGACTATCCGGACATTTCTTCGGAGTGTCCGGATTATTCGGACTGTCCGGGTGAAACCTCGGACTGTCCGGGCTGACCTGATCTGTTTCAAAACAGCTATTTGTCTATTGGCTTCTATACTTCATAGCAATGTACTAGAACTTCAAAAGGGTGGACTAGGGTGGGATCTTACCACTACGGGGTTACTTTTCACGTGGTGAAGGTTGCTTTCGGCGAGGAAATGACAAAAAGTGTAGCGACGCCGGTCCTCGTGGTTCGTCTCCTCCTAGCTCGTGTAGACGACGATGACCTCGCTTGCTCGTGATTGCAACAGCAACTAACCCTCCTCCTCAAGCTTCCGTGCGACATGCGCGACCCGATTCGAAGTGTGATGATGGATTCCATGGAGAAGGAAGAAATGAGTTACAATAGCCAAAATTTCAGAACATGGAAGGAAAAGGAAATTGGTTGCCACTCACCCAAAACTTGGTGCCTCAAGAATCCATTTGGATGTATTTGAAGCTCTTGATCTTGGCTTCAATGTGGTATAACATGCACAAGCTCAAACTCAATATTGGAGGGGATTTGTGGGGGAGAATGGCAAGGTGTTGGAGAAGAGGTGCTTGCTGTTTTTCAAGTTTGGATGAGCAAATGGGCAGGTGGGAGAGGAGAAACCAAGGTTTAGAACCTTATATATGGCTGCCCATTCATGCTTACATGTGGGGCTAGGTCCCACATGCTATAGGGTGAGTGAAAAGGGTGGGTATGAGGGATTGAAGTGAGAAAAGTCATGGAGAGGATGTGCAGCCTACCAATCCTTATGCAAGGTAGGTCCCATGTGTTATTGATTGGTTAGGTAAGTGAGTAGAGGTAGGTAAAGTAAGAAGTGTTATAGTAGATATGTGCAGCCTACACTCCTCTCTCTTATGAACATGGCCCACATGTCATCAACTAATGTAATACAACATGTGTGCAGTTTGGAAAATGATTTTCAGGATTTTGTTGCTCCCTCTTTATGCAAGATGAAGGTCCTAACACTTGTATGATTATAATTAAATGAGGCTATAATGATATTTTGGAAGACATTAGCATGACAAGCCTCGCTTACCGGATTGATGAAAATTGGGTTGTTACAAGCCCTCCCCCCTTAAAAAGAATCTCGACCCCGAGATTACATGGCTTCATTGAAGAGGTAGGGGTATTCAGCTCGAAGATGATCCTCCCGCTCCCATGTGGCCTCATCAGGGGTGTGATTACTCCATTGAACCTTAAGGAATTTGATGATGTGGTTTCGAGTAACACGCTCCCTCTCATCAAGAATACAAATGGGATGCTCCTTATAGGATAGATCGGGTTGTAATTCGAGAGTGTCCAACTCTGTGGCTTCGGTTGGAACACGGAGGCATTTCTTCAATTGAGAGACATGAAAGACATCATGCACATTGGCTTGCGAAGGGGGAAGCTCCAATTGATATGCCACTGCTCCTCGCCTTGCTATAATCCGGAAAGGTCTGATGTAACGAGGGACAAGCTTTCCCTTCACATGAAACTGATGAATACCTTTCATTGGTGAGACTTTGAGATAGACGTGATCACCAACTTCGAACTTGAGTTCACGGCGGCGACGATCAGCGTAGCTCTTTTGATGAGACTGCACGGTCCGCAACCGTTTGCGAATAAATCGAACTTGCTCTTCCGCTTCGGTGACTAGTTCAGGACCAAAGAGGGGTTTCTCTTTGGACTCAGACCAGTTAAGTGGAGTTCTGCAAGACCTTCCATAAAGAGCCTCGAATGGACACATTTGAAGACTAGCTCGATGGCTATTGTTGTAGGAGAACTCCACGAAGGGTAGACATTTCTCCCAATTCTTGCCATAAGTAAGGGCACAATCTCAAAGCATATCCTCAAGAATTTAGTTCACTCGTTCAGTTTGTCCATCCGTCTGAGGATGATACGCGGTGCTGAAGGAGAGTTGAGTCCCCATGGCCTTGTGGAGGCATTGTCAAAAATGTGAGGTAAACTGGGTACCTCGATCTGAGACAATCCTTTTGGGAACACCACTTCAGGCTCTTATGATTGGTGTAGATTTCACAACGATTACCGATGAGGTAATGTCGCCAGATTTTTAGAGCATGCACTACCGCTGCCAGCTCTAAGTCATGGGTGGGGTAATTCATCTCATGAGGTCTCAATTGCCTCGATGCATATGCCACAACTCGGCCTCCTTGCATAAGTACACAACCCAGCCCGAGGTGGGAGGCATCGCAATATATGTCGAAGCCCTTATGGATATCCAGCAGGACTAAGATGGGTGCAGTGGTCAAGTGAACCTTCAACAATTGAAAGCTTGCCTCACACTCTGCTGACCATACGAACTTATTCTCCTTCTTCAAAAGTTCGGTCAGTGGCTTTGCGATTTTGGAGAAGTTCTCTACGAACCGGCGGTAATAACCCGCGAACCCGAGAAAACTTTGAACCTCTGTGATGTTCTTAGGCTGCTCCCAATCAAGTACCGTCTGTATCTTGCTGGGGTCAACCGCAACTCCGCCTTCCGATAGCACATGGTCCAAGAAGGCAACCTCCTTTAGCCAGAATTCACACTTGTTGAATTTTGCGTAGAGTTGGTGCTCTCGCAGCTTTTCCAAGACTTTCCGAAGGTGTACTTCATGCTCCTCTTCAGACTTGGAATAAATAAGAATATCATCGATGAATATGACAACGAACTTGTCGAGATATTTCATGAAAACCGAATTCATAAGGCTCATGAAGTATGCTGGTGCATTAGTCAAACTGAAAGAAATGACGGTATATTCATATAGACCATAACGGGTAGAGAATGCCGTTTTTGGAATATCTCCCGATCTGATCTTGATTTGATGGTAGCCTAATTTCAAGTCAATCTTGGAGAAGATACAGGCTCCAGTCATTTGGTCAAACAAATCATCGATCTGTGGAAGTGGATACTTGTTCTTGACCGTGACCTCATTCAATGGGCGGTAATCAACACACATCCGCAAGCTATCATCCTTCTTCTTCACAAATAGCGCCGGGCATCCCCAAGGTGAGGAGCTCGATCAAATGAAGCCCTTCTCTTGCAGCTCCGTAAGTTGTTTCTTTAACTCGATCAACTCATTTGGAGGCATACGGTAAGGTCGCTTTGATATCAGGGCTGTTCCGGGTAGAAGCTCAATGACGAACTCAACCTCCCGGTCAGGTGGCATCCCCGACAACTCTTCTGGAAATACGTCCGGGTAATCACATACCATTGGTATGCTACTTATTCTAAGGAATGGCTCACCTTTCAAGGCATAAAGGTGAGCATAATCTGGACTTGATGCAAACACGACTTGTTTGCCGCTTGCGTTGGTAAGTGAAATAGATCTGCTTGCACAATTGATGCATCCTTTGTGCTTGGATAGCCAATCCATCCAAAGAATAACTTCAATTATTTCCGTTTTAATCATTATCAAATCAGCTAGGAATTCTACCCCATTGATTTCAATTTTTACTTCTTGGCAGACTCGATCGGTCCTCAATTCCAATCCCGGGGTTTTGATGAGAAGTGGTGGATGCATAAGTTGTATAGGGAACTCATGATGCATAGCAAACTTCTCTTTAATAAATGAATGAGATGCTCCGGAATCAAATAATACGGTAGTCGGGTGTGAGTTGACGGAAAGCGTACCCAACACCACCTCCGGTGCATTCTGAGCTTCTTGGTAGTCACATGGTTAATGCGACCACGCGGTGGGGTTGGCGTAGTTCTTGGAGGCATTGGTTGAGCTGGAGGTGCTGCTGCCCCCGGCACAATAGTGGGTCAAATCCTTGACATTGCTTGGTTCTTTTGCAGGCATTGACGTGCAAAGTGCCCCGGCTGTTTGCACTGGAAGCAAACAAGAATTGGGCGAGCTTGAGCATTGGCTCCTTGCTGATTTCTACCTACAATTGGTGGAAGACTTGGCTGCGGTGGGCGAGCAATGAATGTTGGAGGTCTCAGCGGTGCTCGAGCTTGATAGTTTGGAAGTGATGGGCGCACCATGCGCGGTGGCTACAAGTTGTCGCTTGCTGAATTTTGTGCAGCTCGCTTGTGCTTGCGCGAATCCTCCAATTTTTCCCACTTCTCTTCCACCTCTATGGCCTTGTGGACCAAGTGCTGAAAATTTCGGAAATCATGGGCAGCGAGTTCTAGCTGCAACTTGTAACAGCCCAATTTTCGCTAATCCAGTAAGTGAGGCTTGTCATGCTAACATTTTCCATAATGTCATTACATCCTTATTTAATTATAATCATACAAGTGTTAGGACATTCATCTTGCATAAAGAGGGAATAACAAAATCCTAACAATCATTTTCCAAAACTGCACCCATGTTCTTTCACCTTAGTCAATGACATGTAGGCCATGTTCATAAGAGAGAGAGGAGAGTAGGCTGCACATACCTACCATACTAGTAATACATTGCTCACCTATACCCACTTACCTGTCGTGCCCCGAATTTTCACGGATTCGGACACTCTGTGCATTCTGTACTAGTCCAGGATCACGCTAGTACACACACAGGATAAACAGGTTGAAGTACCACAATCATACACAGCGGAAATAAGTAATAAGTACTTCAAGCATAATATAATCTAGTTACATGACCTTATGGTTGCCTTTTGATGAATGCACACGCTTGAGCGATAAATATGATAGTATCATGTTCATTCAATGGAAGCAAAATACGATAGCGAAACCACTCCTAGCCACAAAGCTCTTGAGTGCGGCTCAACCCTTAATCCTCCGGCCTTGACGAACTCTTCATTCCAAGCTGGCACGGCTTCTTCTTCTTCTGAGGTTTTTGTCGATGCAAGGGTGAGTATACAACATACTCAAGAAGTCATGCACAATGCAGTTCTATTACTACATGCATGGCTTATTCCAAAGGAAAGGCTTAATTGGTTATTTTGCATAAAGCAGCATTTCTTTCACACAGGTAGTACTATTAGATTAAAAGCAGTAAAATCAATATTAATAATACTTAGTTTCTCAATTCTTTTTCCCAAAGGTTTTGGCACACAACCCTAATTTGATTCTTTTGGCACACAGCCACCCAATCCACATCTTTTATTTTTAAAATCTAACCCTTGACTGTAATCACCGAGCAATGTCGATCATCATGACACGGCTATTGAATAGATTCACACACACACTCTGCAGAGGCTGTACACTTTATCCACAGGATACAGTCGTTCACCACACAGGCGATTAATTGCAACAAAGTCTTTCAGAGACTAACACTTAGCCAGTGATCCTCTCCAGCATTGCCTTCCTAACACTTCCCTCACACAGAGCCAAAGCTTAGAACAGCACATCTTGTTAGATGGGTACCAAGCCGCAAAGACTGCACGCTCCCCAAGCAGTTACACCTTTGTGTAATGCTTGTCACCCGAGTATCAAAGGAAAGATATTAGAAACCTCTTGAACTAGGTCCGTCCCATTAGGACAAGTGGTTGTACACGGAACTCAGTTCAAAGGCTCGCAAGGTTAAGTCCTTAATTGTCCCGGGCAAGACTTCCGATTTACACAACTTGGCACACAGCCTTCACAACCTTTCATACAACCCGTTGCCACAGGCCCACCTAGCACGAAGCCTTCTTGCCACTTGCCCCGGTCCAAAACATTTCCCACCCCACTTTGTATTTAAGCAACACATGCCATTTTCCACATTATTTCATGAATAGCACCGCACAGGTCACTATTCTAATTCCATCGTATGACATCATCGCACTTTTACAAAAATGCGTTCCATAATTGGTTAGGCAATATTCATTTGCTATTTGAAATTCATTCATCGCACATAAGCTGGCTAAGCTACTAATCACGGTCTAGCCTCCCGTGTTGGCATCATCTTAATATCCAACATATTAAACATCTTAGGGTGGACAAAGATTTCAGGGCATATAAACATTATAATCAAGGTGGCATAAACAAGTTTGGCTTTTAACTACCTTTTCCCAATTTAATCAATAGCAGTTGTATTTAACATAGCATGCAATACGAAAATCAAAGTATTCTTTTGAAAACTAGGCGCAAAATGGTCAAAGCATGACTTGCCTTCAAACAGCAGTTGGTTCTGGTCAAAGCTCTGCGGCGGGTCTTCAAATCCTCCCTCGGCGAATTCCGGCGACTCGGAGTCTACGCGCACACAAGCAAGCATACAATAGCACTCAATACAGACATCAAGACCATCACCAAAAATAAAATAAAAATTACCATTAAATAGCTTACATTTTTACAAATTTTTGGGCACTGGAATCACCCAAATCCGAGTTAAAATGCAAAAGTTATAGCATTTTCAAGTTTGCTAAAATTCAAAAATGAATAATCGAGTTATTCTATTTATTTTTCTACTGAAAATCCGGATTAATTCCCCTCGGCGACACGCGTCGGCACCAGGGACATCCACGTCGGTCTCGGTCACTGACAAGTGGGTCTGGATGATGTCACGCTGACGCCAGCACCCACGGCGGTCCTCCCACTGACAAGTGGGCCCGGTGAACAGTGCTCGGCCCCACATGTCAGCGACTGACACGCGTCGAAGAAGCATCAAGCCACGCCAACCATTCACTCTCGACCGTTGGATTCGGATCTGACGGCGCAAAGACTACCCGAGCGGTTCACTGTTAATGAGCCTATGTGGCCTTACCTTGAGCGTTGGATGACGATCTGGCGGCTGTGGTTGCTTGCGAGGAGTCGAAGAAGAAGCGGCGGCGCTGGTCGCCGGACTTGGGGAAGACGACACGGGCGACGGCGTTTCTGAGCTTCTCCGGTGGAATGAAGTGGCCCAACGGGTGCGGCGTGACGCAAGGAACTCGGAGGTGGTCTTGGCTGCAACGGGGGACGGCGGACGGCGGCGCAACACGGTGAAGAACCGAGGGAAGAGGAGTGGCTACTTCGGCGAGCTATTGCGCACGCTTCGGTGAGTGGTTGATCGCGAGAGAGAGGGCGAGATGAGCGGGATGAAGTGCTGAGCACGGGGATGTACTTCACTTGCCCGGACTTGCCTCGAGGCGAGCGCAAAATCCCTGACATGATCTTCGGTACCCAACGGTGAGCGGCGGTGCAACAGTCGTCCACTCCCGAGGTCGTCCGGTGACATCAGCCGTTGGATCCCGATCCGACGGTCCAGATTCGGCGGCGATTGGGGTTTTCCACCGCACGAGCACAGTGTTGGGCCGGCCCAACACTGTAGCTAGCCATTTTCCGGGTTTTACGAATAAAAATAAAGACAGAAATTCAAAGTAATTGTTTAGGGCACTAAAAATACCCAAAAAATTCTAAAAAAATTCTAGAAAATATTTCAGAGCATTTTGAGCCTAAATAAAATATTTCCATCTATTTTTGATAAATACTTATTCTCATATTAATTAATCAAGAGAAGGATATTTTAAATAAATGTTAAGTAAATCCAATAAATCCCAGAAAAATTAGATAAATTCAATTAAATGCAATTAAATGCAAATAAAGGTTGGATAATTCATAAAAATTCAAATAACTCCAAAAATTAAAATCGGACCAAAATTCGGGACGTTACATTACCTAACCCATCAATGACACATGGGACCTACCTTGCATAGGAACTTGTGGGCTGCACATCCTTTCCATGACTTTTCTCACTCCAATCACTCATACCCACCCTTTTTCTCACCCTATGACATGTGGGACCTAGCCCCACATGTAAGGCATGAATGGGCAGCCATATATAAGGCCCTAAACCTTGGTTTCTCCTCCCCTACTGCCCATTTGTTCATCCCAAACAAGCAAAAACAGCAAGCACACCTATTTGGAACTCAGCTCGGCCGAGACATGGATGCACTTGGCCGGGTCGCTCTCATCGAGCGGCACGGTCTTCGTCGCCCCACTGGGCTGGATTGTCGCCTTCTAGCGGGCGTTCTTCGTCGTCGCCTCCGGACCGCGCTGGGGCAGCATGCCTGCGAGAGCCAAGGCCTTGGTCTCACATCCATGTGCCGCCTGTAGATCGCCCCGCACGGTGATGATGCCATTGGGGCCAGGCAGTTTCATGCATCGATGGACATAATGGTTGGCCGCCATAAACTTGACCAAGGCGGGCCGACGGAGGATGGCGTTGTACGGGAGGTCACCCTCGACCACCTCGAAGGTGACTAGCTCAGTGCGGAAGTTGCTCGAGTCGCCGAAGGTAACGAGCAAGACCACCTGCCCCAGGGGAATGGTCGAGCTTTCGGGTACGATCCCGAAGAAGGGTATGGCGATGCTCTTGACCTTCGACCGTGGAATTTGCATCTGGTCAAGCGCTTCCGCCTGCAGCAAGTTAAGAGAGCTACCGCCGTCGACCATGACGCGCCCGACCGCGGTATTGCTGATGGTTGGGGTCACGACCAAGACGGTCTTCAGGTCCCGGGTCATACCCGGGAGAGCGTCCTCTGGAGAGAAGGTGACGGTGGCTCCAGCCCACTTGCAGGGGTGCTTGACGGGCTTCCCAGCGGCGACCTGGTAGATAGTCCTCACGGCGGCCTTGACCTCGCGCCTGGACTGGTAAGCCGACGAGCCGCCGAAGATGACATCGATCCGGCGCTCGCCTTGCTGGAACTCCAAATCGAGATCGTCGTGCTCCGCGCCGGCGTTTACCCTGTCGGGCTGGTCGTCATCCTTCGGGAGCACGGGCATTTCACCTCGCCCATCGTAGAAGGCCTCCAGCTTGCTTTGCCAAGACCTGCAGGCCCGCAGATCGTGATCGGCCGCCCTATGAAATAGGCAGAACTTTGCTTCGTCATATCCCGGCGCCCTCGGCCCCTCGCGCCGAAAGCATCCGCCGGGCCTGTGTCGTCGGTGACTGCTGGGTGGTTCTCACTTTGGCGAGGTCGAGGCCGTCCTTGGCAAGATTTGGATCCCTCCCGAGCCTGATCTCGGACCTCAAGGACCTCATGGCCATCCTCAAAGCGATCACCATGGCGGACCTCCGCCGCCCCTGCGATCACGCTTCCGCTTCTTGGTGGTGGTGCCGTGGTCGGCGCCCCTGGAGTTGGACGGACCTGCCTCTGTTTGGTTTAGACCAAGCTTACCTTGGTCGTAGTCGCGCTTCGAGCGGACAACGTCATCCGCGTCCGCGTACCGCTCCGCCATGCGGAAAAGCTTGTTGACGCTGAGCCTCGAGGTGATCTCCAAGTCTTCGGTAAGGCGTCGATCGCGGACGCCGAACTTGAAGGCTTTAATTACGGCTTCGTCGGAGATGCTTGGAATCAGGTTCCTTGTGCGGATGAATCGCCGCACGAAATCACGCAGCGGCTCGTTCTTGCCTTGGATGACACGATCCAGGTCCTTCTCCCTCCTCGGGCGCTCGTAACAACTCTGAAAGTTGGAGCGAAAGGCGTTCTGGATTTGGCGCCACGACCTGAAGGAACCAGGTTTCTGGTTGAAAAGCCAAGTTCGCGCGGCACCGTCCAGGACGGTCGGGAGGTAATTGGCCATGACAAGCTCGTCACCCCCGACCGCCAAGATAGCGGTCGAGTAGATAGACAAGAATTCATCGGGGTTCTTGGTCCCGTCAAAACGCTCGATCAGCGCGGGCTTGAACCGAGCCGCCATCCGACGCGACGCAGCCGTCGAGTCGCCATGCGACCATAGGTCGGACAAAGGCGGGTGTGATCATCACCGACAAGGTCCTGCGCTCTTGCCGGATTGAGTCGAGGTGCCTCGGCGTCCGACCTTCGGTGGGAATGACCATCGTGTCGCACGGAATCACTGGTAGGTAACGCAGCGCCTGGACCTGCGGCGCCGGGCGAACGCGTCTGGGAGAGGTCCTGAGACTGCTGCCGGTCGACTTCGGAGTTTGTGAGGCTTGGCTCGGGCTCGCCTGCTGGCACGGTGCCCACAGACGCCGGCGCGTCTGCGTCAAAGCCTCGTCCCGAGCCCGTTGCTCGGGGACTAGCTCCTGCGCAGGAGGCGTTCGATGGGCGCGCGGGCGACGACGCGACGTGTTGTCATCGCTTTTTCGGGAGGCGGGTCCCCGAGTGCTGACCGGTCTGCGGAGGGGCGACCTCGGTCGCGACCGATCGAGCTCTTCGGCGAGGCTCGGCCAAAGAGCTCCGACCTCGCCCTATCGGGTCACCATGACCCGGCGATAAGCGAGGCGCTCCCCCAAGAGAGGAGCTCGGGCGCCCGGAAGACGTCTTGGCCTTCTCTGGGCCTCCGAGGGCGGTTATGGCAGTTAATGGCAACATGCACCATTGGCGGCGTCTTGGGTCTGCGGATCACGGTCATCCGCATTTCCTCCGTGTTTTAACCGCCCGCCATCGAACGTGATGCTCGAGTGGCGGTGGCGAAAACAGGAGGACGGAATCGAGTCCGTGCGTAACCCACGCTGAGGAAAGTCCGTCAATGAAGTCGCCATGCTCTTGGGACCTTGATGTCGTTCCTGCGAAAGAGCGAAGCAATCGGGCCCCACGGTGGGCGCCAGCTGTCGACGATCGGGATCGCCAACCGCGAGAAATGAGATGGGGGGTCGGTGTGATGCGGGACCCGAGCTGTGCTTCGCTCAGACAGAGGAAAAGAGTAGACGTGGTGATGGTCGGAGCAAGACGACAACGAGCGTGAGACCGAGATTTATACTGGTTCGAGCCCCTGTGGATGTAATAGCTCTACTCCAGTCGCCTTCCGGCGGTTTTCTTGGCTATTTCTGAGTACAAGGGTGTGTTACAGCTCAAGTTTAACAATGGCTATATCTAAGCTCGAGCTATGGCGTGTTGTCTGTTGTCTTCGTGTCCCTGAAAGACTGCACATCCTTGGCCTTTATACCTCCTCTGCACGCAACAGACGGGAGAGATTCCTGGGAAGTGGCCTTCATGCACGTTGAGGGCTGGCAGTAACCACTCCGAACTTGTTGCACGCACCTGCTCCTACCCCACGACCCGCGTCTTGGGCAACCGCTGGTCAAATGCTTGATCCGAAATCCAAGGGTGGACTACGGCCCCGAACAAGGGCCCGCCCGAGCTCGAGTCGTCTTGAGGCCGTTTCGGGTCAAGCGCTCTAGGTCGGCGCCAAGACGCACCAGTCGTGGCCGGGGGCCTCCCAAGCTTGGGGGATCCATTGACCGTGCGCCGGCTGGTTAAGGGACGCCCAGCCCTTGTCAGTGAGCAGGGCGCGGACGCCCACCTGCTCACCAGGCGGGTAGAGCGCGATCACTAGACCGCCCGCCGAACCATCATGTGGGCTTACCGCTGAGCGAGTAGGGCTTGATTGTTTCTCCGTTTGCTTGGGGGCCACGCGGGCCACTCATTAGGCGAGCAGGGTGTGGTCGCCCACCTGCTCACTCAGCCGCCATAGGGTTACCTCAACTACCTGAGCTACAGGTGCATTCAGTATTTCCTCTGCAATCACGCATAGCCACTGAAAACACAAGTAGTCATTATACAAAACAGGTAGAAAACACATTAGGGGGCGTAAGGCCCTGCATGAGTATGCCACGGTCTCCTGCATGGAAACTTAGGCTCCTGTGAATCGGAATTAGCCCACGGCTCTGCGCGATATGGGAGCAGGTTTGCAGGAGGGATGTTGGGCTTATTCGGTGCTCGCGGAGACAGCCATCGGTGCTCCGTTGAGCTGAACCGAGGTGTGCGGACCGCATGTGAGCCACCGAATCGAGCTCACCCGGCGGGCAGGGCGTGCTCGCCGGCTGCCGCCAGGCACCACCATGAGCCGCCGCCTCGAAAGGCAGGCGTGATCGCTAGACTGCTTGCCGGGGGGGCGTGGGCTTTAAATTGGGCCAGGCCACTTCTTGGCCCTATTACTTTTCACGGTGGAAAGGGTACCCCGGTGCAGAGTACACCGACAGCCGTAGAGCTGGGGATGTGTGGTTAGGATGTCGCCACATGCCCGGAATCGGGACTGCCCACATGTGCTCAAAGCTGCGTTAATCTTAGCCGTTGGATCCAGTAGCGAATGGTTTAGATTCGTCCACGCATCACGCATCTAGGAAGCCGCGTAGCTGAGCGTGATGCGCAAATTAGAATCAATCCGAGTCGTTGAAATTTGAACAAATGGATCTGATTCCGCCACGCACCGGGCCAGCCCCGAGTCGACACGTGTCGCATGGAACCCTAGCGCCATTGAAATCCCGCCGTTGAATCTAGCGTGCGGTCAAGATTGTGCCGCGTGTCGCACGGGAACCGAGGAGTCGTCGGCGTCGTTGCTGTCGACGTCGCTCGAATACTTCTAACTGTTCGATTTAGATCCACTGGTTAACATTGTGCCATGTGTCGACTCCAGGGTAGACAAACTCGAACCGTCAATAATGACGTCAGCAGTTGACGTCATCAGTGGACCCACAAGTCAGTCATGGCACAGTAGATGCTAACGTCAGCAGTGACGTCATGCTAACACAATAATTCAATTTTTCTTTAGGAAAATAATTCGGTAGAAAATAGTTTCAGTGTTGACGTCATTATTGGTCATGCTGACGTCATATTTCCGAATTTTCCGAATAAAGATAAATAAAGAAATTCGGTTTATTATTTTTGATTTATTTTCAAACTTCAAATGGTTATAACTTTTGCGTTTGAACTCCGATTTGAGTGATTCCAATTTCTAAAAATTTGTAAAATCAAGATCTATTTATTGCTGAATTTTATGGAATTTTTAGAATTGATTTTGCTCTCCGTAAATTATATTTATTGTGTGTATAATTGATTTGAGTAGACGTTGATTTGCCGGAGAGTTACGAGGGGGAATTCTCAGCACAAGATCAAGCTCCGGATCAGGACCAGCAGCTATTCGAAGGCAAGTTGTGCTTGGACCATGTTGCTCCTAAGTTTTGAAAATATATTTTGTTTCAAACTATGCATGCTAATTCAACTAAAAATGGATTTAAATATTTTGGGTGAATTAGCTAATCAACCTAGTTGTTATTGCCGCCTTGTTATTATTATTCGTATGCCATGATTCCTTTGATAACCTAAGTGGACAATACTAGTTGGTTGTAATGACATGCCAACACGGGAGGCTAGACCGTGAATAGTTGCTTAGCTTTGCAAATATCGTGAATAGTCTTTTTGAATACAAAAGCAATATTGACTAAAGAAATAGTGAATGCATTTTGATAAAAGGTGGAATGTTGTTGGTAATGATGTTGGAATGTAGAGACCTGTGTGGTTCTACATGAAGGATGATTACAGGCATGTGTTGCACTGTTAAACCACTTGGGATGGAAATTGATTTAGACTGGGGCAAGTGGACCGATGCTTTGTGCCAGGTGGGCCTTTGTGGCAATTGGGGGTGGGTTGAGTGTTGTGAGGGCTGTGTGCCACATTTGAGAGAAGGATGTCTTGCCTTGGTCAGTTAAGGACTTCACCTTGCAAGCCTTTGACCTGAGTCTCTCGTACAACCACATGTCTGAATGGGAAGACCTAGTTTAGTAGGATTCCGATATCTTACCTTTGATACCTTGGGGTGGCAGTTACACGGGGTAACTGTACGGGGGAGCGTGCCTGTGCTTCGGCTTGGTACTCTATCCAACGGTGTTCGTCGGTCCTATACTTCGGCTCTGTGTGAGGGAAGTGATAGTGAAGGCAACACAGAGAGGTTCCTAGGTGGAGATAGAAGTCTCTGAAAGGCTTTGTTATGGTCAATTGCCTTTGTGGCGTCTGTTGTATCTTGTGGGTAAAGTGTACAACCTCTTGAGTGTTAAAAGCTGTTGAATAGCCGAGTCCACAGATCGACAATGCTCGGGGATTACAGTCAAGGGGTAGTGTTTTGAAAATAAAATGCGGTGGAAGGCTGTGTGCCAGGGTTAATGATGAAAGTTGATTAGAGACTGTGTGTCCAAAATTATGTGGAAAACAAATTGAGAAGTATAACATATTTATAGGGTTTTGATGCTTTCAATCTAAATTAATAATAGTTCAAAATATTGATGCAATGCAAATCAACCAGTTGAACCATTCCTTTGTAACAAGCCATGCATGTAGTACGGTGTTGAGTACGGTGTGTACTCACCCTTGCGGACAAAATTTACCAGAAGAGGAGACCACGCCTGCGTATGAGGAGGAGTTCGTCGAAGAGCCAAATAACTAGGGAGCAAGCCTCTGTCAAGACGCCTGTGGCCAAAGATGGATCATCACGACTTTTATTTTTCCGCTGTTGAACTCTTGTTACTCTGATTATTGTAAGCCCTGCGTGGCAAACTATTATAAGGGACCATAAGGTCGTACAACTCGTTTATATACATGATTGAAGTATTTATTTGTTATTCCGCTGTGTATGTTGTGGTACTTTAACCCTGTACAGCCTGTGTGCACTAGCGTGATCCTGGACTATTTCAAAATACACAGAGTGTCCGGATTTGCAGATTCGGGGCACGACAAGCAACTCCTGGTGGCTTAGAATGCCGCTAAGGGTTATAAATTTGATCTTGTCACAGCTAACAACAAGGTCAAATAAAATGAGGAAAATACTATCAGAATCTATGAGGCCTTTAAAAGAAATGAAGATAAGGTCCAAAGGCTCTTCAAGGAGTACAAGAATGCTCTTCAAGCAAAGGAATATGAAATAGTAGGTAAGAATAGAATTCTGACCTACTTTGGACTCAATTTTTATTTTGGAAAACTGAAAGCAAATATGAAATCAATCTTTGCATAATTGAAAAATATAATAAAGGCTAGAGAATATCAACTTTCCTCATGGGTGAGAAGAGAGAATAAAAGCTGAAGAGCAAAGGTCGGTGATGAAGGATGATATAGATAGACCAACTAACTAGTTAAAAATCTTCGCAAAAGACTTGGCCACAATTCAGAGAGGTAGGAAAGCCACTCTAAATTTTATTTTGGAATAGCTTCAGAAAATCACTATGGATTTAAAGGGAAAAGAAGTAAAACTTACAAATCCTAATCCATTTGTTGATGAGTTGGTTGAGGGGGTGAACGACCAGTTGAAAATCATTCAGAACTAGATCCCCGTCGTGGCGTAGACTATCAAAGTAGCACTTCGAGCTTCAATATCCAGCCAAGTAAGTGCCTTCTTTGTCAAGTTGAGGAATTTCTACAAGGATGTGGTTGAGCTGGAGAAACTGACGCCCGACTTGAAGCTTAGTACTCACGAAGAGATTAATGGAAAATGTGCAGAAGTAACTTCTATCATTGAGACATACATGATCAATGTAAAGATTACATACAAGCAAAATGTATGATCTATTCTAATGAATTATCTTCTGTTTATTCTGTGCATATTTTTTGAGTATATCACAAGCCCCGAACTATTAGTGTACTGAATAGCAATGTGTTCAGAATACAACAGTTATGTGAGTGATGACATATTCCTTTCACGTAATACTTGGCATTATCCGACAGCAGATTGAAGATATGGTCATACTAATGACTTTCAATGCAGCAAGAAGTGGCTTACAAGAAAAATCTCTATTAGATGCTATCTCACAATCCGACCAACAACCTTGCACGTTGTTTATAGAGAGGTCAGTCGAATGATGAATCTTATGAATTCTAGAGGATTATCAGAATAGACACGATTTTAATATATAACAGTTAAAGAGATATCCTATGTAAATGAAGAAAGAAACTTATTTACACATAAAACCTAGGAAGATGTTAGATGTTCCAAGTGTTTCAAAGAATTCTTCCATCTTCCAAAGCAAGCCGAACAAAACTCAATCGTGCAATAGATGTTACAGTAAAGGGATGTAACATCCCAATTTTTGCTAATTTGGATTTAATATGCATCTATGAATTTTTTTAATTTATTAGATTTCTCTAGAATTTTTTGAAGTTATTAAGTATTATTAAATATGCCCTTTTGTGAAAACTATTTAATTAATGAGAAATTCTAAATAAAGTTTTGGAAAAAATATTTTATTTGGTTTGCAAATGTCTCAAAATATTTTCTAAATTTTTTTGGAATTTTATGAGATTTTTACTATTTCATTTGGTTTAATGTATTTTCTGCAATAACTTAAATCAGAAAAGCATTTGAAAATCAATTGAACAGTACTGGACCGAGCCTGATGCTGTGTGTGTCGGCCCAAACCTTTTGATATTGTGCGGCCCAACTGGGAGAGTCAAGAGATCATGGCCGTTGGTGTATGATAGTGTGGTTGTGGATGGATTGGATAAACCGGAACCCTAATGTCTGAAGGCCGTTGGATTGAGTTGCTATGGTAGTGAGGTTTGCCCCACATTGCAGAGTTTGGGAGCCAACCGATTTGCAATGCGCATAGGGACAGGATTGCATCTACTTTGTGAAGCTACCACTGTAGAGCATCATGGCTCTGCTACAAAAATCGTGCCTAACATGAAAGCTGGCACTCTATTTAATGCATGGGTAGTTTCACGACTTTTCATTGGATGGTTTCCACCGAAGCGTCATGGTTCGTGATCTTGAGCTCATTGGAGTTTTGGTTACACCACCGAGGACTTGTTCACTTAGATCTTCTCCGTCGCCGTATTTTCGATGAAGTTGCACCCAGATTTGAGATCTTCCTGATGAGACGCATCGGATTCAAACAAACCCAAGGCAAAACTATGGCCAAAACTCCAATGAGTGCCGCTACTACGCCATCATCACTGTCTCATGCTTGCTTTTGGCCATTATATCCATTCGTGCGATCGAGATTTCACCACATAGACATCCCCGCATCATGCCATGTGTGCATGTTAATGTTAGTAGTCATGGGCCATCAGATCAAAGTCGAGTGGTCTAGATCAAGCTGTCACCCTACCCAATCAATTCTCGACGCGTGTCTCACGGTATCCCAAGCACCATAGACCAGTTTCACTATGGGTGTAGCACTGTGTGGTCGACCAGGTCTATACGCCGCATCACATGTTAGTCTCTGGTTGGGCCAATTCGATGCTGACACGATGATATTAAGTTGTAGTGGCGAGGGATGTTACACAAGATGTTAACTTATTGATAGCAAGTGGTGCTTGGTAATCAACTAGGGTGGTAATCATTTAGATTGTGGCAAGTGGCAAGGGGTAGTGTGCCAAGGTGGGCCAGTAACGCAGAGGATATGTGCAAGTCTTGCCCTAATCATCTTAAGGATTTAACCTTACAAGTCTTTGACATAAGTCAAACATGTAACCACACGTCTAAAATGGGATGAACCTAACTAATTAATTTGCAATATCTTAAGTTTAGTACTACCAGTGGGGGTGTGAGGCTTGCATTTTTATGAACCCAGATGGTGCAAGAGGGTGTCATGTTGTGGTAACCAGTCCCATTAATGTTAAAACCTTAGTGGGTAGTACTAGGTTAAGATAGAGCAATGTAAATGCTTTGTCATGGTTTCTCTACTAACACACTAAAGGAAGTGTGTTAATCGCGTGGCAACAAAAAATGATCATCTTGTGTGGGTAAAGTGCATAACTTTTTTAGAGTGTAAAATCTATTCAGATAGTCATGCTCATGGTATTGAGCAATGCTCGGGAATTACAGTCAAGGGTTAGACTTTAAAAAATGAAAACTTGGATGGGAAGGTTCGATGCTATTGGAAAGTTGAAACATGACTTTGAAACATGACTTAGGCTGGATGCCATAATTAATTGAAAAGGTTGAAAGTATTATTTACTATTATTTATTTTTCTATCTTTTTAATCTACTTATTGTATTCATTTACAAAAGCTGCTTTACTGCAAAATAACCATGTTAGCCATTCCTTTGGAATAAGCTTTGCATATAGTTATGTTAGAATTGCATTATGTGCATAACTTGTTGAGTACTTTAAGTAGTCACCTTTGTCAACAATGACATCACCAATTGAGGAGTCTACACAAGTGCCGGAGGAGAAGTACCAGGAAGCGACGAATGTTTAGGGTGTGAGCCTTATCAGTTGCCTGTGGTATACTGAAGGGTTTATCTATGATTTTATTCTGCTGCAGTTTAATTTGTTATTCACAACTTAGCCTTGCAAGGCATATTCATGTAAGTTAGACCATAAGGTCACTCAATAGGTATTATTCAACATATGAAGTCTTTTATTATGTTTCCGATGTGTATGATTGTGATATTCATCTATATTGAGCCTGTGTGCACTTGCGTGACCCTAAACTAGTGCAATATACACAGAGGGTCTGAATTTGCATATTCGGGTCCCAACAGAGGTGATATCAGAGCCATACTAACTGTAGTTCTTGGCCATAGATAGTTTGGTCATCTCTTTAGGACCTTCAAAATTATTTTCTTAAATAAGACTTAAACTAAAAGAATAATATGTTCTTGACTTATCTTATCCTTCTATTCTTTTCCCTACTAAAATTTATTTCTCTTTTCCTTGCTGGATCGAACTGAAATATTATTTGAGTTGTCTTGAATAGAAAACGTTATACCACACCTTAGAGGAAAGCATCGAGTGCTTGTTGCCAACCATGAAGATCATGAAGGATGGAATCATCGAGCTCAAGGAAGAGTGGATTGATGAAGTGTTCTAGAAACTAGAAGACCTAGTGCTTCGAGTAGCCGATTGGGACTCATGTGTGGGATTCATGTCTGCTTAAGATAACATTGTCACCCATGTAGGCAGTAGTTTTGTGTGCATAGGTTGAATTGGTTCTTTCATGATTGTTGAGTGTGTAGTATGTGTTGCATGGCCCCTAGGCTTTTGTAAGGAACTATACCAAGTTATTAATATTATTTGCTTAACTTGTTGGGTTAAACCTATCTCCCCTGCATTAGGATCCCTACTTCTTACATATGCTATTTCCCTCTCCCCTAACCCTTGTGAAGTGATCAAGCAGATGGGTCAAACTTGTGGAAATAATGGAGTCAGTGGAAGTGGTAATCAACCCAGTGAGAATCCCAATGATGGATCAGCTCCCTAACTACCACTATAGATGGATATGCAGAGTTTTGAAGTATTTTTGGTTGTTTAGACTCAGTTGATGCATGTAATAATGAAGCAAATGCCGAATATGACCAATCAAGCTAATGTTAATAAAGCCTCTCGGGCTATGATCAATGATCCCTATTCTTACTCAAGGTTATCAAAATTTATAAGGACTCATTCTATGACTTTTTCTGGAAATGTTTCACCTTTGGAAGTGGATGATTGGCTTAAGACCATTTAGAGGAAGTTACTCATTGCTCGGTGTAAAGATAATGAGATGGTCTAGTATGCTTCATATCTATTAGAAGGAATTGCTACTAAATGGTGGAAGAAATATTATGCTATTCATGAAGCCTCATAGAATATCTCTTGGAATGAATTTGTCACTATATTTCGTCATCTTTTTACCTCACCAAATGATAGTGTGATCACAATAAATTCAGGGAGGAATGTTACTTCTATACCCTACATGAGAATTAGATATTGTTCCTTGAAGTGTTGCCAACCAAACAAGTCAGAAGATCATGCGTGCATTCGTTGTGGAGAAATAGGATATACCACTGATGAGGATGTGATCAATTACTCTAGCTGTGAAGGAACTCATTCTCTTAGAGAGTGTCCTATGAGCAACTTCACATGTTACCATTGTGTGGGTCGAGATCAATTCCTACCTTAATGTCCCTTGGATCTGATAGTTACCACTGTGACCTAGCATTAGCAAGAGAGTTTGTGAGCTGCTATTGTTCAAGAATTAGCAAAAAGGATGTGGAACAACAGTTGTAAGTGCCATGTCACTTGAAGAGTCAAAGAAACAATTCTCTAATCTGATCAAGCCACTTTAGGTAAGCGCAAGCTATTATCACCAACAACTTGTTTCCTGTGTGATAAAGAAGGTCATTGGGCTAGGGAGTGCTCTAAGAAATGACAATCTATGATTCATAAGGAGGACAATATTGAGCATACAATCTGCGCCGTTGGATCGTGATCGAACAGTGCGACGTGACCGTGCAGTCTCGGGAGAGAGCACTGTCGCACTGCCGTCGCCGGTAGGGTGCCGAGGATCATGTTAGAGATTTTGCACACATTCCAAGACTCGCCCGAGCAGGTGATATACCCCAGAGCACGCATGACTTCCTTCTGCTCATTTTGCCCCTTCTCTCGCGCTCTGCCATCCACCGTAGACCCCGCCCGAGCTTGTCGTAGTAGCTACTCTCCTCCGCCTCGGTTTTCTTCGCGTCTCGCCGCCGTCCGCTGCAGCTGAGGCCTTCACCGAGTTTGTCGTGTTCTGCCGCCTCGACTAGACCACTTCTTCACGCCGGAGAAGCCTCGAAGCGCCTCAAGCCGCGTCGTCTTCTCCGAGTCCGGTGACAAGTACCGCCGCCTCTTCCTCGGAGCTTCGCAACTCACCTCAACCGTCAGATTCTCATCGGACGCCCGAGGTAAAGCCACGTATTCTCTTTTGAATTCAGGGCGAAGCGGTATTAGTAGATCTTGGCCGTTGAATCCCTATCGTATAGACCTGAGAAGCCCACGTAGCTATCCTTGATACATCTGATAATGCCCGTTAGATCTAAATCGTACCGCTCTAATGAATCCACGTAGATGTAGTTGAAGCGCTTGAAAATGGCCGTTCGATCCTTGCTATGCCGCCGAGATTAAGCCACGTAGGCTTGCAATAGGAAATCGTCCGGGTAACCATGGCCGTTGGATTCTCATCCGACCGCTCTAGTGCACCTACGTCGGCGTGGTGAATAGTGTTCTGCTCGGGTAACCGCATCCGTTAGATCTTCGATCTAGGGCTGTGATCTAGCCACGTAGCCGTGTGGAGGCACAGCCGATGCTGAATACCGACCGTTGGATTTGAATCCAACGGCCGAGAAAATTTGTGTCGCGTGGACTGTTGTGTGTGTGCTGCGTGTCAGCTCCCTGTTGGTCCGTGTACTGTTCATGGGACCCACCTGTCAGTAGGATGACCACCGTGGGTGCTAACGTCAGTATGACATCATCTGGGGCCCATGTGTCAGTGGCCGAGCTGACGCGGCAGTCTCTGGTGTCGACACATGTCACCGTGAGGATTTAACCGACTTTTCAATAGAAAAATAAATCATTTAATTCGGTTTTTCTTTATTTGAATTTCAGAAAACTTGCAAATGCTATAACTTTTGCATTTTAACTCGGAATTGGGTGATTCCAGTGCCCAAAAATTTGTAAAAATGTAAACTATTTACTGGTGATTTTTATTTTATTTTTAGTGATGATCTTGCTATCTGTATCGTGTATTTATTGTGTGTTTGCTTGATACGAGTAGACTCCGAGTTGCTTAGGAAGTCCGAGGAGAATTCGAAGACCCATCGCAAGAGCCAGACCAGAACCAACTACTTTTCGAAGGCAAGTCATGCTTTGACCATATTGCCCCTAGACTTTTAAAATGTATTTTAATTTAAATTATGCATGCTATGAATAATAAAAAATGATATTGCTTATGTGGAAAAGGTAGCTAAAATAACCATCTTGTTATGCCACCTTGTAATACTATCTGTATGCCCTGCAATCCTTGTCAACTTAAGATATTAATTAGAGTTGGTTGCTATTATAAAGCCAGCACGAGAGGCTAGACCGTGACTAGCTGCTTAGCCTGCTTATGTACATTGAATGACTTTCAAAATTGCAAAAGAATATTGACTAAACAAATATGGAACGCATTTTAGAATAATGCGATGATGTCATGAGATGGAATTGGGGGTAGCGGCCTGTGTGGTCCTACTCATACAATGATGTGGGCATTGGCATGTGTTGCATAAATGCAAACCCTGGGTGGGAAATCATTTGGACCGGGGCAAGTGGCAAGAAGGCTTCGTGCCAGGTGGGCCTGTGTGGCATCGGGATGTGTTAAAGAATGAAAAGGCTGTGTGCCGAGATATAAAAGATGGATGTCTTGCCCTGGACAGCTAAGGACTTCACCTTGCGAGCCTTTGAACTGAGTTTCTCGTACAACCACTTGTCCGGTATGGGACGGACTTAGTTTAGTAAGGTTCTAACCTCTTTCCTTTAATACCTCGCGGTGACAATGCACACAAGTGTAATTGTTTGGGGAAGCGTACCTGTGCTACGGCTTGGTACCCATTCAACAGTACTCACTCGTTCTAAGCTTCGGCTCTATGTGAGGGAAGTGTTAGAAGGGTGATACTGGAGGGGTTCATCGGTTAAATGTTAGTCTCTGAAAGACTTTGTTGCAATCAATCACCTGTGCGGTGAACGACTGTATCCTATGGGAAAAGTGTACAGCCTCTGCAGTGTGTGTGTGTAAATCTATTCGAATAGCCGCGTCCGCGGTATTGGACATTGCTCGGGGATTACAGTCAAGGGTTAGATTTTAAAAATAAAATGTGGAATGGGTGGCTGTGTGCCAAAGACTAATGAATCAGACTAGGGCTGTGTGCCAAACTCTTGGAAAAGAATTGAGAAATTAATTATTAATAATATTGGTCTTACCGCTTTTAATCTAATAGGATTACCTGTTAAAAAGAAATGCTGCTTTATGCAAAATAACCAATTAAGCCTTTCCTTTGGAATAAGCCATGCATGTAGTAATAGAACTGCATTTGTGCATGACTTGTTGAGTATGTTGTATACTCACCCTTGCATCGACAAAAACCTCAAAAGAATTAGGGATTAAGCCTCGTCGGTTGCCTGTGGCTACGAGGGGTTTCATTACCGTACTTTTGCTTCCGCTGTTAAACTTGTGCTACTTTGTTATTATCGCCCTGCGCGGTGAATTATTGTAAGGTGACCAGAAGGTCTTGTAACTCATCTATATTCATGTTTGAAGTACTTTATTATTAATTCCGCTGTGTATGATTGTGGTACTTCAACCTGTTTATCCTGTGTGTACTAGCGTGATCCTGGACTAGTACAGAATACACAGAGGGTCCGGATTTGCAGATTCGGGTCCCGACAGGCGCCCACCTCTGTCTTCTCCCCTGCTTCCCGAGCCTCATCCCCTCCTCCGTGCCGCTGCCGCCATCGCCTTCACGTAGGCTCTCCTTCCCCACCCTCACGGCTGATTCATTGCCTCTGGTCGATGTTGTCAGCATGGCGCAATGTGGTGAGATGAATAACCAAATGGGAGATCCGCTTCTTGATCGCCTCTGGTCGAATGGAACAGTCATATCTGGCGTCGCCATGGCTGGTGACCGCTCCATCCGGTGCTGTTGTGGACAGGGACGATGAGATGTTGTAGCTCTATTGATGGAGACGGGCAGATTTGACCTCCTTAGCTGCTCCCTCATTTGCAGGTTCGACCCCTTGGTTCTTTCTCGCATGCGTGGTGTTTGACGGAATGCCTACATACAAAGGAGGTGGCTCTCCCTGAGTATCTGATGCTTGCAATAACATCATGCACTCAATTTGAGTGAGGAAAGGAAGCAATCTTGAAGGCCAAGAATTTAGTTGATCTCGGTGGAAAAGAATGTTGGGATCAATCGTATTTCCCAGTTGATTGTCCTATGGTTAGTAGCATCGGATGAGTAGGAGATGATGAGCTAGGCTATTAGAATGAAGTATTGATCAAATCCATTTTGGTTTTCCTATTTACTTCATACATTTTTTGGCTATGGTATTATAGAGATCATACATTATTGAATTAGAGAGATCTCCATACTTATGCTGCTTCTTGAATTTTTTGGCTATAATATAATTACATCTGAGTTTATTCAGTACTACCACTTGCTAAACCACCTTACCATGCTTTCGGCTGTGGGTGTGCCCTCTCAAATCTCAATGTTGAATTTCACCTAACAAGGATATAACGCTGCTAAAAAAGCTTCATTTTTTGTTTACGATTGCTTCCACGGCTTGCCCCTTGACCTCCTCATGTTCCTCGATTGCAAGGTAAGAACAGCTCCCAACGTGGCCATTTGTGATCCGAATTTAATTAGTCAGAAGAAGCCAGCCCCATAACATTTTACAGTTAATTTAATTTCTATCAGGCTACATACATTTTCTTTAAAAGCTTATAAGTACAATGGTGCATGCATCCTGCATGTGAATGCGTTGGCTATTTTAATTTTGTGCTATTTCTGATGATTTGTATCAGTAAGATCAATTCTTTTCACTATAAGTTTGTGTCTGTTACATAGTGCTACGCATATCTGCATCTTTATTTAAAAGCCAATGATCTTCTCTTCTACAATTAAACATCATTTCGCTTGGCATTAATCACCTTGAGATTGATTCGAGTCACCTGCAATTTTCATTGTCCAGTTGGAGAGGATGATGAAGAGTGATCAAGAGAACTAGAAGGATTACGACATCCACAAAGCACCAAAGAAAATTGAGAAGAAAAAGCAAGAATAAGAAGGGCAATTAGGTTGGTTATGAATTAGTACTTGGTAAGAAATTGGAGTATGAAAAGTTCCAGTCGAAATACGTACTACACACTTTAAAACTTTAACAATTCATCTTTCAATTATGGCCAACTAACTAGGTGCCTCAACTGTTGTCGCTGTACTTTGCACCAGGGTACCCTCTCCACCGCAGAAGTAATTGGCCCAAGGAGTGGCCTGGCCCAGCAAGCCCACACGGCCCCCTGGCAAGCAGCCTGGCGGTCACGCCCTGCTCGCCAAGCGAGCGGCCCACGTGGCACCCTGGTGGGCAGCCGAGTGACCACGCCCTGCCCGCCGGGCGAGAAGCCCATGCGGCCCCCTAGCGAGCAGCTTGGCGGTCACACCCTGCTCATCGGGCGAGCGGCCCACGGGGCACCTTGGTGGGCAGCCGGGCGACCACACCTCGCTTGCGGGTGAGAAGCCCCATGCCCCTAGCGAGCAACTGGCGGTCACGCCGCGAAGCCGGGCGAAGCGCCCACGTGGCACCCGGTTGGCGGCCGGGCGAAGCCCACGCTGCCTCGCAAGCAACTGGCGGTCACTGCGCGTTCGTCGGCGAAGCGCCCACGGCACTGGCTGGCGGCCGGGCGACCACGCCGCCCATCGGGCGAGAAGCCCACGCGGCCCCCTAGCGAGCAGCCTGGCGGTCACGCCCTGCTCGCCGAGCGAGTAGCCCATGTGGCACCCTGGCGGGCAGCCTGGCGACCACGCCCTATCCACCGGGTGAGAAGCCCACGTGGCACCCTGGCGGGCAGTCGGGTGATCACGCCCTGCCCACCGGGCGAGAAGCCCACGCGGCCCCCTGGCGAGCAGCCTAGTGGTCACGCCTTGCTCACCGGGCGAGCGGCCTACGTGGCCTATGAAGCGAGCTGATGAGTGGGCGGGCGTCTGGGCCCCCCTTGTCAGGCCACGAAGGCAACCAAAGGAATGAAGGAAGGCTTCGCCTCGAAGTTTCCCTCCCCTGGCACTTCGTGTTAGGGTCATTAATTGTAAAGGATTCAGCTTTCGACACGACGACGGTTCACCCCTCTGACACCTCTTACCAACCCGTCGCAGGGGCGTCCTGTTCCAGGCGGACCGGGAGAGGCCTCTCACACTACAACAGGAACACCCCTTTAACAACGGATACATTGCAACACATGATGTTATGCGTTGCAAGCAATAGGGTGGTAACGCTTGCAAAGCGTTGCAAGCATCATCCGTGGGGTTAAGCAACTAGTGGCAACATTTGTCAACTGTTGCAAGAATCATCCGTAGATACCTTTGTTTTTTTCGGTCGGATCCGTATTAGACCCTTTTGTTTCCACCGGCGTGAACCTTTGTTTTTTTTCAGATTGCTTGTAGGCTTCTCGTGTGCAAGTGTAGGCTTCCAGTCAAGCAGCAAAATATTTGCAATGGAAAAAGAGAAGCTGGGGCTCGAACCCAAGACCTGACGCTGATCATCACACCGTGCTAACCAACCTGATCAGTGCCACCGTGCTAACCAACCTCTTACGAAGAAAGACTTATGCAGTTATACTGAGCTCAAAAGGGTAAGAGACGAAACGTAAAGAGGCATTCCCTGCTCCGCTTCGCCTTCCAAACTCCCAACTCCGGCGACTCCAACCCCCCAAATAGCCCACCCGCTCTGGCCACCGCCATATCGAGGTGCGGCGACTGGGTTTACGAGAACAACGGCGGGTAGGCGCCCTCTTCCCATATCCTTCGTCGCTGCCCCCCTCCCAGCCGCTATCGTCTTACATCTCTAACGAGGTCCGGTTTGGTGGTCCAGGACCTGCGTGGCCATTGCTGGTGCCGACTAGTGCATCATCGCCGCCGACACCTGCCTCTCCGTCGGATACAACATCCTCACGCGCGACCACTCGAAGATATGCGAGCTGTAAGGCCATCTCCAACAACTTCTTCATCCTCTTCTCTATCTCAAAAATTAGGGAATTCGTAGTACTGTAGCACTGGAATCATGCTCCAACAGCATCTGTATATTTAGGGATAGAAGAGAGAATCCTGACCTCGCTCGGTTCCCCATCGCGAAGAAGGCCAATGGCCGATCCCTCCCGCGCCCACGACGACCCCGGTTGCGCCCCAGGGGAGGCTCCACCTGGTGCTTCATTGCTGAGGATGCCGCTAGGAGGGCGTGGCGGAGGCGGGAGAAGGAGATCGAGGCAGATGAGGACACCACTAGGAGGGCGCGCAGGAGGAAGTCCACCGGGGCGGCGTCGAAGGCCGCATTGGCTGCGGCTGCGGACAAGGTGGCGGTGGCGGCGGTGAAGGATGAGGACATGAGCTTGGCTTTGGTTTCGGCTCGTAGCGATGCTGCTACTCACGGTGAGCGAAACTAATCTCTTGTTGCTTCTTGTTAATTACTAATTTGAAGAAATCATTGCCCAAAATGTTCCCTTACTTTGTACGGCTCCCAGCACAATTAGAGTCCAGAATCGAGTTCCTGATCTGCAGCAGCGTATGGCTGGATTGCTTCTCGGATTGATTCGGTGGCCATTGCGGTTGGATCCGAGCAGGTGAGGGATTATCTTGGGTTTTGGAGTAAATTCCAATTTCTAGTTGGCTACGTAAGATCATCCATGTGATAAAGATTTTGCAGTGGAAATTGCAACAGAAAGTTCAAGATATGACTTTGTAGTCTCTTTAGAAATTGCGTTATAATTTAGAGAGTTTATAGATTTCAGTTGGGGAAGTCGCATTACATCACGCTACTGTAGCTTCAACAATCTCCAGCACTCACTTTCAATGCGAATTTACCGAAAATCTGAACCCACATAAAGTTACCGTCACTATAGATTCCTGAGGCTGCTCCAGATAACTTCAGGTTCAGGATTGATAATTATTGTGAAAGACTTAATTGTACAATTATTAGAAGCAAAAGTCAAGAGTTTCTAATGGAAATTACGTGTTGGGACTTGGGACTCAAGAATCAATTTTGAATTCTTATTCCCTTTTTTGCAAGATCAATCTTTAATGTTGATTTGGTTTTCAAATTTTGCCACTCATAGTTGGTATAGCTTGAATTTAGGTACATGCACTGGTTTAGCAAAGTTCACCAATTCTCTAGATTTCAGATGCTTGATTCTTGTACTCTGCAATAAATCTTGACTGTTGTGCTAATTTGGAAATTTGTCTGGCACTTGGTTGATGGTGCTGTTTATTGTTTGCTATTGAGAGTCAATCATATACCTTCTTCATGTATTGGGTTGGTTGTTGTATTGATTGAGTTGGGTGCCACCCCTTTTATTAGGGACCGGGAGAGATCAGGTTAGAGAAGCAGCATGATGATGGAGACTTAGCTATGTTCTTTCCGTGTTCAGTGTTCTGTAAGTCTGTCTTGGTCGGCCTACAAGGCGTTGTCAAGAAGGCTGTTGGCCTTGGAGGATGGCACTAGTTGGTGAGTCGTCCTTTCAATTATTTGGGCATCCCACTGGAACTCTGCTTAGTGGCTGGTTCTCTATCTTGAAAATTGTAATGGTTGTTTAACAAGTGAAGGAACAATATTGACTTCTCTTTTCAGAAAGTAGCTAGTCAAGCAATTTTACATAGGTTTAACTGTAAAGCCTGTAGTTTGAAAGTTCTTGTTGTCAAGAGCTCTTTAGCACCTTGAGTAGAAAGGGTGTGTGCCTTGCCACTAGCCAAAGTTGTCTGATCATTCAACATTTCAGTAATATTCAGACTTACATGAATTGAATGCACACTAAAAACCACACAAAATGTGCACTTCTGTGTTTTTGGAATGTACAACTCAAAATCACAGACCTTGATCCAGTGGCTAAAATGCCTAATAAGCAGTTAAGCACTGTATCATTTGGTCCTTCTTCTAGTGCTTGGAGAATGATGCTTTCTCTGCTTCACATTTTTTGTTGTTTTAGGGGAGTAACGACAACTTATGATGGGGCTACACACAGTAGCTGATATCTACTGGAATGATTGCCGCGAGGTTTTGGGCTAGAAGTATAAGAGAGCATACTTCGACCAAATTTTGAGTAATGCTTCATGATTGATATATACCAAATTTCGAGGAATGATATCAGACCACATGGAGGGAGATAATGATGCATATATTGATATATACCTATATTGTGCCCAAATAATGAGATATTGCATACATTAAATAGAAACAAATCTGATAATTTTGAGTAGAAAGTAGATGTTGTGGTCACTAAGTACTAACTTCTTGATTGTGGGATCCTTTCATAATCCTTTGTTATATGCAGCAAAATGATGAGTGCGAGGATCTGCAGCCACGCTACAAATATACTAAAACTCATGATAAGGTTCGCACACCATACTCAACATCGTTTAAACCTAAAAGCCTCCCATTGTAACTATATGTTGTTTAGCTGCAGACGGAGGCACCAAATGCCCGAGAAGGAAAATTACTGCAAGCCAATAGAGTTTCTACTGCACAGAAGGTCAATTGTATCCCCACTTTCAATACATAGATCATTCCTATCTTATCAAACCATGATATACTTAAATATTGACTAGTCATTATGATCTAATGATAGGCCAAACGAAAAGAGATCAACACTGATATTAGATTCGACAAAAACAAGTGTACTAATGCATCCAAGGTGATAATGTGATCCTTTTATTCTCTGAAATTTATCAAATTGTTAAGTCTTGTAAGTAATCTAGTATACATTATAGGTCATGGACCAGGAAACAACGTCCAATTCGTTAAATCTAGAATCATCTAAGTACCAGGTAAACATTTATTAGCAAAAAATTTTTATGCCACATGCATATTTCCAAATTATATATTTGCTGGTCTGGTTTGGGTTTGCATTTACTCAATAGTAGTATACTTTTGTAGAAACATCAGCATGGAAGAACAAATTGTTCAGCTGACAATTCACTGGTATGCGTGCTTTTTTTTATTTCAAACAGTATGGTTCTAATATATTTTTATTTACTTACACACTTATATCTGTGAACTAGGTTGGCACTACAGTATTCTTAAAGAGATGGAAAAATAAAAAAAAAGAATGTTGCCTTAGCAACTATACTTAGTTGTGATCCAACACAAAAACTTAGAGGCGTTCAATTGGGCAAACAATTTTGGATGGTGTGTGCTAGTATTACAATTTTGGATGATGAACCATTGATATGACCATACGACAACTTCAATGTTATTGGAGACGTAGGCGAAAGTCCTATAGCATGGCCTTCAACTTGTGTATGATTTTTTCCGATCTCCATAAGATTTATTCCTCCTTAACATTGCATCATATTAAAGTATTCAATTTCATTTGTAGATTGAGAAGATAAATAGTTGAAAAAATCGGTGACATGTTGGATGAGATGGAGAATGCAGGCACGCCACACGTTGGACCGAGATGGAGAATGACGACTGGTGGCATTCCAAGATGGCTCGTGTGTTTATATATATTTTTCATTACAATCTTTGTTCTGAACAAAATTATGACTGCACTTATGAGGATGTTACTCACTGTAATGCAACAATTTATTTATAATACACAACAATGTTTGCTTATTTGCCATGTGTGGGTCCATAATGGTCTTCAAATTTCTAATTCCATTGCATATGCGTTTTAACTATAATTGGCACCAAATTATATTATTTAATAATATTTTTCATCGCTTGATTTATTCCTTGCAATGCATATAAGCGTTGCCACAATTCAAATCTATATGTTGCAACGGGCTACAGAAGTCATTCGTCCATGGGTAGTACCAACATATGTAAGCATTCCCGTAACTACTCAATATCCGTTGCTGCTTAACAACGGTTAATTCTAGGCCTTACCAACACATATATAAGTGTTGCAATAGACCCTAGCAACGGCAGCATAGGCAACGCATAATAATGCGTTGGTATAGACCCTAGCAACGCATATACGGAATTTTAGCAACGCAAATTGTCGGGACCCGAATGTGCAAATCCGGACCCTCTGTGTTTCAGCACTAGTCCAGGATCACGCTAGTGCACACAGTCTCAACATCGGTACATATCACGTATATATCCAACGAAATAGTAGAGTACTTTTCTTAAATGTATAAAAGAATGGTTGATCGACCTTATGGTCGAAGTTCTGATGATCGCCGCAGGCTAGGTAAAACTTATTAAAATATTCAAAAGCAGCGGAATAAAATAAACTCGTGGCGCCAACCAATTTGCCACAGGCAACTGACTGGGCTCGCTCCCTAGTTCGTCTGTTCCTCCTGATGCTCCTCCTCCTGAGCAGGGGTTGCTTCTTCTTCAACTGAAGTTGTGTTGTTGTGGGATGAGTACTTTGAGCACTCAGCAAGTCATGCACAGAATGCAATGCTAATATACTATATGCATGGCTTAGTACAAAGGATAGGGTAAGGTTCATGTGCAGTACAGCATTTCAAGTAAACAGTAATAGATTGCAAAGCGGTAAAACAGTAATAGGAATAATAGCTTTCACAAACATTTCAATCGTAAATCATTTTTCTGTCCTAAGTCCAGTTCATCATTACCAACCCAAGCATTTTCCACAAACAAGTCATTTTCATGAAAATCTAACCCTTGATCGTAATCACCGAGCGATGCTCAATACCGTGAGCACGGCTATTCGAATAGGTTGTACACTCTGCAGAGGTTATACACTTTATCCACAAGATACAACCAAATACCACCAAGGCAAATAACCATAACGAAGCCTTTCCAAAGTTCCATCTAAACCCAAGATCGCTCGCTAAGGTTTCTACACCGAGGGACTGGTTACTACACCTGGCCCCCTCTTGCGCCATGTGAGTTCTCATCCGCTTCTCAAGGCCTCACACCACCACGACAAGACTAAAGAATAGATTTCCCGGTTTACTCAGCTAAGCCCGTCCCATTGCGGAGCTTGTGGTTGTATGAAAGACTCGGTTCAAATGCTCGCAAGGTTAAGTCCTTAGTTGACCGAGGCAAGACTAACCAAGTGTGATCTCAATTATCCAAAACCAATAATAACCAACACGACCGCCTAGCTTGCCACTCTTGGCCCACTGTAAATAATCTTGCCACATGCCTCGCCTAAATCATTTTCCCACCCCTGTTCTTTACCATTGCACCACGTGCCATCATCAACTTAATAACACATGTCTCATTCACAAAATACATTCCATATCTCATTAAGTCAATATTAACTTTGGCATTCCAAAATCACAAAATGTCCACGCAAGGTAAGCATACTACTTGGTCTACTCAACCCATGTTGGCAAATTATTAATGTCCAACTATTAGTCCATAACCTAGGGTGACAAAGGATTCATGGCGTACAATTATATACGACAAGGTGGCATACAAAGAACTAGGCATTTAACTAATCCCAAAACTTATTCAAAGTCATTTCTATCAAATTAGCATGCAATAGTTTAAATCAAAATAATTTGCTCTAATAGGTTCAACATGATCAAACACAACTTGCCTTCAAAAGTGTTGGTTCGGTTCCCGAGCTTGCTCTCGGTCGTAACCTCTCCTCGAAACCTTCGGGGACTTCGACGTCTACGCGTAACGTATACACAAAACAATAAAATAAATAAGCAGTAGACAAAACAGTGCTAAAAAATTCAATTAAAATTTATAAACAGAAAGATCACAATTTTACAAATTTATAGAAATTTAAATCACTCAAATCGGAGTTAAAACGCGAAAGTTATAAGCATTTGAAGTTTCAAAATACATTTAAAATCAATAAACCGAATTAAATAAATATTTTTCTTTTCGAAATTAATTATTAAGGCCATCTATGACACACGGTTGCCACCAGAGAGTGACACGTGGTTTTGCCGACGCCACTCGACCAAGCTCCGTGATGACGCCAAGATGACGCCATCGTGACGCCAAGACGACTTCGCTATTTCGCTGACAAGTGGGTCCCACCATGACGTCAGCATGACGTCAACGGTGACGTCACATGCACGGTGCATGCGGCCGACGAGTGGGCCCGTGCTGCGTCATTGCCTCATGTGCACAGCGGCACGGCGCATGTCGCGCTGTACGCTCGGTCGCTGGCGGCGTGATTGGCTACTGATGCATTTAATCCCGCCGCTGATTTGAAAATGGACGGCTCGGATTGAATCTACATGGCGGTGGTTTAAGGGCGGCGTGGACTCACCTCGCCCTTGGATGGAAATCGAACGGTCGTGGAAGCTCGGGATGGTGATGGCTTTGCGGTGTCGTCTGCGTCACGAGCCGAGGACGACAACGCAGGCGCGGGCGATCCCGAGCTCCTCCGGCGTGAAGAAGTGGTGCTCCCGACGCGGCTCGACGGAATGAGTTCGAGGGTGGCACGGGTGACGGCAGAGGACGACCGGTGGTGGCGGAACGGCGCAAGGAACTCGGCGGTCGGTCTCGGAACTTCGGCGAGCTCGTGCGGCGAGGCGGCGGCGACTCGGGCGGCGTGAGCTAGGGAAAAAGGTGCGGCGCATCTAGGGCTTCCCGAGGCGTGTGGCGGCGCATTAAATAGGGTCCTCGATGTCCGTGAAAAGCGCGGAGACCGAGGCCCACACGCGGCGCGGCGGAATCCCGATTTAAACGGATTAGCGACGTGGCTAACGTGGGCCTTGATGAAGATCTAACGGCTGCGCGTTAGGGTTTTTCCGAACAGGTCAAGACAAGATGCCGCCCAACACTATTCATTCGGACTTTTAATTCTTTTTCGATTAAAAAAAATTCCCGAAAATAAAACAATTTGTTTGGGGCTATAAAAATACCAGAAAAATTCTGAAAAAATTCTCAAAAATATTTTAGGACATTTGTGACTCAAATAAAATATTTCCAACAAAACTTTATTTTAAATTTTCCATTATTTAATTAATTTGGTAAATGGTTTAATTCAAAATAAATCCAAACAAATCCAAATAAATTCCAGAAATTCCCAAAAATTTAAAATACCAATTAAATGCAAGAAAAGCAAAAATTGGGGTGTTACAAACCTCCCCCCTTAACGGAATCTCGAATTCGAGATTCTGTAATGACTAAGGAATAGGTTAGGAAATTCTTCTTCAGATCTTCTTCAAGGCGCTCCCAAAGTTGCTTCGTTCTCGTAATGGTTACTCCAATCGAACTCGCAGGCGGGTCGATTTATTTCGCTTCTCGATCTCGTGTCCAAGATTTTCACCGGGTACTCTTTATAGGTCAAATCCTCCCGCAACTCGACCGACTCTAATCAAGATCTCGCTCCTCCGCACTCGGAGACATTTCTTTAGTTGTGACACGTGAAACACATCATGCACTCCTACTAGAGACTGCGGTAACTCCAGCTGATACGCTACTTCACCTCTACGACTTAAGATCTTAAATGGGCCAACATATCTTGGCGCTTAACTTCCCTTTAGTGTGAAACCTCTTAACTCCTTTGAGGGGTAACTCTGAGGTACACAAAATCTTCGGGCTCAAAGCTCAAATCTCTGCGGCGATTATCGGCATAACTCTTCTGTCTTGATTGCGCAATTTTCAACCGTTCCCTGATCATGGCTACCTTCTCTTCAGCTTCTCGTAGAATGTCCGGTCCAAACATATGACGCTCTCTGGTCTCATTCCAATTCAACGGCGTTCGGCTGTGGTCTTCCATATAATGCTTCAAATGGTGACATCTCAGAACTTGCTCGTAACTATTGTTGTAGCTGAACTCGCATATGGCAAACACTTATCCCACGGTTGTATAAGCCAATGCACATGCCCTCAACATGTCCTCCAAGATTCGATTAACTCTTTCCGCTTGCCCATCCGTCTCGGGTGATATGCAAGATCAAGTTCAGACGGTCCCTAGGGCCTCATGCAACTTATCCCAAAATCTTGAGGTAAACCGAGTACCTCGTCTGATACAATTTTCTTCGAACTCCATGTAGGCATACAATTCTTGACATATACAAATCGCTAAGCGGTCCCCGAGTAGGTAGTCTTCACCGGTATGAAGTGGGCGAATTTTGTCAATCGGTCCACTATAACCCATATGGAGTCATACTGTTCGGGTCCTCGTAAACCGTAATGAAGTCCATTCCGATTTCCTCCCATTTTCACTTAGGTATCTTCAGTGGCTGTAGCAACCCTGCTGGCCTTTGGTGCATTGCTTTGACTCTTTGGCATATGTCGCACAACGCAACATGCTCTGCAACCTCACGCTTCATGCTTGGCCACCAAAATCTTTCCTTCAGGTCTTAGTACATCTTAGCGCTTCCTGGATGAATGGAGTACTTGGAGTCATGGGCTTCCTCCAGAATCAGCTGTTTCAGTTCCTTCTTGTGCGGTACGCAAATGCGATTCTTGATCCATAATGTACCTTGCTCATCCAGCTTGAAGTCCTTCGCCTTGCCTTCCTCCATTTTAGACTTAATCCTCTGAATCTTGACATTGTCCTTCTGTCCTTCACGAATATGATCTTCCAGGGTAGGCTTCACTTCTAGAGCGGCTATAAATCCTTTAGGCACAACTTCCAGCTTCAGCTTCTGAAATTCCTTGCATAACTCAACCTGGTTTTCCCCCACCAACATGTTCACAGAATGGCTCTTTCGGCTTAAAGCATCCGCCACCACATTGGCTTTCCCAGGGTGATAATGAATCTCCAGATTGTAATCCTTAATTAGTTCCATCCTCCTCCTCTGCCTCATGTTCAGGTCGGATTGAGTAAATATATATTTAAGACTCTTATGGTCAGTGTACACCTCACATCTATTTCCAATCAGATAGTGCCGCCATAACTTCAAGGCATGCACTACAGCTGCTAATTCTAGATCATGCGTTGGATAGTTCTCTTCATGCGGCCTCAACTGCCTTGATGCATATGCAACGACCTTTCTGTTCTGCATTAACACGTAACCAAGCCCTTGGCGCGGCGCGCCACAAGATATATCAAACTCGCTTAAATCCAGTAGAACTAGCACCGTGCCGATGTCAATCGTTTCTTCAACTCCTGAAACTCCGCTCACATTCCGCCGCCCATGCAAACTTTTTCTCCTTTTTCAACAATTGCGTAAGAGGTCTCGCAATCGCTGAGAATCCTTCAATAAATCATGTAATAACCGCCATTCCAAGGAAACTACGGATTTGAGTCACCGCCTTGGGTGGCTCCCAATGCAACATCGCTTCCACCTTACTTGGATCAATCACTCTTCTTCATGGCCACCACATGTCCAAGGAATTCCACCTTATTCTTCCGTAAATCACACTTGCTAAACTTAGCTTAATAGTTATCGCTTCTTAACTTCTCCGTAACTAGCTTCGATGTTCGGCATGCTCTTCTCTCGCCTTGGAATAGACGAAAATGTCATCTATGAACACAACCACGAACTTGTCCAGGTATTCCATGAAAACCTTGTTCATCATGTTCATGAAATATGCAGGTGCATTTGTCAAACCAAAGGACATAACTGTGAACTCTTAATGTCCATATCTTGACAAAAATGCGGTCTTCGGCACATCCTCCGATCTAATCTTCAGCTGGTGATATCCTGATCGTAGGTCGATCTTGGAGAAAACTCCAGCTCCTTTCAACTGGTCAAACAGATCATCGATCCTGGGTAGTGGGTACTTATTCTTTATAGTGACTTCATTTAAGGCTCGGTAATCCACACACATTCGGTAACTTCCGTCCTTCTTCTTGACAAACAGTAACCGTGCTCCCCATGGGCATTTAACTTGGTCTCGATAAATCCCTTTATCCAATAATTCCTCAATCGCTTCTTCATTTCGACCAGCTCATCGGTTGACATCCGATAAGGTCTCTTAGCTATCGGGTTGTTCCTGTGACTAACTCGACATAAACTCTATGTCCCTCGTCTGGTGGCATCCTGTAAATCCTCCGAAATACATCCAGTATTCTCTCGACAACCGGTACATCTTCTATGCCGACGGCCTTCACACTATTGACCATCAACTGCCCATCCCGAACGGCAGTTGTTCGAAACTCTATTTTTCTCCCACAAGGACTCTCGATCGATATGACTCTTCGTCCACGCCTAGTACAACCTTGTGTTTAGACAACCACCCATTCCCAATATAACATCTAAGGTCCGGGTATCTAGCACCACTAAGTTGGCTAGAACTCGCTCCATCTATAAGCAACTTTACCTCGAACATCCTACATCGATCGGAGTTCGATCCCGGATTGTACTAGCAATACATGCCTAAGGTTCACCATTTTCAACCCATTGTTCACAGCAAAAATCCAAGATATAAACGAATGTGAAGCTCCAGAATCAAATAAAACTGTTGCAGGTGTAATCGAGTTGACAAGTAACTTACCCAAGACGACGTCCAAGTATTCTCAAGATCGCGCCACGGTGACATGATTGACTCTGCCTCTTACTACAGTCTGTGTAGCGGCTCCAGATTGTGTAGCTCCACGGCTTGCTCCTGACGCGGGTGTCTTCGTTGGAGTAGTTCCAAGATTGAAGCGAACTGGTGTCACTCCTCCTCCTTCTTAGGACAATAGTTGGCAAAGTGCCCGGCTCGCGTGACGAAGCAACGCTTCACTACCGATCGCCGCTTCTCAAGGCTGTGTTCCCTAACCGTGTTGGTGTCTTGAAATTTTGTCCGCAGGTCTTGACATCTGGTGGCGCGCTGCCATCACATTCCTTGGCTGAAATCAAGAACTGGTTTGGTGCAACCTCAAATGTCGCACTCCTAGCGTGTTCTCGTCAGGCCATCCTCGCTCGGTTGTCCTCCGGCTCCTTGCGCTTGTCCTCCAATATCAGCGCCTTGTTCACTAGCTCCTGAAAGTCCGAAAAGGTGTGGGTTATGAGTCCCACTTGCAACCCTCAATTCAGTCCTTTCATGAAACGGGACCGCTCGCCTTGTCCGCTGTTACATCTCAAAAAGCGAGCATGCCACCACGTGAACTTATTCAGATACTTTCGACATCGCTTGATTGCTCGCTTCAGGCCTCAACTCTTCCTTTTCAACTCCATTATGCCTTCGCACGTGATATCTAGAAAAGCATTCGTGAACACCTCCCAGCTGATGTCCTGTGGGTGCTCATGAGCAGGACAGAAGTTCTCCCACCATTCGGCTGCAGTTCCTTCAAGCTGATGAGAAGCATAGAGTACCCTCTCATTTCCTTCACATTGGGTAATGTGCAACCTCTCTATCGCCCTCACCAATCATCTACCTCCAATGGATTGGCATTCCCGAGAAAAATGTAGGCGGTCGTGTCCTCATGAATTCGACGACCTCGAGTGCGCCTCTCAGACCGGGTTGACTCGTTAGCTTGGGTGGCGCGTGGCTTGGGCGGTGACTGGCCAGATTCACTGATCATGGTATGCATCAACCGAGTCTCAGGCAGCAATAAAGGCTCCTAAGTTCGTGATATCAATCGGGCGGTGCTTTGGTTGGGGTCCTTGTCCTCCGTCATCGGTGTTTCCAGCTGAGCGTGAACCACTTCCATTTCCTCCTTGGTTTCCACGAGTGTTCACCATCTGTTGATTGCTCCATGGTTTTAGAGACGAGAGGGAAATAAGAGTAGGCAAGTAATGGAGTACTTATGCGGGGTCAAAGGTGTAACACAAAATCTAACTTTATTACTTTATTAACATCGAGGTATGGTTGCTCACAATGCCTATGGGCCATGCAACACATACCGATCACTCACAAGCATGAAAGAAGCAAATCAAGCTAATACTATGGAGTCAAACGCCTCTAAGGGTGACTCTTATTCCAAGACGCAACACAACGAAGGAGTCTCAACTGCTAATCCTAATGCTCACTCCTCGAGCCAACCCCCACCGGAACTCCCTGGTGGATACACCGACGGGTGTGCTGGTGTGGGTACAAACCTATCCCAACGATCCTTAGCTGGCTGGGCCTCCTGCTCCTCCTACGCGGGCTCCACCTCCACTGGCTCTGGCTTGACCTCCTCTGGCGCTGGCTCTGGCTCTGGTTTGACCTCCACCGGCGCTGGCTCTGGCTGCGGCTCCTGCTGTGGCTCCTCGGGTGCAGGTGGTCGTAGCTCAAAGATCGCTCCAGCTCGTCCGTCATAGTTGTCTCCAGCTCCCCAATCCTCTGGATAGAGTGGGCTAAGTACTCACAAGTTCGCAACAGTGAGCCCTCACCGCGCGAACGCTGCCACGAGACCTCTGCAGCTCTGAACCGCCTCGCCGATAGCCTCCTCTTGAGCGATGACATATCCGCCAGTGGGTGATCGTGGCATCCTCCTCCTCTATGGGCTCTTTGCCAGCGAGTGTCTCGTGGGTGGTGACGTAAACATTGTGCCATCCAACTCCCTAGGGTAGGTACGAGCAATCGGCCTCATCGCCAGACGCGATGTCTCCCGGATCCTCGTGATCAAATGACGACCTCGGCAAGGATGCGGATGGGACGACTCGCCCTCGCCCTATCCCGAGCGTAAACGGTGATGGTGACATCCCATGCGATTTCCAGTCCTGCCTGCACTACAGTAGTCCCCCGGTAGATCGGCCTGTCATAACCTCCAAGCAGCTGCATCATACGCCAAAGCTCGCGGCGCATTCTCCAAAGGCGCCACCAAAAGAGTGGATCATCCTCATCTGCCAAAGGACACTCACGTGAAACCCAGAAATTTTAAAGTAAGGCGGAATCATGATAAATTCAGCAAGGGGTATGAAAAGAAGAGAAGGGGTAAGTCGAGATTGCATTATCATCTTGGTGCATTTATCTTTTTAGAAAATAATTTTTATCCTCACTACGACCATTCTAACTAAGGGCGAGCCCCATACCAAGATGGCTCGATACCACCTCTGTCGGGACCCGAATGTGCAATCCGACCCTCGTGTTTCAAGCACTAGTCCAGATCACGCTTAGTGCACACAGCCTCAACATCGGTACATATCACGTATATATCCAACGAAATAGTAGAGTACTTTTCTTAAATGTACAAAAGAATGGTTGATCGACCTTATGGTCGAAGTTACGATGATATTACGCAGGCTTAAAACTTATTAAAATATTCAAAAGCGGCGGAATAAAATAAACTCGTGGCGCCAACCAATTTGCCACAACAATCGATCGGGCTCGCTCCCTAGTTAAATCTGTTCCTCCCGATGCTCCTCCTCCCGAAAGGGTTGCTTCTTCTTCAACTGAAGTTGTGTTGTTGTGGGGTGAGTACTTTGAGCACTCAACAAGTCATGCATGTAATGCAATGCTAATATACTATATGCATGGCTTAGTACAAAGGATAGGGTAAGGTCATGTGCAAGACAAAGATTTCAAGTAAACAAAGAATAGATTGCAAAGCAGTAAAACAAGAATAGGAATAATAGCTTTCACAAACATTTCAATCAGAATCATTTTTCTGTCCTAAGTCCAGTTCATCATTACCAACCCAAGCATTTTCCACAAACAAGTCATTTTCATGAAAATCTAACCCTTGACCGTAATCACCGAGCGATGCTCAATACCGTGAGCACGGCTATTCGAATAGGTTGTACACTCTGCAGGGGTTATACACTTTACCCACAACATATAGTCAAATACCACCAAGGCAAATAACCATAACGAAGCCTTTTCAAAGTTCCATCTAAACCCAAGATCGCTCGCTAAGGTTTCTACTTTCGAGGGATGGTTACTACACCTGTGGCCCCCCTCTTGCGCCATGTGAGTTCTCATCCGCTTCTCCGGCCTCACACCACCACGACAGTACCAAAGAATAGATTTCAGCTTTACTCGCCTAAGCCCGTCCCATTGCGGAGCTTGTGGTTGTATGAAAGACTCGGTTCAAATGCTCGCAAGGTTAAGTCCTTAGTTGACCGAGGCAAGACTAACCAAGTGTGATCTCAATTATCCAAAACCAATAAAAACCAAACACGACCGCCCGATTGCCACTCTTGGCCCACTGTAAACAATCTTGCCACATGCCTCGGTCTAAATCATTTTCCCACCCGGTTCTTTACTATTGCACCATCGCACATCATCAACTTAATAACACATGTCTCATTCACAAAATACATTCCATATCTCATTAAGTCAATATTAACTTTGGCATTCCAAAATCACAAAATGTCCACGCGAGGGCTAAACATACTACTTGGTCTACTCAACCCATGTTGGCAAATTATTAATGTCCAACTATTAGTCCATAACCTAGGGTGACAAAGGATTCATGGCGTACAATTATATACGACAAGGTGGCATACAAAGAACTAGGCATTTAACTAATCCCAAAACTTATTCAAAGTCATTTCTATCAAATTAGCATGCAATAGTTTAAATCAAAATAATTTGCTCTAATAGGTTCAACATGATCAAACACAACTTGCCTTCAAAAAGTGTTGGTTACGGTTCTCGAGCTTGCTCTCGGTCGAGAACCTCTCCTCGAAACCTTCGGGGAATTCGACGTCTACGCGTAACGTATACACAAAATAATAAAATAAATAAACAGTAGACAAAACAGTGCTAAAAAATTCAATTAAAATTTATAAACAGAAAGATCACAATTTTACAAATTTATAGAAATTTGAATCACTCAAATCGGAGTTAAAACGCGAAAGTTATAAGCATTTGAAGTTTCAAAATACATTTAAAATCAATAAACCGAATTAAATAAATATTTTTCTTTTCGGGAAATTAATTATTGCGTCATCTATGACACGTGTCGCCACCAGAGAGTGACATGTGGCCTTGCCGACGCCACCGACGGCTCCGTGATGACGCCAAGATGACGCCATCGTGACGCCAAGACGACTTCGGCTTATTTCACGACAAGTGGGTCCCACCATGACGTCAGCATGACGTCAACGGTGACGTCACACGACGGTGCGGTGGGCCGACGAGTGGGCCCGTTGTGTCCGCGTCCTCTTGTGCACAGTGCCCGGTGCGGCTGACGAGTGGGTCCGCTTTGTCGCTGATATGTGCGCGACACAAGCGGTTTCGGCAGCCACGCGTCGCGGCGTGATTGGCTACGGTGCGACGAATCCCGCCCGTTGATTTGAAAATGGACGGCTCGGATTGAATCTACATGGCAGGGTTTAAGGGCGACGTGGACTCACCTCGGCCCTTGGATGGAAATCGAACGGTCGTGGAAGCTCGGGGATGGTGATGGCTTTGCGGTGTCGTGCGGCCGCCGGAGCTGAGGACGACAACGTGTGGCGCGGCGATCCCGAGCTCCTCCGGCGTGAAGAAGTGGTGCTCCCGACGCGGCTCGACGGAATGAGTTCGAGGGTGGCACGGCGACGGCGGAGGATGGTGGCGGGCGAGCGGCGCAAGGAACTCGGGCGGTCGGTCTCGAATCCGGCGAAGCTCGCGGCGGCGAGGCGGCGGCGACTCGGCGGCGTGAGCTAGGGCAAAAGGTGCGGCGATCTAGGGCTTCCCGAGGCGTGTGGCGGCGATTAAATAGGGTCCTCGACGTCCGTGAAAGCGGAGACCGAGGCTCACACGGGCGGCGCGGCGAATCCGGCGACAAACGGATTGGCGACGTGGCGCAACGTGGGCCCTTGGATGAAGATCTAACGGCTGCCGCATTAGGGTTTTTCCGGAACGGGCCGTACAGTACCCGGCCCAACACTATTCATCCGGACTTTTAATTCTTTTTCGATTAAAAAAAATTCCCGAAAATAAAACAATTTGTTTGGGGCACTAAAAATACCAGAAAAATTCTGAAAAAATTCTCAACAATATTTTAGGACATTTGTGACTCAAATAAAATATTTCCAACAAAACTTTATTTTAACTTTTCCATTATTCAATTAATTTGGTAAATGGTTTAATTCAAAATAAATCCAAACAAATCCAAATAAATTCCAGAAATTCCCAAAAATTTAAAATACCTATTAAATGCAAGAAAAGCAAAAATTGGGGTGTTACACATATATGCGTTGCAAAAAGGGGTGTCCTTTTGTAGTTTCACCGACATTAAATGAGGTTCGAAGGACAAGGCCACAGAGGCGCATGTAATAAATGAGTTGTGGGTCGACGTGGAAGTTGGAATGATGGGTGTAATTAATGTGTTGTAGATAAGTATCGTGCCACCTTCTCTCCTGCTCGGGCTAGCTCGTCTATATAAGGGTGCCTTGGTGCATGGACAAGGGGGCTGTCCGGCAAGTGAACCAACTGCATAGAGAACAGGTTGCCATTGTAAACACTTCCACACTTTCTCAACGAAGAACAAGCAGGACGTAGGGCTATACCCAAGATGGGGGCCCGAACCTGGGTAAATCGTTTTGTCCACTGGTTCGCCAATTCCCGAGTCCATCGTTGAGAGACATTAGGGTTTCCTGCCATGAAGATGCCCCTCTACCGAACCAAATCTTCCGTCTAGGGTGTAGCCTACTCTGTTCATTGACAAGATCTTGTCAGGCGAAATACACCAACAGGGGCGCACTAGGTAGGGGGCTAGTGGTTGGCTTATCCGGCCATCTCTCCGGCGGATCTCGGCTTTCCGTCTGAAAGGACCTTGCATCCGGTGATGGCGGGTTCACACTCACAATGGCAAGAGGTTGCGGAGGCTAGCAGCTCCCAGCACACGTCCCGGCACTCTCACCAGACGAGGGATCGCCTCATGCCGCCCCTGTAGGAGGGCGGTGGCGCCCCCACAGCAGCGGCCGAGCTTCCAGTTCGGTGTCAGCTGGCCATGGAGGCCGCCACTCTGGCTCAAAACCTGCATGTTGTTCGTCTCCTCCTGGACCACCCTCCGGTGGAACTCGCAGGAGACATCCTGGCCACGCCGTGGCTGCGGGACATTGTGGGCCTCATGGACACGGTTCAACTCCGCGTAGGGATGCCCGACCGGTCTGAGACCGTCGGTTCCCCTCGACCAAGGGTGCCCGTAGAGTGCGCCCAAGCTTCCAGCCGCCCTAGCAGGAGGCGCTCTGGCCAGGCGGGCCAAAGTAAAGGAAAGGGCATGGAAGAAGGCACTCTGGCCAGGCGCTCTGGCCAAGAGGGCCCATCTAGAGCTCTGGCGCTGGCGGCGCGGCGGTGATTTGCGTGATCACCTACAGCGTCGCCGCACTCGCGACGGACGGATGGCCCATGGGGGTGAGAGTTCCTCTCATGACTCTCACCTTCAGAGCGAGGAGGAGGTCCACTCCTCCAACTCGTTGGGGAGTCGCGGTCCACCCTCCCTGGCACGATTTCTGGGCCGGGTCAGGGAGGACGGCAGGATCCCCCCTACGGCGTCAAATTACAGGCGTTCTCCCGATGGCTGCGCCGCGTGGTGTGGCCCGAAAGGTTTCGCCCGGCCTCCATCGAGAAGTATGACGGCACCACCAACCCGGAGGAGTTTCTACAGATCTACACCACCGTGGTATGTGCCACTGGCGGGTCTGGAAAGGCCATGGCCAACTACTTTCCAATGGCCTTGACGGGGTCCGCTCGGTCTTGGCTGTTGAACCTTCCGCGAGGATCGGTGCACTCGTGGGAGGAGTTGTGCGGCCTCTACGTCGCCAACTTCCAAGGCTCCTTCGCACAGCTGGGCGTGGAGGACGATCTCCATGCCCTCGAGCAGGAAAGAGGGGAGTCGTTGCGTGACTTCATCCGACGGTTCTCGCCATCGCTACAACACGATTCCTCGATTTCGGAGTCGGCCACCGCGCATCGCCAAGAGGCGTTCGTGACCGTAAGATGCAAGAAAAGATGGCGACCCGCGACATCGCCACCACCTCCGAGCTCTTCTCCCTGGCGCACAAGTGCGCGCGGGCGGCACAGGCTCAGGGGCGACATCTGGTGCCATGCGAGGACGTGGCGGGGATAAGGCCGGAACCTCGAGGGGCCTCGGCCCTGCAAGCAAGAAGCCGTGGAAGTGCGAGGCGACCGAGACCAGACGGGTCCTGGCCGCCGAGCGTGAACGCGAAGACGCCCAGCCACCGAAGCGCGACCGCCGTGACCGGCGGGATGACCGCTGCGAACGGCGAGACGACTGTCGAGGCCGACGCGGTGACCGCTGCGGTCGAACGAATGACCACCGCGAGGAAAAGGAGGGCGAGCCCTTCTGCCTGATTCACCAGACCAATTCTCGTGGCTTGGATGATTTTGGGTTGTGAAAAAGATGGTCGAGCGGCGGCTCAAGGAGCGTCGCCCCCGCGACGACGACCAAGACGAAGACCCCGCCTCACTGGCCTTCTAGCAGGTGGATCGCGTTGTGGCATACATTAACAGTGGTTCGTTCACCTACCCCTCCAACGCTTCCTACAAGCGGTTGAGGAGGGAGGTCTGTGCCACGGCGTTGAGTTCAAGGGCGTGTCAGATGCTGAAGTGGTCAGAGGAGCCGATCACCTTCAGTCGGGCTGACCACTCTGAGAGCACCACCGGCGCGGGTCACCTTCCGATCGTGGCTTCCCCTACGATCTGGAACATGAGGCTCGGTCGAGTGCTGATGGACGGAGAGAGCTCCATCAATCTCCCCGTCCCTTGAAGCGGGCGCCCAGTGCTAAACTCGAACAGGCGTACCTCGCTCCGCCTTTCACGGCGTAGCCTCGGGGGCTAGCATGGTCCCCCTGGGCCAGGTGCACCTTCCTGTCACCTTCGGGGAGGAAAACAACTTCCGTACAGAGCTGGTCGACTTCGAAGTCGCCGATTTCGACCTCCCATACACTGCCATACTTGGCCGACCCACTTTGGTCAAGTTTATGGTGGCAACCCACTATGGCTACATGGTGGTGAAGATGCTAGGGCCAGGTGGCCCCATAACCATCCGGGTGGACAGGTCAAAGGCTTTGCGCTGCCACAAGCACGCATTAGACCTCGCCGGTGCCACCTATGGGAAGCCGGCTGATGCCGCCTTCCCAGGAACCCCTCAGGCGCAGACCTGCGCCTCGCCCGGCTTGGTTGGTGAGGTAAAGGAGGTCTCCCTGAGTGCGGGCAAGCCCGGGAAGTCCGTCTTCATTGGCGCCAGCCTCAGCGCCAATAGGAAGACGCGCTCGTTACCTTCCTCTAGTCTAATTCCGATGTGTTCGCCTGGCAACTGTCCGATATGACTGGGGTCCCCAGGGAGGTGATCGAGCACCGATTGGCTACGCTCCCCAGGTGCTCCCGGTCCATCAAAAGGTCCGGCGCTAGGCACTAGAGCGCCAAGATGCCATTCGGGAGGAGGTAGAGAAGCTGTTGCGCACAGGGATCATCTGGGAAGTCTCTCATCCTGAGTGGCTTGCTAACCCTATGCTCGTCAAAAAGTCCAACAGGAAGTGGCAGATGTGCCTCGATTTCACCGGCCTCAACAAGGCCTGCCCGAAGGACCCTTATCCCCTGCCGCGTGCCGATCTCATTGTCGATTCCATGGTGGGATGGGAGCTGCTATGCTTTCTGGATGCGTACTCTGGGTACCATCAGATCAGCATGGCGGTAGAAGACGAAGACAAAACCGCTTTTGTAAAACCCATGGGTGTCTACTGTTATGTTAGAATGGCTTTTGGGTTAAAGAATGCTGGTTCCACTTACCAACACGCCATGCATGTCACTTTTCGTCCACAGATAGGCCGCAACCTTCTGGTCAACGTCGACGACCTGGTCATGAAAGTGAGAAAGAGCGAAGACCTGATTGAAGACCTGGAGGAAACCTTTGCCAACCTTCGGAAGAATTGTTTGAAGCTCAACCCCGAGAAGTGCGGTTCGGGCGCACTCTCCGTAAAGTCGTTAGGGTTCTCATGTCCAAAGGGCATTGAGGTCAATCCTGACAAGATAGCGGCCATCGAACACATGAAGCCACCCGTTCGACTCAAGTAGGTGCAATGCCCGGCTGGTCGCCTGGCCTCCCTCGGGTGATTTATCGCCCGACTGGGAGAGAGAAGCCGCTTTTCAAGCCAAGAAGTCGAACCATTTCGAGTGGATCGAGGATGCTCAACAAGCGCTTGAAGACTCAGGCAACCTCTCCTCCCCACCAAGATCGTCACCTCGCCTTGGCAAACCGCTGCCTCAGACATCGCTGCTACCCCGGCAGCGGTGAGCGTGGTATTGGTGGCGGAGAGGGAAGGCATCTAGAAGCCAGTCTACTACATCAGCATGGTGCTGCACGAAGCGGAGGCTAGATACCCTCAAGCGCAAAAGATGTTGTACGCCATCTTGGTGGCATCTAGGAAGCTGTGGCACAACTTTCAAGGGCGTGAGATTACAGTGGTCACTGCCTATCCTCTACGAGAAATCCTCCACAATCAGGAGGCAGAAGGTCGAATTGCCAAGTGGTCGGTGGAGCTGGGGGAATTCTGTCTCAAATTTGTACCCCGCACCGCCATCAAGAGGCAGAAGTTGGCGGAGTTCATTGCCGAGTGGACTCCCGCAGCTCCTGAAGCTGAAGAAGCACCCGCGCCTTCCCCCTGGACCTTGTTTTTCGACGGCTCTTTCAGGCTCGAAGGCATGGGGGCTGGAGTGGTCCTGGTCTCCCCGACCGGTGACATCCTCCAATACATGGTCGTCCTTGGCTTCAAGGCCACCAACAACATTGTCAATATGAAGGTTGGCGGCTGCGTACGCCTCGATCTTTGGGCGTTGCTCGCCTTCTGTTAAAGGCGACTCACCTGGTCATCAACCAAGCGCGAAGGAATTTCAATGCTCGATCCTACCATGGCCGCTTATTTAGTGAGGTCGAAAATGGAGCGCCATTTGAAGGACTGATATATCCATATCCTCGACGTGACAACCACCGTGGATGAGCTTTCAGGCTTGCATCCTCAAGAGCCTCGTCGGCCGAGTCTTTGAAGAAAGACTCTCGGGACCGTCTGTCGCTGCCCCCACTCTGTGCGGGGAGGACGGTATCGCAGATCGTGCCCTCGCTCCCGCCGAGGAGGATCAGATGGCTGCTATTGCCCCCGCTCCACACCAGGAAGACGGTCCAACTGTCGTTGCCACCGCTCCACGTGGGGAGGACGGCGGTGCCGCTGATGTGGCACCTGGGGAAAAGCCCGGCCCAACTAAGTACCCGGGTGATCACCGTGTGATCGCCACTCTTGGCCGGGAAGGCCAATGGATGGACCCCATCCTAGCCTTCTTGCGAGACCGAGAGATCCCCGACGATAATGCCTCTGCTGAAAAGTTGGCACGAAAGGCCAAGTGCTACACTCTGTTGGATGGGGACCTATACCGCCGAAGTAGAAACAGAATTCTCGTAAAGTGCATCACTCGGGAAGAGGAGAACGCCCTGCTCTCTGATATCCATGGAGGCATGTGCGGGAGCCATATGTCCGACCGGACGCTCGTCGGCAAAGTGTTCCGCTAAGGATTTTATTGGCCTACTGCCCTCTAGGATGCTTACGAGCTGGTGAAGAGGTGCGAAGCATGCCAATTCTTCACCAGGCAAATTCACCGACCAGCCCAAGCTTTGCAAACCATCCCGCTCTCTTGGTCGCTCGCGTCTGGGGCCGACATCTTGGGCTCTGTTCGCTGGGACACGGGGGCTTCATCCACCTGTTCGTCGCCATCGACAAATTTACCAAGTGGGTCGAAGCCGAAGCAGTATGTGATGGCCTCCGCTGCTATCAAGTTCATCCACGGGATCTTCACCCGTTTTGGAGTCGCCAATCGTATCATCACCGACAATGGCACTTAATTTACTAGCGCGGCTTTCTTGAAATTCTGCGAAGAGATGGGTACCAAGGTATGCTTTGCTTCGGTGGCCCATCCCAAGAGCAATGGCCAAGCTAAGCATGCCAACGCGTTAGTATTGAGGGGCTTGAAGACCAGAGCATTCGATCGGCTCCATAAGCGAGGGGCGCGGTGGACGGAAGACCTCCCGGTTGTGCTGTGGTCGCTCCGAACCACACCCAGCGGGGTGACTAGCGAGACGCCCTTCTTCCTGGTCTACGGCATCGAAGCTGTCCTCCCGTCCGAGCAGTCGTTCGACTCGCCACACGTCTCGACGTTCAGCGTGGAAGAACAAGAAGACCACCGTGGTGAGAACGTTAACCTTCTGGAGGAGGTGCACGATCGGGCAGCCCTGCTCGTCGCCCGATACCAGCAAAGCCTCAGGCGATACCACGCTGCCCGGGTCTCCGAGAGAACACTAGCAGTTGGCGACCTGGTTTTGCGTAAAATCCAGACGCATGCTGGGCTCCATAAACTGTCTCCCCGCTCGGAGGGCCCCTTTAAGGTGGTCTCAGTATCTAAACCCAGGGCGGTCCAATTGGCTACCGAGGATGGTCAAGAGCCGGCCAACTCGTTCAACGTGGAGTTGATGTGAAAGTTTTACCCTTAAAAAGCTGTATGTTCCCAGTGGTCCGCTTTGACCGATTGTGTGGATGGGTTTTCCCCCAGCTGGTCGGCGACTGCTGATGATTAGCAAAGTTGTTTACCTTAAGAGCTTTTGCTTTATTCTTCTTACTTGTCCCTTGGTGGGAAACCTTGCGTGGAGATGTCGCGCGTTCTAGCGATTTGGCTGCTCTTTGCTGAGTCGTGGTGACTCCCGACCCTCGCGTCATGCCTGGACGGGCGACCAGGAGCGCGAACCTGGCACGGTGGCTCAAACGTGGCCTGTACACCTCGGTTCGGCTCAACGGATCCCCGACGGCTGCCTCATGAAATCGATAAGCCCAATATCCTCCCGGAACTCGCTTCCCATGCCACGCAGAGCGTCATGAATAACCCCACCTCACAAGAGATTAAGCCCCAAAAAAAGGGACCATGAAATACCCATGCAAGGTCTTACGTCCCTTAATATGTTTTTTGCATGTTTTTGTGCAATGCCTACTTGTGTTTTCAGAAGCCATGCACAACCGCAGATGAAGTGCTGGAGCGCCTGTAGCTCAAGCAGCCAGTGTAACCCCGTGGTAGCCAGGCGAGCAGGTGGGCGACCACGCCCTGCCCGCTGGGCGAGCGGCCCACGTGGCCCCCTAGCAAACGGGCAAGTAGTCACGCCCTGCTCGCCCAGCGAAAAGCCCACGTGTGGATCCGACCGACAGGTGGGCGACCACGCCCTACCCGCTGGGCGAGCAAGTGGGTGACCACGCCCTGCTCGCCAATGTGTTGGCCTCCGTGACCGGTCAAGGAGCTGGTCGCCCAGTGGCTTATGGCAAAGATAAGTTGTTCACTTTAACAGTACCAACTTATTTTTTTGCATTTATACCCCGTTGGGTTGAATTATGCGCAGCTGTCACTGGCTCTCATCACCTAAGGACTCCTTGTTGATAAGAGGAAATGCCTAGCGTTTGTGTCGCAAGGGCGCGTGACTGGGAGTGCGAGTGTGGCACGGTGACTCAAACACGGCCCGTACAACCGGGTTAACTCCGCAAAGTCCCGCTGGCTGTCTCCGCGAGCACCGCAGGCCCGGTACCGCTCCTATAAGCTCACCTCCTTGTTGCGCAACACTATGGTCAAACTCCAAGAGATCACAGGAATATAGGTTCCAAAAGGGCAAGAGTCAGTGATATCTTTACGCGTAAACTTAAGACTTTGTTCGTCTACATTCTGCATACTTTGCATAATTCCTGTTCGCAGTATTGCAATCACTCAAGAAATGCCTAAGTGTCGACCTAACCTGAGTGCTTAGGTTCGTGTTATGGCTAAGGGCTAGGGGCTGATCGCCCGAAGATTGAGTTGAGCAAGCGTATCAAAAATGCGAACAGATAAACATGACCGGTGAAATCAAAATGTACCAACTTCATTATAGTTGCTGATATCATTCTGGCATACAAAAGCAAGAATAAAGAAGAAAATAAAAGAAGGCGGCTCGCCATCACGCCGCTGATTTACTTCGATGCCCCGCCATCATCTTCGCCCCGGCCCATCATCGCCGCCGCGCAAGGTCCGGGCTTCCACCATCATCATGCTGACGACGCCACCTGTGGCCTCCTGACGCAGTTTCACGCCGAGCCTAGTCTCCTCAATGACGTCAGGGCGGTCATTGGGTTGAAGGCGGCGCTGGTCGGGCGAGCACGCGAGCATGAAGGTTGCGGTGACCTTGGCAACTTACTGCCCTTCCTGGATGGAGCGGGCGGCCATGGCGGCTGGCAGGCCGGAGAGCACATCGGCTACCCGGTGGTGCAAGGAGTATCAGATCGCTGTGGGCTCTAGCGGCTCACGAAGGTCCACCTCAACAGCACTAAGACAGCGCCATGCGCCGCAGATGATGACCGGAGCATGGTTGCGATGTTATGTAGCGCCCGCCGTTGCTCCTCCGCTGCCTCCCTCCGCGCAGCCTCGGCCTCCTACACCCAAGCGAGTAAGGTCACCTCGGTGGCTCTCTCTCTGGGCCACACGCTCCGCCTTCTCCAGCCTCACAGGCGTCTCAGACTTGTCAGGTCACGTGGACTTCAAGGTGGTCATGCTGTGAGAAAGTGGTCGCGGCTGCAAGCGCTTCGCCAAGCTCGGCATGCAGCGTACGCAGGCCGGTGGCACGGGCGGTAGGGGCAATCAAAGCGGGAGGAGCAGGAGCGCTTGTCCCAGCGATGTCGTCCGGTCGCTTGAGCCGCCAGTCAGATGCTCAGAGAGTGTTTACCGCGCTGGGCTAGTCTTCATGGATGTCTCAGACGGCGGGCGCTGGCGATCTCGCCTCGGAGGTGATTTGAAGCTGAAGGAGGTAACCGCCACTGCAAGCCCGCTCGGGCCTGCACCAGCGGCAGCTGGACTCGGCGCCATTGGAGTTGGCGCCGGTGGAATCGGCACCGGTAGAGACGGCGCCGCAGAAGTCGGAGTCGGTGTCGGTGTGGCCAGCTCCAAAGGAGGGGCGGCAGGCGTCGCCGCCCCGGAGGAAGACATCGCCGCTTCGGGCGCGCTCGGCGGAGTCGTCGAGGCGGCGACGGTGAAAATTGGGCTCCCGGTGTAGACCCTCTTGGGGTCCGCACCAGGGACGTACGGAGCAATAGGTCGTTTGCCTAAGCTCCGGTCGGCGGCCCGGGGTTGGTCCCTAATCACTAAGGGACCACGAGCCGGCACCATGGCGAGACCAATGGAGTCCATCGCTGGGAAGGATTGTATGATCTGGAGGCGTTCTGCGAACTCCAGATCACAGAGCAACCGCATCGGCCGAACTCCAGTCACTGGCAAAGCAATGAATCAAGATGCATAACCACCGAAAGGCTGGACCCATCCAAGTTTCCATCACCTGGCGCTAGAAGAAGACAGAAATGTTAACTGATAATGACCACAAGGAAGAATATGCATTCAAGGGGAAGAGTGAGAAGACTTACTGCCTGAATACATGCGCGTCACGTCGTCGTCCCCTGTATATTGCCATGCAGGGTGGGCGCGATGATGCAGGGGGCTGATCCTTCGGGCCATGAAGTCCCGGACTGCCAATGCCCTAATCAGGCCAGTGCCCCGCAACCAATCGATGCAGGCCGCCATTGCTAGGAGCTCCGCCTTCTCCTCGACGGGCGAGCTCCAGCTCTCGCGGGTCTCCGCCCGCGCGCAAGGAACTCCCCGAAGGTCGACCCTGCTGTCGTCGCTGACATAGAGCCAATCGCCCCGCCAGTTCTTCCAGTTGGAGCGTGGCTGGAAGGGAATATAGCGAGGGGCCGACCCATCGAGGAGCTCGAAGTGGCAGCTCCCGGCGACTCCCCCGCTGTCGGAGGTGATGTGGCAAGTGAAGAAGTAGCGAAAGAGGGGGAGATTGGGCATTACCCCCACGAACATCTCGCAGAGGTAAGCGAAGGTGGAGAGAAGAACGATGGAGTTGGGGGAAAGATGAAGATGGTGAATCTCGTAGAAGTGGAGGACGGTGAGGAAAAATTCGGAGAATGGTGGCACCAGGCCCGCCATAAGCCCCCAGGTGAAGACAACAATCTCCCCTGGCTCACAATTTAGCATGACGGTCCCCTAGCGAGGTTGAAGGGAACCCCCGGGTACCATCCCAGTGGCGAAGTCCATCTGGCGTTGGCCGGCAGTGGAAGGAAGAAGAGGCTGTGCCATCGGAGCAAAAATGGAGTTCTTCAAGCAAAGGAGGCGAAAAGGCAAAGAGCGAGATGCGAAGAAGATCAGAAGGCATAAACTGTTACGTGGAGGTGTGCATATATATAGACCCACCGCGAAGATGGTTCATGAACAGGCAAAAGGCACGGCATTTCGGGTCCCAAGAAAAATCGGCAGAGGTAGAGAAAACCGAAGTGGTTGAGTACGCAAAGGTGGTGGGCCCATACAGGAGCGCACTAGCATTAAATAAGGTCTAAAAAGCAACTGACGCGTGCTCCAGATGACCCTGTGGTCTACTGTCGATGTACTTTTGCACCGGGTACCTCTCCATGCAGGCATTGGCCCAAGGAGTGGCTCGCCCAACAAGCCCATGCGTCCTCGGCGAGCAACAAGGCGGTCATGCTTTCATCAACGATCGCCCATATGGCACCTCGGCGTCATTTCTGGGCGAAGCCCACGTGGCCTCGGGCGAAAGCGACTCGGCGATACGCTTGCTCGCCGGGCGAAGCATTTCACGTGGCACTCTGGCGGTAGCCAAGGCGTCACGCCGCCTGCCGGGGCGAGAAGCCCACGCGGCTCCTTGGCGAAAGCAACTGGCGGTCCGGTCACGCCGCTTGCGGGCGAGTGGCAATGTGGCACCTGGCGGGCAGCCGGCGACCACGCCGCCCACCGGCGAAGCCTATGCGGCGTCGGCGAAAGCAACTGGCGGTTACGCCTTACTCACGGGCGAAGGCTCCACGTGGCACTTAGCGGGCAGCCGGGCGAGAAGCCCACGCGGCCCCCTGGCGAGCAGCTTGGCGGTCACGCCCTGCTCGCCAGGCGAGCGGCCCACGTGGCCTATGAAGCGACTTGATGAGTGGGCAGCCGTCTGGGCCCCCCTTGTCAGGCCACGAAGGTAACCAAAGGAATGAAGGGAAGGCTTCGCCTCGAAGTTTCCCTACCCTGGCACTTCGTGTCAGGGTCATTAATTGTAAAGGATTCAGCTTTTGACACGACGACGGCTCTCCCCTCTGACACCTTTTACCAACCCGTCGCAAGGGCGTCCTGTTCCAGGCGGACCGGGCATGGCCTCTCACCGACATTAAATGAGGTTCGAAGGACAAGGCCACGGAGGCGCATGTAATAAATGATTCGTGGGTCGACGTGGAAGCTAGAATGATGGGTGTAATTAATGTGTTGTAGATAAGTATTGTTACCTTTTCTCCTCGCCGGCCGCCGCCTATATCTCTTGGCGCCTTTGGTGCATGGAGAAGGGTCAATCCCCAAGTGAACCAACTGCATAGAGAACAGGTAGCCATTGTAAACACTTCCAAACTTTCTCAACGAAGAACAAGCAGGACATAGGGCGATACCCAAGCTGGGGGACCGAACCTGGGTAAATCGTTTTGTCCACTGGTTCGCCAATTCCCGAGTCCATCGTTGAGAGACATTAGGGTTTCCAGCCATGAAGATGCCCCTCTACCGAACCAAATCTTCCGTCTAGGGTGTAGCCTACTCTGTTCATTGACGTGATCTTGTCAGGCAAAATACGCCGACAACTGTTATCATACAAAGGGTGATAAGCCAAGAAATGAAAGGTCAATTCGATGGCAGGATTTTCCAGTTTTTTTAGTCCATTTTTGGTGTAACGAGCGATCAGGAATTGCTAGAAGGTCAAGAGGAAGAACAGCAACTGGCCTTTCAGGATAAACTCATGGAGCAAACAATAGACAGGAAGAATGCATTGGAATCTTATGTGTAAGATATCCGTAATAAGGTGGCGATCTGAATTGCTAGAAGTGGAAGTTCAGGTATCAGCTACAAATGAGGTGCCAAAGGATGTGTTGACACCAAAAACGTGATGTAGGGTTTCTGGCTTGCAACACACCGAACGAACGCCGAGTTTAAGTGCGAAGCGTGCCAATCGATTTGACCATGTAATCGATAAGGAAAGAATTGTGAAATTCAATCTAAGCCGATCTTTAGAGGCGAATCGGCTAAAATAGAATCAGCCAAAGGCCAATTAAAAGGTAAACAGATTAACCGATCATGGCTAATCAGAAGGGTAAAGGTAGATTGATTCTGAAAAGGTGATGCACAGCAAGACAGAATGAATCAAACCTGATGAAATCGAAGACGATCAAACAATCGGCGATACGCAACTTTATTTGATCGATGTCGACTTACAAAAGGGAATTACAAAGCTAAAAGACTAAAAGACTAAAAGAAATGAAAAAAACTGGCAGATGTGATTTTCTGTGTATGATGTCCTTCAAGCAGCCCTGGCACGCCTTATATACCGTCAGCCGATCCGAGTCCTGTTCTGTTACGGCAATATAATCCGAGTCGGCTATAGTTTCCTAATTGGTCTCTTGTCTCCAGATACTCGCCGCATGTTATACAAACCTTCCAAAGATATCCCGTGCATTATCCAAACTCATATGGTTTACCAATTTATCTTGCAATTTCCAAAATCTGGTGCAAACATATGCCCCCTATTTTTGGAAGATAACTTGTTATCTTTCAAAAATTCATCGGCTTCTTCCTTTATCGGCTTCTTCCTTCATTGGCTACAAAATTGCTCTAGTAACCGCTACATTAATTGCACCGTAAAAATCTCGGTGCGGTTTAATTGCACGCGTCGCCTCGAATTCGTTTCTAGCCAATTTCAACTTTTCACCGTGCTATATATATGCGGGACCCCCATGGTCATTTTCACGCTTTCCAGCTCTCGAACCTCCTTCAATCGGCTTTCCTCCTTCAATCGACTTCTCTGCCTTCGACTTCTCTGCAATTGCGACCAGGCCTCCCACCTCCTCAGTCGGCTGAATGGATTCCTCGAAGGTACTCATCCCAATCCCGGAAAACAATGATCAGTATTACCTAGGACCGGTAGGGAATCTAACTGCCGATACAGTAATTAACGAAGAAATGCCTAGACTTCCCTTATCGGCAAAAGGTTATAATGTAGAAGAGTGGGGGAAAAGTTTTAGGGCTTGGCCGACAGCACTAAAAGGATGGAGAAGCTGGTATATCCGAGTATTGGCCCAAAAAAAATCTGAATGGGATAAAATGGGCGTGGTCGAATGCCTTCCATTAAGTCTAGCCAACCCAGAAGCCAATGAGCCCTTGGTGGCCACGGCATGCTACTTCTGGTCGGATATCTTCAATGCTTTTCTTTTCCGCTCTGGCCCCATCGGCCCAACCCTTTTGGATGTAACCGAGTTATGCTGCCTTAGGCCAGATGGAGTCCAGTTATCGGCTTTTAGTGGTAAGCCAAAATTCAAGCTAATCCGATCAAAAGGTGAAGGGTGGTCAAAATACATCCAGCATAACAACAAAGTGAACGGCCTAGTATCGGACGAAGGACATGTAGCCTTCCTGAATTTGTGGCTAGACCGGTTTGTTTTTTGTGGAGCTTCTCTTGGTCCAACACAAGTATACCAGTTTGTGGCGAAGTAGCTAGTAGAAGGTCGTCGGCTCGCTCTTGGGAAGATGCTTCTAGGAGCCGTTTACCATATGATGCACATTATCAGGAGTCGGCTTTTCTCTGGCTTCGCCAAGTTTGTTGTCGGCAATGTTGGAGGCCCGCTATGGTTCATTCAGCTTTGGTTATATAATATCTTCAGCCAATCTCTGATCTCTGACCCTTTGGAAGACTCGGCCTTTCCCCGTGAAGATTACCCGAAAAATACCATCCCGTAGTATAGAGCCAGCCGATCACATGGGGAGAGGCTAATCATGTGTTCAAGCGGGATACAAAAATTACTCCGGCTGGTTTGAAGAAGTACTTGTCCTTTTTCTTAAATTTGGACAATGTAATTTTCGGTCAGCAAGACTTCTTCTCATACAGCAATGTAGCCGATTTCCAATGGCCTTCCTTCCTTCATCTAGATGCTAATAGCTCATCCATGCCAGAATCGACTTTGGAACTTTACCAGATTTTTATCTCTCCTTGCATTTTCCATGTCGGCTTGAATTCCAGGAACAGGACATTTTAGCCGTCATATGAGTTTTATCACCCTTCAGTCTATGCCCGTCAATTGGGTTTCGGCCAAGTAGTGCCTTGCTTGCCACTTCTTAATCGTCTTCAGCCCAGGGCCAGAGTAACAAATGTAACAGCGGCTGACATAATTCTAGAAATAGCCGACGAACTTCAAGTCATCGACTTACCGCACTTCTTTCTGAACTCTCGCCGAGCTAACCAATTTTCTGCTTGGTGGGAACCTGTGTCAGAAGCCCTCTACCTAGATCGCACACCATCGGCCATTATAGAAAAATTCTTACCTGATTTTCATGAACCGAGCAGAGTCTCTTCTAGCAAAGCAGAGAGCAGCTCAAGTGAGGATAGTTCAGCTTCTTCCAGCTCATCGGGTTATACTAACTCATCTGTAGCTATAGAGGTATCGACTTATTTCCTCCAAAGATCTTCGTACCTATTTTTAGCTTTTTTTGTTCTAATTTTTCAATCACTAAACTTCTTATTTCCTTTTTCAGGATGCTGTAGCTGGCAATAAGACCGTCATGGATCCATCGGCTAGTGGGTCTAAAGGAAAAAGGCCACATCAATCGACTGGCCTAACTGGTTATACCTCCGGCAACCTTCGTATTCAGAGTCCATCCCTGTCGGAGCTTGAAAAAGGCCGGCTTCCGAGTAAGTATTTTTGAGTCGATAATTACTCTTTACCTTCTATTACTGATTTCCATCATCTGATTTTGTAGAGAAACCCAAGTCTACCAAAGCACCTGCCAGGTGACAAAAACGCACGGAACAAAGTGCCGAGAGCTCTCCTCGCACGTCGGCCCATATAGAGGTAATTTTTATTTTGGTGCTTTAGCTTTCCTTTATCCTTTTTTTATTCGATCCTTACCTCTGCTTTTTGGTGCAGCCAACGCCGTCAGCTCAAGCAGCTGGAATCTTAGCCGATCTCCAGGGCACATCTACTGCCAATCCGCTATCGCCGCTTCCAGCTCAACTTCCTGCCACCTCGCCGCTTCAGTTGGACCCCTCTGCGCCTATGCTGGAAGAATCAACAGACCCCGTCGACTTGCTTCGCTTTACTTTGGACGAGCTGGACGACCCGGAGGTGATGCCCTCAGACGATTACGTCGCCGATATTCAAAATATTATCGACGTTTCTTTGAAGGCATCGGCCACTGTGGTTCAGTCTGGTCTGAACATGGAGGACAAGTTGAATCGGCTTTTCCATGAGGTCTGCCAACCTGAGGCCCATATTCTCGCCAATACTCAACCGTTGAGGGATGCCATGGCCATGGTGGAAGCCGATCTTCCCCCCGAGACAATGATAGCGCTTCTGGGAGTCTGCCATTTAGACGACCAACCAAGCGGAAGTGGAAGCCGCCGAGCGCCAGATCGCCAATGAGAGGCTCAAGAAGTCGATCGCCACTATTGATCGTCTAGTGGCCGAGGCGAAATCGATGAAGCAGAACTTTGACAAAGATGCCGCCTTCTTGAAGTCCACCAAGGCCCAAATTCTTCAGATAGAATCGTCCAAAAAACTGCTTGAAGAAGAACTGGCCAAGCTTCAAAATCAACTGGCCAATGAACTGGCACAAGTATTGGCAAAGACCGCCTCTCTTTGTGAATAGAAGAAGAACATTAGTCAAGCTGTTGCCAAAGTTAAAGATCAATCGACCAAAATAACCCCTGTGCCCGGCAACGCTCAAGCCGATCATAAAACGGTTGACGGAGTTCAAGATGCCCTGGCCAAGGTAGCTGTAGCATTATCAGCCCTGGGGGCCAGACTCGTTGGATCGGGCTTGTAATTTTATTAATGTCGTCTTGTGTTGAAACAATTCTTGTGTTATTTTGCTAAGCGTTTGTAATGTTCTCAATCGGCTGTTTAACCGATTTATATTTATTTTTCCAGAATTCCTGCATTCTTATTTATTCATGCTTCGATCCACATGCTAGGGTGGTATTCCTTTAAATATTTTCCATTGATTGCTTTTGGTAACATGATTCCCTCGAGTGTCTCAAGTATATATGCATTTCCGCTAACAAGCCGATTTATCCAATAAGGCCCCTCCCATGTTGGCAACCACTTGCCAAATCAATTATCTTTAGAACCGATTGGCAGCATTGTTTTCCAAACCAAATCAGCTTCACTAAACGATTTAGGCACAACCTTCTTGTTATAAGAACTCGCAATTCTTCTTTTGTTCTTTTCGAGCCGATCTAGCGTAATCAATCTTAATTCCGCCAAATCGTCCAAGCTGCACAACATTAAATCTTTGTATTCATCAGCCGATAGATTATTTTGTTTTGCCACTCGCATCGATTCAATATTTATCTCCACAGGTAACACAGCCTCCTGGCCGTACACCAGTTGATACGGTGAGAGTTTAGTTGATCCATGGAATGCTAGCCGATAAGCCCATAATGATTCTGACAACGTAGTATGCCAACGTCTCGGCTTTTCATCAATCTTCCTTTTGATTAACTTGATCAGAGATTTGTTGGACGATTCAGTTTGTCCATTAGTTTGAGCATAATATGGTGATGAATTCAGCAATTTGATGTCCAAACTTTCTGCAAAACTTCTAAACTCATTAGACATGAACACAATTCCTTGATCGGTTGTAATAGTCTGAGGGATACTGAATCGATGGATGATGTGTTCATTGACAAAGCTGATTGCTTCTACGCTGGTGACTTTTTTGAGTGGGACAGCTTCTACCCACTTTGAAAAATAATCTATGGCTGCAAGGATGAATTTATGGCCTTTGCTTGATGCTGGGAATATTTGGCCGATTACATCTATTCCCCATCCTCTAAACGGCCATGGCTTGATAATCGGATGTAAAGCCGATGCTGGCGCGAGTTGTACATTTCCAAATCTTTGACAACTCTGGCACCCTTTATAATACTTGAAACAATCTTCTAACATCGTCGGCCAAAAATATCCCGTTCGTCTTAACATCCACTTCATTTTATAAGCCGACTGATGTGAACCACAAATCCCTTTGTGAACTTCACCCATAGCCACTTTTGTTTCTTCATCGCTCAAACATCTTAAAAGCAATCCTTCCATTGTCCGATAGTATAACTCATCTTCTAACACGACGTACTTCAATGCTTGCTACCAAACTTTGCATTCAGTAGGCCTGGATGGGTTCGTTAGGTAGGCTTTTATCTTTGTTCTCCAATCGGCGTTATCAATACATAGTACTTCTCTGTCGATTAAATCAAATGCTTCATATCGGCTGTACTCTTTATAGCCTGATGCTGCTTGAGCCAACATATTGGCCTTGTCATTCTTTTCCCTGGGCACATGACTGATACGGAATGATGTGAACGTGCCGATCATACCAAGGCAACGCTCCAAATATTTTGATAGTACCTCATCATTGCATCTAAATTCCCCTTTAACTTGTTGAACAACCAACAATGAGTCACCATATGCTTCCACGTTACTTATTCCGATTCCTTCTAATAGTTGGAGCCCCTTGAGCAATGCCTCATATTCTGCTTGGTTATTGGAGCATCGGCCATTAAGCCGATACGCGAACTCAATGCTATGCCCTTTCGGCGGAGTCAACACAATGTCTATTCCACTTCCTTCCTGGCAAACCGATCCATCAAAAAATAGCTGCCAGGGAGCCACACCAACCACTCCTACCATGGTATCATGTCCCGTAATGAAATCGGCTATTGCTTGACCTTTGATGGCTTTAGCCGATTCAAACTGTAGGTCGAACTCGGACAGAGCATAAGCCCATTTCCCAAGTCATCCTCTTAAAATCAGCGCAGATAGCATGTATTTGACGACATCAGTTCTACATACTATTATGCAGGTTGATGCTAATATATAGTGCCTCAATTTTGTACAAGCAAAGTATAATGACAAACATAACTTTTCTACTGAAGGGTACCTGATTTCAGTCTCCAAGAGTCGTCGGCTTAAATAAAATATTACTCGCTCTTTGCCATCAATTTCCTGGGCCAAAACTGCCCCGATAGTCTTATTTTCAGCCGATACATACAACCTGAATGGGATCCCTTTCTTTGGTGCAGCCAAAACGGGTGGTGACGCTAAGTACTGCTTTATATCATCAAAAGCTCTTTGCTGATCGGCTCCCCATACGAAATCTTGATGATCCTTTAATTTTAACAAAGGTGTAAAAGCTTGAATCCAACCAGACGGATTTGAGATAAATTGCCTTAAGTAATTGATTTTGCCGATCAGCTTTTGTAATTCATTTTTACATGTCGGTGGTTTTGTATTGACTATGGCTTTCACTCTTGTTTGGTTTACCTCAATTCCTCCCTGGTGAACCATAAACCCAAGAAACTGTCCAGCAGACACGCCAAACGCGCACTTTAAGGGGTTCATTTTCAACCCATGAGCCCTTGTGTTTTGAAACACCCTTTCTAAATCGGCCAAATGCTGTCAATCTTCTTTAGATTTCACTACCACATCATCAATATATATTTCAACAATATGGCTGATTAGGTTGTGAAAAATTAAATTCATCGCACGTTGATAAGTACCACCTGCATTTTTCAAGCCGAACGTCATTACAGCCCATTCATACAACCCAAGAGCACCGTGGCATCCAAGGCGCTTTTAGGGACGCTAAACCGCCATAAATATTTGGTTATACCCAGTGTTCCCATCAAAAAAACTAATAATCTTGTTACCTGATGCAACATCGATGAGCATATCGGCTATAGACATTGGGTATTCATCTTTTGGCGTGGCTTTATTCAAATCCCTGAAGTCTATACATACCCGAAGCTTACCGTTCTTTTTCATGACGGGGACAATATTGGATACCCATTCAGCATATCGGCAAGGCCTTATAAATTTGGCCTCCAACAACCTCTCAATTTCCTCTTTTATCACGTCGTACAATTCTGGATTAAAACGTCGAGGAGATTGTTTATATGGCCAATATCCCGGCTTTATAGGCAACCGATGCTCTACTAGTTGTCAGCTTAATCCAGGCATTTCATAATATTCCCAGGCAAAACAACCTCTGTAATTCCTAAGTATTTCAACCAACTTATTTTTGTACTCTAGACCTAGCCTCGCACTTACAAAAGTTGGTCTTTTTCTATCACCTTCTCCTATATCGACTTCTTCAAGCATATCGGCAGATGTGAAGCCTTGACCTAGTTTTTCATCCTGGAACTCCTCGATTGCTTCGCAAGAATTTACCACATGCCGATAGCTCTTCACCTTGTCTTGCAACGCTTGGATCACTTTTGACCCCATCTTCTCAAGACTTCACTTGCCCGATTAAACGTGCCTGACTTAACACTGATCGGCATCAATCCTGACTTACCAATGCATATAAAGTCGCAATCGTCTAAAGTTTTCCCCGATATGCATTCCGCTTCTTTGTGTGGCCAATTCGCATCAAAACTAGCCATAGCAATATGAGTCGAGGTATCGACTGAGACGACTTCAACCTCATCTCCGTTCGATTGCACAAGAAGCTGGTGCATGGTCGACGGTATGCAACAATTGGCATGTATCCAATCGCGTCCAAGGAGCACACTATAATTTCCTTTTGCTTCAATTACAAAAAATGCGGTCGGCAAAGTTTTGCTGCCGACGGTTAACTCTGTAACCATCACTCCCTTTGCTTCAGTGGGGTCACCTGTAAAGTCATTTAATACCATGTTTGTCTTGATCAGATCTTCATCGGTCTTTCCCAACTTCTTGCAAGTAGTGAGTGGCATCAAGTTCACAGTAGCTCCCCCATCTACTAACATCCTGGATATCGGCTTCCCATTGATATACCCCTTCAAATACAACAGCTTTAAGTGCCGATGTGGATCTTGCGGTTTTTCAAACACGGCGTCTTGTGCACCTAGGCACAGTTGAGCGAACGTATCTTTAACCGATTTAGTTTTGATTCTGAACTCGGCTGGCAAAGTAAAGACCATATTGATATCCATGGGGGAAGTGTCGTCTCGAATCACAGGTGACAGCAAATCATCTGAGGAATCCGATTCATCATCGGCTTGCTCTTTTCTTCTCCATTCCTTTTTGACAAGTTTCATCGGCCGTAATTCGTTGAAGGTTTCATTTCTTTGTTTTTCTTCTTCAGCCTCCCTCATCTCTTGTGTCCTTAGGCGCTGAAGCCGTCTGCGTTGAGATCGGCTAAGTCTCGTCGGGCACCACCTTGGTTTTGGTTCAATCGGCTTGCAAATTTTACTAGCCAGATTCTTTGTAGGCTCCACACTCTTTTCTTGGTTAGGCGTGCTCAGTCTTTCCCTTATCGACTTTTTATACCTTGGCTCTGCCTGACCAGGAGTTGGTTTGGATAGCCGTTCTTTTACTGATTGCCTTGGCCAATCTCTCCGTGGGTAATGTTCCATAGGGCATGATCTTGGGGAAGGCAATGCCACACCCCTTTCCCAACAAAATTGCCAAAAGGGGCATCTCTAGTGAGCTCTTTCTATGTTGTCTGGCCGATACAAATTATCTGGCCGGAACACGCTATTCGTCCGATGCAAGTTATCTGGTTGGCATGATTGCTACCTCTGCTGATGGCTTATCCTCTCATACTTTTCAAGCAACTGTGAAAAAGTTGGTTTAGGTTTGAATGCTGGTTTTCGAGGTGGGGACCGTTCGGCTTTGTACCATCGGCCGACTTGTAACTCTCCTTTTGGCTTGACTGTCCTTGAATTTTTTCCATCTTGATCGGCTTCTATTTGTAGTGAGCCGATTGTTATCCTCAGTGTTTCACCTTTCGAGCTAGACTGTATGTCGACTTGCCACGTTGCCTTAGGTCTTTCGTCAATGATCTCCTTTCCTTTGTTTGAGCATTGAACCATGTTTATTGGGAAGGGATTGACATCAACTTCCATGGCTAGCTCTTCTGCGAATTTGAGCCAACCGTCTTCAATGGCTGCTTGTATCTGCTGCCGAAAGATATTACAATCATTAGTATTATGAGAAAAAGAATGATGCCACTTACAATATCGTCGCTTTTTGATCTCATCTGCCGATGGTATCGTATGCCCTTCTGGTAGTCGTATCAACTTCTCTTGTAACAACATATCAAATATGCGGTCACACTTGGATACGTCGAAGGCATACTTAACCTCTGACTTACTCCTTGTCGGCTTATGCCATGAACAGATAAGTGGTTTCTTGGGACCCTTTATCCATTCGGCTATAATCACGTCTACTTCATCCTCAGAAGTTTCACTTGAACTATAATTGACCATATTTACTTTGGCCTTATCCTTGCCATTGCCATTTAGCCTAATTGTATCCTTGAATTCTTTACTTAAATATCAACTTTCCTGTGCCGATACACGATGAAGCAGATGACTTATATCAGTAAACTCCTGTCTAGCAAATTTCTCCTTAAGTGGGGGAATTAGTCCTTGAAATGCTAAATCGGCTAGTTGATTATCGGACAACACTACACTGAAGCATCGATTTCGCACTTCTCTAAACCTTCTAATATAATCAAGTCGACTCACCAAATTTTTGCCGAACAGCACTTAGGTCCGAAATCCTTAGCTTCAGACTGCCAGAGAAAAAGTATTCATGAAATCGGCTCTCTAAATCGTTCCAGAAATGGACCGAATTCGAAGGTAGATTTGTGAACCAAGTAAAAGCAGTTCCTGATAATGACAGAGGAAAGAGTCTAATTTTTAATCCGTCGGACTGAGCTGCTTCACCACACTGGGCGATAAACCGTCCAACATGTTCTAAGGTAGTAACCGAATCATCCCCTGAAAAATTCGCAAAATCGGGAATCCTAAAATTATGGGGGTATGGCATGCGGTCAATATAATCTGCGTACGGCTTTCTATAGCCGATAGTTTTTCCTTTAGGCTGTAATCCGAACTGATCCCTCAAAACCATAGAGATCTGATCAGCCCAATTAACGTTATTGGCCGATGTAGCACCAGAATTCGGCCAACCATAATGGACAGCGTCCTGCCCCCCGAGTGCAAACTCGGCCGGTCGGTTTGGTCTAACCGATGGGTACTGATGTTGCCATGACTCACACCCATCGGTCCGGATAGCCGGGACCTCAGGTAATGGAACGAAGGGTTCTGCGTACGAAACTACCCTATGTGGAACCGGATTTCTTACTTGGGCTGGTCCTTGGGGTTTATGATTTCTATCTAATTCAATCGGCTGATGAGCCGACTAGACGTAGGCAGTCACTGACGCCGATGGTATATTACCTGAATCTAACTTTGCAGCGTTGGTATATGCATGGTAATGGGTAGCTGGACTTGGGCGAGAATTTGCCGGTGCCAACACAGTGGGTTGAGTCGGCATTAGTGAGGGTGCAGGTGCCGACACCTTTATCATGTTAGCATTTGGTGCCACAGAATACACCGGATACGTTGGGAGTGGCTGCAATGGATCTAATAACCCTCCAAACACCGCCAACTCTTGTGCAATAGTTTTTACGCTATTTTCTATCAACGACTTTAAGGTCATAACCAAGGCCGATGACTGACTGATTAATGCATGATGCACGGATTGTTCAATCATAACGGATAACTCGGCTTGAGCCGCATATATCGGCTTACTGAATTCGATGCAACGCCAGCTTCACCAAGGGGATTCAATGTTAGAAGCGCCGTCTTCTGTGTGACCCCTCGTCGGGTTTTCTGATAATAACCCAACATTAATTCCTCCAAGGCGGCTTTCCGATCTTCGATTTCCTTGCGCTGCTCTGGAGTCAAATCATCCAAAGTGAGGACAATTATGGCGTCGGTATTAACGTCGGCTGGCACAACAGATTTGCTTGCAGTCATCTTTTCGATCTGGACCCACCGGGCGTGCCAAAAATGTGTTGACACCAAAAACGTGATGTAGGGTTTCTGGCTTGCAACACACCGGACGAACGCCGAGTTCAAGTGGGAAGCATGCCAATCGATTTGACCCTGTAATTGATAAGAAAAGAATTGTGAAATTCAATCTAAGCCGATCTTTAGAGGCGAATCGGCTAAAATAAAATCAACCAAAGGCCGATTAAAAGGTAAACAGATTAGCCGATCATGGCTAATCAGAAGGGTAAAGGTAGATTGATTCTGAAAAGGCGTTGTGCAGCAAGACAGAATGAATCAAACCTGAAGAAATCGAAGACGATCAAACAATCGGCGATACGCAAATTTATTTGATTGATGTCGACTTACAAAAGGGAATTACAAAGCTAAAAGACTAAAAGACTAAAAGAAACGAAAAAAAACTAGCAGATGTGATTTTCTGTGTATGATGTCCTTCAAGCAGCCCTAGCACGCCTTATATACCCATGAGCCGATCCGAGTCCTGTTCTGTTACGGCAACATAATCCGAGTCAGCTCTAGTTTCCTAATTGGTCTCTTGTCTCCAGATATTCGCCGCATGTTATCCAAACCTTCCAAAGATATCCCGTGCATTATCCAAACTCATATGGTTTACTGATTTATCTTGTAATTTCCAAAATCTGGTGCAAACAGGATGCTACTAATAAGATGGATGCAGATGACGCACCAAGTGACCCAGCTTCTGGAACCAATGTGAATATGCAGGAACCCAAAGGGGCGACAGATACTGCTGAGGGTGCTGCTGAAAATGGAGCACCAGATTCTGAGCAAAAAAATCCATTCCAATGGATACTGACGCGAAGGTATAGTCTATATTTATCTTGCTGACTTTAAGTGTACATGTAGATGGTCTTGTGTTTGCAGCATGTTATTACAATTATCACAGTTGCCGTATGTTGATTTTTCCTCACTAGTGCTAAGGGCTTGTCTCCTCTTATTATATTTTCCTCACTAGTGATTTCTCCTCACTAGCGCTAAATGCTCATCACTAGCTTGCATTCCCTGTTACAGTTGATAAATCCTATCTCACTATAGTGTGTAATTCTTGTTATTGTAATGAGTTGCCAAGCTATTGTGGTGCATGAAAGATAGAGTTGATCCTGTCGTGAGTTGCCAATATGCTTTTCTTGGACACAGATCATTAATGAGTGATTGGACGCAGAGACTTGGCTAATTGACAGGTTAGTCGCTGACCTGCAGTAACGGTAAAACTCCCTGTTACGCTGACTTGTGAGTTGTGTTTGAGGCAATCGTCCTGAAATCTTGTAGGTTCTGCAAACCGGTCATGACAAAACCAAAGCTCTGACGGTCCGCCGACCCACCTCCGATCAAAACCCCAAAGACTGGCCTCAAACACAGAGCAACAATCACCGGTGCCTATGAAGTGGTATGGGCAAAAGAAATGGTTGGTAGCTAGTGGGAGGATGGGTGGAATGGGTAAAGAATGGGCAGAGGAAGAAAATGGAGATAGTGGTCGCTCGAGTGAAGGTCGGTTCAAAACCGATAAAGATGATCTTGATTTCCTTTTAGACCATTAGTTAAAGCTAAAGCTCATTTGTAATATGTTCTGTACTTAAGATGTGTCTTGGGTGCTTATGAGAATGAGTTTGGCATTACTGACTATTAGTATTATCTATATTGTGTTGACATGGCGTATATAAGTGTATATGCACAATGCTTGGATTTGTGTGAATATATTCTTATGTATGTGCTTGATCTTGTGTCCATATATATATATATATATATATATATATATATATATATATATATGTCATTAATATATTATTATTTATGACAAAATTGTTAAGTCATAGATTATTGCCACTTGGACATGCATTTTCGTCATTGAACACTCCAGTGCCTCATCAATAGCCAGGGTTATATATGCTAGTAGTTGTGTACACTGGAGAACCCTGGCTATTGATGAGCCACTGGAGTGTTCAATGACGAAAATGCATGTCCAAGTGGCAATAATCTATGACGAACAATTTTGTCATAAATAAAATGGTTAATGCTCATTTTTGGCCGACCGGAGTGTTCTTTTATGATGAATTCAACATTTTTCATGACGTTTTGGGTATAATTAATGATGGTTATATTCGTCATAGAAGTGACCTCTTCGTTGACGGAAATGTAATTCGTCACAGAAAAGTTGATTTTTTATGATGAAAATAAGTAATTCGTCATTGAAAACTTTTTATGACGCACTTTCTATGACAAGTTGAATTTCGTCATAAAAAACCTACAATGACGATTTCGGGACTAATGATGACGAGTTTGGACTGTCATTAAAAATCACTTTTCTTGTAGTGGTTGTTTTCTTTGTATTCACCTTTGTTGATGGTTCACCAGAAAATGATGCGTGTGCAATGATGGTCAGTTTAGTGGTATTCAGCGTGAAGCTTGTTAACTTAGAAGATTTGTCATTGTCTAAAGAAAGTCAGTTATTGTTTGATCTAACCTAGGATGTTTGGAAGTTCAGTTGCTTATTGATGGAGTGGTGTTCCAAGCGAATATTTCATGTTGGATGCCTAGCCCAATTTTCGTTAACCTGGTAAGTGAGGCTTGTCATGCTAACGTCTTCCGTAATGTCATTAAAATCCTCACTTAATTATTATCATACAAGTGTTAGGACATTTATTTTACATGAGGAGGGAGTAACAAAATCCTAACAATCATTTTCCAAAACTGCACACATGTTATTTTCACCTTAGTCAATGACATGTGGGCCATGATTATAAGAGAAAGGGGAGTAGGCTGCACATCTCTACCATACCATGTCTCACTTTAGTCACCCTTACCCATTTACCTAATAAGTCAATGACACATGGGTCCTACCTTGCATAGGAACTTGAGGCTGCACATCCTCTCCATGACTTTTCTCACTCCAATCACTCATACCCACTCTTTTACTCACTCTATGACATGTGGGACCTAGCCCCACATGTAAGGCATGAATGGGCAGCCATATATAAGGAGATGCACCTTGGTTTCTCCTCCCCCTACTGCCCATTTGCCCAGCCCCAAACCAGAAAACAGCAAGAACTCTCTTCTCCAACTCTTGCCATTCTTCCCCACAAATCCCCACAAGTTTTGAGTTTGAGCTTGTGCATGTTATACCACCTTGAAGCCAAGATCAAGAGCTTCAAATCCATCCAAATGGATACTTGAGGCACCAAGTTTTGGGTGAGTGGAAATCGATTTTCCTTCTCCCCATATTCTGAAATTGTTGCCATTGTGACTCATTTCTTCCTTCTCCATGGAATCCATAATCACACTTTGAATCGGGTTGCGCATGTCGTATGGAAGCTTGAGGAGGAGGGCTAGTTGCTGTTGCAAGCACGAGCAAGCGAGGTCATCGTCGTCTACACGAGCTTGGAGGAGTCGAACCGCGAGAACCGGCGTCGCGACACCCTTTTGTCATTCCCTCGCCGAAACCAACCTTCACCATGTGCAAAAGCAATTTTGTAGTGGTAAGATCTACCCTAGTCCATCCCTTTTAACCCTAGTCCATTCCTTTGAAGTGTAGAGGACAATAGACAAGTAGCAGTTTTTGAAACAGACCGCTCAATCTGGACACTCCAGGGATTTCATCCGGATACTCCGGGGATTTCATCCAGACACTCCGGGGATTTCATCCGGATAGTCCGGATATGCCAGAACTCGCCATACCGAGAGGGCCAACCTGGATACTCCGGGGTTTTGTCCGGATACTCCGGATAGGGCAGACAGAGAGGGTCAACTCGGACACTCCGGGGTTTAAACCCGGATACTCCGGACCTAATTCAATAAAATGCCCTAATACTTGAAATTTTGACGCAAAACTCAATTCGTATTTTCATATTATCATTAGTACTACACATCATGAGCATTTCATGCATCTTTTAATCATGTGCACCATTGGAGTTCTTGATTTGGTGTTTATGGATTTGGATTTTCTCGTTAGGTGTTGACGCTTCGGAAGGCACTCCCGAGTACGACTACGCTCTCGAAGTCAAGAACGAGCAGCAAGGCACTACCTTACTCCTTGACCATGATTGCTCCTACTATTTGAAATTTACATTTTTGGAACTACTTTATCAATTGCATGCTTATTTTCAACTACAATTATGATTGGGTAGAAATTTTAGCTATTACCACATTATGATGTTATCCCCTTGCCATGTTCCTTTCGTGTTCTATTGTCGCCCTAGGAGGAGGGTTTATTCTTATTATATGGGGTCGTACAAATTGCTTAGCCATGCTTAGAACATCGTTAGAAACCGCAATAGATGGACTTAGTCCATTGGTCGCAATGATTGAGAATTATTATGATGATGATGGTTTCAAATGTTGGTTCATGAGTAGAGATGTTGGTTAAGGACCCTAAGGATTAAATCCTAGTGACGTCTCTTTGAGTAACTATCGTGCGAACCACACGCCGTTTATGGGACCGGCGTAACCAAGTACTTGTGTATGACTAGGGTATGTAAACCATGTGCACTCGGGATTCCTTGAGCTTAGTGGGCGTCAAGGAATGACCGTCGGAATTCCTTGGGCTTAGTGGAGCGCCAAGGAATGTCCTCGGAGTCCCTCGAACTTTGTTGAGTTGGGGATGTCCAACAACGGGTGTACTCCTTGATCCACACACACCGGGCACTAGGCACGCGAGATCAAGGGTCACAGTCATCCTGATGGTTTAGATACACTACCATGCATACTGAAAAATGGTTTGTCACGTTTACCTCGGCCGACACATCAAAGGAAATGTGTTAATAGCTTGGCTTACGAGTGTGACGTGTCATGTGGGTAAAGTCGTACCTCTGCAGAGTTCAAACAATTCGAATAGCCGCATCCATGGTTAAGGACGATCGCTTGATTTGTCAGTCACTAGGCGAGTATTATGGACTTGGTAGGAATGGGATGGGAGTGGGAAAAGAGACACAAGTATTGGAGTATTTGTGTGTGTAGTCGAACATGAGCGATGGAACTCATGGTTCGGAGAATGCTTGAAGGCATGATATGAATGTGATTTTGATGATGTTATATTATGTATTAGATCTTGCAAATGTTTACGAAATGCAATTCCTTTCAATCTATACATGTTTACGATTTACTCCAAACATTGCTTTGTGCTGAGCTTGCCATTTTGCCTTCCTTTGATGTAGCAACCACATGTAGCTAGAAATCAACATGCAATGTATATTATTGTGCGAGTACACTCTTTGTACTCAATCAGATTGTCCACTTGCTGCAAGTGAGGATGAGGCCTTTGCCGGGGACTTTTACCGGGCAGATTTCGACAATTCTAACGTTTAGTCGCCGTTCTTGCCCCAGTTGGTTGCCTGAGGGTTTGGGGGCATGCCATGTTGGCCCTTTTGTTGTTTATCTTGTGATTTCCGCTGCTACTTGATGTAATAACTCTAAATATGTCGTTATGGACAGCAGTCCTACTTTTGGAATGTAATAACATTTATGCTTCCGATAATTGTGTATGTGTTGTGATGTCAACTGTTGGATGAGAATGCTCGTGTTGGCGAACTATCCTGGGACCAACACGGGTATAATCGTGGAACGCCTGAGGTTCCCTTGATTCACTTGAGGTGTACCGCGCATTCGAGTGAATCAGTGGAGTCTCGGGGATTGTTCCCCACAGGCTTGGTATCAGATCCATACTGACTGTAGGCTAGAACGGCCATGCTTTGACTAGTCAGAGGATGTTTTGAGTCAAAAATTTATTTTGCTATCAAATAATTTCAGAACTGATAACATTGTGCAATTCCTTTATTTCTTACCCCTCTTAGTTTTATATCTCACCCTTATGTTCATTTGATTGTGCAAATAAGTTTCTAACTCCTCTCGTCCTTTTCAACGTGATGATGAGTTTGAGACCGTGGTTTTAGTCACCGTCTTTGAAGATGTAGAGGCTATCCTTCCCTCTGAGGGATATCTTTGTGGAAGCTAATTTCACTTATGCACCGAGTACGCGGTTTATGGTCGTGCCATAGGACCCAGATTGAAGACATACCACCGCCACGGTTCACATCATCGCTAGGATGGTGACGGGAGCATTCCTATCACTTTCGGCGAGGGGCGTTCAGAGGAATGGCTATCCAAGAGGTGGCGTATGTTGCCAAGTGCCATCTCTGTCATGACTTGTGGGGCTGACTTTGCCTCCGTGTCAATATTTCCATAGCGAGGACCGACAGCGAAGTCAGCAAAGTGTTGCTGAAATTGAGATGGGAGAAGACTCTTCTATTCGACAGTTGTCGGGCTTGGTCCGTGCTTTGGACTAGGCTAATCGTTGTGTTGTCCATGAGCTATGGGAGACTCGTGCCCGACTTCACGCGGCACAAGGGCATCTTCACCAATTTGTCCAGATTAACTTGGTGCCATGGGACATATTATGTGGGCGCAACTCCACGACGCCAAACGATGTAGCCCCACCCGCCTTTCAGTTTCCATATGTGCCGGGGATAGAGACCCAAGACGTTGTGCGCAACAACACGCGCATCAACTTGGGAAATGTGATGCGTCGGCGTGTCCAGGAGTCTCTAGGAGTACCTAGGTTCTATATAGGGTCACCATAGTGTCTCACTAACCCCTTAGATCCCGAAGACACCGGATCACCGGGATACCTTCTTTTGGATGTGTTTCCCCAAGGGTTCCTTAGAGACATTTGAGTTGTTCCAGTCGAGCTCATCGTGGAGGGCAAGTAGAGATGAGCTGAACTAATTTAATTGATGTAATAGGCTACCTTATGAACCTATGCTAGCTTTTATATTTGGAATTATCACCCCTAGTTGTCGCCCTTGATCTACGGGTTGCGAACTTGTGCTAATGTATCGGAATCTTGTTATTTGCTTTCATGGGTGATATTGTGGCTTAAAGAGCCTGCTTATTTTGATGTCTCTTGGATTTGGTGCATGTTTTCTTGCTACATACATGTAGAATTTAAATTTGTATGACTTGCTGTCCAAATATTCTAGTTCGGCGTGGTTGTGGCTCTTCTGCTACTTGTTGCTAACTTGGTTTTGGCAACAGATGGCGGGAGTTACCACTTGTTCCCAATCTCAGCGTGAGGTGAGGCCGCAATCCACCGGCTCCCAAGCGACTGAGGATCCGACTCAGGGGGTCACTCCTAACCACCCGGAGTCCTCGCATCGCCAAAATCAGCACCACCCTCGCGCGGAGGAGGAACTTCCACCCGCTCCTACCATGGCTCAAGTCCTCGCTCTGATTGAGCAAAACCAGCAAGATCAAACTTTGATCCTACAGCAGATCGCCTGTAACACGGCCTATGCCCCAGCCCCTTTTCGAGGAGCCGAGGGGGCAGGACATCACACGGCCAGCGGACTCGGCGAGTTTCTTCGCACGAAGCCGCCAACGTTCTCACGTGCTGCGGATCCACTCGAGGCTGACGATTGGCTTCGGACTATTGAACGCAAGCTGGCCATCGCTCAATGCCAGGACCATGAAAAGGTCCTCTTCGCTTCACATCAACTTGATGGTGCGGCATGCGCATGGTGGGACAGCTATACCGCCATGCAGCCCGCCGATCATGTCATCACTTGGGCGGAGTTTCGCGTGGCTTTCCGCGAGGCTCATGTTCCCGCGGGCGTTATGGCAAGGAAGAAGGATGAATTTCTCACATTGAAGCAAGGTGGCAAGACCGTCATGGATTATCTTCACGAGTTCAACTATTTGGCTCGTTATGCCCCGGACGAAATCTCCAACGATGAGCGCAAGCAAGAGCGCTTCAGGGAGGGACTTTCAGAGGAGTTGCAGCTAGAGCTCGCTGCTCATGACTTCCAAAATTTTCAGCACTTGGTCCACAAGGCCATAGTGGTGGAAGAGAAGTTGGGAAAATTGGAGGATTCGCGCAAGCGCAAGCGAGCTGCACAAAATTCAGCAAGCGGCAATTTGCAGCCACCGCGCATGGTGCACCCCTCATTTCCAAACTATCAAGCTCCGGCACCGCCGATGCCTCCAACATTCATTGCTCGCCTACCGCAGCCAGGTCTTCCACCAACTGTAGGTGGAAATCAGCAAGGAGCCAAGACTCAAGCTCGCCCAATTCTTGTTTGCTTCCAATGAAAATAGCCGGGGCACTTTGCACATCAATGCCCGCAAAAGAACCAAGCAATGTCGGGGATTCAACCCACTATCGCACCGGGGGCAGCAACACCTCCACCTCAACCAATGCCTCCAAGAACCGCACCAACCCCACCACGTGGTCGCATCAACCATGTGATTGCTGAAGAAGCTCAGAATGCACCGGAAGTGGTGTTGGGTACGCTTTCCGTCAACTCAAACCCAACTACCATATTATTCGATTCCGGAGTATCTCATTCATTTATTAAAGAGAAGTTTGCTATGCATCATGGGTTCCCTATACAACTTATGCATCCACCACTTCTCATTAAAACCCCGGGATCGGAATTAAGGACCGATCGAATCTGCCGGGAAGTAAAGATTGAAGTCAATGGGGTAGAGTTCCTAGCTGAATTGATAATAATTAAAACGGAGGGAATTGAAGTTATTATTGGGATGGATTGGCTATCCAAGCACCAAGGATGCATCAATTGTGCAAGCAGATCTATTTCACTTACCAACGCAAGCGGCAAACAAGTCATGTTTGCGTCCAGTCCAGATTATGCTCACCTTTATGCCTTGAAGGGTGAGCTATTCCTTGGAATAAGTAGCATACCAGTGGTATGTGATTACCCGAACGTATTTCCGGAAGAGTTGCCTGGGATGCCACCTGACCGGGAGATTGAGTTCGTCATTGAGCTTCTACCCGGAACAACCCCGATATCCAAGCGACCTTACAGTATGCCTCCAAATGAGTTGATCGAGTTAAAGAAACAACTTACGGAGCTGCAAGAGAAGGGCTTCATTAGACCGAGCTCCTCACCTTGGGGATGCCCGGCGCTATTTGTGAAAAAGAAGGATGATAGCTTGCGGATGTGTGTTGATTACCGTCCATTGAATGCGGTCGCGGTCAAGAACAAGTATCCACTTCCGCGGATCGATGATTTGTTCGACCAAATGACTGGAGCCTGTATCTTCTCCAAGATAGACTTGAGATTAGGCTACCATCAAATCAAGATCAGATTGGGAGACATTGCAAAAATGGCATTCTCCACCCGTTATGGTCTATATGAGTATACCGTCATGTCTTTCGGTTTGACTAATGCACTGGCATACTTCATGAGCCTTATGAATTCGGTTTTCATGGAATATCTCGACAAGTTCGTCATCATCTTCATCGATGATATTCTTATTTACTCCAAGTCTGAAGAGGAGCATGAATTACACCTCCGGAAAGTTTTGGAAAAGCTGCGAGAGCACCAACTCTACGCAAAATTCAGCAAGTGTGAATTCTGGCTAAAGGAGGTTGCCTTCTTGGGCCATGTGCTATCGGAAGGCAGAGTTGCGGTTGACCCCAGCAAGATATGGACGGTACTTGATTGGGAGCAGCCTAAGAACATCACGAAGGTTCGAAGTTTTCTCGGGTTCGCGGGTTATTACCGCCGGTTCGTGGAGAACTTCTCCAAAATCATGCCACCAATCGAACTTTTAAAGAAGGAGAACAAGTTTGTATGGTCAGCAGAATGTGAGGCAAGCTTTCAATTGTTGAAAGTTAAACTAACCATCGCACCTGCCTTAGTCTGCTTGGATATTCACCAGGCTTCGACATATATTGCGATGCATCCCGCCTCAGGCTGGGTTGTGTACTCATGCAAGGAGGCCGAGTTGTGGCGTATGCATCGAGGCAATTGAGACCTCATGAGATGAATTACCCCACCCATGACTTAGAGCTGGCAGTGGTAGTGCATGCTCTAAAAATCTAGCGACATTACCTCATCGGAATCGCTAGAAATCTACACCGATCACAAGAGCCTGAAGTATATCTTTACTCAAGCCGATTTGAACCTGAGGCAAAGAAGGTGGCTTGAATTGATCAAAGATTATGATATAGGACTCCATTATCATCCTGGAAAGGTCAATGTCGTTGCCGATGCTTTGAGCCGAAAGTCTCAATGCAATCGTCTTTTGGCAGAACCAGAATCGGAAGCCATGTGCGCCGAGTTCCGAAAGCTCAATCTAGAAGTGATTAAAGAGGGATCCCTTGCTGTCATGGAAGTTAAATCTAATCTATTGGACCAAATCAAAGAGGCTCAAAAGACAGACAAGGGCATGGCACTCATCCGAGCCCGCATCAAGCAAGGCAAGGCCAATTGCTTCACCGAGGACTCGCAAGGTGTCTTGTGGTTCGGCAAACGGCTAGTGGTGCCAAATTGTAAGGAATTGAAGGCACTAATTCTTGATGAGGCTCATAATTCCACATTTTCTATTCATCCCGGGAGTACAAAAATGTATCAAGATCTTAAGCCAAGACTTTGGTGGACCCGGATGAAACGAGAGATTGCCCGGTATGTCGCCGAGTGCGACGTATGTCAGCGAGTGAAAGCCGACCATTTGTGTGCAGCAGGCACACTTCAACCACTGCCCATTCCTATGTGGAAGTGGGAAGAGATTGGTATGGATTTCATCACCGGGTTGCCCAAAACGCAAAAAGGTTTTGATTCCATATGGGTAATCGTTGACCGATTGACGAAGACTACTCATTTTCTTCCTGTCAAGACGACGGATACAGTGAGCAAGTTAGCTGAGTTATATCTTCATCGAATTGTCTCTCTTCATGGTGTTCCCAAAAGGATTGTCTCAGATCGAGGTACCTAGTTTACCTCGCATTTTTGGCAATGCCTCCACAAGGCCATGGGGACTCAACTCTCTTTCAGCACCGCTTATCATCCGCAGACGGATGGACAAACTGAACGGGTGAACCAAATTCTTGAGGATATGCTTAGAGCTTGTGCCCTTACTTACGGCAAGAATTGGGAGAAATGCTTACCTTTCGCGGAATTCTCCTACAACAATAGCTATCAAGCTAGCCTCCAAATGAGTCCATTCGAGGCTCTCTATGGAAGATCTTGCAGAACTCCACTTAAGCGAGTGCGAGTTCGAGAGAGACCCTCTTGGTCTGAACTAGTCACGAAGCGCGAAGAGCAAGTTCGATTCATTCGCAAACGGTTGCGGACCGCGCAGTCTCGCCAAAAGAGCTATGCTGACCATCGCCGCCGTGAACTTAAGTTCGAAGTTGGTGATCATGTCTATCTAAAGGTCTCACCAATGAAAGGTATTCATCGGTTTCATGTGAAGGGAAAGCTAGCCCCTCGTTACATTGGACCTTTCCGGATTATAGCCAGACGAGGAGCGGTGGCATACCAATTGGAGCTTCCCCCTTCGCTAGCCGATGTGCATGATGTTTTTCATGTCTCTCAACTGATGAAATGCCTTCGTGTCCCAACTGAAGCTACAGAGTTGGACACTCTCGAATTACAACCTGATCTATCCTACAAGGAGCATCCCATTTGTATTCTTGACGAGAGGGAGCGTGTTACTCGAAACCACACCATCAAATTCCTTAAGGTTCAATGGAGTAATCACACCCCTGATGAGACCACATGGGAGCAGGAGGATCATCTTTGAGCTGAATACCCCTACCTCTTCAATGAAGCCGTGTAATCTCGGGGGCAAGATTCTTTTAAGGGGGGAGGGCTTGTAATAGCCCAATTTCCGTTAACCCGGTAAGTGAGGCTTGTCGTGCTAACGTCTTCCGTAATGTCATTAAAATCCTCACTTAATTATTATCAAACAAGTGTTAGGACATTTATTTTGCATGAGGAGGGAGTAACAAAATCCTAACAATCATTTTCCAAAACTGCACACATGTTATTTTCACCTTAGTCAATGACATGTGGGCCATGATCATAAGAGAAAGGGGAGTAGGCTGCACATCTCTACCATACCATGTCTCACTTTACACACCCTTACCCATTTACCTAACAAGTCAATGACACATGGGTCCTACCTTGTATAGGAACTTGAGGCTGCACATCCTCTCCATGACTTTTCTCACTCCAATCACTCATACCCACTCTTTTACTCACTCTATGACATGAGGGACCTAGCCCCACATGTAAGGCATGAATGGGCAGCCATATATAAGGAGATGCACCTTGGTTTCTCCTCCCCCTACTACCCATTTGCCCAGCCCCAAACCAGAAAACAGCAAGAACTCTCTTCTCCAACTCTTGCCATTCTTCCCCTCAAATCCCCACAAGTTTTGAGTTTGAGCTTGTGCATGTTATACCACCTTGAAGCCAAGATCAAGAGCTTCAAATCCATCCAAATGGATTCTTGAGGCACCAAGTTTTGGGTGAGTTGTAATCGATTTTCCTTCTCCCCATATTCTGAAATTGTTGCCATTGTGACTCATTTCTTCCTTCTCCATGGAATCCATAATCACACTTTGAATCGGGTCGCGCATGTCGCATGGAAGCTTGAGGAGGAGGGCTAGTTGCTGTTGCAAGCACGAGCAAGTGAGGTCATCGTCGTCTACACGAACTAGGAGGAGTCGAACAGCGAGAACCAGCGTCGCGACACCCTTTTGTCATTCCCTCGCCGAAACCAACCTTCACCAAGTGCAAAAGCAATCTTGTAGTGGTAAGATTCTACCCTAGTCCAACCCTTTTAACCCTAGTCCATTCCTTTGAACTGTAGAGGACAATAGACAAGTAGCAGTTTTTGAAACAGACCGCTCAACCCGGACACTCCAGGGATTTCATCCGGATACTCCGGGAATTTCATCCGGATAGTCCGGATATGCTAGAACTCGCCATACCGAGAGGGCCAACCCGGATACTCCGGGGTTTTGTCCGGATACTCGGATAGGGCAGATAGAGAGGGTCAACCTGGACACTCCAGGTTTTAAACCCGGATACTCTGGACCTAATTCAATAAAATGCCCTAATACTTGAAATTTTGACGCAAAACTCAATTCGTATTTTCATATTATCATTAGTACTACACATCATGAGCATTTCATCCATCTTTTAATCATGTGCACCATTGGAGTTCTTGATTTGGTGTTTATGGATTTGGATTTTCTCGTTAGGTGTTGACGCTTCGGAAGGCACTTCCGAGTACGACTACGCTTTCGAAGTCAAGAACGAGTAGCAAGGCACTACCTTACTCCTTGACCATGACTGCTCCTACTATTTGAAATTTACATTTTTGGAACTATTTTATCAATTGCATGCTTATTTTCAACTACAATTATGATTGGGTAGAAATTTTAGCTATTACCACATTATGATGTTATCCCCTTGCCATGTTCCTTTCGTGTTCTATTGTCGCCCTAGGAGGAGGGTTTATTCTTATTATATGGGGTCGTACAAATTGCTTAGCCATGCTTAGAACATCGTTAGAAACCGCGATAGATGGACTTAGTCCATTGGTTGCAATGATTGAGAATTATTATGATGATGATGGTTTCAAATGTTGGTTCATGAGTAGAGATGTTGGTTAAGGACCCTAAGGATTAAATCCTAGTGACGTCTCTTTGAGTAACTATCGTGCGAACCACACGCCGTTTATGGTACCGGCGTAACCAAGTACTTATATATGACTAGGGTATGTAAACCATGTGCACTCGGGATTCCTTGAGCTTAGTGGAGCGTCAAGGAATGACCGCCGGAATTCCTTGGGCTTAGTGGAGCGCCAAGGAATGTCCTCGGAGTCCCTCGAACTTTGTTGAGTTGGGGATGTCCAACAATGGGTGTACTCCTTGATCCACACACACCGGGCACTGGGCACGCGGGATCAAGGGTCACAGTCATCCAGATGGTTTAGATACACTACCATGCATACTGGAAAATGGTTTGTCACACTCACCTCGGCCGACACATCAAAGGAAATGTGTTAATAGCTTGGCTTACGAGTGTGACGTGTCGTGTGGGTAAAGTCGTACCTCTGCAGAGTTCAAACTATTCGAATAGCCGCGTTCATGGTTAAGGACGATCTCTTGATTTATCAGTTACTAGGCGAGTATTAGGGACTTGGTAGGAATGGGATGGGAGTGGGAAAAGAGACACAAGTATTGGAGTATTTGTGTGTGTTGTCGAACATGAGCGATGGAACTCATGGTTCGGAGAATGCTTGAAGGCATGATATGAATGTGATTGTGATGATGTTATATTATGTATTAGATCTTGCAAATGTTTACGAAATGCAATTCCTTTCAATCTATACATGTTTACGATTTACTCCAAACATTGCTTTATGCTGAACTTGCCATTTTGCCCTCCTTTGATGTAGCAACCACATGTAGCTAGAAATGAACATGCAATGTATATTATTGTGCGAGTACACTCTTCGTACTCAATCGGATTGTCCACTTGCTGCAGGTGAGGATGAGGACTGCCTGGGACTTTAGGGCAGATTTCGACAATTCTAACGCTTAGTCGCCGTTTGCCCCAGCTTGGTTGCCCGAGGTTTGGGGGCATGCCATGCTGGCCCTTTTGTTGTTTATCTTATGATTTCCGCCGCTACTTGATGTAATAACTCTAAATATGTCGTTATGGACAGCAGTCCTACTTTTGGAATGTAATAACGTTTATGCTTCCGATAATTGTGTATGTGTTGTGATGTCAACTGTTGGATGAGAATGCTCGTGTTGGCGAACTATCCTGGGACCAACACGGGTATAATCGTGGAACACCCGAGGTTCCCTTGATTCACTTGAGGTGTACCACGCATTCGAGTGAATCAGTGGAGTCCCGGGGATGGTTCCCCACAATACCCCATGTCGATTAGGGTTTCATCGGGCTGGGCTGGCAACGCACACAGTAACGGGCTCGGCCCAATACTGTTCACTAGTTTTTCTTAGATTTTCCAATAAAAATAATTCTAGAAATTCAATTAAATCATTTGAGGCACTTAAAATAGCAGAAAAATTCTAGAAAAATTCCAAACAATATTTTGAACATTTTGGACTTAAATAAAATAAATTTCATTTATATTTTGCAAGAACTTATTCATTATTTAATTAATTTCTAAAGAAAGGTTAAATTCCAAAAATTCCAATTAAATCCAAATAAATTCAAAAATTCTCAAAAATTCAAAATATCATATTAAATTCAAAATAGACCAAATTTTGGGATGTTACATATTTAGAACAGTTTTGATATATATTGTGATGCTTCTAGATAAGGGCTTGAGGGTGTATTAATGCAAAATGGTAGAGTGGTTGCATCAAATGAGGCCACATGTGGAAAATTATCCAACACATAATCTGGAATTAGCAACTGTAGTGTATGCTTTGTGGTTGTGGCATCATTATCTCATTAGAAATAGATGTGAGATATATACAAACCACAAGAGTTTAAAGTATATCTTTACCTAGTCAGATCTTAATTTGAGACAGAGGAAATGGCTAGAGTTGATAAAGGATTATAATATTGGAGTCCACTATCATCTAGGGAAAGCTAATGTGGTATCTAATACTTTGAGTTATAAGGACCATAGTGCCAATATGCTAGTATTAGATGATCAACCAGAGTTATGCAAGGAATTTTAGAGTTTGAAGTTAGAAGTTGTTCCACAAGGATTTCTAGTTAATTTGGAGTGAAGCCAACACTAGAAGATCAGATCAGAGATGGTCAAAAAGATGATAAAAATCAACAAAATCAAGTCTAAGAAGGATGAAGGCTTAGTCAAAGATTTTACTATAGATTATCAGTGTACTATGTGGTTTAGAAGTCGAATTTGTGTATCTTACAAGAAGGAGCTTAAGCAGTTGATTCTTGAGGAAGCCCATGATTCTAGGTATTTGATTCATCCAAGAAGTGCCAAAATGTATCAAGATCTTAAGGAAAGGTTTCGGTGGCCTCATATGAAGCGTGAAGTTGCAAAGTATGTTGCCCTATGTGGTATGTGTCAGAGAGTAAAAGCCATGCATTAGAAACTAGCAGGTTTATTATAATCATTCAAATTCCTGAATGAAAGTAGGAGGAAATCAGTATGGACTTTATTACTAGTTTGCCTAGAACCCAAAAGGGTTATGATTCTATATGAGTCATCGTTGATTATTTGACCAAGATTGCTCATTTCATACCAGTCAAGACTACCTATTCAGGAAATCACTTGGCACAGTTGTATATGTCAAGGATTATGTGTTTGTATGGAGTGTCTAAGAAGATACTGTCAGATAGAGGTACCCAATTTACCTCGAGGTTTTGGGGTAAGTTGCATGGAGTAATAGGAACTCATTTGAATTTCAGTACAGCATATCAACCATAGGCAGATGGACAGACTAAAATAGTGAATCAAATTCTAAAGGATATGCTGAGACCTTGTGCATTAGCTTATGCTACTTCATGGGATAAATATTTACCGTATGCAGAATTTAGCTATAACAATATCCATCAGGCAAGGTTGCAAATATCACCCTTTGAAGCATTATATGATTGTGTCTGTCGTACTCTGTTGAATTGGAATGAGACAAGAGAGCATTTGGTGTTTGGGCCTGATATTCTTAAGGAAGTCGAAGAGCAAATTGCTATGATCAGAGAAAGGTTGAAAGTAGCATAGTCAAGATAGAAAAGTTATGCTGATAATCATTATCGTGAATTGAGCTTCAAGCCAAATGATTTCATATATCTAAGAGTTACCCCTCTTAAAGGTGTTAAAAGGTTTCACACTAAAGGGAAGCTTGCGCCAAGATATGTTGGTCCGTTCAAAATCTTAAGCCATCCAGGAGAGGTTGCTTATCAATTAGAGTTATCGCAGTCATTGGCAGGAGTGCACGATGTGTTTCATGTGTCACACCTTAAAAAGTGCCTCAGAGTGCTAGCAGAGCAGACATCGAAGCAATTGAACTCCAAGAAGAATTGACCTATAAAGAGCAGCTAATCAAGATTTTAGAAGTGATAGAGCTCAGGACCAAAAACAAGTCAATTCGCTTTTGCAAAGTGCAATAGAGAAAACATTCAGAAAGTGAAGCTACCTAGGAACGTGAAGGAGATTTGAAGTTAGAATTTTCTAACCTATCCCTTTGTTAGCCTTTAATCTTGGGGTAGAGATTCCGTTAAGAGGAGGTTTGTAGCATCAAGATTTTTGTTAATTTGGATTTAATATTTATTTTATGAATTTTCTGAATTTATTATTTTTTGGAATTTTTTGAAGTTTTTAATTATTATTAAATATGGCCTTTTGTGAAAACTATTTAATTAATGAGAAATTATAAATAAAGTTTTGATAAAAATATTTTATTTGGGTTGCAAATGTCTCAAAATATTTTTCAAAAATTTTATTGCATTTTTCTGATATTTTTACTATTTTATTTGGTTTAATATATGTTCTTAAATAACTTCAATCAGAAAAGCTTTTGAAAATCAATTGAGGAGTACTGGGTTGAGACCGATGCTGTGCGTGTTCGCCCAAACCTTTTGGCATTGTGTGGCCCAGTCGGGAGAGTCAAGAGATCACGGTCGTTGGTGTATGATCGTGTGGTTGCGGATGGATTGGATAAATCAGAACCCTAATGTTTGAAGGCTGTTGGATTGAGTTGCTATGGGCGGTGAGGTTTACACTGTGTTGTGGAGTTTAGAAGCTGATCAATTTGCTATGCGTGTAGCAACAGGATTACGTCTTCTTCGTGAAGCTGTCGCTATAGAGGATTAGGACTCGGCCATCGTTTCCATTGCAAAAATTGTACCTAACATAGAAGCTAGTGCTCTATTTAATGCATGGGTAGTTTCCCGAGGATCGCCAAGTCTGTGCGCAACTTTTCATCGGACGGTTTCCGCCGAGCCATCTATAACATCCCAGAAATTTCAAAAATAATAAAAATAGAAATTTGCAAATATGAAATGGGATTTAATAAAAATTTCATTTGAAATCAAGATTTTTAATTTATAGTGTCATGAATCTTGAATTCCAGCCTTCACGGTCGCACGCGAGGCGACAATCCAACGGTCTCGAACAAGCGGCTACATGGGGGACTTTGGACCATTGGATCGAGATCCAACACCTGCGGCATTAGGGTTTTTCGGCATCTAGGCCTGGCCGGGAATGAACAGGAGCGGGCCGCATTCTCGGGCCGGCGACAGGGATTCGGCCCAAAAGCAATACAAGAATTTAAAACAATTTTCAAATTTAAGAAATTCCAAAAATTCAAATAAATAGCAAATAAATTCAGAAAAATCTCCTAAAATACATAAAAATTCCTTGAAACACAAGGAACCTAACAAAAACTAGAAATCTTTAGTTTGGTGGATAGATTAGTCAAATTAAATATTTTTATTTTTAGAAAATTCAAATTAAGCTTTATTTAATTCAAGGAAAATGCAACTGGTTCATTTTTAAAATCAAGCACTCAAAAACTTCAAATTTTGGAATGTTACAAACCTCCCCCCTAAAAGAAATCTTGACCCCGAGATTTGGACGGACTAGGGAAAAAGGCTGGGGTACTCCGCTGTATGATCCTCTTCACACTCCTAGGTTGCTTCTTTCTCTGAATTGTTACTCCACTGAACCTTGCAAAATTTGATCGTTTTGTTTCTTGTTCTGCGCTCTTCTTCATCTAGAATTTTGATTGGATACTCTGGGTAGGTGAGATCCTCCTACAGCTCAACATCCTCAATCTGCATCTGTTCTTCTGGTATTCTGAGGTATTTTCTCAACTGTGACACATGAAATACATTGTGCACATTTGACAACCACGGTGGAAGGTCCAACTAAAAAGCTACTTCTCCACTTCTTGCTAGGATTGGGAACGGTCCAATGAATCTTGGTGCCAACTTTCCGTGAACATGGAATCGACACATTCCTTTGAGCGGTGAGACTTTCAGATACACATAGTCACCAGGGGCAAAGGTTAACAATGTTCGACGGTTATCAGCATAACTCTTTTGCCTAGACTACGCTGTTCTTAACCTTTTCCTTGAATCATTTTTACTTGTTCTTTAGCCTTTTGTAGAATATCAGGGTCGAAGACTTGGCGATCTCCTGTTTCATTCCAACAGAGAGGTGTCCTGCACTTTCTTCCATACAAGGCTGCAAACGATGACATCTGCAAGCTTGCTTAACAACTATTGTTATATGAGAATTCTGTATAGGGTAAACTTTGATCCCAACTTGTTGCATTGGACAACGCACAAGACCTTAACATGTCCTCGAGAATCTGATTCACCCGCTCAGTCAGACCATCAGTCTGAGGGTGATAGGTTGTGCTAAAATTCAAATTGGTACCCAATGCTTCTTGCAACTTTTGCTAGAATCTTGATGTGAACTGAGTTCCTCGATCTGATACAATCCTCTTTGGCACACCATGCAAACACACGATCCTTGACATATACAGCTCTGCGAGTTTATCTCCAGGATAGGTTGTTCTCATAGGAATGAAATGTGTAACTTTTGTCAATCGATCCACTACTACCATATTGAGTCATATCCTAATCTGGTCCTTGGAAGTCCTGTAATGAAATCCATTCCAATTTCTTCCCACTTCCATTCAGGTACCTTTAACGGTTGTAGCAATCCTGCGGGTCTCTGATGTTCAGCTTTAACTTGCTGGCATACATCACACATGTCTATGTACTCTGCAATTTCCTTCCGCATCCTTGGCCACCAATATACACCTCGAAGATCATGATACATCTTAGTATTGCCTAGATGAATTGAGTACGCTGACTCATGCGTCTCCTTTAATATCAGCTGCTTGGTTTCTTTTGATTTGGCACATAAATACTTTTTTCAAGCCAAACTGTTCCTTCTTCATCCTTTGAAAATCCTGGGGCTTTACCTTCCTTTATTCTATCCTTGATCTTAGCAGCTTTCTTATCTAACTTTTGCATCTTTTTGATCTGATCCACTAAGGTTGGTTGAATCTCTAAAGCAGCAACTGAACCTTCCTCCACTAGATCCAAATTCAAACGCTGAAACTCCTTATGAAGAGCAGGTTGTCTTTCTTTAATCACCAAATTATTGCAGTAGCCCTTTCGGCTTAAGGCATCGGCAACTACATTAGCTCCAACATCATAATCCTTAATTAACTCCAACCACCTTCTTTGTCTCAGGTTGAGGTCTGCTTGGGTGAAGATATACTTCAGACTCTTATGGTCTGTGAAGATCTCACAACGATTCCCAAGGAGATAATGCCTCCATAACTTTAATGCATGCACAACTGCAGCCATTTCTAAGTCATGGGTTGGATAGTTGTCCTCATGAGGTCGCAATTGCCGCGAGGCGTATACAACTACATTACCATCCTGCATCAAGACGCATCTAAGACCCTGTCTTGAAGCATCACAGAAAATCTCAAAGTCTTTCTGAATATCCAGCAAGATAAGCACTGGGGCTGTAGTCAGTCTTTTCTTCAATTCTTGAAAACTTTGCTCACAAACTTTAGTCCATTCAAACTTCTTTTCCTTCTTCAGCAACTGGGTGAGCGGTCTTGCAATCTTCGAGAATCTTTCTATGAATCTTCGGTAGTATCCTGCTAAACCAAGGGAACTTCTGATATCAGGCATTGACTTAGGCTGTCTCCAATCAAGCACACCTTTCACTTTTTCGGGGTCCACTGAGACACCTCTAACAAAAATTATGTGCCCCAAAAAAGCAACTTCTTTCAACCAGAATTCACATTTATTGAACTTGGCATATAACTGATGATTTCTGAGCTTTTCTAACACCATCCTCAAATGTCCTTCATGTTTAGCTTCATCTCTAAAATAGATAAGAATGTCATCTATGAATACCACCACAAACTTGTCTAGGTACTCCATGAACACCTTATTCATCAGATTCATGGAATAAGCTGGGGCATTGGTCAGACCAAAAGACATGACTGTGAACTCATACAATCCATATCGGGTAGCAAAGGCTATCTTCGGAATATCTTGCGGCCTTATTTTCAACTGATGGTATCCAGATCAGAGATCAATTTTGGAGAAAATACAAGCTCCTTTCAACTAATCAAATAAGTCATCAATCCTGGGCAACGGATACTTATTCTTGATTGTGACTTCATTCAAGGCTCTATAGTCCACACACAAGCACAGACTACAAAAAGAACTGGCGCTCCCCAAGGTGACGAACTTGGACGAATGAATCCTTTCTCTTGCAACTCTTCAATCTGTTTCTTCATCTCCGCTAGTTCATTGGCTGGCATGCGATAGGGTCTCTTGTAAATAGGAGCCGTTCTAGGGACTAATTCTATGATGAACTCTACTTCTCGATTAGGTGGCATGCCTAGCAATTCCTCAGGAAATACATCTAGGTATTCTCTTACCATGGGCACACTTTCCAAGGTTGTTTCCTCCAATCTACTCAAAGTGCACTTTTCACTTAAAGACTCATCAGGCATATACTCCACTCGAATGCCTTCTGAATTGGTAAGGGTGATGGCTCTACTAGCGCAATCTATTTGACTTTTATATTTGGTTAACCAGTCCATCCCTAGGATGACATCTATTCCTTTTGAATCCAAAATGATAAGATTCGCTAGGAATTCTACCCCATTAATTTTTATGGTTGCACTTGGGCATACTGAATTAGTTTTCATCTCTTTCCCAGGTGATTGAACTATCATGGGGCTCTTAAGGGTAAAAGTTTCCCAACCAAATTGTTCAACAAAATTCTTCGATATAAAAGAATGCGATGCTCCAAAATCAAATAATGTTGTGGCAGGTATAGAGTTGACAAGGAACATACCCAAAACCACATCTGGGGCCTCTTGAGCTTCTTCTGCAGTCACATGGTTGACACATCCTCTTCCAAACGATTGCGGAGCTCTTGGGCTCTAAGGCGCTCCACAACCTTGTCCTTGAGTCAGAGCTTTGGCAGAATTGGATCCCAAATTGAATGGCTCTGGGGTCACTGGCTGACGCTTCTGTGGACAGTTGTTAGCTTCCCATCTGGTGGCATTGAAAACACTGAACTCCTGCAGCATTTGAATTCCCTTTCTGAGGCTAAGCCTGAGCACTGGCATTATGCTAGGGTCCTTGAGCAACTGGGCGAGGTCCAAAATTAGGAGTACGGGGTGCTCCTTGAACAGGGTCCTGCTAACCTGCTGAGGTTGGAAGCGCTGACGAGAAACACTCACTCCCTGTTGAGCCTGAAATGCCATCTTTCTCTTACGGAACTCCCGTTGCTGGCGATGAGCATCCTCTTGCACTAGTGCTTTGTTCACCATGTGCTGAAAGTTTAGAAAATCCAAAGCAACTAGCTGCACCTTGATGTCAGGGTCAAGTCCCTCCATAAACCTCCAAATCTTGGCACTTTCAGTTGCCACATCTTCTAGTGCACATGTTGACAGCTAAGTGAACCGATTAAGATATTCAGAAACACTCTGGTTCCCCTGCTGCAGCTTGCGAAACTCCATTTTCTTCATCTCTATAATACCCGTAGGCACATGTGTAGTTCTGAAGGCTTTAGTGAATTCTTCCCAAGTAATTGCTTGAGCGTTCTGATGGGCAGTACAGAAGTTATCCCACTAGGTAGCTGCTACTCCTTTGAACTGATGGCTCGCATAAAGCACTTTCTCATGATCATCACACTGAGCCAACTGGAGTTTCTTCTCCACATCCTTCAACCAATCATCAACCTCTAAGGGCTCAATTGCTCGTGAGAAGGTAGGCGGTCTTGTCCTCATGAACTCTCCAAGTTTAGACTGAGGCTACATTATTGGTGCTACGGCAGGTGCTGGCTGCGGATTGTTCACTTTGTTCTAAGCAAGGGCCTGCAATAACTGAAGCTACATTGCCATCATCTGCTAAATATTTGCCATTAGGGGTTGGAATGGTGGCGGCAGCGGTGGCAATTCCTGCTCTGATTGTCCTTGCTGCTCTGAAGCATCCTACTGATCTTGTGGCACTGCTTGGCCACAACCACAACCATGACCTCTGCGACCAGCTCCACGACCTCTTTCTTGACTCTCCATCTGAAGCAACGGCCAAGGGGTTAGCAATAGATGAGAGGGAACGAGCAAAAGATAAGGAGACTAGGGAGGTAGCCATTCCAAGGCAAGACAAACTATTAAAACTCCAAATGAAAGGTGGCTGTAACACAATGCCTAGGGCAAGTGTACAACGCAGCCAACAAGCAAGCAACAAGAGAGAAAATCCAAATACACACTGACTATACGTTACTAAGCGAAAAAGGGGTGACATGCTCCAACACCACTGAGCACTATTAACTTATTCTTCATAGGAATCCTTTCGAGCGCTCTTTCATCAACTTGATCTTTCCAGCAGTTCCTCCACAGATCTTGAAGAGAACATGGATCATCATCTTCGTTGAGTGGGACTCTTGTAGAAGACCTAAGGCTTTGAGAAATTTCATGAGATAAGATCAATTAAATTTTCAAAATAATATTTCAGCAAAGGAGAGGAATAGGAACCTAGGAATAAGACGAGAGGAGATAAACTATTAAATACAAATTTGTTGGTTTGATTTAGAAAATAATTTTGAAGTCTCGCTACGAAGACCATTCTAACTAGGGTTGCGACCTACAGTCGATATGGCTCTGATACCACCTCTATCAGGACCGGATTTCCAAATCCGAACCCTCTGTGTATAACCACGCTAGTCCAGGAAAAGCTAGAATACACAGTGGAAACAGTGACGATAACACAATCATATCACAAACCAAATAATATTAATTAAGCAGAAAGATTTAGCCTTATGGCCACATTATTACAAATAAACCAGCCTCGTGGCTTGAGTTCAATAAGAAGCAGCGGAAATAAAATAGTAGCAGTGGAAATAAAATAGTAGCAGCAGAATGAGCCAATCCATATGCCCAACAGGCAATCGACTGGGGTACGCGTCCTAGTAGTCCGGATCGCCTTCATCATAACCACAAGCATAGAACTCGTAGTCACCTTCAAGTTCAGCACACTCCTCTGTGAAAAGTTGGGAAGTTGCAAGGGTGAGCACAAAATGTACTCCACAAGTCTTGGAAACATAATGCATGATGAGGGCTGAAGAAACTTCCGACAAAGTCAAACTTACGGTCAACGGGGGGCCCAAGCTCGAGCTCAGAGGCGCGCCGACCAAGACTGGTTGCGCGGACTCCCTCACGACCTAGGGCTTGGGAGTGTCAAGACCTCATGATCGAGGGCAAGCGCTCGACTCAAATCGAGAGGACTAGCTCGGCCCAGAGCACGCGCCTGGCACATGTTACCAGATCCAAGAATGCAGGAGTCAAGGCTGACGTGGGCGGCTTAATCGGGGCAGTTACTGTTACAACCATCTTCAAGGCATGCGAGGCCATGATCTCCGGGAATCTCTCCCGGCCGTTTCTAGGAACGTTAGGAAGGATATAAGGCCTCGCAAGGCATGTATACAGGAGGACTGATGAGCGATAGACCAAGAACACAAACAGAGCACTCAGCTCAAGTGTAATCATCTCTTTGTACGCACAATTAGTGAATTCCTCCGCTCCGGAGAAGACCGGACGAGCTATTACCCGCCTAGGGGCTCGAACCAAGATAACTCGTTGTGTCGCTCTCGTCGTCTTTCTCCGACCTCTATGTCGCAAGCGCAAACCTCCGGTGAGCAAGGTCCGAATTGGGTCCTTACACATTAACACCCCTCTTCACTTTTGCGGTCAGGCGATCCCGATCGCCGACAGCTGGCGCCCACCGTGGGTCCCGATGGCTTCGCTCATCTGAGGGCAATCCTTCGACGAGGAGGAGAAACTCTGGATCGTGTGCTTCGATGGCTCGAGATCCTTCGGCACGGGCTGGAATTCTTATTCTCACCCCACGCGGCCAAGCTGAGGTATGTGGTTCGTTTTGGGTTCTCGGCAGCTAACAATGTGGCAGAGTATGGAGCTCTCCTCGTGGGTCTTCGAGTTTGCAAGGCACTGGGCGTGTGTCAGCTGATAGCCAAAGGGCGACTCCCAGCTCACGGTCAACCAGTTCAGCAAAGACCGCCTGTGTGCGGGAGACTCGATGGCCAAAGTATCTCGCCGAGGCGCGCGAAGTGAAGAGATAGTTCCAGAACCTGGAACTCAGGCACGCACCCAGGAAAGGCAACCCCAGCGCAGATCTCCTGTCCAATCTCGGCATGTCCGATGACGCGATTCCTCCAGACGTCATCCTGGAGACCTTGGCGTCGCCATCAATTTTCAACCAGGGGAGGTAAGGCCTTTGTGGAGCACACTCTTCTTTTAGGACGATGGTCGGTGAGGTCTTCCGCAGGGGGTTATGCTGGCCAACTGCACTTCAGGATGCTCGTGACATCGTCCATGCATGTCGAGCTCGCCAGTTCCATGCTCGGAACCCGCCTACGAACTCTGGACCATCCCGCTCGCTTGGCCCTGTTTCTCGACATGGGGGCTCGACATCCTCGGTCCTGTCCACAAGCCGTCGGGGGTAAGAAGTTCTTGTTCGTCGCCACCGACACATTCACGAAGTGGAACGAGGTCGAGCCCATCTCGACCACCCCGGCTCGAGCAGCCATTTGTTTTTTCAGCTTTTTCGTGGTCACCAGGTATGGGGTTCCATGTAGAATTATCATTGACAATGGGACTAAATTTACCAAAGGAGCTATTCCAGAATATTATGAAGACACGTGCACCAAAGCATGCTATGCTTCGTGGCTCATCCGCAGAGTAATGGAGCGATGGAGCGTGCCAACGGACGGATCGCCCAAGGCATCGAGAAGCTTAGTATCGATGAGCTCGAATGACACGGCCGCACCTAGGTGGACTAACTTCCCACCGCCTTATGGTCTACTTGTACCCCTATCGGCCGACCAACAGGTCCACACCTCCCGGCCAGGTTCAAGATCGAGCCGCCCCGCCTCCAGAGGTCACGCTAGGCTCGCCAGGTCACTTGGTCGATCAGACGACTTCGAGCAAGAACGGCCTCGACCTTACCCCGACAGAAGAAGTAAGATGCCGGTGCATCGCTACGATCAACAAGACACCGCAGTTTCACGCAGACATGCGTCTCGGTCGTCACGACCTAGGGGCTCTTTGTTGGGGACCTCGCCTAAGATTTAATTCAGGGCCCGCCCAACACCAACAAGCTATCCTCGGTGGGAGGGCCCCTATCGAGTTGTTTCAGTAGATCGCACGAGGGCTTACCGGCTAGCGATGCCCGATGGCAGAGAGCTCTCTTGCTCGTGGAATATTGACCAACTTCGAAAACTCTATGTGTAACACCTTTATCCTCAATTTCAATACAGCCATTATTCAATCATTATGTTGGTCTTCGTATTCTTTTACTGTTAATCTTTTCGTGTTGGTTTGGGTTTGAGATTTCTATGAATCCGACCTGCGTACGGGTGCTCTTGGTCTTGGACACGTAATGTCGCGAGCTTAAAATCACCCCCCGGTGGTCGAGCTACTATAAGCCGAATCTCTTCAAGACTCAAGCTCCCCTGCCGTGGTTCAATCAAGCCCGCATTCGGTACCAAGCAATAGAGCACATGGTCGTGGTCGGGACTCGAAAGTCTCTCCCAGAAATGACCTTTACATCTTTGGGTCTAAGCTTTACCCTATGGATCTCTATTAATTTGTACTTGGTAAACTTCGAGGCCGAAGTTTTCTCGATCTTGCAGGACAAAGGTTTGGAGGTCTATGTGTTTGCGCCCAAGGTCGGCGCTGCTCGACCTTGGCCACAACGGGGGCTGGGCAAGGGTATACTCCCTCAAAGAAAGGCTAAGAACACAATGAAAACTTTTGTCCTAAACGGGCAGAACAACTTCGTCTTAGACACAATTCATTTCTGGCAAAGATAGCTTCGTTCTGTTAACCTTTTTGTCTTACAAAGCTCTATGTGCAACTTGTGCTTTGCTAACCTTATCTATAGATCGGCCCGTTTTCCGAGCAAGTTTCTCTCGCCACGCTCGGGCGGGCCGGCCCTCAAGGTCGGTAGCTCACCACGAGTCGAAGGGCTTCGTTAGTCGAATCGAGGCGCGGTGGCGCTTGTCTTGGAGTTGGGCCAGGCACTCTTTCATCGCTTTGGTCGCCGAGCTCCTTAGCTCGGCCTCGAGCTCGGCAGGTGGTTCACAACCGCCTCTTGATTTTTCCACCTTGGTTTGCTCGACTTAACGCTTTGGCTGATCACGCACTCCTCCTCCACGACCGAGTATTCTCGGCTTTTCTTCCCCATGAGACCTCGGCCGGATCTTCATCAAGACCTCCACGACCTTAGCCGGATCGCGGTCGACCTCCATGGCTGTGGTCGCTCCGATCTCCACGGTTGGGATGTCCATGGCAGGCGCGGCCTGGGCGGCCTCGTCTGCAGCGGCTGGGGCGCCATGGGTGCCATCTTCGGAGGAGGCCTTGGCAGGGGAGGCGCTGGCCTCGGTGGCCCCGGTGTCATTCATTTCGTCTTCATCGGCCGTTCGCAAGGTTTCGTCCGCAGCTAGGTCATCGACACCTTGGACGGACTCGCCGATCGCGACCCGCTCTCGAGGCCCGCATGGATGTGGCCTCGCCCGATGAACGACGCCGCACCATCCCAAAGGTGGCCCTCCTCTTGGACTCGGGCTCATCCCGGCAAAGGCGTTGTCGGGATGGGCGAGCATTGAGCTCGGGGCTCAAGGTCTACGGCGAAGAAAAGACTATAAAGCTAAAGGCAAGAAAACTACGCGCAGAAAGAAAGATAGGTACCTTGGTCACCGACCTTTGTCTCGCAAAGGGATGGCGGGTATCTCGGTGTCCCGAGGGTGTGGCGGCGTCCCTTCGTCGGATACCCCGAGCTTGGGGTCCCTAGGCCCGCGATGGCTCCAGGTCGTTCGGTGCAGAAGGTCGGAACCCCCGGTCCCCAAGGACCGAAGCTCTCGACGGCGCCGCAAAGACGTCCGCCGCAGAAGGAAAGAAGATGCCAAAGAAGAAGATCACAAAAATCGACAAACTCGGGGCTCGACCATGAGAGAATCACACAAGACGGCCGCCCCACTCGACGTACGGCTTCCTTGGAGTCCGGTCGTCAGCTCTGTCGTCCGGGGGGCGTTCTCTTGCCCGCCTTTTTCGCCCTTGTTCGACCCAGAACAAGCACCATTCTCCTCAACAGACGAATAGCTCTTGGTGGTCCCAGAGGGCCTGCCCAGATTGCAGTGTCCATCATCGGAGCCCTTTTTCGTCTCCGCCGACCTCGACCTTGGGCCCCGGGAAGCCGGAAGATCGCTTTCTTCCATCTAAGACGGAGGCTCGAGGTCGCCCCGAGCACCTTGTTCACCTTGAGCCTCGGGGCTAGCCGACGAGGGTGAAGAAACTTCCGACAAAGTCAAACTTACGGTCAACGGGGGGCCCAAGCTCGAGCTCAGGAGTGGCGTCGCCGACCAAGACCTGGGTTGCGCGGACTCCCTCACGACCTAGGGCTTGGGAGCGTCAAGACCTCATGATCGGGGGCAAGCGTTCGACTCCAGCTCGAGAGGACTAGCTCGGGCCCAGAGCACGCGCCCCGCGGCGGTTACCAGATCCAAGAATGCAGGAGTCAAGGCTGACGTGGGCGGCTTAATCGGGGCAGTTACAGCCATCTTCAAGGCATGCGAGGCCATGATCTCCGGGAATCTCTCCCGGCCGTTTCTAGGAACGTTAGGAAGGATATAAGGCCTCGCAAGGCATGTATACAGGAGGACTGATGAGCGATAGACCAGTAAACACAAACAGAGCACTCAGGCTCAAGCTGTAATCATCTCTTTGTACGCACAATTAGTGAATTCCTCCGCCTCTGGAGAAGACTGGACGTAGAGCTATTACCCGCCTAGGGGCTCGAACCAGTATAACTCGTTGTGTCGCGCTCTCTGTCGTCTTTCTCCGACCTCTACGCTGCAAACGCAAACCTCCGGTGAGCAAGGTCCGAATTGGGTCCCTTACACATTAACACCCCTCTTCACTTTTGCGGTCAGGCGATCCCGATCGCCGACAATGCATGATAACTATATGCATGGCTGAACAATTGAAGGCATAATATGGTTCATTTGGCGTAAAGCAAAGTTTAACTTTAAATACCAATAGTAATTTCACAAAGCAACATTTAACAAAAATGAAATAGATTAGTAATTGAATTTTGATATAACAACTACATAGGTTCCAACCACCTGACTAGCTCCAACTTCCAAACCAAAACCCGAGAGTTCCATCCACTCACGGATTCCCAAACTAGCATTTTCATTTAAAGCAAAACCATAAGATCTACAATGTGCTAGCGTACCTTGCCTACCCTTGACCGTGGGTATGGCTACTTCAGTAGTTTTAACTCTGCAGAGTGTGTACAACTTTACCCACAAGATATGATCGACTCTTGTTGCCATGCAATTAACACACTTCCTTTGGTGTGTCGGCAGAGAGATCATGGCAAGGCCTTTACATTGCACGACCCCACTACTAACTTCGTCCGCTAAGGTTTCACCGCTGTTAGGGTTCTAGCCACCCAGTACAGAAGTCTCCTCTTGCGCCTTGCGAGTGTCTACATCCAGCACCCACATTCAACCAAATGGCAAAGCCAATAACGAGATGCACAAATTAATTAGCTAGGTCATACCCATATAGACATGTGGTTGTACGGTAGTGCTCGGTCCATGGTAACACATGCTTCGGTCCTTAATTGACTTGGGCGGAACAATCACTTTACAAGATCTCGTGCATCCAGCACCCACCAAACATCCATCTACCCCGGTCTAAGCCATTTCCACTTTAATTCATTTAAATAACAGCAACAATACCAATTGCCACAATCTCACAATTAAGTTTGAACAATGTTTGAAAAGTTTTCCATAATGGCACGATACCGAAACGATTAAGCTAGACTAAGCAATTCTACCATCCCATGCTACACCATTGCTTATTACCAGATAAAGTAGCTAGATATCATCTAGGGTGACAAAGGTTTGGCATGGGCAACATCAATGACGGTATAACAAGTTTTGGAATTTAACTACGCCCTAAACTACAATTAAAGTACATTGCACAAAATAACAAGCATGCATAATTTAAAACAACATAATGTTTTTCATAAAATTTGGGATCAACATGTTCAAGGAAGACTTGCCTTTGTTGACTCCTGCTGGTTCTACATCTGCCTGATGATTCGCCTGAGTTTCGACTACATCGTCTACATGTAAAACGAGAACAAATAAATAAAATAAATTCAAACAAAATTAAAAAATTGAAAATAATGGTACTGGAAGATAGATCATGAATTTAGATGAATTTAGAAATTTGAATCACTGGAATCGGAGCTCGGACGAAGGAGAATGGGCTCCAGGAAGTCTATCGGGAGAGAAAATCAGAAAAATCAGAAATGGGGTGACACGTGTCAAATTCTGATTGGCTGAGATTTTTGGATTTTTAGGAAAATCAGAAAAAGAAATCAGAATTTCACCGACATGCGGGGCCCACATGTCGGCGACTGGCTCACGGCGAACCGAGTTCACCGAGGGAACTCAAGCTTGCGTGGCAGACCAGACGACGTGGTAGCCACGCGGAAGGCTAGGGTTCATGTGGCACCAACGTGATGGTGACGCGGCACAGGTGGACCACACGGCGCGCATCCAGTGGTGGGCACTGATCCAGCGGCTAAGGGACCAGCGGCGACGTGGCGCGATCCGAAGCGTGCACCGTAGATCGAATGGCCACGGCTTGGTGAAGGAGGACGATGGTGGGGCAACAACGCAAACTCGGCGGACACGAGGAAGGAGACACGGCAAGCGGTAGAGTAGCACGGATCGGGCACAGGGTTCGGCGAACCAGGAAGAGGGCGCTACGGGCAACTTAGAGAGACAAACGGCGACAGTGGAGACCAACCGGAGGTGGAGATTGGCAGGGAAGAAGTGTTCGGGCGGCGGCGCAACTCCGACGACCTCGTTCGCGACGACGGAGAGGTCTCTGGTAGCATGAAGGAGGGCAGCGGGTGCGGCGTGAAACAACGAGTCTCGGAGGGGGTGCGGCACCTTAAATAGGGGGTCTTGGAAGGCGTGAACGACATGAACGCAGAAAATGGTGCGGCTAGGGTTTTCGGGCTGGCAGCAGTGGTGCGGGGCGATGTGGAAATATCTCGGTCGCACGCGAGGCGATGATCCAACGGTCTCGAACAAGCGGCTACGCGGGCGACTCTGGACCGTTGGATCGAGATCCAACGCCTACGGCATTAGGGCTTTTCGGTAGCTGGGTTGGGCCGGTAATGAACAGGAGCGGGCCGACGACAGGGATTCAGCCCAAAAGCAATAAAAGAATTTAAAACAATTTCTGAATTTAAGAAATTCCAGAAATGCAAATAAAAGCAAATAAATTCAGAAAAATCTCCAAAAATGCAAAAAAATTCCTTGAAGCACATGGAACCCAACAAAAACTGGAAATCTTTAGTTTGGTGGATAGATTAGTCAAATTAAATCCTTTTATTTTTGGAAAATTCAAATTAAGCTTTATTTAATTCAAGGAAAATGCAATTGGTTCATTTTTAAATTCAAGCACTCAAAAACTTCAAATTTTGGAATGTTACATTGTATGTCTTTTCCAGTACTGCTGACCTAGGGATGATAGCACTAGACCTTCTAAGTGTGATTGATTTGATTAATTTTGTGATGATTATTGCATATCCTTTTGGACATTGCTATGTGATTGGTTTTCCTTGTCTTTGATGGTTGCAGAATAATGGTGCTAGGTCATGGTGAGGCGGCGGATGACTAGGACTATGCGAGGTGCTTCGGAGGTCCAAACGGTAGAAGATTGTTGAAAGATGACGAGAGACGGAGTCCGAGCAAGCCAAGAAGACAAGGAAAGGATATAATGCTAACTAGATGCCATGTGGATAAATGAGGACCATCGGATCGTGATCTAGTTCATAGGTTAGCAGGTCTAGGTAGTATGCTTTGAAAATCATGCAAGAAAACGCATTATGTGTGTGGGTTAATCCTAACACTTTGATGAGTGCTCTAGGGTTGAGGGACTCATCCAAGGGTGGTAGGTGGCTCAACAGATAAATAGAGGGGGAGGGGTAGCCTCCTCCTCTTAAAGGTTGTAGAGGTTTTTGTGCTCCTTTGAGCTTTGCCCACTTTGTTGTAAGGCTTTGCAAATCTCCTCCATCCAAAAATGCAAATATTTTTCATTCATACTTGAATTTACATTACGCATTTACTTTATGTCTTAAATTCAGCATTTAAATTCCTACAATTTACTTTCTCGCAATTTGGATTAGCCTCCCCTCCTTCTTAATGCTACTGATCTAGGATGTCTTGAGTGTGCTCATATGGTTTTACATCTCTCTTGCACCCTAGAATAGACTGGAGATCAAGTTTTCTATCAAGTTGCAACTCTGTCCATAACTTGTTCTTAGAGCAATAATCAATGTTTGATTTTTAGAAAAATCATTTTTGAGTGGTTCTTATTGGCAAAGGTGTGTGACTCCCATATCCAGTAGTGGAAAAATTGGGGAGTCCACTGGTTTCACTATTTGGGCACCATGAGATGAAGATCGATCCCCAAACTCTCTGTTCGAAGTTCCTAATAGTCTTTGGTATTTGATTTTTCTACAAGGATTTTTGAGGTGGTTTCTGGTGGAGTGTTTCATGACTCATTTTCTCATAGGGATAAAAACTCCCAAAATGTTTAAAGGAATAGAAGTCCACCAACCACCTGCTCCAATTGAGGACAATTTCTGAAAAATCTGCTTTTACTTTTCTGAATGTAACTTTTGTGATTTGACTTAATCTCCTATCTAAAATCAAGGGTTGTATTGATTCCTTTTTATTTAGATACTTGACAACCAGGATTGTAATACAAAAAAATTCTACATATATTCCATGATTCTCATTCATGCAAGCTAGGGGTACACATAGTTGTCCAATTGTTCATGATTTATTTTATATGATCTTGTCGAGGTCTTAGTTGGAGTATTTTGTGGAGAAAATTTTATTTTGCGACCATTCATCCCCCCCCCCTCTGTTTGCCATCTCGATCCTTCACGACTCGTCGACTCGACTCTGAGCAGAGTTGGAACGATAATCAGAAATTCTGAACATTGAGCAGTTAAACATTTATTGCTCCCATCTGAGGCACCACGATGGGTGCGATGCCATCATTTTGGATTGGAAGAAGCGGTGGTTTCACACCACCTCTCCGGACACAGTCAACTTCCCCTTGTCCTGTCAGCCACTCTTCCCGAATCACATCGAACTTTGGACGAAAGTCCCTCCGTCAACTGTGCGGAACGCGCATTATGTTAATAAAATTGAGGAGCTGAGGGAGAGGGGATTAACCGGGTGGCATGTTGCCTAGAATTTTCTGACACGACGATCGGCTTCGCTGAAATGCTGGGACCACTTGGCATGGGACTACTTCAGAGCCATCGATGCAACCAGAGATAGCTCTGAAAGTAAGCAGCAATAATGCTATCTGTTGTTCTTCTGCCATGACTGGTGACTAACGAACTGACTTACTAACTAATAGTCTTGTTAGATGCGAACATCTCCTGACTAAGTAAGATGTTCCAAGGCTTAGAACTTGGCCCATGTGGTGTCGAGGCCTATTCATTGGTCAATCCTCGACCAAAGGTATATATTGAATAACGACCAATTTTGCCACATTTGTGCTTTTGTTTTTTTAACCATGTTTGTTTTCAAGAGGCCACGTTCGATGATAATGGCGGGCAGCTCGAGGGAGTCATCGGCTTGGATGATGAGCCAACTCGAGATGACAGGCAAGCATCAGGCTCAGGTCCTACCAGCGTGGTGTCGTCCATGAATGATGTGGCACCCGTTGTGGAGTATATAGATTATAGGTATCTGCAAGGCAGACCTGTGAGGCCTAACTGGATAAGGCCGAACCTAGCTGATTGCATGGAAACCAGAGCTACCAGGGTTGCGCCAGACGTGCGAAACAAGGAAGCCCTGAGGATAGCAACAGATCCAAATTCGGTAGGATACAATCATAATCTAGGCCATTATCAAGCGGATATGTACGGAAGATATAATCTCTATCTTGTATCCGACCTGGACTCCCCTTTGTAACTGCTCTCCACTGCTATATAAAGAGAGGGGCGGGGGAACATCAGTATAGGAGAGATCATCCGCAATAAGCTAGACACACATAATCTCAGAGCATAGGACTAGGGTATTATCTCCTCCGCGAGAGCCCGAACCTGTATAATTCTTGCGTCTTGTGCTACCATCGAGTTTGGGTCCGACGCCTAGCCCCGTTTTCATTATTGCCGACAACAAACATCGACAGTTGGCGTGCCAGATAGGGGCTGTGTTAAGATCAATCTCATCAAGATCAATGGCGATCCCCAGTGAAGTCGTTGCCACCTTCGCTGCCGCCCAGGCGTTCCATTTCAGAAGCCTGGACTTTATTTCCGACAATCTTGGCAAGCTTATCCTTTCGGATTCGGACCAGATCCAATCTGGAACTGAAACCGTTGCTCTCCCGGCCGGGCAGCCACTCGGAACAAGGAAGGCTGTGGCCATCTGTCCCTAGACAGTATGCCAGGAGTCCGTTCTTCGATCTGGACGAGGTTCGGTCAAGGACGAGTCCCGAGTGGTGAGAAGCTTCAGCAAATCACTCGGATTCAAAGGTCAGCCCAATTTGTCTTATTGTTTTTCTGACCCAAAGAGCAGGGCAGGAGGTCCTCAAAGTTTTCGCGGCGTCTTCATGATCGAAGACCCACAGACTGAGTCCCAGCAACAGAAAGATGCCGCAGAAGCCACAGAAGCAGAGCGCCTTCGTCGTGAGGCACAAGAAACACGGGCGAGGGCTCTCCAGGCCAAAGGCCGCAATGTCAATGAAGACATCCTGCAGACGAAGATGGGGAACCAATCGGTTTTTCATATTCCTCAGCAAAATATCGTCGCATCGAAAACACTTCTCAACACATTGGGACCAATGCTTAGACCCGACAGCCCAACTGCTCTGATCGTGGCCCAAGTTAAGGCCATGGTGACGGCGGCGGCAATCCAACACCACCAGGAAGAACCAGTGGAGAAAGAATACTCCCGTGCTCGCGTAATCACTCAGACTGCAAGTAGCAAAACAACTCATAGTCGGACCATGCGCGGCCGACTTGAACTTCGTCGGGGCGAAGACGCCCGCCGAAGCATCAGCCGTGACCTTCGCTTGGATCTGGACGCCAGGCGACGAGAGCGTGAAGATGATGAGCGCCGCTGGCGCAAAGACGACTACGAGCATTTTGGCATCAATCATGATGGGCGGAACGACCACAGAAGCCCACACCGCCACGACAAGGGCGATAGCGAGGATCGTCGAGCCAGATCACCTCCTCGACGCTCCCCACGTCGACACAATGACGGGCCTATTGATGGGATCCGTGCCTTCACTCCCTGGCTTCGCCGAGTGGTTTGGCCCGAAGGTTTCAATCCCAAAAGCATCACCAAATTCGATGGAGAAAGAGATCCAGAAGCTTGATTGTTAGTTTATTCCCTTGCAATTAAGGCAGCTGGGGGCGATCACAACGTAATGGCAAATTACCTGCCAGTCACGCTTACCCCTTCAACTCAAGCCTGGATCACGGGACTTCCAACGAATTCTGTAGATTCCTGGGGAAAGCATGCAGCAAAAGATTGCTACACCCTAAAAAGGTTTGCGAAGGAAAGCAACAAGCGGCCAGGCCCGAAAAAGGGTGAAGCAAAGAAAAAGCAAGATCCCCCTGAAGATGATGAGGGCGACTACCAGAAGACGGAGCGTGAACTCAATTACATATTCGGGGGCTCGGCTGCTTATGAGTCCAAGCGAAAGCAAAAGCTTACCGCTCGGGACATCAATGCAATTATGTCGGCAACCCCCTAATACCTCAGATGGTCCGAGGTCCCGATTACCTTTGATCGCTCGGATCATCCAGATCACATTCCATATCCAGGTAGATACCCTCTCACTTTGGATCCTGTGATTCCCAGTGTTAAACTCAAGAGGGTGTTGGTTGACAGGGGGAGAGGACTCAACGTCCTCTTCTCCAAAACTTTTGACAACATGAAGATTGCTCGCTCGGAGCTAAAGCGGGCTCATCACCATTTCATGGGGTAATCCCCGGGACCTCTTCGGTCCCACTTGTGCAGATTACTTTGCCGGTCACATTCGGGACCAGGAAAAATTACTGGACAGAATATCTTAACTTTGAGGTGGCTGATTTTGAGACGGCATACCATGCCATCTTGGGAAGGCCAAGCCTAGCCAGATTCATGGTTGTGCCCCATTATACTTACCTCGTACTAAAGATGCCAGGGCCGAGAGGAATTATATCGGTCCGCGGTGACATCAGGCAGTCTTTCGCGTGTGATAGGGAGCTGCGAGATGGCTGAAATGCAAGAAGTGGCAGCTGACAGGGAGAAGATCCGACAGGCGGCCGCATATCAACAAGATGAAGGAGAAGTCCTAGCCAAGAAGCAGGCCAAAACAAGTATGAAGCCCGACGAAGGGACCAAGAAAGTAATCCTCGATCCATCCAACTCAGCTCAGATGGCTCTGATCGGGACAGGGCTCAATTGCAAATAGGAAGACACGCTCGTCACCTTTCTTCGGGCAAACTGGGATATTTTGCATGGAAACCTTCCGACATGCCCGATGTCCCTAGGGAGGTAATCGATCACTCTCTCAATGTCGACGAGAAGGCAAAGCCTATCAAGCAATGGCTCCGACGATTCGCTCAAGATCGCCGAGAGGCCATCAGGAAAGAAATCACTAAGCTTTTAGCCGTAGGCTTCATAAAAGAAGTGTATCATCCCAACTGGTTAGCGAACCCAGTTCTTGTTCACAAAAAGAATAAAAGCTGGTGCATGTGTGTTGATTATACCGATCTTAACAAAGCATGCCCAAAAGATCTGTTTGGCTGGGTTGCCTCGCAACGACTAGGTGGTAGATTCAACTACAGGTTGTGAACTCATAAGTTTTTTGGATGCCTACTCGGGATATCACCAGATCAGGTTGAAAGAGGAAGACTGTGTCAAGACCTCGTTCATCACTCCGTTTGGAGCATTTTGCTGTGTCACAATGCCGTTCGGTTTGAAAAACGCCGGTGCAACCTATCAGCGTGCAATATAGCAGTGTTTTCACACTCAAATCGGACGCAACATGGAAGCATATGTAGATGATGTCGTCGTCAAATCTCACGCAAAGGAGGACCTCATATCCGACTTGGCCGAGACATTCGAAAGCCTAAGGGCCTACAAAATGAAACTCAACCCCGAGAAGTGCATTTTTGGGGTCCCCTCAGGAAAACTACTGGGATTGATAGTGTCGCAGCGGGGCATCGAAGCAAACCCAGAGAAAATCAATGCCATCCTGAAGATGATACAACCGACTTGCCAGAAAGACATCCAGAAGCTCACAGGTTGCATGGTGGCACTCGGCAGGTTCATTTTCCGCTTGGGATCGCGGGGAATGCCTTTTTTTAAAACTTCTGAAGAAGCAGGGCAATTTTCAATGGACTTCCGAGGCGCAGCAAGCTTTCGAGGACCTCAAGGCATTTTTGTCCTCGCCGCCGGTACTGGCTTCACTGATGCCTGAAGAGCTCCTTCTGCTTTACATTACTGCAACGACTCATGTAGTCAGCGCCGCAATCGTGGTAGAGCGGGAGGAAGCAGGGCACCTCCAGAAGGTTCAGCGCCCAGTTTACTTCATCAGCGAGGTATTAGGCGAATCCAAAGCGCGGTATCCTCAGGTACAGAAGCTGTTATACGCCGTATTACTTACCTCTCGCAAACTCAAACATTATTTTCAAGAGCATGCAATTTCGGTGGTCACCTCTTTCCCGATTGGGGATATACTCCACAATCGGGAGGCCACCGGGAGAATCGCCAAGTGGGCAGTTGAACTCAAAGCTTTTGAAATCTCCTTCAAGCTGCGAACAACCATAAAGTCACAAGTACTCGCCGACTTCACCGCCGAGTGGGTGGAACTGCAGACTCCCACGACTTCTGAAGAACTCGAGTATTGGACAATGTATTTTGATGGTTCCCTCATGCTCAGTGGCACGGAGGCTGGCGTAGTGCTCATCTCTCTGATGGGGGATTGCTTGAAGTTCGTCCTTCAGCTCCATTTCCCGACATCAAACAACGCTGCCGAGTACGAGGCACTCATTCATAGACTCCGTATTGCCATATCTCTCGGCGTCCGATGACTGATAATCCGCGGAGACTCCATGCTAGTAATCAACCAAGTGCAGAAAGATTGGTCGTGCGTCGGTGATAGTATGGCTGCATATTGCCAGGAAGTGTGGAAACTCGAAGACAAGTTCGATGGGCTGGAGATCATCCACGTACTTCGTCGTGACAATGAAGCAGCAGACGAGCTCGCAAGGCTAGGCTCCATTCGGGCAACAGTACCAACTGGAGTATTTGTCAAAGAGCTCCACAAACCTTCAATAAGTCGACAGTAGAAGTCAAACAAATCAGAGGAAAGACCAACTGAAGAGGGAGTTTTGGTCATCAATCCTGACTGGACAACTCCATTCTTAAACTACCTGTTAAAGGATGAGCTTCCCAAAGACCGTGTGCAAGCAGAACGCGTCACACGCCGATGCAAAAGCTACGTGGTAATTGGGGAAGAACTCTTCCGAAAGAGTCCCTCCGAAGTCCTGAGACACAGCATATCAGAGCAGGAAGGGAAGAACCTTCTCAGAGAAATCCACTCGGGAATTTGCGGGCACCATGCAGCATCAAGTACCCTGGTGGGCAAAGCTTATCGACAAGCCTTCTTCTGGCCGACTATTGTATCGGATGCAGAAGATATTGTTCGCACCTATGAAGGTTGTCAGTTCTTCGCTTGTCAAATACATGTGCTGGCACAGGAGTTGCAAACTATTCCAATCACCTGGCCATTTGCAGTCTGGGGGCTCGACATGGTCGGACCTTTGAAGAAGGCCCAAGGTGGTTTCACTCATCTCTTCATCACCATTGATAAATTTACGAAGTGGATTGAGGCTAAGCCCGTCGCCACTCGGGAATTTTTTCAAGAAATCGTGGTAAGGTTCGGCGTACCAAACAGGATCATTACAGATAATGGTATTCAATTCCGCGGTGAAGAATTTCAAGACTGGTGCGATGGGCTCGGCATCAAAATTTGCTTCGCTTCCATGGTTCATCCAAGGAGCAACGGCCAAGTGGAGCGGGCCAACGGCATGGTGTTACAAGGGCTAAAAGCAAGGATCTTTGATCGTCTCAAGCCTTATGCTACACAATGGGTAAAAGAATTGCCTTCGGTGCTCTGGGGGTTGAGAACCATGCCTAGCAGGGCCACCGGACAGTCACTTTTTTTCCTAGTATACGGCTCAGAGGCGGTCTTACCTACCGAGTTAATGTTCGGATCCCCACGGGTTCAGAGTTACAAGGAGGCCGAGTCAGAGGAAAACTGGATAGAAAACCTCGACTGATTGGAGGAAGCCAGGGAAATCGCAGCAATCCAGTTGGCCAAATACCTCCAGGGCTTGCGTCGCTACCACGATCGGAATGTTCGGGGCCGTGCGTTCTCCAAAGAAGATCTGGTCCTAAGGAGTAAAAAGTGAGCATAAGCTCTCCCTGAGCTGGTAAGGCCCCTACATCATCGATGAAGTGACGCGCCCAAGGGCTTACAGACTCAAGCGTGAAGACGGCGTGGTTATCGGCAACACATGGAACATAGAGCAGCTACGTCGTTTTTACTCCTAAATCCTATACATTAGTTATGGTATTTATGAATAAAATTTTTTCTTGACTTGCTACTCAATTGATGCTCAATTAAGCAGTTAGTCGGGGGCTACACCTAATAGTGTTGCGCATGTGCAACCCTTCTTACGTGTCATTTTTTACTTCTTCTCCCTAATGATTGCGAATGAGCTTGAGTGTATTAAAATCCAAATCGTGAAACTCTGACCCCACGAATGGCAAACTCTAGTTTCTTAAAGCGCGTGCCTGGGAAAAATGGCCACGAGCTGACTCCCGACGCCCGGGGGCTAGAATAGTCAGGCAGAGTGCTTAAACGAAAAAGGAAAGAAACCACTCGGGCAAATTCTAAATCAATAGGGAAGATCAGATTAAACAACATTAAAATTCCATTAAAAATATTCAGGCTCGGATACATCAATGCATTACACGAGAATTTTGTAGGAATCTAAAACCTAAGTGCGTCGCGCCCGCCCTACTGCCTGGATAAGAGCGTCCCTTGCCTCGACAAGCTTCGGGATGGCTTCAATCAGCGTGTCAACGGTGACGACGTCGTGGGCTACAACTTCTTCCTCCACGAGCTCAGCTAGCGCAAGCTCATAATCGGCCCAGAGTTCGGCGAGGAAGGCGTCCTCCTCATCAGGCGCCGGCGGAGCCTCATCTTCAAAGTCAACGATTGGCTCCTCCGCCGGGGGGGGGATATGGTGGAGCCTCATTGCCAGATGAAGAAGATTGGGATGAAGAAGCCATTGAAAGTCTAAAGAAGAACGTCGAAGGTTGCAGAGAAGGACTTAGAGATAGGTGATCGCTCAAGTAGCGATGACACCTTTATATACCCAAAGCATGGAAGTCGAACGGTTTTGAGTAAATGCTAGCGTGGGAAGCCGAAGTGGCCCTGAAGACGTGCTGGCGCCAGAACCCGAAGCGGCCGAGAAGACGTATGGCCGTGGAACACCAAACCAGACGTAGCGCATGCAAGCATTAGGTCAAAAAAGGTATCTCAAGACATAATGAAGCAACTAAAAGCCAAACACGGCTTAGTCACCAGACATTTTCTTCCAAGTCATAAAAGAACTAGTACAGACCAAGTCTCAGCAAATGTATATTTACACGGGACCTAGGTCTAGATTCTCTACTAAGGTGGCGGAGGTACTCCTAACCTCGTCGAGCAGGGCAACGGCTTCATCGTCATCGACGGTGCAGGCAAAACCCTCCTTGATAGCCTCGAGCTCCACCCATGGACATAAGGACTTCACAATGGCCAGAGCTTGACTAGCGCTCGTAATCGCCGTCTCCTTCAGGTGTGCTACCAGCTTCTCGGGCCCTTCTACTAGCTGCTGGATTGTGGCGTCTGCATCGCTGGGCCCAGCTTCGCCAGGATTCAAGATTTGCAGCATTGCCTCGGAGCCTTCCTGGAGCTTGTCGACTCGCGCTTCAGTGGATTTGATCTTCTCATTAAGGACGCGATACTGAGCTTGTGACTTAGCCCGGTACTCTGGAAGACTAGTCGGGTTAGCCCAAAGACGTTAAAAAGCACAACAGGAACAAAAGACGAGTCAGGAGCAAACCTTCCAGCTCTCGTCCTAGCTTGTTTGACTTGGTTTGGGCCTCCTCCTCAGATTTTTCTAGTTCCTTGACGCGCTTCTGGGTGGTTTCAAGCTTTCCCTGAAGACCTGCAACGACGAAGACCGAAACCAAGACAGGAAGAATGAGTTAAGGGGCGGAAGACTAAAAAGGTGGTCTAAGGCAGTCGGACAAAGCGACTACCGCCAAGGGAGCTCGTCAAGTTCAGCTTGTCAGCCTCAGAAGCCTAAACCTGGGCCTGGAGCCTTCACAACTCTGCTTGGCTCTCGTACTGGAGTCTATCCAGCTCCCCCTAGAGCTCGGAATGAGTCCGCTTGATCTCATCCTCATAATCCCGCCTCATCTTGGTCTTCGGGAGTATCTCTCGGAGAACGGTGTCCCTTTTCTTAGCGCGCTCTCCCAGATACTGAAGGCAACAAAATGAATGATAAAGCTACACTACACACCAAAGACAAAAAGAAGAGAACGTCTAACCAACTCGGCAAAAGAAACTCACGCGAGCCAACCGAGAGCAACTGAAGGCGTGGTCGCAGAACGCCTCCCATTCCTTCTCCTCATCTTCATCGTCAAAAGCCGTCCACTCACCATCCTCGCCGAAGAACGCAACCCGCAGTGGAGATTTCGAGCGAGGGGGCCGAGGGATTTCTTCTGGTGGAGGCAAGCGGCAGTCGACAGGCCTAAGGGGCACCATTTGGCCAGCCGGTCCGGGAGGAGTACGTGGCCGGGGGCTGCTCGGCTCCGAATCAATGCCGGCACCTTAGGCCGCGGGGGCTGTTGGGGGAGTCACTGCAGCTGGCTCCGGGGCCACTTCGAGGGCGGTGGGCGTGGCGTCAGTCGGCGCCTTAGCTCCTGACCGTCCCGAGGCATCTTCGGCAGTGGCCTCCTGGGGCTCCCTGGGTGGTACGTCCACAGGAACTTCAACAATAGGCCTCCTGGAAAAAGAAAAAGCAATCAAGACATGATCTGGAAAAACAAAAAGAGCTGACAAAGAAACCAACCTATTAGACCTTGTTATCCTGATCCCCGAGCCCTTCCGAGAAGAGGGTCCGCCTGCAGAAGAACCTGGCCGCATGCTGGGCGCGGGGGACGATGGGTCTCTGATCGAGCTCGGGGGAGGAGATGCCACATCGGCCGAGTGCCAGGCTGGGGGCTCGGGAACCTTCGGGCCCTCAGACTGGCTCTAGGATGAGGAAGTCGCTGGAGAGGCGCATGCGGCTATCGGGCCACGAACCATTGGGCCTCCAATCGAGTGCACGGTAGCCACCGACTGCCTCCTTTTCTCCTTGGGCACATAGACGGCCGGGCGTTTCCCTTTTCCCGCAGGGTCTTCAGCTCCTGCTGACTTGTCCTTCTTCGCATTCGATGCTGAGGACGAGGCGCTAGCAGGGCATTTCCGCTTGGCACTCTTATGTTGGGGGAATTCGGGCAGCGGCGCATCAGAAAAGAAAGTGCCATGACCCTGCAAGTACAGGTAACAAACACATGCTTAATCGCAGTCACTGAAGAACCAGAAAATCCAACCATAGGAGATGAGAAAGCATCTTACTGGAGGCGGAGGACACATTTTGTTGAAGGGCTTCGGGCACCCGTTGTTGATGATTAGGGTGCTAGGGGCGAAGAAATCACTCAAACGCCCAAGGAGTATGCTCTTGGGAATTGACTTAGGAGCTTCCCAGGTAGGATCCCGCTCCCCTTCATACTCGTATTACAGGTGGACCCGCTCCTTGAGAGGTTGCACACGGTGAAAGCCAAAATTGAGGATGATCGCAACTCCGGTTAGTCCATCCTCCTTCAATTTGGCAATCATCCCAATGAGTTCCTCCACCTGATCCATCCCACCGTCCGAAGGGAGCGAAGTCCAATCCATCGAAGGCTTGGGCGGGGCTCTGGAAAAGGAAGGAAGAGAAGGTTTGGGGTTGGCACAGTAAAACCACTCCTGATGTCAGCCTTTGTTCGAGATTTTGAAGGGAATGGCGAAATAGGACTTCTTCAGGCCATCCCTTAGCTGGAATCCAGCGCCCTCAATTGCTTTGGGGGAATTCTTGTTCGGGAAGGGCTTGAGAAGGAAGAGATGGCGAAAGAGGTCAAAATGTGGGCGAATGCCAAGGGAGGCCTCGCAGAGGTGAACGAAGACAACAATTTGAAGAATGGAGCTGGGATTGAGATGAGTCAATTCGATTTCATAAAAATAAAGAAGACCACGGAGAAAAGCGCAGGCGGGAAGGCCAAACCCATGCTGAAAGAAGGACTCAAAAATGACCACCTCCTCAGTTCGGGGCGTGGGGCAAGACTCACCCGCTGCAGATCGGGTGGAGAGCAGCACCAATGGTGGGAAGACACCACCAGTGACCAATTCCTCCAATCGTCGTTCCGTCGTCACCGAAGTGGCCCAATCCTTGGCTGAGGTTGACGCAGGAACGTCTTTGGGGGAAGGAGAAGACATTTTTTTGGCAAAGGAGTTAGCAACTGTGTTGGGTTGGGATTGCGAGAGAAGCTAACCCTAGCGGGGGAGTTTGCAGCAAGAGCGCCGAAAGTAAAGAAGATGAAGAGGCAGGTGAAGAACGGTGCGTAGAAAACCGCTTCATTTGCATCGAGTCTCATATTTATAGGGAGCGACGCTAATTTTTGCCTTGAGCGAGAAAAACGCTTTGCCTTCCGCACGTCCTGGGGTTGCCCTAGGGCACGCCTCAAGATGGGCTGGTGGCCATGTGCAGTAATTGCTATACACAAGCACAATTGGGCCGAATCCAATTTAGTTTATGGTACGCCCCATGATGGGCCAAGGGCCAATGACCGCATGAGACAGAATTTGGGTACCTTCCAAACTAAAATATCCTCTTATGATATGCCTCATGTCAGGTCGCATGTTGGTTACTGTTCAAAAAGGAATTAGATATCATAAATTGATTCAAAACAGATATTCAAGAGGTATGCCTCATAATGGGCCATTAGCCGTATACTGCAAAAAATAGGTGCAGGTGCCACTTGGATAATTCATGGTATGCCTCATGACAGGCCAAAAGCTGTACGCCATGGCACACAGGTACCACTTGGCTAAAGTTAACCTAAACGAAGGTATACTCCAAGACAAGTCGCATGTTGGCTTAATAAATTGGGTCGGGAACCACTCAGAATGCTCACACGTGGAGCTCTATCGAGTCCTTTACAACATCCTTGCCCACAACGGAGCACTCGGCTAGAGAGAAAACCAGTCGGGAAATCCTGTCAATAAGAAGGCAATCCGATCGCAAAGCACTCAGGGGCTACTGTGGAGTATATAGATTATAGGTATCTGCAAGGCAGGCCTGCGAGGCCCAACTGGATAAGGCCAGGCCCAGCTGATTGCATGGAAACCGAAGCTACCAAGGTTGTACCAGATGTGCGAAATAAGGAAGCCCTGAGGATAGCAACAGATCCTGATTAGGTAGGATACAATCATAATCTAGGCCATTATCAAGCGGATATGTATGAAAGATATAATCTCTATCTTGTATCCGACCCGGACTCCCCTTTGTAACTGCTCTCCTCTGCTATATAAAGAGAGGGGCGGGGGAACATCAGTATAGGAGAGATCATCTACAATAAGCTAGACACACATAATCCCAGAGCACAGGACTATGGTATTATCTCCTCTGCGAGAGCCCGAACCTATATAATTCTTGCGTCTTGTGCTACCATCGAGTTTGGGTCTGACGCTTAGCCCCATTTTCATTATTACCGACAACAAATGTCGACACCCGTCATAGATCCCAGCGGGGTTGAAACAGCCCTAGGGCAAGAGACGGCCGAATCTCCTCAAGCAAGGAGGTCAACATCTCCAACATTCCCTCGACCGATGAAACGGCTTTGAACTTCGTCGGCAGGACCATCCAGCCTGGTGATATTCAATCACTCGCTTGAATGCTATAAGATCACTTCTGACATTATCCAATAGATCTTGAAGGAACAACGGACCACCTTGGTAGACAATGCGCAAAGACTGGCAGCCATTACGCAGCTATAGGGGACTGAGAAATCTCTGATAGGTCAATGCACGATCAACAGGGTCCCCAGCTCGGGACAATACAGCAATGGGCCTTGACCATGACCTAAGCGACGCACGACCTCGAGCTTGGGTAGTGCTATAAAATCCCTTGAAGCAGAGTGACGAGGCACGACATCAACATACCAGCAATAGGCCATTAGACACACCAAAGACGCTCAAGCTCGAGCTGTAGTCCGCACTCTGTAGATCAGATAGTGAATTCTCCGCCAGAGAAGATCGAGTAGGGCTGTTACCCTCAAGGGGGCTCGAACCAGTATAACTCGTTGTCCCTTGCTCGTTGGCGCCTCGCCCCGACCTACGTCCGATCCATTGTTGAGTGCAGCGCTTTTTGGGTTCCCTGTTTACACTAACCCTGTTTTCATATTTGCGGTCAAGCGACCCCGATCGTCGACAGCTGGTGCCCACCGTGGGGCCCGATAGCTTCGCTCACTCAAAGGAAAGAGATCAAGGTCCCAAGAGCATGGCGCACTCCGTCGAGGGACGTTCCTCAAGTGTGGGCTCGGGCGCAGAACCCGAGCGCGACGACTCGCCCCTCGTTCTCACCTTCACCATTGGCGCCTGGCAAAGATATCCTCATGGCGTATACCCACGCTGCGGGCGTGGCGAGGGTGAACGCGACCCGCAGACTCAAGACGCTCGTCCGGATGGTGCATGTCGCCATCAACCAGTCAGAATCGCCTCCCATGAGAGGACCAGAAAATGCCGCTGTTCGTCCGACCATCCGTGCTCCCTCCTCGGGAGAGCGCCTCCGAGCTATTGTTCGGGTCATGGCTGATCAAAACCGGGTGAGGTTGGAACTCTTCGGCCGTGCTCTGGCCGATGAGCTTGATCGTGCCGCGACAGAGGTCATACCTCCACAGCACTAGAGTCGCCGCTCAGGGACTCATTCTCTAAGAAGTGATGACAACTCATCGCACCGACGCCGGCACGCTCACCGATCGCCTCCTCGGCGGGAGGTACCTTCTCGCCAACAACTCCGGGATGTGTCCCTGACTCCACCTCGTCGCCGCCCTGCAGACGCAGTCTCGAGTGGTGTTTGGCGTCAGCCGAGCTACGTCAGTTCACCTTGAAACAGCGGCGGGTCTGGGAGTCTTTCCCCGGATATCCTGCCTAGGCGCCGCAGAGTCCAAGACCGCCTGGGATATCTCCCGTGTGACTCCCTCGCTCGGCGCCACGACCGCTCTAGCCGAAGGTCGGGGCACTGAGGCAGCCTCGACCTTGGGTCCGGCAGCAGCGAGAGCCTCACCGATGACGACCTCCCCAGCGTGTTCTCGTTTCGACCTCCACGGCCTTGGCGATTCGACGACCTTCGTGAGTCTGTTGGCGGCTCGTTCCAAGCCCACCTTGATCGAGCGATTTGACGAAACGAAGAACCCCAATGAGTTCCTGTCGATCTACACCACCGCTATTTTGGTCGCAGGGGGAGACGAGTACATGATGGCCAATTACCTCCCTATCGTTTTGGACGGTGCTGCTCGCACCTGGCTCTTCAACTAGAAGCCTGGCACCTTTCGCTCGTGGCGCCAGATTCAAGGCGCGCTCCGTTCAAACTTCCGCTAGTCAGCATGAAGCGGCCAGAGAGAAAGACACGATCGGGTTATCCAGGAAAGAATGAACCCTCCGCGATTTCAGACGACGGCTCATCCGCATCAGAACCTGATCCCTAGTGTATCCGACGAAGCCGTGATCAAGGCCTTCAAGTTCGGCGTCCGTAACCGGCGCCTCACCGAAGACCTGGAGATTACGACGAGGCTCACCGTCGGCAAGCTTTTTCGCATGGCGGAGTGCTACGCGGATGAGGATGACGCGGTCCGCTGGAAGCGCAACTACGACCAGGGTAAGCTTGGCGTCGATTCGGGCGAGGCCGGCCCCTCCAACACCAAGGGTGCTGACCAAGGCTCGGCCGCCAAGAAGCGAAAGAGACATCGCAAGCACGATGGTGGCCGACCTCGAGTGACCGTCTCGATTGATGGTCACCGCGAGGTTATGGAGGTGCGGGATTCGGCCCAGGAGGGGGTTCGTCCCCAGCAAAATCGGCTACGACCTCAGCAGGCACCGCAACGACCTCGGCAGGAGGATCGTCGGTCTGGGTCGTGGCAAGCTGATGGCCGCCCACAAGGTCCTGAGGGGCGACCTCGGTTCGACGAAGGCAAGTTTTGTCTATTCCACAGGACTCCAGGCCACGACCTGCGAGGCTGTCGGTCCTGGCAGAGCAAGTTGGAGGCCTTCTATGACGGGCGTGGAGAGATGCCCACGCTCCCGAAAGAGGGAGATCGGCCCGAAAGGGTAAACATCGGAGAGGACTAGGCCGACCTCGACCTGGATTTTCACCAGGGCGACCGCCGAATCGATGTCATCTTCGGCGGCTCGTCGGCATACTAGTCCCGGTGCGAGATCAAGGATGCCACGCGTGTGGTCTACCAAGCCACCGTTAGGAAGCCCGCGGACCAGCCCTGCAAGTGGGCTGTAGCTACAATAACCTTTACGCACGAGGACGCCCCCCAAGGTATATCTAAACATCTCAAGACTGCCCTGGTCGTGAACCCGACCATTAGTAACACCTTGGTCAGGTGGGTCATGGTCGATGGGGGCAGCTCCCTCAACTTGCTGCTGGCTAGCGCACTTGACCGGATGCAAATCCCTCGGTCGAAGGTTAAGAATATCACGATTCCGTTCTTCGGGATCGTGCCTGGGAGCTCGACAACACCTCTAGGGCAGGTGGTTCTTCCCGTCACCTTTGGCGCCTCGGATAACTTCCGCACCGAGCTGATTACCTTCAAGGTGGTTGAGGGCGATCTCCCCTACAACGCCATCCTCGGTCGCCCGGCTCTGGTCAAGTTCATGGCGGCCAACCACTATGGCCACCGCTGCATGAAGCTCCCGGGGCCTAGCGGCATCATTACCATACGGGGCGACCTCAAGGCGGCGCACAGTTGTGAGACCCAGGCGTTGACCCTAGCTAGCATGCTACTGCAGCAGGGCCCTGAGGCGACTACGAAGGTCGCCCGCCAGAAGGCGGTCATCCAGCCCAGCGGAGCAACGAAGGCCGTGCCGCTCGTGGAAGGGGACTCATCCAAGTGCGTCCACGTCTCGGTCGAGCTGGGTTCCAAATAGGAACTCGAGCTCGTCACCTTCCTCCGCGCCAACAAAGATATATTCGCTTGGGAGCCAACGGACATGTCGGGTGTCCCGAGGGAGGTGGTCGAGCACAGACTGCAGGTGTGGCCCGACTGCCGGCCCGTGCGCCAGAAGTTGCGACGCTTCTCTCCTGAGAAGGTCGCCATAATCAAGGAGAATCTCGACAAGCTGTTGAAGGCTGGCTTCACTCGTGAGATCGACATTCGAGTGGCCGCCAATCCCGCCATTGTGCGTAAGAAAGGCGAAATGGAGGATGTGCGGATCACACGGGTTGAACTCGCATGCCCGGCGACAACTTCCTCTCCCGCATCGACGGATCATCGACTCGACGGTGAATGCCAAGCTGCTAAGCTTCCTGGATGCTTATTCTGGGTACCACCAGATCAAGCTGGCGGTTGACGACGAGAGCAAGACATCGTTCATCACACTGTTCGGGGCCTACTGCTACACGACCATGTCGTTTGGTCTCCGCAACGCCAGCGCGACCTTCTATCGCCTAATGACCAAGACATTTGAGCCTCAGATCGGCCGCAACCTCGAGGTCTACGTGGACGACATCATCGTTAAGAGCTCCACCGAGGCCGACCACGTTTAAGACCTTGGGGAGACCTTCGCCAACCTGAACAAGTACAAGATCAAGCTCAATCCGGAGAAGTGCGTGTTCGGCGCCGCCTTTGGGAAGGTGCTCGGCTACATGACCGGGGGCTCGGGGGTCGGCCCGAACCCAGAGAAGATCGAGGCAATAGAAAAGATGGCCCCTCCGAGTTCGGTAAAGTAGGTGCAGTGCCTCACCGGCCGCATGGCCGCCCTCAGCCGATTCATCTCAAGGCTCGGCGAGCGCGGATTGCCTTTCTTCAGGGCCTTGCGTAAGCAGGGGAGCTTCGAGTGGACGCCTGAGGCTCAGCGGTCCTTCGATGAGTTGAAGGTATACCTGTCAACACCACCTTTACTTAAGACCCTGCAGCTAGGTGGGAAGTTGCTGCTCTACCTCGCGGCCACCGTCCAGGCCGTCAGCGCTGTCCTAGTGGCCGAATGGGACGCGCAGCAGCACTCGATCTACTACGTCAGCGAGGTTCTCTATAGGCCGAAGGAGCGCTACCCCCAGGTCCAGAAACTGCTCTATGCCCTCCTCATGGCTTCACGCAAGCTCCAGCACTATTTCCAGGCTCACTCCATGGTCATCCCGAACAACTTTTCGCTCGGGGAAATCTTGAGGAATCCGAAGGCCGGAGGTCGCATCGCCAAGTGGGCCATGGAGCTGGCCGTCTTCGACCTCCAGTTCGTGGCGCACACGGCCATCAAGTCACAGGTGCTAGCCGACTTCGTGGTCGAGCAGACCTTACAGCCGGCTCCCGAGCTCGAGGTCGACGAGGAGAAGCCCTGGGTCATGTACTTCGACGGATCATGGTCCTTCAAGTGCTCGGGGGCTGGAATCCTCATTCTCACCCCGCAGGGCGACAGGCTAAGGTATGTAGTTCGCTTCAGATTCCCAGCGACGAATAATGCAACAGAGTACGAAGCTCTTCTGGTGAAGCTCCGGGCTTGCAAGGCGCTGGGTGTTCACCGGTTGGTCATCAAGGGCGATTCACAACTTGTCATCAACCAGTTCAACAAGGGCTACCAGTGCTCGGAAGATTCCATGGCCAAGTACCTCGCCGAGGCGCGCAAGATGGAGAAGTGGTTCCTGAACCTGGAGGTCACGCATGTGGCACGGAACGACAACTCCGATGCAGATTTCCTCTCCAAGTTCGGGTCATCTGATGACGAAGTTCCTCCAGATGTGATCCTGGAGATCTTGGCGTCGCCCTCAATCTCCGACCAAGGGGCTTCGGTCGCCTTCGTCGAAGGTACTCCCTCATGGGCCGAGCCAATCCACAATTTCCTGGTGACGGGAGAGCTCCCGGCCAATCCCGCAGAAAGGAGCACGGTCAAGCACCGGGCGAGCTCGTACAAACTCATGGACGGCAAGCTTTATCGTCGGAATGTTTCGAGCATCCTGACGAAGTGTGTTACCGCAGAGGAGGGTAAGTACCTGTTACACGATATTCATTCAGGTCTCTATGGGGCACACTCTTCTTTCAGGACCATGGTCGGGAAAGCTTTCCGCATGGGTTTCTACTGGCCGACAGCACTGCAGGACACGCGCAACATCATCCGCAAATGTTGAGCTTGCCAGTACCATGCCCGAAAGTCGCATCAGCCTGCTTATGCGCTCCAAACCATCCCGCTAGCTTGGTCTTTCTCGACCTAGGGGCTGGACATCCTCGGCCCCTTCCCACAGGCAACTGGAGGGAAGAAGTTTTTGTCGTTGCCATCGACACCTTCACCAAATGGATCGAAGCCGAACCCGTCTCGACCATCACGGCTCGCGCGGCGATCAAGTTCTTCCGTTTGTTCGTGGTCACCAGGTATGGGGTTCCATGCAGAATCATTACTGACAATGGAACACAATTTACCAAAGTGAGCTGTTCCAGGAGTACTGTGAAGACATTGGCACCAAAGTATGCTATGCTTCGGTGGCCCACCTGCAGAGCAATGGAGCAGTGGAGCGTGCCAACGGACAAATCGTTCAAGGCGTCAAAAAGCGAGTATCAGACGACCTCGAACGACACGGCCAGACTTGGGTGGATGAGCTTCCCACCGTCTTATGGTCTATTCGTACCACGGTCAGCCGAGCAACAGGGTCCACACCCTTCTGGCTCATGTTCGGTACCGAAGCCGTCCTGCCGCCTGAGGTCACACTAGGCTCTGCCAGGGTCAGCTTGGTCAACCAGATCGACTTCGAGCAAGAACGGTCCCTTAACCTTACCCTGGCAGAAGAAGTAAGATGCTGTGCACTACTACGATCGGTGCACTACCTGCAAGCTCTTCGCAGACATGTGTCTCGATCGGTACGACCTAGGGAGCTCCTTGTTGGGGACTTAGCCCTTAGACGGATTCATGACTTGGTCTTTGCGCACTTTTTTCGTTCTATATTTTGTGTTGGCTCGAATTCGGGGCCTCTTTGAGTCCGACCTACGGACGAGCGCGCTTGCTCTTGGCCCAAGCGTCGGGGGCTTAAACTTCACCCCCAGTGGTCGAGCTACTTGTAAGCCGAATCTCTTCGCATCAATGCTCCCCCTGTGCCAAGGTTCGAACTAAGCCCCTGACCGGGTCCAACGAGCAAGGCGCAAGTCATTGTCATGCCTCAAGAGCCTTGTCCTAGGAACGATCCTAACACTCTAGAGCCTAAGTTTTTCCTCGTGCGCCCATGTTATGCTCCCTGTGGGTCTTTTTCGATCTTGCAGGTCTTGGTCTCTACAGGTTTTCTAACTTGCGCCCAAGGCCGGCGTTGCTCGACCTTGAGCCCAACGGGGGCCAGACGAGATATACCATGGCCAGAAAAGGCTACGTGCATGATTAAAAAAATCTCTTGATCGAGAAATGATAAAGCAAACCAAGACATTAAACTATTCTTGCCAAAATAATGTCGTTCCATTAAACCTTTTCTGTCTTACAAAAGGTCTTGTTTACTGGAAGTCTAACCCTATCTACAGATTGGCCATCTCACGCGTGAGCTTCTCTTGCTCGAGCTCGATGACCTTGGCCCTCAAGGTCGAGAGCTCGCCCTGAAGTCAGAGGGCTTCGGTGGAGTCTTCGGCGGCGCGGCGTCGCTCTTCTTGAAGTTGGGCCAAGGTGCTCTTTGCCGTCTTGCTCGCTCGGCCCAACTTCTCCTCGAGCTCTTGAACCTTGGCCTCGAACTCAGGGGAGGCCCTCGACGCGGTGGCTGCTTGGTCTGCAGCGGCCTTGCTCAGTTCTTTAGCCTTGGCTCGCTCAGCCTCGAGCACCTTGGCCGACCTCGCGCGCTCGTCCTCGACGGCCCTGTATGTGTGGTCCCGCTCCGAGGCGATGGCCCGCTCCAGCTCGGCCTGGTGGGAGGCCTCGAGCATCTTCACCACCTTGCGGAGGCTGGCGATCTCGTTGGAGTCGTCTGCCGCCTTTTGCGCGGCCTCCTCTCGCTCGGCTTGCAGGTCCTCCACGAGCTTGGAGCGCGCCGTCTCCCAGTCCTCCAACACATCGAGCAAGGCCCTCGGCGCGTCGGCGTGCGTTTGAAGGCCTTGCAGCCCTTGGGCGACTGAGCCGATGGCCTGAGGGGTTTGAAGGGTCAACACAGTACTCGCCAGAAGAAAGAAAGAGGAGAAGGAAAAAGGGAAAGCTTGAACCGGGGTTTGAAGGAACTCGAAGTACCTGGGCAAGACGATCCTCGAAGATTACACAGGAATACCCGGCGGACCTACTGCCCGGCGTACCTGGGGCGGCGTCATCCACTACTGCCGCTGGGTCGTCGGGGGTGTGGCCTTCGGGTGCATTGTCATGGGCGGCCGTGTCTCGAGCTTCCCCTTCGAGGGAGCTCGACCCGCCCCCAAGCTCTGTCCCGATGGCGGCTTCGGCCTTGTCCCCTGCAGCAGGAGGGTCTCTAGCCTCCTCCCCTGCGGTGGTCCTGGCCTGGTCCGCGGCTCGGTCCTCCGTGCTCGCCGTGGCCGATACGTTTTTAGGGTCGGCGGCTCAAGGAGTCCCGACCGTCACTGTCAGGGCAATCTCGGTGGTCGTGGCTGGGGTGCCCCCGGCGCCATCTCCTTCGGCAGCCTCGAGCGGGTCGACGTCGTCTTCGGCATCCACTTCGCCGGTGGCATAATCCTCGCTGGTCGCGGGGAGTACCTCTTCTTTGCCTGGGTCGTCGCGCCCTTGGTCGAACTCACCGGCTGGAGCCCAGCTCTGGGAGCTCGAAGGAATGCACCGCTGGCCCAAGGATCGGTGGGGCGCCAACACGTAGTCGGCTTCCTCTTCCTCTTCAGACCCGGACTCGCCCTGGACAATAGTCATTGTCAATACGGGTAGGTGTTGAGCTTGGGACCTCAAGGTCTGCGATTAAGAGCGACTACTAAGCTAAACAAGTACAAGGAGGGCTGAGCAAATGAAGGATTGGAAATCTACCTGGGTCGACAGTCTCCATTTCGCAGGAGGCTGGCGAGAGCCCTGACCCCCCGAGGTCGAAGGGGCGCTCCGCTTTCGGGTCCCCTCGGTCTGGGACCTTAAGGCTCGCGGTGGCTCTAAGTCCCCTACGGCAGATGTCCTAGAGCCCTGCGGTTTGGACCCTTGGGCCGCCTGAGGACTCGAAGTCCTAGCAGCGGCCGCCGCGCTCAGCTGCTTCAAGAAAAACGTGTCAAGAGATGAGGAAGCATGAGCATAAGCTCGGGGGCTCGACCATGGGTGTTCTTACTGTTGCGTGGTGGGCCCATTCAACGTGGGGCTTTTTCGCCTCCCGGTAGTCTACTTTGCCTAGGGGAGGCTTCTTCTTCCCCTTCTTGCTCTTGCCCCCGCCGGGCAGTGGGAGCATCCTCCTTGCTGTCTCAAGCAGCTCCTGATGATCCTACGAGCACAACGAACAGTCAGGGAAGGCACTGATGGTGTGCGAATCAAGAACAATTTTGGGAGTGTTTACCTCGCCTTCCCAAGCATAGTATGTTTTTTCGACAGGTCGTTGATGGAATAATCATGCGCCCCTTTCCCGAACATCTCATTCATCCTCCAGGTCGTCCGCCTCCGGGGTCTCCTTCTTCCCCGTGATGGGGGTTCCATCGAACGATGGCGCGCTGGTCTTGCCCTTCTTCAAGTAGAACAACCGCTCGGTCCACGGGCTGAGGGAGTCCCGAGATTGGATTTTGGGGAAGGCCCATGGGATCCCTGTCCGTAGCCAGAAGTAAAGGCATCTGACCACGGGGTCCTTCCCAGAACGGAATAGATTGAAGAAACGAAAGAAGAGCGAGGGGGTGGGAAGGATTCCAAGGAACCCCTCGCACAAATGTGAGAAGATAGAAAGGAGAAGGATGGAATTGGGCACCAAGTTGATGAGCTCTATCTCACAATGGGCAAGGACTGCCGCCATGAAGTCGCTCTCCGGTGTCCGCAGACCGAAGAGCACATAGTGCTCGGTGCAGACGAGCTCGTCGTCCCTGGGATGTGGTTCGGTCTCGCTGTCTAGCAGCCGCCACATCGTTGGGTCGAGCAGCTCCAGACTCTCGAGCTCCTTCATCCTCGCCAACGACATGGAGCTTCTTTCGAGTTTTGCCATGGCGGCTGCTTTCAGGCTTGGTTGAGGAGGGGAGAGTTGCACGAGCAAAAGGCTAGGAGACGAGGAGCGCGAGGAAGTCGGGAGTCTTTCGAAGGTCGCAGAAGGTTTGGGTTTATAGGCCCGGATCGTCGCTAGGTTTAGACTAAGGTGCCTCAAAAGGTGTGCTGATGACGGTTTGACAAGCGCAATTAAAGATCGGGCGGCGGCTTCGAGGCGTTCCAGGCATCTCCTCTAACTGATCGAGTCCGCACCAGCATCGTGAAGTTCAAGGGGCGCCAGGTGTCTTGGAGCCGAAGTTTTTCCTGGAGGTCTCCGCCCGACCTCGACTTCGGGCTCGAAAGTTCCAGAAAATAGTCCCCTCTGTCTGTGTGGGGAGGCTCGAGGTCGTCCCGTGTTCCTGCCACGACCTTGAGCCTCGGAGGCTAGCTGTCGGGGACTGAGAAATCTCTGACAGGTCAATACACGGTCAACAGGGTCCCTAGCTCGGGACAATGCAGCAACAGGCCTCGACCATGACCTAAGCAACGCACGACCTCGAGCTTGGGCAGTGAGGGGGTCCCGACCCCACACGACCTCGACCTTGGCTCGGGGGCGTGCGTGTACACGGCGGTTACCAAGACCGAAGGTCCCGTAGTTAAGGCGGACGTGGGCGCCAGATCCGGGACGGTTGTAGCACGTCTTCAATGCACGACATGCACATCCCGGGAATCTCTCCTGGCCATTTCTCGCAACGGCTGGGAGGGGTATAAAATCCCTTGAAGCAGAGTGACGAGGCATGACATCAGCATACCAGCAATAGGCCATTAGACACACCAAAGACGCTCAAGCTCGAGCTGTAGTCCACACTCTGTACTCAGGATAGTGAATTCTCGCTCAGAGAAAATCGAGTAGGGTCATACCTCAAGGGGCTCGAACCAGTATAACTCGCTGTCTCTTACTCGTTGGCGCCTCGCCCCGACCTACGTCTGATCCATCGTTGAGCGCAGCGCTTTTTGGGTTCCCTGTTTACACTAACCCCATTTTCTTATTTGCGGTCAGGCGATCCCGATCGTCGATAGCTGGCGCCCACCGTGGGGCCCGATAGCTTCGCTCACTCGAAGGAAAGAGATCAAGGTCCTAGGAGCATGGCGCACTCCGTCGAGGGACGTTCCTCAAGCGTGGGTTCAGGCACAGAACCCGAGCGCGATGACTCTACGTCTTTGTTCTCACCTTCATCCGAATAGGCGGCAAAGATGTCTCATGGCGTACACCCACGTGGGCGTGGCGGAGGGTGAACGAGACCCGCAGACCCCTGAAGACGCTCGTCGGATGGTGCATGTTACCATCAACCAGGTTGTAACTGCCCTCCGGCGAGAGTTCCAGGAAAAGGCCGGCGCCTCGTCCGGCCATCCCAGGCTCCCCCCCTCGGGAGAGTGCCTCCGAGCTATCGCCTGGGTCATGGCTGATCCAAACCGGCTGAGGTCAGAACTCTTCGGCCATGCTCTGGCCAACGAGCTCGATCGTGCCGTGACAGAGGTCATACCTCCGCAGCACCAGAGTCACCGCTCAAGGACTCATTATCTGAGAAGTGACAACAACTCATCGCGCCGACACCGGCACGCTCACCGATCGCCTCCCCGGCGGGAGGTACCTTCTCGCTAACAACTCTGGGATGTGTCCCTGATGAAAGCAGTTGCCTCAGAGAAGAATATGAGGGCAAGGCTCTGAATAGAGAGGTAAGTTTACTTCTCCATTCTTTTCACCAAAATTTCTCCTTTTTCTGGGAAAATCTCATAAGAAGTCCCCTGTAGGAAGGGTGCATCCAGTGGCGCAGTCGATGGTGCCACTGCCAGCACCTTACCACCTCTGTACACGGTTGCACTTGTTCTGACCTATAAGGCACTAGCTCAGACCATGACGACAACAACTCTGCCGCTTCCAACTCCTCTGGTGTCCTTCTAATACTGGTCAATCTTAAAGCCACAGGTGTTGGTACGTAATCACGTCCTTCTGTCTTCTCGCCTTGAATCTATTCTCCGCTCTACCCCTCTTTTTTTAACTTTTTTTACTTCTTTTGACAGCATTTCATGGAGACATGTAACAACCCAAAATTTGAGTTTTGGAATGTTTGAAGTTAAAAATGAACCAGCTGCCTTTTTCTAGAATTGATCGAAGCTTAATTTGAATTTTCTAATAATGAAAAGATTTAATTTGATTAATCTGTGCATCAAAGTAAAGATTTCTAGTTTTTGTAGGTTCCTTATGCTTCAAGGATTTTTCCTGTATTTTTGGAGATTTTTTTGAATTTATTTACTATTTATTGGAATTTATTTGCTTTTATTTGAATTTCTAGAATTTAATTAATTTGGAAAATGTTTTTATTTGGAAAATCTCTCTCGGGCTGAATTTCCGCCGACCCATTCCTATTTTCGCATCTCGGCCGAATCCGCCTCACCTCATAGCCCGCGCTCGGCCTCCCTCTCTTAGCCCATTGCGCCTCGGCCCACTTCGTGTTTCGCATGGCCCAGCAGCTTGCTCCACAAACCCTGCACCATCACCGTGTGATTTCAATCCAACAAGCCTTGTGGTGCTCGTAGCCCTTCGGTGTCTGCCGTCCGTCTGCCAGCTGCATGATGCTGCTCGGATCTCGACAGCACGTCACCCCAAGATCAAGGCCAGTGAAAACCTAACCCTAGCCGCGCTGTCCTCGGTGTCCGCGCTCGACACGCCTCTCGAGTGCTATAAAAGCACTGCCACACCCCTCCCGAGACTTCTCGCTCCGCGCCGCACCCGCCGCCACTTCCCTCGTAGCCTGAGACGTCGTCGTTGCGCCGCACGAGCTCGCTGGAGTCCTCCGCCGCAACCGCAACCTTTCACCGTGTGGATCTCTACCGTCGGGCCTCCTCCTCCGCTGCTAGTTGCACCCTTGTGTAGCTCGCGAAGCCCCCTTCCAGATCCGCCCTAAGCTGTGCTCGATCCGAAACCGTTTCGCCGATTCGCCCTGTCATCTTCCTCGAGTCCGGCGGGATAGCACCACCCCTCGCCGTCGTCCTCCTTCAAGAGTCCTCGGCCATCCGATCGAGATTGTGTGCTCCCAATGTCTGTTGCTCGTGTCCTCATTTCCCTCCGTCCAATCACCCACGGGCACACCCGATCGTGCCATGCCTCCTCACCCGCGCCTCGCCTCTCCTGCTGTCCGATCTAGCCAAGATGCCGGATGTGTGACAGGTGTCACGCTCACGTGGCTACCTCGTCAGCCACCATGTTAGTGTCCACGTGGGTGCCACGTCAGCCGCCACCTCAGTGCCGCGTCAACCGAGCTGCCGCGTCAGCCCTAGCCACTGTTCCCATGAGCCCGGTCCACCGTGGACCAGAGCTGTGCTTGTGGACTTGGTCCACATACCGTGGGTCCCACATGTAAGTGAAATATGAATTTTTGGATTTATTTTAATTTGGGAAATTGATTGCTGACGTTAGTGTTGCACAATAAATCAATTTTCCTATAGAAAAATAAATCAGAAAATTCGGATTTTCTCTTTTCTAGTCAATTTCTGTGAATTTAATCTTCTGGAGGCTCGTTCTAACTCATACGAACTCCGATTGAAGCAATTCAAGTTTTTAAATTTTTTTAAAATTGAGATCTACCTCCCAGAACTATTTATTTTTAGTTTTAAGCTTGTTTGTGTCTTGGTTTTGTATTTATTTAGTTTTGTTGCTTTCTTTTCCGGTAAATGCAAATCCCGAAGGAGCGAATGGAGACTTCGAAGACCAAGACTTAGTATGAGATCAGCAAGGCAAGTCATAACCTTTGACCATATTGAACCCATGTTTGCTAAAGTATTTTGTTTTATACAATTGCATGCTATTTGTGTATCAATGCTTAGTTTTTGGGAATAGTTATTCACCTAGTTGACACTATGCCCCCTTCATGTTTGGAATGACGTGTATCCATTGTTAGCCACTAGGTTGGGACATTACTAGTTCGACATAATCATAATACCAACATGGGGTTAACGTAGCTATGCTTAGACCTGCTTAGTTGTACGTTGGGATTCATATCACATGTGAATAAATGTTAATCTTGACTTAATAAGATATTGAATCATGGCTGTTAGCCACTATTGTAAAACCTGTTGTACCATGGCGGAGTTTGCCATTGGAGTTGGTTGAATTTAGTGGTTGATACTTGTTTTGAATGATGTAGGGTGATGCCTCGCCATTCTGTTCATGATGTCTACCATTGATTTATCAGTTATTTATTATCTTTTTATCAATATGCTTTCAATCTATTTAATATATTTAAATTCAAGTATTGCTTTCTGCAAATGAACCATATGACTATCCTTTGACAAGCCTTGCATGAATATTGCATCATTCCCTACGGCTTGTTGAGTACTTTTTGTACTCACGGCTTTATACCTTTGTTGATCAATTGTTGAGAAAGGATCAGGGAACAATGAGTATCATGAAGAGGAGTACTAAGAAGACTACGTGGACTAGGAAGGCATTTCCCCAGACGATTGCCTGTGGCATGTCGAATGGCCCAGTTATTTATTTTCCGCTGCAATATTTCATTTATTTCTTAAGCCATAAGGCATGGATGTACAAACCTTGACCATAAGGTCATTTGCTTTATTCAATAATAATTTGCATCTTCTTAGTTAATTCGTTGTATGGAATGATATTTCATCTGTGATGCAACTATGTGCACTAGCGTGATCCTAGACTAGTGCAGTATACACAGAGGGTTTTGGATTTGCAAATCTAGGTCTCGACATTGTTAGAGATAAACTAGGATTCCTCAAATTCATAACAGACTTTCAATCTTCCTAATCTCGAATTCCTTCCTAAACTCGGATTCCTAACTGGCTATATAATGCCACCCCATGTACTTGTAATCCTTGAACCAACATAGTGAATCTTGTGTCTCCCGTGGTTTTTCCCGCAAGGGTTTTCCACGTAAAACTTTGTATTCCTCTGTGCATGTGCTTGCTAGATTCTAAATCGTAACAAGTGTTTAGTGAATCTTATGTCTCCCATGGTTTTTCCCGCAAAGGGTTTTCCACGTAAAACTTTGTGTTCCTCTGTGCGTGTGCTTCCTAGATTCTAAACCCTAACAAGTGGTATTAGAGCACGCACCTGTGGTTTGGATCTTCATCGCCGCCGTTGATCTACATCGCGCCTTCGGCTCCAGTGCTTTCACGCGTAGTCCTTCGGCGTCATCACCCCTTCCGCGCGCAGTCCTTGGCGTCATCGCCCCTTCCACGCACGTAGTTCTTCGGCTTCTGCGCCGCAGCGTCGGCCTCGTTGCTAGATCAGCCACCGCTTCCCCGGCCTCTACGCGGACCATTGCCCTCGGATCTGGTTTGCCTGGCCTCTGCGCGGCTTCCTCCGAGTCACCGACCATAGCACCCGAGTGTTGCTCTCCCGGCCGCGCCGCTCCAACCGCCTCCCTTCAAGCCTACCATCGCAGCTGCACCGACGCATCTGCACCGACGCATCTGCTGCCGTACGCGCAGCTGCTAGCACCTCTCGGCCTTCAACTCCTTCGGTCGATCGTGCCATCACCGAGACGGCCCGTCTCTCTCAGCGCGGCCGGTCACCGAAGCCCCCTTGAGAAGTTGCTGATCCACCATGAAGAGACAAAAGCAAGAAAGAAGTAGTCGGCCGACTAGAAGTTCTTTTTGCTCGTGAAGCTGTCGTGAAGTGACAGAGCCGATTAATCAGATCGAACTTCAAAATCGAGAACTCAATTTGTAATTTCCTGGTTTCGGGTCCAGCTCCACAGAGTTCAGAAGCAACAGAGCAGTCGGCTTCTTGATTTTTGTGATTGGCTTTGGCTTCCAGAGGCTTCAGTAGCTCTAGCTTCTGTTTCAGCATAAAATTGCTACGCGCACTTGAGGAGTACTAGAGTGAGCAAAAATTGCTAGACGCACATAGAGCGCACCAGGAAGTTTTTTTTTCAAAACCTATCAAATATTTGATCTGCATTTTTATTCTCCACCATGTCATCTACTAAATTTGACATTGAGAAGTTCGATGGCAAGATCAGTTTTTCAATATGGCAGGTTCAGATGAAAGCCATTCTCACATAGGTGGGCGTCAGAAAGGCACTTTCGGCAAAACCGGTAACAATAACAGATGAACAATGGGAAGAACTTGACCAAAAAGCCCTCTCCGCCATACAGCTTAGTTTGTCTACAGATATTCTGCATGAATTCATTCATGAGACTACCGCCGTAAAACTGTGGTAGAAATTGGAAGACTTGTACATGAAGAAAAGTCTCGCGAACAAATTGCCTTAAAGAACGTCTATACACAATTCGCATGGCGAAGGTACCTCTATTCAGTTTTATCTTAATGAGTTTAATTCACTCATAATTGATCTTGAGAAATTAGAGGTGAAAATTGATGATGAAGATAAGGCTATTCTGTTGGTCGTCTCTTTGCCTGCTACCTTTAAGCATTTCAAGGAAATTATGCTTTATGGCAATCATGATACCCTTAGTTTTGAGAATGTTAAATCAAATTTATTGTCTAAGGAGAAATTTGATATTGATTCTTGTTTTGAAATTAAGGCTGAGGGGTTAATTGTTAGAGGTAGAACTCCACATAAAGGCAATTCTCATAAATCATAGTCTAGATCTAGGTCAAGAGGATATAAACCCAATAATTTTTGCCGTTACTGCAAGACACTTGGTCGTGTTATTGCTCAGTTGTCATGGCCCCAAATTCGAATTCGACTCCTGCGGTTAGCATTAGCGCCAACCAGGTTTTTGGCCGCATTTGAGATCCAGTGCTAACTTCGGAACCTACCCCAAATTTGCCACTTAAGAATTTCCAACTTAGCAAAAATTTTAGAGCTAGAAATTTTAGACTGCAAATGTGATTTTCATCAAAGTTTGGAGCCTTGTAACTTGAGACCTATAATGATCTAGAGTGTGCATGTTGGTAAAATGAAAACTAGAAACTTTTCTCTATACAAGGGTAGAATTTTGAGCCCAATCCAACATCAAGTGCTAATTTAAATCTTAGCATCAAAATTGAATCCATATGCTGAAAATTCTAGAGACTTAGCCATTCTAACTAGTGGGGTCAAATGAGCTCAACACATAAAAGAAATTGGGGGCAGCACTAAACTAAACCAGCACCTTTTCTCCTGAGCTCTCCTCCCCAAAGCAAGCCTCCACAAGCCCAAACCGTGCAGCACACTTCTTCCTGGTTTCTCCTCCCCAAGCAAGCCTCCCTCTAGCACCTCCCAAGCCAGCAGCCTCCTCACGCCTCCCCTTGCTGTCCCTGGTGGCGCCTCCCTCCCTGCAGCCTCCATTGGTGGCGCCTCCCTCTTCATCTCCAAGCAGCAGCCCTCCTCCTCTTCCCTCTTGATCCCCATGTGAGATCTTAAGGTGAGACCTCTCCCCTAGGGTTTGATGGTTGTTTTCTGGTTTTGGGGGCAGCCATGGTGGATTTGAGGGCTTGGGAGAGTAGAGATTTGAGTTTTAGGGGGGAAACAACCATTCTAGGGTTTGGGGAAAGATTCAGATTTTCGAGCAGATTTCGTAGCTCCTGTTCTTGACAGATTCGAGCAAGTTACGAGCATTTTCTTCTAGGTTGACTGTAGAGAAAGTTGTGGGTAATGGAATTATCTTTCATTTCCAACTAGAATCACTTGATTTTGTTAATCCAGCTGAAAGTTATGTCAATTTTAGTGCATGCTGCTCTGAAAATACTGAAAATGTGGAGCTGAAATTTGAGCTGCGAATTAAAATTAGTTAGAGGCCGAATTAGGAATTAATTTTGCCTGAGAAGTTGTAGGAAATTTCATGTAGATTGTAAAAATATCATCCTTTACTCAATTCCGTTAAGTATAGAAATTTATATGATGAAATTTGTGCATGCTGTTCTGAAACTCTGAAACTTCTGAACACTGAAACTGTTCTCTGTTCCTGGCCAAGCTGGGAATTCTCTGTGCAGAATCTGGGTGATTGGCCAAAGCTAAGTGGTAGGATTATGTCTTGTGGTCGTCTAGGATCTGAGTTTGCTCAATTTCATTAAGTGATCAAAAAGTTGTGGCCATTTGTATCAATGTCTGTCCTGAAACCGGGTTTTGCTGAAATTTAGACTTTGGGGCTGAAGTTCAGAGTTTAGTTGAAAACTTTTAATCTACGTTCTGAATGTTAGGAAGCATGGTAAAGTTAGATCACCCTCTTGTGGTCCTTTCGAGTCCAAGAAGTCAATTTTTGGATTAGCCAAATAAAAGTTATGCTTATTTAGAGGAATGTGCTTGTTATTTTCAGATTTTGCTATAGAATAGAAGTGGAGTTTAGCATTTGTGTTTTCAGTTTTAAATTGAGTTGAATGTTTGCACTTTTGGAGCTGGCTTGGGTGATGCATTTGGTATTTTCATTTCATATGCATTGCATGCATCTCATTTCATGCATTGTGATCGTGTAGAAAGCGAGCTCGCGGAAGTTGACGCGGCGGTGACCGAGGGGGGTACCGGAGAGCCGGCTATTATTAAAAATCTAGCAGAAGCTCAAGGCAAGCACCTAAGTATTTTCAACCTTATATAATTGTATTTTGGCGAATAAATTGATTATTGGATGATTATGTCTTGCATTAGGAATTGAAATGTGGGATAGGGTTAGAACCTACTTGTTGCACATACACTCATTGATAATTGTTGAATACCTTCCTTGGAACTAGTGTATGGGTATTTATATTGTGTCCATGCTTAGTTTGCTTAGATGTCGGGTATGGGCCAAGTGGTGGATGGCTCCATCACTTGAGATTAATTACTTCACTCTAATGGGTTGCAACTGGTTATAATTATGCTTTGAAATGGAAAACTTGAGACCGGGCGAGAGGTTGGATCATTTGGGTGTGGAGACTCAAATGTTGTAGTCTCGCCTGTGTTGGTTAAGGACCGATCCGTTGTTTGCCATGTTGATCGAGCACCCCTTATTGATCGCATGCCCGATATAATGGTACGGTAAGCCACCCTTTCATGGCATACTACTCGATGGGTCATGCCCTCATGCGATTGGACGTGGTTGAGGGCGAGGCCTAGGTCTCTCTCGAGGGCTAAGCGAGGCTTGAGCCGCTCGAGGGAGGTTGTTAGTTGCTCGGGCCGCATGAGGATGGTTCAACGAGTAGATATGAATGGGAGGAGGGTTGACATGAGGTTCCTTGTGGCACATGTCGTGCGATTGATGATCCCCTGCAGGGTGAATAAGCGATTCGAATTGCCGCGCTCTCGGATATGAGCACGCTTGTATCATCCGACACTTCAACGTAGTAATAACTTAAATTGAAACTAGTTGGTATACTTGATGTTGATACTTGTTTATGCTATTACTTGCTCTCTCTAATGCTTAATTTCAGATTTCACTCTAGCAATAGGTGCTGTCCATAAATGCTATAAACTTGAAATTTGTGTAGTTGAATACGATTATGCAACAAAGTAAGCTTTTCCGCACTTTTACCTTAAGCTTATACCTTGCTACATCCAAATGCATATTCTTTCGAGTCGGTCATATATGGACCACGGGTAAGTCTTGCGAGTGCCTTCTGTACTCATGCTTCTGCTTTGTGGTTTTCAAGTGAGGACCCCGACGAGTGTGAGTTCTATCCGTACTGCTTCTCGGTGGTCAGGCGGGGCACCGATTAAAAGCTAGCTCAACGATGTAAACGCCCGGAAGTGTTCAAGGGCAGGACACTTCCGGAGATGTTTTACTTTTGGTTTAATTTGGTGGTTATGCGTTCATTTTGTTGTATAGTTAGCTTTCAAACTTGTTATGGTTATGTTTAATCACTTGACTATTTCCGTTGTTGAACTTTAATGTATCGCCATGCTTAGCTCAGGTCTGGGTTGTTGTTTTTATGCATGTCTGTTTATATTGTGGTTGTGGTTGTGATATACTTGGTTAGTTAATTGTTTCTTCTGCCTGCTGAGTGGATGTCCGTACTTCTAGGAGCGTCATGCCGAAATTTTGTAGAATTTCTGAGTCTAGGTTGGTTCTTTTGTGGATGTCTGGTTTGTCTTTGTGCCTTGGTTTTTAGTCGTTGTTGTGCTTCTGCGTTGCGTGTCTGATCGTAAAGTTTGGGTTCGTTGCCCCCTTTATGCGAATTGAATTGATATGGCAATGGAAACCGGTATGCGGGGCGATCCTGGGCAAGCTTCGGGTCGCATACCGGGGGAATACCGGGATTGTTGTTGAGTTATTCGAATGGGATCGTTGTTGTCCTAATTGGGCTTGGGTGCTAGCACTGTGAGCACCATCGGTGATCCGTTGCTAGCCTCCAAATCCGATGAGGGCGACCGGGCATTTGAATAACCCGAGGACAGTCTGGGCGGCTCCTCACAAGCTGGTATCAGAGCAAGGTGCATAAAGACGAACCGTAAACTTGACGACCACTTAGGTGATTAATCTTCTAGGTAACACTTAGCGCTATATTACCCACCCTAGGTCTCTAATTGAGGTTGAATGGTGAACGTGGGAGAAACGATTACGTTGGAACCGTGCATTTCATACCATGCATGCATATGTCTTGCCATGTCCGTTTGCATCATGATTTATGCTTTTATGTATGTGAGACTTGTAGGATTCCTTGTCTTGTTTTATTGTCTAGATCATGTTTTAATTCAAAATTTTTAACCAAGTCTAAGAGCCTATCCCTTTTCATGTGGAGTCTAATTCTTGTCGTCTGACCTTGGTTCACGATAGAATGAGGACCCGCGGAGGTGCGGGAGGTGATGAGGCTGCGGGGCGATCGCAGCCCCACGATAGCAATCCGCCTCCTCCTCCCAACCTCTTGGATGTGTTGCTGAGGTCTGAGCAGAATCAGCAAACAACCAACCGAATCCTTGAGATGCTTGTTCAGAATCAGGCTCCTCGAGGTGGCCGCGAAGGGCAAGACCGACCCAATGGTTATCTGGATTTCTTGCATACACAGCCACCTACCTTCTCTCGCGCCCACGAGCCACTTGAGGCAGATGACTGGTTGCGTACTATTGAGCAAAAGTTTGCTCTCATTCACTGCGAAGATCATGAGAAGGCTCTATTCACTGCTCAACAACTTCAGGGCCCTGCTGGTGCTTGGTGGGCCAACTTTCTTGTCATGCAGCCTGCTGGTCATCAAGTGTCATGGGCAGAGTTTCGTGAGGCCTTTCGGGCATATCATATCCCGAAGGGGCTTATGGACATCAAGAGGCAGGAGTTCCTCTCCCTCAAGCAGTTGAACAAGTCTGTGATGGACTATTCTCGCGAGTTCAACTATCTTGCTTAGTATGCACCAGAAGAGGTGAACACTGAAAAAAGCAAGACCGCTTCATGAATGGACTGTCACCAAGATGCAAGACAAGCTCTCGATGTGTGACTTCTGATTTTAATGCTTTGGTGAGTCGAGGCGATCACGGTGGAGCACAAGATGAAGAACCACCGAAAGAAAAGAAGCGAAGCGGTGGTACAGATTGTCTGCAGTGGCGATTCACGGCGTGCTCGTATCTCCCTTCCTCCACTTCGAGCACTGCTCCTGCACCTCCCCACAGCGAGGATGGCCCGACCTCCTGTGGTTGCTCCCCGGCCCCGACAACCACAGCCGGGAGTGAGAGTGGGGGCGAATTCAGGTCCAGGCCCGTGCTACAATTGTGGGCGCGCGGGACACTTCATCAGGGATTATCCTTTTCCAAAGCGGGACAACAACTTTAATGCTCCAAAGCCTCAAGGCGTTACCGCACCGCCTCCACGTCCTAATGGGAAGGCACCTCAAGTGCCAAAGCATGGCCGTGTTAACTACACCGACGCCGAGGAAATTTCGGAGGGCGACACTGTGTTGACGGGTATGTTATGCATTGATGGGCATGCTGCTAGGGTTTTATTTGACTCAGGGGCTTCTCATTCTTTTATTCGCAAGGATTTTGCTATACATCATCAAATGAGAGTGAGTTGCAGCAACACCCCATTCCTCATTGAAGCACCGGGTTCAAAAATTATCGCTAATCAAGTAGTTCAAGAAGCATCGGTACTAATCCAAGGGGTTCCATTCCTTGTCAATTTGTTGCTCCTCGATCTTCATGGGATGGATGTTATCTTGGGCATGAATTGGCTAACACGGTAGAAGTCAATTTTATATTGTTCTCGTCGTTCCATCTCGCTCAAGGGACCGAAGGACGGCCGGTTAACTCTACTTCTCGACGGTGGCAAGGCCACTCTTTGCTCCTTGAATGGTGCTGAAATTGAGGAGTTAGAGTCCATTCCCGTAGTTTCTGAATACCCGGATGTGTTCCCAGCGGAATTGCCGGGGATGCCGCCCGATCGGGATATTGAGTTCGTAGTTGAACTTCAGCCCGGGGCTACTCCAATTTCCAAGCGGCCATATCGAATGCTGCCCGATGAATTGGCCGAATTGAAGAATCAACTGAAGGAACTGATGGACAAGGGATTCATTCATCCGAGCTCCTCACCTTGGGGCTGCTCGGCTCTATTCGTGACCAAGAAGGGCGGTTCTCTTCGTCTATGTGTTGATTATCGTCCTTTGAACACAGTCACTATAAAGAACAAGTACCCTCTTCCTCGAATTGACATCATCTTGATCAGCTTGCTGGTGCACGGGTGTTCTCCAAGATTGATTTGAGGCTCGGGTATCATCAAATCAATATTTGAGCCGAGGATATCCTGAAGACAGCATTCTCCACTCGTTATAGCCTATATGAGTATACCGTCATGTCATTCGGTTTGACGAATGCACCGGCGTACTTCATGTACCTTATGAATTCCATCTTCCTGGAGGAACTTGACTCCTTCGTGGTCAAGTGGCATATCAATTGGAGCTTCCTCCCATTCTAGCGATGGTCCACGATGTCTTCCACATATCGCAAATGAAGAAGTGCCTCTGTATTCCCTTTAAACATCTCGAAGTGGATGAACTCGAGGTTCTGCCCGATCTGTCCTATCAAGTGTATCCTATTCGAGTTTTGGATGAAGCTGAACGCAAGACTCGTAGGAGGACTCTCAAATTCTACAAAAATTTAGTGGAGTAATCACACTGAAGATGAAGCCACATGGGAGCGGGAAGACCGTTTAAAGATCGAGTATCCCGAGTTCTTTCATGCTATGCAAGTGCTACCATCCAATCTTTTAGCAATTATAGCCATATCATTTGTATGTGGCTGCATTGCCCATATGGATTCTATCCATCTATGCTCTCATTTTCGAATCTCGGGGCGAGATTCCTTTATGGGGGGGAGGATTTGTCATGGCCCCAAATTCAAATTCGGCTCCTGCGGTTAGCATTAGTGCCAACCAGGTTTTTGGCCGCATTTGAGATCCAGTGCTAACTTCGGAACCTACCCCAAATTTGCCACTTAAGAATTTCCAACTTAGCAAAAATTTTAGAGCTAGAAATTTTAGACTGCAAATGTGATTTTCATCAAAGTTTGGAGCCTTGTAACTTGAGACCTATAATGATCTAGAGTGTGCATGTTGGTAAAATGAAAACTAGAAATTTTTCTCTATACAAGGGTAGAATTTTGAGCCCAATCCAACATCAAGTGCTAATTTAAATCTTAGCATCAAAATTGAATCCATATGCTGAAAATTCTAGAGACTTAGCCATTCTAACTAGTGGGGTCAAATGAGCTCAACACATAAAAGAAATTGGGGGCAACACTAAACTGAACCAGCACCTTTTCTCCTGAGCTCTCCTCCCCAAAGCAAGCCTCCACAAGCCCAAACCATGCAGCACACTTCTTCCTGGTTTCTCCTCCCCAAGCAAGCCTCCCTCTAGCACCTCCCAAGCCAGCAGCCTCCTCACGCCTCCCCTTGCTGTCCCTGGTGGCGCCTCCCTCCCTGCAGCCTCCATTGGTGGCGCCTCCCTCTTCATCTCCAAGCAGCAGCCCTCCTCCACTTCCCTCTTGATCCCAATGTGAGATCTTAAGGTGAGACCTCTCCCCTAGGGTTTGATGGTTGTTTTCTGGTTTTGGGGGCAGCCATGGTGGATTTGAGGGCTTGGGAGAGTAGAGATTTGAGTTTTAGGGGGGAAACAACCATTCTAGGGTTTGGGGAAAGATTCAGATTTTCGAGCAGATTTCGTAGCTCCTGTTCTTGACTGATTGGAGCAAGTTACGAGCATTTCCTGCTAGGTTGACTATAGAGAAAGTTGTGGTTAATGGAATTATCTTTCATTTCCAACTGGAATCACCTGATTTTGTTAATCCAGCTGAATGTTATGTCGATTTTAGTGCGTGTTGCTCTGAAAATGCTAAAAATGTGGAGCTGAAATTTGAGCTGCAAATTAAAATTAGTTAGAGGACGAATTAGAAATTAATTTTGCCTGAGAAGTTGTAGGAAATTTCGTGTAAATTGTAAAAATGTCATCCTTTACTCAATTCCGTTAAGTATAGCAATTTATATGATGAAATTTGTGCATGCTGTTCTGAAACTCTGAAACTTCTGAACACTGAAACTGTTCTCTGTTCCTGGCCGAACTGGGAATTCTCTGTGCAGAATCTGGGTGATTGGCCAAAGCTAAGTGGTAGGTTTATATCTTGTGGTCGTCTAGGATCTTAGTTTGCTCAATTTCATCAAGTGATCAAAAAGTTATGGCCATTTGTATCAATGTCTGTCCTGAAACCGGGTTTTGCTGAAATTCAGATTTGGGGCTGAAGTTCAGAGTTTAGTTGAAAACTTTTAATCTATGTTCTGAATGTTAGGATGCATGGTAAAGTTAGATCACCCTCTTGTGTTCCTTTCGAGTCCAAGAAGTCAATTTTTGGATTAGCCAAATAAAAGTTATGCTTATTTAGAGGAATATGCTTGTTATTTTCAGATTTTGCTATAGAATAGAAGTGGAGTTTAGCATTTGTGTTTTCAGTTTTAAATTGAGTTGAATGTTTGCACTTTTGGAGCTAGCTTGGGTGATGCATTTGGTATTTTCATTTCATATGCATTGCATGCATCTCATTTCATGCATTGTGATCGTGTAGAAAGCGAGCTCACGGAAGTTGACGCGGCGGTTACCGAGGGGGGTACCGGAGAGCCGGCTATTATTGAAAATCTAGCAGAAGCTCAAGGCAAGCACCTAAGCATTTTCAACCTTATATAATTGTATTTTGGCGAATAAATTGATTATTGGATGATTATGTCTTGCATTAGGAATTGAAATGTGGGATAGGGTTAGAACCTACTTGTTGCACATACACTCATTGATAATTGTTGAATACCTTCCTTGGAACTAGTATATAGGTATTTATATTGTGTCCATGCTTAGTTTGCTTAGATGTCGGGTATGGGCCAAGTGGTGGATGGCTCCATCACTTGAGATTAATTACTTCACTCTAATGGGTTGCAATTGGTTATAATTATGCTTTGAAATGGAAAACTTGAGACCGGGCGAGAGGGTTGGATCATTTGGGTGTGGAGACTCAAATGTTGTAGTCTACTTTGTGTTGGTTAAGGACCGATCCGTTGTTTGCCATGTTGATCGAGCACCCTTGTTGATCGTGATGCCCGATATAATGGTACGGTAAGCCACCCTTTCATGGCATACTACTCGATGGGTCATGCCCTCATGCGATTGGACGTGGTTGAGGGCGAGGCCTAGGTCTCTCGAGGGCTAAGCGAGGCTTGAGCCGCCGAGGAGGTTGCTAGTTGCTCGGCCGCATGAGGATGGTTCAACGAGTAGATATGAATGGGAGGAGGGTTGACATGAGGTTCCTTGTGGCACATGTCGTGCGATTGATGATCCCTCGCAGGTGAATAAGCGATTCAATTGCCGCGCCTCGGATATGAGCACGCTTGTATCATCCGACACTTCAACGTAGTAATAACTTAAATTGAAACTAGTTGGTATACTTGATGTTGATACTTGTTTATGCTATTACTTGCTCTCTCTAATGCTTAATTTCAGATTTCACTCTAGCAATAGGTGCTGTCCATAAATGCTATAAACTTGAAATTTGTGTAGTTGAAAACGATTATGCAACAAAGTAAGCTTTTCCGCACTTTTACCTTAAGCTTATACCTTGTTACATCCAAATGCATATTCTTTCGAGTCGGTCATATATGGACCACGGGTAAGTCTTGCGAGTGCCTTCTGTACTCATGCTTCTGCTTTGTGGTTTTCAGGTGAGGACCCCGACGGGTGTGAGTTCTATCCGTACTGCTTCTCGGTGGTCGGGCGGGGCACCGAGTAAAAGCTAGCTCAACGATGTAAATGCTCGGAAGTGTTCAAGGGCAGGACACTTCCGGAGATGTTTTACTTTTGGTTTAATTTGGTGGTTGTGCGTTCATTTTGTTGTATAGTTAGCTTTCAAACTTGTTATGGTTATGTTTAATCACTTGACTATTTCCGTTGTTGAACTTTAATGTATCGCCATGCTTAGCTCAGGTCTGTGTTGTTGTTTTTATGCATGTCTGTTTATATTGTGGTTGTGGTTGTGATATACTTGGTTAGTTAATTGTTTCTTCTGCATGCTGAGTGGATGTCCGTACTTCTAGGGGCGTCATGCCGAAATTTTGTAGAATTTCTGAGTCTAGGTTGGTTCTTGTGTGGTTGTATGGTTTGTCTTTGTGCCTTGGTTTTTAGTCGTTGTTGTGCTTCCGCGTTGCGTGTCTGATCGTAAAGTTTGGGTTTGTTGCCCCCTTTATGCGAATTGAATTGATATGGCAATGGAAACCGGTATGCGGGGCGATCCTGGTCGAGCTTCGGGTCGCATACCGGGGGAATACCGGGATTGTTGTCGAGTTATTCGAATGGGATCGTTGTTGTCCTAATTGGGCTTGGGTGCTAGCACTGTGAGCACCATCGGTGATCCGTTGCTAGCCTCCAAATCCGATGAGGGCGACTGGGCATTTGAATAACCCGAGGACGGTCTGGGCGGCTCCTCACATCAGTGTTACAAATTAAAAAATTGGGCTGATAAAGATAAAAAGACACATTCTGATAAACCTGTTGAGGCTAGTCTTGTTGAAATGAATCTGATAAAGAGGCACTAATTATCACTTCTAACTTGAAGAATCAAACTGCATGAATTATTGATTCACCTTGCACTTTTCATATTTGTCCATATAAAGAGTGGTTCTTTACTTATGATTCTATTGGTAGTGGTGAAGTTATGATTGCTGATGAGTCTCCACTTGAAATTGTTGGCATTGGTTCTATTCAAATCAAAACCCGTGATGGTACTGTTAGGACTCTTTCAAATGTTCACCATGTTCCCAGAATGAAAAGAAATCTTATTTCTTTGGGTACCATAGAATCTTTGGGTTATAAATATACTAGTGAAAATGGTGTTCTTAAGATTTCTAAAGGCAACCTTGTTGTTATGAAAGTTAATAGAATCAACAATCTTATTACTTTCAAGGTTCTACAATTACAGGTTCTATAGCTATTTCTACAATTGCATCAAATCCTCACTTCACCAAGCTTTGGCATATATGCTTGGGTCATATGAGTAAGAAAAGTATGCACCTTTTATGTAAGAAAGGACTTTTACATGACATTGGTAAACTTGATTTCTGCGAACATTGTGTTTTTGGCAAACAAAAGAGAGTCAATTTTTCTGTGTCAACTCATTAGATTAAAGGAATTCTTGATTATGTTCATTCTGATCTTTGGGGTCGTTCTAGATTACCTTCTATTGGAGGTTGTGAGTACATGATTACCTTCATTGATGATTTTTCTCGCAAAATTTGGGTTTATTTCCTGAAACATAAGCATGAAGCTTTTTCAGTTTTCAAGAAGTGGAAAGTTTTGGTTCAAAATCAAACTGGCAGAAAATCCAAGAAACTTAGAACTAACAATGGATTGGAATTTTGTAGTGGTGAGTTTGATCATTTTTGTGCTAATCATGGTATTGCAAGATATTTGACTATTCTAGGTAAACCTCAGCAGAATAGTGTGGCAGAGCGTATGAATCGCACTTTATGGAATAAGCGTGCTTTGTGGGCTGAGACTGTTTCTACAGCCTCTTATTTGATTAATCGCTCTCCAAATTCAACCATTAACTTTAAAATTCCAGAAGAGGTTTGGTCAGGTAAACCAGTTGATTACTCTAATTTGAGAATTTTTTGTTGTCCTGCTTATGCTCATGTCAATGATGGAAAATTAGAGCCTAGAGCAAGAAAATGCATCTTTGTTGGATATGGGTCTGGTGTCAAAGGATATCGTTTATGGTATTCTGATTCTCACAAACTAATCATTAGTCGTGACGTTACTTTTCATAAAAATGCTTTACTTTCACTTAGTAGTGACAGTGATGGTTGTTCATCCACAAATGGATCTGAAACTTCTGAAGCTGCTGAAAGAAATGCAGAATTTGAGATAGTTTTACGTACCATTGATAATGATTCTTCTAGTGGTTCTTCCTCACAACCAATTTCAGCACCTAGTGGTTCTTCGTCACAATCAGTTTATGCATCTCCTAGCACTAATGATCATTGTATTGCTCGAGATAGACCAAGAAGAAATATTCAATTACCTGCTAGATATCGTGACAATGATAATATGGCATGTTATGCTCTTCTTGCTGCACAAGATATTTGTGATACTTTTGAACCTTCTTCTTGTTCTAAAGCTATCTCATGTGAAAATTCTTCTAAGTGGTTGACAGCTATGAATGAAGAAATTTTTAGCCTTTATAAAAACAATACATGGGATTTGGTTAAGCTTCCAAAAGGCAAGCAACCTTTAAAGTGCAAATGGATTTATAAGAAGAAAGATGGTATTTCTGGAGTTGAACCTACAAGATGGAAAGCCCGTTTAGTGGTAAAAGGTTTTGACCAAAGAGAAGGTATTGACTTCAATGAAGTTTTTTCTCATGTTGTGTGCCACTCTTCCATTTGGTTTATGCTTGCATTTGTTGCTTTATTTGACTTAGAATTAGAGTAACTTGATGTTAAAACAACTTTCTTATATGGAGATTTAGAAGATGAGATTTTTATGACACAACCTGAGGGTTTTGATACTCTTGGAAAAGTGGATTTTGTTTGTCACTGAAAAAGTCTCTCTATGGTCTTAAACAAGCTCCTAGATAGTTGTATAAAAAGTTTGATCCCTTTATGATTACACAACAGTATTCTCGCAGCAATTATGATAACTATGTTTCCTTCAAATAGTTTCCAAATGGTTCATTTATTTATTTGCTGCTTTATGTTGATGATATGTTTATTGCTTCTTATGACAAGTCACTAATTACACAATTGAAGGCTCAACTTAGTCATGAGTTTAAGATAAAAGATCTTGGTCTAGCAAAGAAAATTCTTGGGATGGAAATTCAGTGTGATCGCAAAGCTGGTACATTATTTCTATCTCAGAAAAAATTACATTAAGAAGGTACTTAATAGATTTAATTTCAGTAATTGCAAACCTGTTTCTACACCTTTTGCCTCACACTTTAAGTTATCTTCAAGTTAGTGTCCTATTAATGAATAAGACAAAGACTATATGTCTTGTCTTCCTTACTTTAGTGCAGTTGGTAATCTCATGTATGCTATGATTTGCACCAGACCTGATTTAGCCCATTCTGTTAGCGTTGTTAGCAGATTTATGCATAATACTGGCAAAGAGCATTGGAATGCAGTTAAATGGATTCTCCGTTATTTGAAAGGCACTTCTAATTTTAGCTTAATGTTTGATAGGAATAAAGTGAAGACAAATGATATTCTTGGATTTGTTGATTCTGATTATGCTGGTGATCTTGATAAAAGAAGGTTAATTTCTGGATATGCCTTCTCATTATGTGGTTCTGCAGTCAGTTGGAAAGCATCCTTACAGCCTATTGCCACTCTTTCTACTACTGTAACAGCCCAAAAATTAAGAACAGTAAAAATATAATATTTAAATTTTATTGTGAACATTTTTGAGATTTCTGAATATTGTTTGCTTTATTTGTATCTTCTTGGATTTTTGTGTTGCAATAAAAATCAAACAAAAGGGAAATAAAGAATGAAAAAGAGGAAAAGGCAAAAATGTAAAAAGTAAAAATTTAGAAAAATTACCATAAGAACCCTGAGCATATAAGTAAATCATTTTAGCCAGCAATTGAAATTTTATGCATAAATAAATGAAGAGATAAAATGAAAAGACAACTTTTGAATCGAAACAATGCATTGTCAGAATTTATAAAATATTTATAAACCTCATATGGAGCTTTAAAAATTAACATGGAAACCTCAAAGCTATTTATACCTCCAGAAATAATATCATAAATTAATAATGACATTTAAGACTTTTCCAAATTTAAAAACAGAAACCCTGAAAATCTAGAAATTTGCAATGTCAGAATTTTAATAAAATAATGGAACCATATTTTGAGCTGAAAATTTTACAGAAGCATTATGTGACCAAATCCATTAGAAAAACAAAATTTAAAAAATAATATACTTCAATTGGTCTCAAACGAAAATCAAAATCCGAAACAAAATTTAGGAGCAGTCACTGTTGTCAGAATATTATCAATTTTTGGTAACCCATTTTAACCTCAAAATTTTACCAGACATAAAAATCTATTCAAAGACCATGGTCAAAAAGTTTGGATATTTTCTACTCTCATTTGATAGCAATAAAAATTGGAGTCTAGAAGCATCCGAACTAGGGTCAGCTTGTTTGGCGCCTCCCCTGACTGACTACTGGACCCAGGCCCCACTTGTCAGCTCCTTCTTCTCCCTGTGCTTGCGACCGAGTGAGGAACTCCCGACTCCAGCTACGCTTGACCGAGCTTTAGTTCAGTGCATCCTTCCTTCGATTGGTCGCGTCCACTGCGTCATCCTCATCTCATCTCAAGCTCGATCGTCGCCACGTTTGTCCTCAGTCTCGCGAAGCTTCAACCGCCCATACCTCCTCCTGTGCATCGCAGAGAGATCAACCGAGACTCAGCTCAACCAAACCGGGCTCATCTGCTCAATCTCTCAGCCATATATAGTGCATTGTGGTCACAGAGGCAGTGCTTTCATTCCCTCTCACTTCTCCTTCCCTCTTCTCAAGCTAGCGCATGAACTCCCTCCTGTTTCCGCCATTGCCAGGGAGGTCCAGAGCTCCAAGCCGAGATCAAATCAAGCAATAGAGTGAACCATTTCCAAATCCATCTGGGCTAGAGCATCACCAGACACTGCTGATCAAAACCCCTCAAAAATATTGGAGCACCCTCATGTGAAATCTTCTTTGCGGTAGTGAGCCCTTCTTCTCCAAAACCCACAAGACGGTGGCGGCTTCCTCAGTAAGTCTTCGACTTTAATAACCCCGAAAATGGAATCACTAGTATCCCTTCATGCCTAATGTGCTACCAATTCAACTCCTAACACCCCTGTTCATCTTCTCCGGTGTGGTGTCTCTGCCGTCGCCGCTCGAGTCCGGTGGCGCGCCGCTCTGCTTCTTCTCCGGCCGAATTGGTTCCTCCTTGTAACACCCCAATTTTTGCTTTTATTGCATTTAAATGGTATTTTGAATTTTTGGGAATTTCTGGAATTTATTTGGATTTATTTGGATTTATTTGGAATTATTTGAATTTATTTTGAATTAAGCCATTTATCAAATTAATTAAATAATGTAAAAGTTAAAATAAAGTTTTGCTGAAAATATTTTATTTGAGTCACAAATGTCTTAAAATATTTTTGGGAATTTTTCCAGAAATTTTCTAGTATTTTTAAAGCCCCAAATGAATTATTTGAATTTTGGGAATTATTTTTAATCGAAAAGGATTAAAAATCCGTGAACGATGTTGGGCGAACATCATGCGGCCTGTTCAGGAAAACCCTAACTCCGCCGCCGCTCGATCCGGATCCGACGGCTCTCATCGCGCCACGTCGCCGCCCGAACCCGAATCTCGATTGATTCCGCCGCCGTGTGGGCCTCGGTTTCGCGACTTTCACGGAGGCCGAGGGCACTATTTATTGCGCCGCCACCCGTGTTGGGATCCTTACCTCACGCCGCATCCGTCCGTACTCATCACGCCGCCCGAGACACCGCCGCTGGCCGCGACGACTCGCCGAAGTTCCCGGTCACCGCCGAGTTTCTTCGCCCGCCGCCGCCGGTCATTCTCCGCGTCGCCGTGCCACCGTCGGACTCACCTCGTCAAGCCGCGTCGGGAGGGTCACTTAACGCCGAGGACCACGGAAACGCCGTCGGCTACGTCTTCGTCTCCGTCTCCGGTTGAAGCTGCGCCGCCGCGATCGCCGCGGGTTCACGAAGCCGCCCAACAAGACGATCCAGATCCGGCCACGAGGTGAGCCCACGTCGCCTTAGGAATAGTGAACTTCATCTTCAATTCTCCACCGTTAGATGCAAACCGAGGGTCGCCAGATGCCACGCCGCCGTTTATTTGCACGACGCGCCGACAACGCGACCCACTGTCGCTGGCACCGCACCTCTCATCAGTGCATGAGACGCCGACAAGGCGGACCCACATGTCACCCGACTGCAATCCTTTGTTCACGAGACGCCGACAAAGACGGGCCCACTCGTCACCGCGACGCACCGCGGCGTGTGGCGTCACCGCCGACGTCATGCTGACGTCATGGTGTGACCCACTTGTCAGTGAGATAGCCGAGTCGTGCTGACGTCACAATGACGTCATGCTGACGTCATCACGGGAGCCGGTCAGGGCTGACGTCAGCAAGGCCACGTGTCACTCTCTGGTGGCGACACGTGTCACGGATGACGTAATAATTATTTTTCTGAAAAGAAAAATGTTTATTTAATTCGGTTTATTGATTTAAAATGTATTTTGAAAATTCAAATGCTTATAACTTTTGCGTTTTAACTCCGATTTGAGTGATTCCAATTTCTATAAATTTGTAAAATTGATATCTTTCTGTTTATGAATTTTAATTGAATTTTTGAGCACTGTTTGTCTACTGTTTTTTTATTTTATTGTTTGTGCATACGTTACGCGTAGACGTTGAAGTCCCCAACGGTTTCGAGGAGAAGTTCGACCGAGAGCAAGCTCAGAACCAGAACCAGCACTTTTTGAAGGCAAGTTGTGTTTGATCATGTTGAACCTATTAGAGAAAAATTACTTTGATTTAAACTATTGCATGCTAATTGGATAGAAATGACTTTGAATAAATTTTGGGACTAGTTAAATACCTAGTTGTTTGTATGCCACCTTGTCGTATATAATTGTAGGCCATGAATCCTTTGTCACCCTAGGTTATGGATTAATAGTTGGACATTAATAATTTGCCAACATGGGTTGAGTAGACCGAAGTAGTATGCTTAGCCCTGCCACGTGGACATATCATGATTTTGGAATACCAAAGCAAATATTGACTTAATGAGATATGGAACGTGTTTTTGTGAATGAGACATGTGTTATTGAGATGATGATGGCACGTGGTGCAATGGTAAAGAACCGGGGTGGGAAAAATGATTTAGACTGGGGCAAATGGCAAGATTGTTTCTGGTGGGCCAAGAGTGGCAACTGGGCGGTCGTATTTGGTTTTTATTGGTTTTTGGATAATTGAGATCACACTTGGTTAGTCTTGCCTCGGTCAGCTAAGGACTTAACCTTGCGAGCATTTGAACTGAGTCCTCCATACAACCACAAGCTCCGTAATGGGACGGGCTTAGCTGAGTAAACTGGGAAATCTATTCTTTGGTACTGTCGTGGTGGTGTGAGGCCCGGAGAAGCGGAATGAGAACTCACATGGCGCAAGAGGGGGGCCCTGGGTGTGGTAACCAGTCCCTCCAGTGTTGAAACCTTAGCGGGCAGTACTGAGTTTAGATGGAACTTTGGAAAGGCTTCGTTACGGTTATTTGCCTTGGTGGTATTTGACTGTATCTTGTGGGTAAAGTGTATAACCTCTGCAGAGTGTACAACCTATTCGAATAGCCGTGCTCACTGTAATGAGCATCGCTTCGGTGATTCTGATCAAGGGTTAGATTTTAATGAAAATGAATTGTTTATGGAAAATGCTTGGGTTGGTAATGAGGAACTTGACATAGGATGGAAATGTGATTTACAATTGAAATATTGTGAAAGCTACTATTCTTATTACTGTTTTACTGCTTTGCAAATTATTATTGTTATTCTGAATGTTTGTCGCACATAAACCATAGCCTATCCTTTGTACTAAGCCATGCACGTAGAATATTACAATTGCATTCTCATGCATGACTTGTTGAGTGCTCAAAGTACTCACCCACAACAACACAACTTCAGCTTGAAGAAGAAGCAACCCCGCTCAGAGGAGGAGTATCGGGAGGAGCCGAGCGAACTAGGAGCGAGCCCGATCGATTACTCGTGGCAAATTGGTTGGCGCCACGAGTTTATTTTATTTCATTGCATTTGAATATTTTAATAATCCTTCGCTCGCGAGGCGATATCTTGTAACTTGACCATAAGGTCAATCAACTAGTTTGAGTATTTAATTAAAGTACTTATTATTTCGTTGGATATGTGCGTGATATGTACCGATGTTGAAACTGTGTGCACTAGCGTGATCCTGGACTAGTGCTGAAACACAGAGGGTCCAGATTTGCTAATCCGGGTCCCGACAGAGGTGGTATCGAGCCATCTCGACCGTAGGATCGGCCCTTAGTTAGAATGGTCGAGTGAGGATAAAACTATTTTCTAAAAGCTAAAATGTGCCAAGATGATAATTCAATCTCGACTTATCCCTTCTCTTCTTTCATACCCCTTGCTGAACTTAACACATATTTGCTGTGTTTAAAATATCCGAGTCTCACGTGAGTGTCCTTTGGCAGATGAGGATGATCCACTCTTTTGGTGAGCGCACTGGAGGGTACGCCGCGGAGCTTTGGCGTATGATGCAGCTGCTTGGAGGATATGACAGGCCGATCTACCGAGGGACTACTGTGGATCGGGCAGGATTGGATATTGCCTGGGATGTCACTATCACGGTTTACGCTCGGGATAGGGCGAGGGCGAGCCGTCGTATCCGTATCACAGCCAGGAGGTTGTCATTTGACGCTGGGATTCAGGAGACATCGCGTCTGGCGATGAGGCAGATTGCTCGTACCTACCCCAGAGAGTTGGATGGCACAGTGTTTCGTCACCACCCACGTAGAGACACTCGCTACAACCGGGAGCCCATCGAGGAGGAGGATGCCACGATCACCCACCTGGCCAGATATGTTATCGCTCAAGAGGATGCTATCGACGAGACGGTTCAGGAGCTGCAGAGGTCTCGTGACGAGTTCACACAGCTTAGGGCTCATCTGTTGCAGACTTGTGAGTACTTGGCCCACTCTATCCAGAGGATTGGGGAACTGGAGAAAGCGTATGACGGACGAGCGGAGCGATCTTTGGAGCTACACGACCCAGATCCGGAGGAGCCACAAGAGAGCCGCAGCGAGCGAGCGAGCCAGAGCTGGAAGTGAAGTTGGAACCGGTGGAAGTGAAGCTAGAGCGATGGAAGTGAAGCCGAGCAGTGGAGGTTGAGCGGTGCAGGAGGCGATCCAATGGAGGATCGTTGGGATAGGTTTGTACCCGCACCAAAGACACCGCGGTGTATCCACCAGGAGTTCGGTGGGGCTGGCTCGAGGAGTGGCGTTAGGATTAGCAGCTGAGACTCTGCGCTGAGTCGCGTCTTGGAATAAGAGTCACCCTTAGAGGCGTTTGACTCCTGAGTGTTAGCTCGGTTTGCTTCTTTCATGCTTGTGAGTGATCGGTATGTGTTGCAAGGCCTTTAGGCATTGTGAGCAACCATACCCAGATATTAATAAAGTAATAAAGTTAGATTTTGTGTTACACCTTCGTCCCCGCATAAGTACTCTATTACTTGTCTATTCTTATTTCCCTCTCGTCTCTAAACCATGGAGCAATCGGCAGATGGTGAACACCCGTGGAAACCAAGGAGGAAATGGAAGTGGTTCTCGCTCAGCTGGAAACATCGATGATGAAGGACAAGGACCCCAACCAGCACCACCAGTTGATATGCAGAACTTTGGGGCCTTTATTGCTGCACAGACCCAGTTAATGCATGCCATGATGCAGCAGATGCAGCAGGTCACTGCCCAAGCCGCCGCCGCCCAAGTTAACCAAGTCAACCCAGTGCAGAGGCCACACTCGAGGCTGTCGGAATTCATGAGGACACGACCGCCTACATTTTCTGGGAATGCCAATCCATTGGAGGCAGATGATTGGTTGAGGACAATAGAGAGAAAGTTGCACATTACCCAGTGTGAAGGAAATGAGAGGGTACTCTATGCCTCTCATCAGCTTGAAGGAACCGCAATGAATGGTGGAAAACTATCACTTACGCCAGAGCACCCACAGGACATCAGCTGGGAGGAGTTCACGATTGCTTTTTGGCAATATCATGTGCCCGAAGGCATCATGGAGCTGAAAAATGAGGAGTTTAGGGCACTGAAGCAGGGCAATCAATCAGTGTCTGAGTATCTGAATAAGTTCACGCGGTGCACGCCACGCACCGAGGATGTAGCAACGGATAAGGCCAGCGGCCTCGATTCATGAAAGGACTGAATTCAGGATCGGTGGGACTCATAACCCACACCTTTCCGATTTTCAGAGCTAGTGAACAAGGCGCCGATATTGGAGGACAAGCGCAAGGAGCCGGAGGACAACCGAAGCGCAGGATGGCACTGGCGAGGAGCACGCCAGGGAGCGCAGCGTTTGAGGGTTGCACCAAACCAGTTCTTCAGATTTCAGCCAAGGAATGTGATGACGACGCCGCCACCAGTACCAAGACCTGCCGGACAAAATTTCCAGACACCAACACCAGTTGGGAACGCAGCTGCAGGGAGCCAGCAGTCGACAGTTAGACGTTGTTTTGTCTGCAACGAGCCAGGGCATTTTGCCAATTATTGTCCTAAGAAGGGAGGAGGAGTGACACCAGTTCGCTTCAACCTTGGGACTACCCCAGCAAAGACACCTGCGCCAGGAGCAAGCCGTGGAGTTGCACAATCTGGAGCTACCACTCAGACTGTAGTAAGAGGCAGAGTCAACCATGTCACCACAGATGCAATGCAGAATACATCGGACGTCGTACTGGGTAAGTTACTTGTCAACTCAAGACTGCTGCAGCTTTTATTTGATTCGAGCTTCGATTCGCTTGTATCTCGGATTTTTGCTGTGAACAATGGGTTGAAAATGGTGAACCTTAGGCATGTATTGCTAGTACAATCCCCGGGATCAGAACTCCGATCTGATGTAGGATGTTCTGGGGTAAAGTTGCTTATAGATGGAACGGAGTTCCTAGCAAACTTAGTGGTGTTGGATACCCAGACCTTAGATGTTATTTTGGGAATGGATGGTTGTCTAAGCACAAGGTTGTGTTAGGCGTGGACGAAGAGTCATATCACGAGAGTCCTTGTGGGAGAAAAATAGAGTTTTGCAACCGCTGCCGCTCGGGATGGACAGTTGGTGGTCAATAGTGTGAAGGCCGTCAGCATAGAAGATGTACCAGTTGTCAGAGAATACCCGGATGTATTTCCAGAGGATTTACCTGGGATGCCACCAGACAGGGACATAGAGTTTGTAATCGAGTTAGTACCGGGAACAGCCCCGATAGCTAAGAGACCCTATCGGATGTCAACCGATGAGCTGGTCGAAATGAAGAAGCAGATTGAGGAGTTATTAGATAAGGGATTTATTAGACCTAGTTCGTCGCCATGGGGAGCACCGGTTCTATTTGTCAAGAAGAAGGATGGAAGTTATCGGATGTGTGTGGATTATCGAGCACTAAACGAGGTCACTATAAAGAATAAGTACCCACTACCCAGGATCGATGACCTATTCGATCAGTTGAGAGGAGCCGGAGTTTTCTCCAAAATTGACCTACGATCAGGATATCACCAGCTGAAGATTAGGTCGGAGGATGTGCCGAAGACCGCATTTTCGTCAAGATATGGACACTACGAGTTCACAGTTATGTCTTTTGGTTTGACAAATGCACCTGCATATTTCATGAACATGATGAACAAGGTTTTCATGGAATACCTGGATAAGTTCGTTGTTGTGTTCATAGATGACATTCTAGTTTACTCCAAGACCAGGGAAGAGCATGTAGAGCATCTGAAGCTAGTTCTGGAGAAGTTAAGAGAGCAGCAACTTTTCGCTAAGTTTAGCAAGTGTGAGTTCTGGAAGAACAAGGTGGAATTCCTTGGACATGTGGTGACCGCCGAAGGAGTCGCAGTTGATCCAAGTAAGGTGGAAGCAGTGTTGCATTGGGAGCCACCCAAGACGGTGACTCAAATCCGTAGTTTCCTTGGAATGGCTGGTTATTACCGTCGATTTATTGAGGGATTCTCAACGATTGCGAGACCCCTTACGCAATTGTTGAAGAAGGAAAAGAAGTTTGCGTGGGACGGAATGTGAGCGGAGTTTTCAGGAGTTGAAGAAACGTTTGACAACGGCACCAGTGTTAGTTCTACCGGATTTAAGCCAGAGCTTTGATATATACTGTGATGCATCGCGCCAAGGACTAGGATGCGTGTTAATGCAGAACAGAAAGGTCGTTGCGTATGCATCAAGGCAGTTGAGGCCGCATGAAGAGAACTATCCGACGCATGATCTGGAATTAGCAGCCGTGGTACACGCCTTGAAGTTATGGCGGCACTATCTGATTGGAAACAGATGTGAGGTGTACACTAACCATAAGAGTCTTAAATATATATTCACTCAATCGGATCTGAACATGAGGCAGAGGAGGTGGTTAGAACTAATTAAGGATTATAATCTAGGAATCCATTATCACCCTGGAAAAGCCAATGTGGTGGCCGATGCTTTGAGCCGAAAAAGCCATTCGGTGAACATGTTGGTGGAAGCAAATCAGGTCGAGTTATGCAAGGAATTTGAAGTCAAGTGGAAGTTGTGCCTAAAGGATTTATAGCCGCTCTAAAAGTGAAGCCTACTCGAAGATCAGATTCGTGAAGAATGTAAAGACGATGTCAAGATTCAGAGAATTAAGTCCAAAATGGAGGAAGGCAAGCGAAGGAATTCAAGCCGATGAGCAAGGTACATTGTGGATCAAAATCGATTTGCGCATCGCACAAGAAGGAACTGAAACAGCTGATTCTGGAAGAAGCTCATGACTCCAAGTACTCCATTCATCCGGGAAGCGCTAAGATGTACCAAGACCTGAAGGAAAGATTTTGGTGGCCAAGCATGAAGCGTGAAGTTGCAGAGCATGTTGCGTTAAAGCGACATATGCCAAAGAGTCAAAGCAATGCATCAAAGGCCGCGAGGTTGCTCTGACCATGAAGATACCTGAGTGGAAATGGGAGGAAATCGGAATGGACTTCATTACTGGTCTACCGAGGACCCAGACAGGGTATGACTCCATATGGGTTATAGTGGACCGGTTGACCAAGGTCGCCCACTTCATACCGGTGAAAACTACCTACTCAGGGGACCGCTTAGCAGATTTGTATATGTCAAGAATTGTGTGTCTGCATGGAGTTCCGAAGAAAATTGTATCGGACAGAGGTACTCAGTTTACCTCAAGATTTTGGGATAAGCTGCATGAGGCCCTAGGGACCCGTCTGAACTTCAGTACTGCATATCACCCACAGACAGATGGGCAAACGGAAAGAGTTAACCAGATACTGGAAGACATGTTGAGGGCATGTGCATTGGCTTATACAACCGTGGGATAAGTGTTTGCCATATGCCGAGTTTAGCTATAATAATGACTACCGAGCAAGTCTGCAGATGTCACCATTTGAAGCGCTTATATGGAAGACCACGTCGACGCCGTTGAACTGGAATGAGACTGGAGAACGCCATATGTTTGGGCCGGATATTCTCCGAGAAGCCGAAGAGCAGATAGCCAGGATCAGGGAAAGGTTGAAAATAGCACAATCAAGATAGAAGAGTTACGCAGATAATCGCCGCAGGATTTAAGCTTTGAGCTCAAGATTTTGTGTATCTCGAGTTACACCACTCGGAGGAGTTAAGAGGTTCCACACTAAAGGGAAGTTAGCACCAAGATATGTTGGTCCGCTCAAGATCCTAAGTCGAGAGGCGAAGTAAGCGTGTCATTTGGAGTTACCGCAGCTTTAGCAGAGTGCATGATGTGTTCCATGTGTCGCAATTAAAGAAATGCCTCCGGTGCCGAAGAGCAAATGCCGTTAGAGTCTGGCCGAATTGCAGGAGGATTTGACTTATAAAGAGTACCCGGTGAAGATCTTGGATACTAGGGATCGAGAAACGAAATAAATCGACCGCTTCTGCAGAGTTCAAGGAGTAACTATTCCGAGAGCGAAGCAACTTTGGAGCGTGAAGAAGACTCAAGCAGAATTTCAACCTATTCCTTAGTCAAATACGAATCTCGGGTCGAGATTCCGTTAAGGGGGGGGAGGTTTGTAACACCCCAATTTTTGCTTTTATTGCATTTAAATGGTATTTTGAATTTTTGGGAATTTCTGGAATTTATTTGGATTTATTTGGAATTATTTGAATTTATTTTGAATTAAGCCATTTATCAAATTAATTAAATAATGGAAAAGTTAAAATAAAGTTTTGCTGAAAATATTTTATTTGAGTCACAAATGTCTTAAAATATTTTTGGGAATTTTTCCAGAATTTTTCTAGTATTTTTAAAGCCCCAAATGAATTATTTGAATTTTGGGAATTATTTTTAATCAAAAAGGATTAAAAATCCGTGAATGATGTTGGGCGAACATCGTGCGGCCTGCTCCGGAAAACCCTAACTCCGCCGCTCGATCCGGATCCGACGGCTCTCATCGCGCCACATCGCCCCAACCCGAATCCTCGTCGGATTCCGCCGCCGCCGCCGTGTGGGCCTCGGTTTCCGCGACTTTCACGGAAGCCGAGGGCACTATTTATTGCGCCGCCACCCGTGTTGGGATCCTTACCTCGCGCCACATCCGTCCGTACTCATCACGCCGCCCGAGACGCCGCCGCCTCGCCGCACGACCTCGCCGAAGTTCCCGGTCACCGCCGAAGTTTTTGCGCCGCTCCGCCGCCGGTCATTCTCCGCCGTCGCCCGTGCCACCGTCGGACTCACCTCGCTGCCGCGTCGAGGGTCACTTCTTCACGCCGGAGGACCACGGAACGCCGTCGGCCACGTCTTCGTCTCCGTCTCCGGCTGAATCGCGCCGCCGCATCGCCGCCGGGTTCACGAAGCCGCCAACCGCACGATCCGAGATCCGGCCGAGGTGAGCCCACGTCGCCTTAGGAATAGTGAACTTCATCTTCAATTCTCCACCGTTAGATGCAAACCGAGGGTCGCCATATTGCCACGCCGCCGTTATTTGCACGAGACGCCGACAACGCGGACCCACTGCCGCTGGCACCGCACCTCTCATTTGGCATGAGACGCCGACAAGGCGGACCCACATGTCACCGCGACTGCAATCGCTTCACACGAGACGCCGACAAAGACGGGCCCACTCGTCCACCGACGCACCGCGGCGTGTGACGCCACCGACGTCATGCCGACGTCATGGTGGGACCCACTTGTCGATGAGATAGCCGAGTCGTCGCGTCGTCTGCCGGCGTCATCACGGAGTTTGTCGGTACGACGTCAAGAAGGCCACGTGTCACTCTCTGGTGGCGACACGTGTCACGGATGACGTAATAATTATTTTTCCGAAAAGAAAAATGTTTATTTAATTCGGTTTATTGATTTAAAATGTATTTTGAAACTTCAAATGCTTATAACTTTTGCGTTTTAACTCCGATTTGAGTGATTCCAATTTCTATAAATTTGTAAAATTGATATCTTTCTGTTTATGAATTTTAATTGAATTTTTGAGCACTGTTTGTGTACTGTTTATTTATTTTATTATTTTGTGCATACGTTACGCGTAGACGTTGAAGTCCCCGACGGTTTCGAGGGAGAAGTTCTGACCCAGGAGCAAGCTCAGGAACCAGAACCAGCACTTTTTGAAGGCAAGTTGTGTTTGATCATGTTGAACCTATTAGAGAAAAATTACTTTGATTTAAACTATTGCATGCTAATTGGATAGAAATGACTTTGAATAAATTTTGGGACTAGTTAAATACCTAGTTGCTGTATGCCACCTTGTCGTATATAATTGTAGGCCATGAATCCTTTGTCACCCTAGGTTATGGATTAATAGTTGGACATTAATAATTTGCCAACATGGGTTGAGTAGACCGAAGTAGTATGCTTAGCCCTGCCACGTGGACATATCATGATTTTGGAATACCAAAGCAAATATTGACTTAATGAGATATGGAACGTGTTTTTGTGAATGAGACATGTGTTATTGAGATGATGATGGCACGTGGTGCAATGGTAAAGAAGGGGTGGGAAAAATGATTTAGACTGGGGCAAATGGCAAGATTGTTTTCGTGGGCCAAGAGTGGCAATCGGGCGGTCGATTTGGTTTTATTGGTTTTGGATAATTGAGATCACACTAGGTTAGTCTTGCCTCGGTCACTAAGGACTTAACCTTGCGAGCATTTGAACCGAGTCCTCCATACAACCACAAGCTCCGTAATGGGACGGGCTTAGCTGAGTAAACCGGGAAATCTATTCTTTGGTATTGTCGTGGTGGGGTGAGGCAGGAGAAGCGGAATGAGAACTCACATGGCGCAAGAGGGGGCCCCAGGTGTGGTAACCAGTCCCTCGGTGTTGAAACCTTAGCGGCAATCTCGAGTTTAGATGGAACTTTGGAAAGGCTTCACATTGTTATTTGCCTTGGTGGTATTTGACTGTATCTTGTGGGTAAAGTGTATAACCTCTGCAGAGTGTACAACCTATTAGGATAACCGTGCTCACGGTAATGAGCATCGCTTCGGTGATTACTGATCAAGGGTTAGATTTTCATGAAAATGAATTGTTTATGGAAAATGCTTGGGTTGGTAATGAGGAACTTGACATAGGATGGAAATGTGATTTACAATTGAAATATTGTGAAAGCTACTATTCTTATTCTTGTTTTATTGCTTTGCAAATTATTATGTTATTCTGAATGTCAGTCTCGCACATAAACCATAGCCTATCCTTTGTACTAAGCCATGCACGAGAATATTAGAATTGCATTTCATGCATGACTTCCGAGTGCTCAAAGTACTCACCCCACAACAACACAACTTCAGCTTGAAGAAGAAGCAACCCCGCTCAGAGGAGGAGTATCAGAGGAGCCGATTTAACTAGGAGCGAGCCCGATCGATTGCTCGTGGCAAATTGGTTGGCGCCACGAGTTTATTTTATTTCATTGCATTTGAATATTTTAATAATCCTTCGCTCTGAGGCGATTTTGTAACTTGACCATAAGGTCAATCAACTAGTTTGAGTATTTAATTAAAGTACTTATTATTTCGTTGGATATGTCTGTGATATGTACCGATGTTGAAACTGTGTGCACTAGCGTGATCCTGGACTAGTGCTGAAACACAGAGGGTCCGGATTTGCTAATCCGGGTCCCGACACTCCTCCAGCTACACCTTGCCAAGCTCTTCCTCCCGTGCTGTCGCCGTCACTGGAGATCCACCGGAGAGTCACCGCCGTCCAGCCCTAGCCGAAGCTCTGCTTCTGTCTCTCTGCCGCGCGGGTCCCAATCGTCAGCCAGTGCAGCCTCTTCAGTTCAACCAGAGAAGACGCCTCCTTCTATTGAAAGCGTAATTTCTATTTCCAATCCAATTTATATACCGAGTGAAATTCAATTTTGAATATCCTTTGCAATCTTAATCAAAATTTAGTGAGACAAATTTCTATATTTATTTAAAATCCAGAAGAATCTAAATATCCAATAATATTTAATTTTTGAAGTACAGGATTATTATTCAAATTAAACTTTGATTATGGTGCTAATATGGTTTTAATGAGAGTTTGTGTATAATAAGTAATGAAATGATGAAATCAATATTCATGAGATGGTAAGATCGAATTTATTCAAATATACAAAAATACTTAATTTTAGAGTCACAAAACAATTAGTAAAATTAAATTTAGGAATAAACATTATTATGGATGTTGTTGTATTCAAAGAAATTTAATTCCAAAAAAAATCATTAAATAAATTTATATGTGTCCTGGAATCATAATAAACTCAAACATGTAAAAATGCTTAATTGTTGGATTAAGTTTATATTATTTGCTTTGCAATCACTAATGAACCCTATTATGGCCATTAACAAAATAATAGCATAATGGCTCACAGCATGATAATATAATTTGTATTAAGATCCTAAAAACAGTAAGAACTCCTGTATATAAAAATATTTGGAATAAGGTTTAAGTTGTATTCATTTAATGGAAGGAAACACTAACCATACCAATAAGTAAATAGATAATCTATTGCAATTAAAGCTAAAATAATGCCAAACCAACTTTAAAACATTTCTAGGATTGCTTCCTGCTAATACCTGAAAAATGAATCAAGAATCATGTATAGTATAGTCACAAACTTCAAATGAATCTTGACCGATTTAGTGTTCGCGTTGAGATCATTTATACTATTTCATCGATATATAAAATAACTCGCTTAAATACTAAAATCAGTAAAACCAGTTTAGAAGCACACTACAAAGTTTGTACTACCATATTCTATAAAAAGAATCTTATTTTGTTAAGGTTTGCATATTAATCCTGTTAGCTCAAAACCCTTAAGTGTTAACATTGCACTTCATATTCTTGCCGATTCCGTATATCGTAACCTTACAATGCCATATAAGCTGTTTCAACGACGAGCATAAAGTCTCGTCTAAATCGTAAAACTTATGAAATTAGCCCATAGTGTTCCCCAAAGTATAGCCTACTCTATTACGAAATGATAACCTCATTCCATCGTGATTTACATATTAATTTTGACAGCTTAATAACCCTAAGTGTTCACGTGTCTGAAAGCCGTAATATGAATGAACGAACTGTAGTTGCAAATGAGGAAACCTGTAATTGAGATATTTGTATCACCAGAACCTTCTCAAATATCATGAAAATAATCCCAATAGCCTAAATCAATAGATTTAACTTGCGTAAAGCTAATTCTATTCAAAGTCAATTATAGGCGAAGAAGTATTCATTCATAATATAATATGATCATTTAAGCTTTTTTAACTCACAAAGTAGCTCATCTAAATCTGAATTTAGTAAAGAATGGCCTAGAAATGATCTTTAAGATATGATCTGCAGTAATCTAAGAAAATATTCTTATTTTATCTTGCTTCGAATCTAAATCTTAATAGAGCAAAACCCATAAGTAATAAAGTAGCAGAAAGCATATTGTGAATAGTGAATCAATGAAAGCTTGCAACCAATGACTAATTCTATTAATCTAACCAATTTTAGCATCTTGAATTCGTAAAATAAGATTAATAAATTCATAAAAGAGCAATCCCTGTTTCTTGTGAAGAGTTTTATTTGTCTTTCTATCAATTTTCTTTTTGCCCTTATTGAAGTTAGTATTTTGCTATTTTCCATTGATCGACGTGTAGAACTCAACGCCTGTAATTCCGTCATCGCCTTCATTAGCCGCAATCCTCGCCGTCGTCGTAATCCAGGATTAAGCAAGGCAAGCACTCCTTTGATCATATTGATCCCAGTACTTTACCTACAATATGTTGTTTTTGTAACTGTATTATGCATGTGTTTACTTTCTGCAAATTTGCTATTTTGTGGTAATGGTAGTTATACCTGTTGTCTCATTAACCTTTATTTGATAATTATGGACATGTGAACCTTGATAACCCTAAATTAAGGATAGGCATTACTTAATGTCATCATGGGTATATGCGTTCATATTATTCATGCTTAGCCATGCTTTAGAATCAGCAATGTGCATGATCAGATCAAAATGTGTTTCCTGAAAACATTGAAAATGGCACTGTTGGTTGCGGATATTTCGATTAAAAACCCAAAATAAAACTATGATTTGGACGTGGGCGACTATTGGCAATAGTCGGAGGTGCAAAAAGGAATTGCACGTAGTGTAGGGTGAAGTGTCGCCCGTGTCGGATTAAGGACCGAGCAATGGGACGCTATTGATCCAAGAATTCCGTGCAACCACGAGGTCCCGTATGGGACGGCCATAGCTTATTAAGTTATTTAGACATGGCTTTGCTCTTTGGTAGGCGGGAGCTAGCGGAAGCACTCCAGTTCGGTTTGCTTGTGAGGGGCTTCCACACAGTTCGTGTGGGTAATTACGGCGGTGCAGCGGTGTGTACCTCGCCGTGTCGTAAACGTTGTGTTGGTGTACTGAAAGTGGATCCACGGCTTGGGTGTGTGTTTCTGGTTCTACGGCGGGGGTTAACGTCCCGGGCTGGGTCAAAGTCATTTCTAGGTAATGTAACGGTTATGTATGATCTCCTGGACGGCGCACCTAAGGAAGTGCGTCGAGCAAAAGGTTGATCATTCCTTGTGGGTAAAGTTGTACACCTCTGCAGAGTTTAAATCTAATCGATTAGCCGCGCCCGCGGTCATGGGCACTTGGTGAAGTCATTCCAATGTTAGATGTTTTATTATTTACAAAAGGGTTGGTTCCATTTGTTTTGCAACTGTGCTTTATGTCGAAGGGCTGACATTGTCGTATTTCAGGAATTCATGATTCGCCACTCACGTCATGGAGGACTGTGAGTGTTATTTACGCTTTACTTATTTGTTATCAATTGATCTTGCTCTTATAAATTCCGTTTGTAAATAACTTGATTTACAAATGAAATTCGCTTTATGCAAATTAACTGTAGAAGCCTTTTCTTTGAAATGGCCAGCATATATTGTAGGATTTGCAAAAGTCTTGCGGAGTACGAAAGTACTCACCCTTGCTTAATCTATTATTTATAGGTGGATTAGAATGCGAAGTTTCGAAGTTGTTCATCGCAGGTTGCGGGTTCTTCTTTGAAGCGATCTTTTCTAAGGATTTATGCCTGGTCAGTTGCCTGCGGGATTGGATGGGTACACTACAAGGCTTTGCTTCTTTTGCTGTTATATACTCTGAGTTGTAATATTTCTGTAATTAATCGTTTCCGCTAATTAATTTAATGTATGGTTGTGATTCCAATTGTTGAAATGTGCGTGCTAGCTACTGATCCAGGGACTAGTACTGCAAGCACATTAGATTTCCATTTTGGCATTCTGTGCAAAAATGGGGGTCGTCTCAGCTTGGTATCAGAGCTATACTGACCGTAGGATAAACCTTAGATAGAATGGTTGTTAGCATTGGAATAAGCAAATTCAAAAGCTTATTTTCAAAAGATACTCCATTTGAAAAATGTAGGCTTTGCTATTCTTTTCCCATTCTTAAGATTCTATTCTTGCCTCTACCTTCATTTTGATGTGTAAATAAATTCCCCTTATCTCAAAAAGAAATTCTCGCCATGGTTTATCTTCGCTATCGCTTCTGAAGATGTTCGGGACTTGTCACTGTCATTCTTCATGACAACCAATGAAGACTGCAATGTATGCGCCAACACCTCAAGGAAGTTAGACAACGCTACGCTAACCTCGACAAAGCAGAAGTAAAGTTTGAAACCCCTACTTCATGAAGAGTCAGCATCACCCAACCATAAAAGGCAGAAGATTAGGAGATATATTAGGATTTACCTTAAGCTAAGAACCCTTACGCGCAGCATATTATTCCGCTCTAGTTATATAGAGCAACATAGGTTGTTGTTATGTCTTGCAACTTGAAATTGGTTTTACTCTGAATGTCAGGACTGATTTATGTGTGAACTTAACCTCTTGGTTAAAGTTTCACAATAAGTTGTCCTCATGTATGAATATCGAAATCTCAACCCATAGGATAAATAAGAAATCATAACAGTCTGTATCTTCCCTCCATAGAACTTTTATGAACTTATCTCCTCTCTGTATAATTTCTCACCTATGTAACCATCATGGTTATTAACCTTTCTCAAAAATAAAACCTCATCAGGATTAGTAGTATAGCCTCTATTACTACTTTTAGCTTTGCTTGAGATCACACCATTCATATATAAACCAAGTTAAGATCTTACCACATTAGTAACACCAAACTAGCTTATGCTGCTTTAGGCTAGTTAAAACTTAATGATCCAATAATAACTTCTAGCCATGCTTTAAAACTCACTTCATCACCTTGCTTAAATTATGTACCATAAAAATGAGCTAGAACCAGAAAAGTTATATTCTTCTAAACAGAAACCTTCGAATGAATGTTAAAACAAAAACTGAAAAAAATCGGGAATTCTATTTTCAAAAAGGAATGTAAAAAGATTAGCATCAGTTATACATATACTCTTTTCCCAATCTATAGAATTTAATCTCCTTATCTTTATGCAAAATAAAAACACACCAACAAATTCTTTTGAAATAATTTTGGGAGCAAGCCAACATTGTCATGACGTCTACATCAACAACTTCAAGAAAATAGAAGTAACAAGCATCACAATCTCTCCGACTTCATCAAAGCCTCGGAAGACTAACACAGCAAGTGGTGCGAAGATTAAAAGAAACTCGTCATTGAATAACCTACAGTGAAAGATAGTATTATACAAACTACATATTATTCTAGCTGTATAGTAAGCTGTTTATGCATAACTACGTATGGTTAATAGGAGAAAAACCATAGATATCCTTCCTATGTACTAAGTTAAATATATGTATGGTATTTGTGTGTTATTGAAATTTTGTTGTAAATCTTTTGTTTTGCTTTCGGGTTACTCTCGTGAATGTTAAACCACTAGGTTGAAATTTACGATGTGTTAACCCTGCTTAATAAGAAATTTAATTAAGAAAATTTTTAAAGAACGAAACATTGCCTTATAAAGTGAACTAAAAACCACTTAGTCCGCATAGAAACCTTTCCTAAAACAATATTTTAAAGAACGAAACGTTGCCTTGTAACCCAACAAGACCTCATCTAAATGACTTTACTCTAATAAATACTGTTGCAGGATGCCTGCGACACAATACAATTCGTTAATACATCTACTAAAAGTAATGAGTAATAAAATCTTTAGCCTTTATAACTGACCTTCGGCTCACCCCAAATAATCTTGGTTGAAATGCATCCATTTGTTTATCTCAAGTATTTTAACATACTCTGTATCTCTCTTTAAATTAGCTTATTCATGTTAATGATTCTTGGTATAAACTGCTAACACTCCTCATCTACTTCGTGAAACCCCGCAAGACACTCAATTGCCAAGAAATGATAATCCTATCCAAGTCCAACCAAATCCTTTGTATTTAGCTAAAGCACTTCCTTTCTAACATAGCAAACGTCATAACTCTTCACTTTCTTAATGTTCACAAAAAAAATGTGTAAGAATTGGTAACCATGGTGTAAATGCTCACCATAAGTGAACAAATCACCAACTGCACACCCTTCTTTTCTAGAAACTAACAAAGAACAATTCTAACCATGGTACAACTTTTGCTTTTGATAGAAAAAGAAATGGTTTAGATTAGAAATTTACTCTTATACCATGTTCAATATCAAAAAAAAATATTGTTCTTCGAAATGTTGTCAACCCAACCGATCTGAAAATCGTGCTTGCCTTGTGTGGAGAAATAGGACATGCTGTTGATGAGAGTGCAATCAATTGCTCCAGCTGTGTAGGAAATCATTCTCGAGGAAAATGTCTTATAAGCAATATCACTTGTTACCTTTGTGAAGGTCAAGATCATTGTCCAGTTCAATGCCCCTTTGATTCATTAATCACCACTGCAGTTCAGCCACAACAAATGAAATTCCAATCATTGGTTGCTTAAGATTTGATTATTAGAAAAAAAAATCAGTTGTACAGAAAATATCACTTAAGGAATTAAAGAAATAACACCTGACCCTAACTACCTTCACTAAGAAAGTAGTAAATGGCAATCTCCAATGGCATGTTTCTTATTTAATAAAGAAAGTCATTGGGCTAAAGAATGTTCTAAGGAACAACAGGCTAAGATTCACAAGGAAAATAATATTAAGCATACCATTGTACCTAGCAAAACACCATGAGAAAAGCGTGAATGCTTCAACTGTCATGAAAAGAACCAAATTCCTAGACAATGTCTACAAGGAGAATGAATATCTCTTAGCATCATAAGCATACCAGAAGTCGCATTAGACTAGTTTATAACTCTCAAGAGTAGGAGGAATAAAAATCTGAAACAGTTCGCTTGAAAATTTTGTCAAAGAATAAGAGACACTTAAACAATAATACATACCCTAAGAAGAATTATGCTCAACTTCATTCTCAATCTCAATCACTATCTATTCATCCCTTCAGAAACACCAATGAACATCTATCTGATATGCAAAACCGAAAGGCCCATGTCATCTGTTTCTGCTGTGGTACATATAGACGTTACGCCTACACTTGCCCAAGGAAAAAAAATCAACAAGCTCCTAGACCTGCATCCAATCCAATTCAAAATATTAATCCCAGTCATTCATGGTGTTTACCTGCGAAAGAAGTTTATAACCTACCAGGCGTAGTACTAGGTATGATACATATGTATCTGAACCTACCATGATTCAAGTATTAATTCTAATATCAACTCTTTGATTCTAGTCATTTTCTAGTCATCTATTTTATATCATTAGCAAACAACCTTTCTGTTGTTTCGAATAAAACGGACAATGTCACTTGCATCAATCGAGAAGAACTTGGATACCTTGCCAACACCTACCCAAAAAGAGTTTTAATTCACATCGACAAGAAAGACATCAATAATTTCCAAACTATCTTAAAAACCTAAGAAAACATCAAGTGCCTAAAACAACCCCTGCTTTGATATCAGGCTCTGAATATAAACATCTTTTTCAGGTAACTGTATCCAACGCTTAATGTGGTATTGAGTACGCCTTTTGTGTATTCAATTCCCATAATCAACCTTTCGATCCTATACATTTTATTCCTTCATAGTTTTCAAATTCAAAGAAAATGAAAACCCTCTATCTACAAAAATAATCAAACAAATCAAATCATCAGAATCACTTATTAATTCTTCTACCTCAATCCAATCCTTGAATTATCTCTATCTTGCTTTCAGTCTAAAGTCAAACCGAAATGACCGTTATGCTCAGCTCATTTCATCAATTAAGGTAGAATTATACAGATAAACCATTGTATTCAAATACCCTTCATGGTATTAAACATTCGGGTTTTCCCAAATGAATCTAATGACAATGCGACTTTTCCTTCGCCTCAAAAATTCTAAATATACCACATACCACTCTCTAAATTAGATTATCTTTATTAACAATACTAGTTATTCAAACAAAAGAGATGTGTAGAAAATATTAGTATCTCTCATCTGCTGATTAATGTCCCGGGCTGGATCAAAGTCATTTCTAGGTAATGTAACGGTTATGTATGATCTCCTGGACGGCGCACCTAAGGAAGTGCGTCGAGCAAAAAGTTGATCATTCCTTGTGGGTAAAGTTGTACACCTCTGCAGAGTTTAAATCTAATTGATTAGCCGCGCCCGCGGTCATGGGCACTTGGTGAAGTCATTCCAATGTTAGATGTTTTATTATTTACAAAAGGGTTGGTTCCATTTGTTTTGCAACTGTGCTTTATGTCGAAGGGCTGACATTGTTGGATTTCAGGAATTCATGATTCGCCACTCACGTCATGGAGGACTGTGAGTGTTATTTATGCTTTACTTATTTGTTATCAATTGATCTTGCTCTTATAAATTCCGTTTGCAAATAACTTGATTTACAAATGAAATTCGCTTTATGCAAACTAACTGTAGAAGCCTTTTCTTTGAAATGGCCAGCATATATTGTAGGATTTGCAAAAGTCTTGCGGAGTACGAAAGTACTCACCCTTGCTTAATCTATTATTTATAGGTGGATTAGAATGCGAAGCTTCAAAGTTGTTCATCGCAGGTTGCGGGTTTTTCTTTGAAGCGATCTTTTCTATGGATTTATGCCTGGTCAGTTGCCTGCGGGATTGGATGGGTACACTACAAGGCTTTGCTTCTTTTGCTGTTATATACTCTGAGTTGTAATATTTCTATAATTAATCGTTTCCGCTAATTAATTTAATGTATGGTTGTGATTCCAATTGTTGAAATGTGCGTGCTAGCTACTGATCCAGGGACTAGTACTGCAAGCACATTAGATTTCCATTTTGGCATTCTGTGCAAAAATGGGGGTCGTCTCAACTACTGAAGCGGAATATGTTTCAGCTACTGAAGGCACTAAGGAAGCTATTTGGTTGCGAGGTCTGGTTTCTGAACTTGGCATTAAATATGATACTCTTACTGTTTATTGTGATAGCCAGAGTGCTATTTGTTTGACCAAGAATGATATGTATCATGACAAGACTAAGCACATTGATATCAAATACCACTTTATTTGTAATGTTGTCGCTGAAGGACAAGTTATTGTGGAAAAGATACATACTGATGAAAATCCTGCAAAGACACTTTCAAATACCAAGTTCAAGCATTGTCTTGACTTGGTTAGCATTTAATGTGCTTAATTGTCCTTGGGGTTTTACGGAGACAATTTATTATGGATTTTGAGTCAAGAGGAGGTTTGTTAGAGATATTTCCGGATTCCTTAACATCCATATCTTCAACAAATATTATCTTTCCAAATCTTAGATTCTATTTTGGCTACTTAAGCCATTACTTGTAATCTTTGAACCGAAATAGTGGATTTTCATCTACCGTGGTTTTTCTCGCATGGGTTTTCCACGTAAAAATCTGTCTCCCTTTTGTGTGTATGTTTGCATATATCTACAAACCCTAACAGTTTATGTATGAGCAGAGCACCTATCAAACAAGAACTTGGGTGAGCGTCACTAGTGAAAGGCTTGAAGGTTCCCCAATGGAAATCAATATTCCTTTTGTTATTCTTTTATCATGCAGAATTGATGGATGCTTTGCAGATGGTGATCGAGATAATAGTCAGTTGGACAACCTTCTCTGGTTTTTTTTCCTATAGTTTCTACAGGAAATCAGCCTGAGCTCAATGGTGTCGACAACTCGACATCCCATATACTGTCGAAGAAGCTAATGTGCAATATACCCAAAACATCATTTTTTTTACAAAAAAAATATACAATCTGCAGAGTCAAGGTTGAGGTACAGGGTGTTTAGAGATGAACCTCCTTGAGGCTACTGCATGCTCCAGAAGTTGCATTCTGGAGCGAGAGACTGAATGGAGGAAGCTTGTTTCACGCACCATTGAGTTCTACGGTTCTATGCGACTGCCCTTTCCCGGCCGTTTGAATTTGAAAATCACGCGTACGGTGCACGCACACACAATAAGACCTCTATCTATTGAGTTATATGTATCAATCAGTTTACTCAAAAACTTAACCTAATGAGGAAAGGTAGGTAATTCACTTATACTTTAACACCGCCCTCACGTATAGACCCGATCAGCCCTAGGACGTGGAATAGAAGTGAGCTGCAATTATTATTTTTTAATTACGCCAACCGAGTTTTAAACTTGAGACCTCTTGGCTCTGATACTATATTGAGTTGCATACACTAATCAGTTCACCCAAAAACTTAACCTTCTGAGGAAAGATAGACAATTCACTTATACTTTAACACTATCATCTCATGCATGATCACCTTCAGACGACAACGTCGCGGTGCACCCCCGCCGCCCCGGCCGGCTACTGTAGACTGTAGCAACATTTCGTGGCCCGCGAAACAGCCTGCTGATCATCGCTTTCACGTCCCCCGGCGTCAGCCACTCCGCAGAGCCGTTCCGTTGATAGAACACCCTGTACGCCGGCACCACAGCCGCAGCCGTCGCTGCTCTCAGAGCCTCGGCCATCTCGTCGTCTGCTGCCACCCACCTGGCCTGCATCGCCATTGCTTCCATTGCCGCCGCCCCCACGCCTTCGCCCCCACCCACCACCTTGCCCAACGCCGCGCGCAAACATGCCTCCACGTGCCGACGAGCCTTTGCCATGTGCGCCTCCGTCCAATCCTCCCCGAGGATCCCCTCCAGCTTGCTGGAGCCGCGCACTTTCTTGGCAACGTAATGCGTGTTGTTCGCCAAGAACAGAGAGTTCAGAGCCGCTTCTCGGTATTTCCCGGCCTTGGCGTCCAGCTTGCGCAGCAGGACGAGCACCAGCCGAACAGTAGGATTCGACGACAAGCTCAACGAGGACGACGACGGATCCGGCGAGTCACTGCCGGTGCTGGTGCCGGAGGTGTCCACCGACTGCACATGCGCGCCTTGGCCTTGTCGGTATATGCTGGCAAGGGCGTCCTCGTAGTCGGCGAGGAAGAAGAGGTAGTTCATCACGTAGCGGGTGAGCGGGTGCACAGCGCCGCCGGGCACGGTCGCCTTGGACGTATCCTTCTGGATGGCCGCCTCGAAGCTGGACAGGGTGCCGCGCGCCGCCTCGCGGACTTTGCCAAGAGTGGCGACGGCGCGGGTCGCGACCTCTGATCTGTGCCCGAAGACGAACACGATCGCTGGCAGTACCTCGGTGAGAGTGTCGTGAATGTCAAGCACGCGGAACAGCCGCTCCGGGGCGCGGCGCGCTCGAGCCACGGCGGCCTCAGCGACGGCGAGGAGGTCCGCGGCCTGATCGCTGGCGATGCCTTGGAACACCGCGTCGCCGACAGCCGCGTGGGAGGCGAAGACACTGCCGCAGAGCTCTTTCTCCCCGGAGAAGGCGGACTTGAACGCGAATCTTGCGGCGGCGAGACATGCTTGCACCTTGCCATCCACTTGGCCCCAGGTAAGCTTATGGAAGTGGGAGTGCTGGGAAGGTGAGAAGCCGAGCAGGCTCTGGATCGCGCCGGCCACCGCTCCACGGCGGTGCAACTTGAAGGTGGAAACGCACTCGTTGGCGTAGCCGGCGGCCATCATGGCCTCAGCGACAGTGCGGATATGGCTTGTAGTGGCAACAACACTAGTGCCTTGGACGTCCTGATCGCCGAAGGCGTTGGGATGAAGGGATAAGAGGAGGAGCTGGAGCTCGAGCTGCAGCCTCCTCATGGCGGTCTGGAGAAGCTCCAGCGCCTGGACGAGGCCGTCGCTGCTGTCGCCGAGGTCGGCGGGGTCCGACGCGAGGAGGAGCATGGCGCGGTGGAGGCCGGCGGTGGCGCGCAGGAAGTGGCCGGCCTCGACGTCGCCATCCGGGCGGTCGAGGAAGAGGGAGCGCCGGCCGGCGTTGGGGTGCCACTTGTCGACGAGGGCGGTGGCTGCGGCGACGCTCTCCTCGACGGCGGCGACGGAGAGCGCGCGCCGTTGGCTTGGCGAAGGCTGAGCCCCGCGCTGTGAGGTGGAGGAGTCGGAGCGGCTGCTGCGCACTTCGCCGAGCGCCATCGATCGAGCTTCCTTCCTTGCTTCCTAGGGAGCGGAGCGGGCGGAGCAGTTGGTCGAGATCGGCACCGAGGTCGGTGGCAGGCAAGGCATCCGCATGCATATATATATAGAGAGAGACTACCAGCGAGATTATTTTGGGCGGGAAAAGTAAGCAAATGTTTCTTGTCGTCACACGTACGCGCGTAGTTTTGGACCTTTGCAAGTTTCTATTGTCCAGTCGGTGACCTTCTTTGCTTCTTACGTTTCCTTTTCACGAAGGCGTCAGCTCTTACTCTGGAAGTCAGGCTCGCCGGTTAGTAACAGTATATATGTGTTTTGACTATTCAAGTCTTCCAGGACTCGCCTGGTACCAACTCGTCCGACATGTCGACTAACAGCTGATCGCCCTTTCCTTTATTAGATTGATTCTTTTATACAAGAGAGTATCTAAATATAGAAGAAATATAGTAAGAGGTGGATTCGAATTCGTCTATATAGAGATAGAATCCAACCAATATGGACTCTAATCCATCTATATCAATAACACTTTGGAGTTCATTTCACTCCCTCAAATTCGGAAACAAAAGCTAGCGAAGCCACTTCATTACACGTACGTAGCTGCGATACCAGGGAACTTTTGTATTTTGTACAAAATACATCCTGTATTTATAGAAATATACAACATTTACGCATATTTGCATAAATCTCCACCAATTTCGCCAGTTCAAATTGCGAAATCTCAATTTCACCACCTCACTTTGCGAAAATCACTAATTTCGCTATTTCAAATAGCGAAACTGACGTATTTCACAAATTCAAAAAACAAAATCCGGGTATTTGCAAAATGAACTGCCGAAATTGCTCCTGCCAACTTGATTTCGCTACCTCATATTGCGAAATTGAATTTCGCTATCTGAGGTATAGAAATTGAAGCACACTTGAGGAATTTTGTAAAAATCGGTTTGGGGGCAACCGAAATTGAATTTTGAGAATTTGGTTGAAGTTTGGAAAAACATGTTGAAGATTTTGACGAAATTAAGAATTTAGTTGTTGGGAGTTTTGGGGGAGTTATTTCCACCGGAACTCAGATTGAATATCATTAAAAGAACTACTAAGAACTACTTGATCATTTAAGCGTTTTCAACAGTCTGTAAAATGTCACGTAAAAATGCAAAATGTTGAGGGAATAGCCCAGCTTCATTATTCAATGCAAAATAGAAGTTACAACTTGACGTCTACATAGGTTACAAGGAAATGCAGCGACAATGCAAGATTGAAGGAAACTAACTCTAATAAAGATAGACAAAGTGGCATAGACATCGTAGGATGGAAACGAACATTCCACTGTCGTTTCATATTCGGGATTAGCTACGAGGCCGTGCTCCCTGACTTTTTTGAGGCGCCTCTGTCGCGCCTCACACACTTCCATGGATAGACCTGTTGGGTAGTGGCAGGAGCACAGGCATTGCGGTTCATCGCATCCATTGTTCGCGGTGTACTCAGGGTCTAGGTGCGGCGGGGGAAGGTGCTGTGAAGCAAGTGGCTTTGCCTGGACATGACTTGGCATAATGGTTCTTGAAATGTGGAGTTGTGTTCGATACTCCTCTTTCCAAGCCCAGAAACTACAGCTGTTGGGACCTAATCACTACACCACAACACCTTTGTTGCAACAGACGGTCTGTTGGCAAAAGCTACATGCAGTGTCACATAGTCTGTCGGCAATACATTTGGCGACAGACATCCCTCTGTAGGTTAAAGTCCGGTCGGCAAAGACTTTTGCCGACCGACTAGGTATTACCGACAGACTAGCTGACTCCACATATAGCCTTATTGCCAACAGATATAATTTTGCCGTCAGACATAGTTATTACCGACAGACATATAATTACCGACAGACATATAATTACCGATAGATTGTGTGTTGGCAATCCACACTTTTACCGACAGATAGTTCGATGGGATGCTTTATCCCGATTTTAAAAAAATAAAAATCAATAATTAGCTTGATCACTATTAGGACAATCATGGTACTTTTATACTTCCATTCACAAAAATATAGTAGCCTCAACCATGATGACATTATGCAACATTATAACCAGGACAACAAAATAGAGTAGTCTGAACAGCACATTCAACATTACATTCATTAGCAGTATATTTAGGGCCACACTAAAAACATCTAAGACATCAAAATAGAGTAGCTACATCCATAGTGATAGCTTGCAACAGTACAGCCATTGGCAGTATATTTAGGGCCATGATAAATACATCAAAATAGCTAGCCATCTTTGTCCAAAAGTTTAAATAAGTATGTGAATTGATATAACCCAAAATGATCACTTGTAATACATCAAACTTAATTCTTAAAACAAATAACATCTTTGAAAGATTTCTTCCAACTTGCTATGGTCTTCCAACTTTATCTACAAAAAGGAAATATGATCTTTAATCATAGGACACCAAAGTATAATATTTTATCTAGAATTATGCAAGCTTGAAAGTTTCAACATAATAAATACAACAATGCTACTCAGTTTGAATAATTGGATAATTCTACGACTAAAGGGAAGAATAATTAATTATGTAACCAGCATTTATAATTATCTATGCAGTCAGACATGGCAATAGTAAACTATGTGACACCTCTACATGATGTAGTACAAGAATAATAGAAAAATTAGAGCTCATTATTACACTGAACAATAGAAGGGCCACACAGCCCACACCACAAAAGACCAACATCAACAAAGACATTATGATGCATGGAAAAGTACTTATTTATATACCTGCTGTCTCAGAGGAAGATCGACAAAAAAAATATCATTAGTTAGTAATTATATTTAATCATTCAAAACATATGAATACAAACAATTAATGTTTAATATAGATTCTTACTTTATTGCATGGCCATGCAATGCACATGTTACGAGCGTGAGCCATAATTTCCATATCATCATATGGACGAGGCAAAATAGCATCCACTTTCAAGACAGTATTCACAACAACTTCATAAAATTCCTTCCCAAGAGGTACACCTCCCACCTCGGTGTTTGGATTAGTTGATGAAATTGTTGCCTTAGCCACAGGATTTTCTGGTCTCACAACAACATATAATATGACATCTCTACCAACCTAAGCAACATATTGCATTTCAAAATATGAATCAACAATTGAGTTCATATTTTGGGGGAAAAACATGTATGAGGAGGTGAGTGATTTACAAGGTTATCATCCTCATTATGAATAGCTTCACGACTTCTTTTGGTGGTGTCATCTTCTAGAATATTTTCCATAGATGCAAACTCATTTGCACCATAATGACGATCTTCTTCCTCATTAATAGGTGGTTCAAGGATCCTTGAATTCTGTGGAGAAAAAACACAAGTACAGACAAGCAATGATGAAGAAGCTCTCATTGCTCTTATCGGTGCTCGTTCAGGCTTTCAGAGTGCATGGAATGAGCGATTTGGCCCACTTGTAATTCATGTGATAACAAGCTTATTTATGTACCCTCCACTTTTATCATTAACCTGTATTAGTCAAACCAATGAGAAAATTAACATGGAGGTAGCACTGAAAACCAATCATCTAGTCACAAGAAGAGCATTATTGTTATTAACTTTGATTGGCATGAGTGAATTGGTAACCCCATTGACAAAGTAGATAAACAATTGATTTTCGATAACAATTCACAATATACATGATCTTGAAATCATCATAACATGGAAGCACCTAATTATATGAGAATGAAACAAGACGTGAGTTTCCAAGCCATCCTAATCCTCTAATGGCGCTGCTATGGACAACAAAGCTGACAGAAACTGCGCTAGCCAAAACATCGACAACCTCAACAGTCCCATTTTGATTTCTCATTTAGGTGTTACATAGTATTTAGTTACCTGATAAGATACTTTGCTACCTGTTGTACCCACTGTTCTTAATATCCGAGATTTCCGGTTATTCTTTCTATGCTTTGGCATTCAAATTGTTAACAACTTTGTGAAGACTACAATTTTATCATTTTTTTCCATTAAAAAAACATTTGTAGGCATTCTGTGCAGATAGCAAGCCACTTAGTATGTAAGAATATCTTGAGAATAATATGGTTATTAGATTCCATTGTAACATACACAATTAAGAATCTGGAAATACATTTCCAAAGAAAACCTTCTAAGTCTGTAATTCAAGACAAGTTTGCTTTTCCTTGTGCGAGGTACATTTAGTTGGACATTATTGAGCGTAAAAGACACATTGGTGCTCTTGCGAGCATGGACATATTATGAGTAAGGACATTTAGAGAAGATCATAGATATAGATCTAGAAGATGACCTGGATCTTGAGGAGGCATGCCGGTTCTTGAAGGTTGGTCTACTATGCACTCAAGATGCGATGAAGCTCCGTCACCAACATCGTCAAGATATTAATGACACAGAACATCACGAGTACTCTACAACCACAAAAAATAACTAACTCAAGTAGGAAATAGATAGATGGGCTCCTCAAATACAATGAGAAGATCATTCGAAAGTTTTCACACTAACGCAATCTCTATAAATTACAATACCTGGACCCAAGAGCACACAACATAAACTTTTTGGGTAAATTCAGATAATGAGTAAAATTAAGACACAATGCGCGCACTAAACTACTAATGCAATCTGCATAAAGAACAAATTTTGAACCCAAGACTACACAAGTGGGAATTATTAGCAGTAGCACAGCGCATCACCATCCCTCCTACTCCATCTCTAAATTCACATTGGAAAGGCTTAAAGGTTGAGTAAAAATTCAGAGGCATAGCAAGCATACTAACAAGATTAAGCTGTGGATCAGAAGCAAAACCTCGGTTTAAGTCATAAGCTCATACAACAGAAGAACAATTGCAGAAAATTAGCTCAGCGCATGAAAGCAGAATGGTTTCGTGCCATCCCTAGAAGTGTCAACAGCCAATCTTCTCATCCTGCATAGAAAAATAGAAGGGCAAAAGGATAGATTTCAGCCATCTCAACAAGGAAACATGAAATGCAGAAGTTTATCATAGCTCACTGAAGATCAAGTCAAACTGAACAATGTTAACCCACTATCTATCTTCCATATTCTTGCAAAGGCATCAGTGAATGTTGAAACTTAAAACTCCGAGTCTAAAAGGCACAAGCAAAAAGGCAGTAGAATCATATCAGACATGGTAGATCTGAGATTACTACAACATTATTAGTGTTTTTGGATCCTTTTGTTATACAATGCCTAAGCGACTACATGATTGTCCATTTACATCAATACTTTAGTTCATCCAAATATAAATTAGTATGGTATTCTTTTGCAAAACATAAGGGTAAAAAAATTGCGCCTCTACTTGCCTTAATCTGATATCCATATCTTAGGAAGACATATGAGCTCTGGGTTCATCTAAGAGTACATTCATGCTTGGCCAACATAATATCTTGAGATGCCCATCCTACATTGGCACAAAAAACTATAAAAATAAAAGCGAGAACGGTGGGCTTGGCAACCACGTCGGCCCGAATCAACGTGGCGCTACCTGAAGGGCCGTAAACCTTGGGGACTTGACATACGGAGTTTTAGTTAGCAAAAACATCCCTAGCATGTAAATCTCGAACTGTCCCTAGACATTCGGTTCAGCTATTAAGTTTGATTTTAGCCCCAACCAATCGACATTCATACCGCACAACCCAAGTGAGAAGTTTTCTAGACTTTGAAAGAAATGAAATCTAAGTTCGGTATTAAGTCATACTTTATCACGGTACTAATGATAGAAAATGTTCATTTGGGCATATCACTGAACAAATACAGCCTCCTTACGTTAGATAGAAATAACAGTTTGAATTAGAAGTTGATTTGGCCCTTCAGCGAATTTTGTGAAAATTGGTACAACTAACAAAAGCATAAATTTCCAACCATGCTGAAGCGAACAAAGATTTGAACAGCTAGCCATATCACCATAGTTAAGAGACAACAAAAAAAACGAGACCCTTCTCCCTTTTCTTCAATCACACCAGTTATGATTTGATCCTTGAGAGTATCGCACGAACAAGGTTCTAGAAATTCAGAATTAGCTTTTCCTTCACAAAATTGATTCGTGCTTTCTTCTTCTTTCAATATTTGACACTCGAGAAACAAATCCGCATCTAATACATTTAACAGTTCTACTTACAAAGACAATCGAGAAAATGCCAACCACTTTAAGTCGAGGCTTGTCGCACCAATCCAAGAAACACCTCCCAATCCAAATCATAACTCGCATAAACCTCAACCTTCCCTTAAAATTCACCTCACAAGAAGTTGTTTCAAATGTCTCCAAAGCGCCTAGCACCCCATTTCAGAGAATGAGCTAATGGCACGGCAACAAACAAAACTACCAAATGGCGGCACAGATCTCACCCAAATGAATCTGAAAATAACAAAACCATTATACCTCCGTTAACCATCAGCTCGGAGGGAGTTCAGAGCCAGCGCAATCAGTTCGAGCCGGAGGAGGTGTCTGAGGCGTCGTTAAATCGGAGGTGTTGTTTGTCGGAGGCGACGACCGAGCCACCGACACCAACAGTGATGACCACGGGAATGCTGGATGAGCCGCTGAATGGATGGGATTTTGGGGACTAGGGTTGAGATCGGTGTTGGCCGGGTCGTCGTGGCGGGAGGCAATGGCATGGGGCGGCAATGAGGGGTGGGAGGCATCGCGTGGGGGGATGGGGAGGCGGGAGGCAGCGCTTGGGGGCGGGAGGCAATGGCGGTGGGGAAGGAGGCGTGGGGCGAGAGGCAACGCGTGGGGCGGGAGGCAATGGCGGCGAGGGAGGAGGCAAGGGAGGGAGGCGCGTGGGGTGGCGATGGGGGAGGGCGTGGGGGCGGCGGTAGGGGGAAGAAGGCATACGTGGGGGTGGCGGCAGGGGGAAGAAGGCACGCGTGGGAGACAGGGAGATGGTGGGATTTGGGGATTTTGGGGAAGGCCGCGCGTGACTTAAGTGTGGGAAACCCTAGCCGTCTTAATTTTCTTACATAGCATTAGTTAGTTTTTTGAGCAATATTGTGCTTCTATTATAAGAATTATGTTTCCAATTATGTGTTGCTCTGTCCTTTGTTTCCTATCAAATGTTGTGAGCTACTGGTAATCACCCTTTGAATTTGATACGGTGCAGCCCTTCGATTATGTCTATGCTAGGCAGTGGCGGAGCTAGAAAATTACAAAGAGGGGGGCTAAATAATAAACATATGAGGCTTAACAATTAACTTCATTCTAGAACTATAATATAACAAGATTACTCTACTATTGTTCATGAATACATTAATTTATACATTAATTCTAGAGCCATTGACACTAGGAGAAGGCGCTCAGTGCTTGGTGTAGATCCAACAGCTCACACGAGAGATTAGAGGAGAGATTAGAGGCAAGGCGTTGTTGCTGGCGGAAATTCCATGCAAGAAACGTGAACACTGCCATGCAGGTGGGCGCATTCAGTGGGTGTGTTGAGTTAGTGGTTAGCAGATTAGGATGTGGGTGTGGTTGTGCATGAGTTTAGAGAGTGGTTAGCTGTCGGGTTTAGACGCAAATTGAACTACGGCCAGTTCTTTGATTCTTTCCCAACCCACATCGTTGTCGGATAGAGAAGGGGATAGGGGCATGGGGCCAAACCTGGTAGTGCTCGGGGACGTCGTGCAGTACAGGGGACGGTGGCGCCAAGCACTCGCCCCTAGAGTAGATGCTGGCGCCTGGAGCAGCACTCGCCCCTGGAGTAGATGCCGGCACCTGGGAGCAGCGCGTCGCCTGGAGGAAATGCAAGCTAGGGAGGGGATGCAGCGCCAAGCCAGATGAATCGGCCAGGCCAGATGAATCTAAAAGGGCTAGATGAATATGAAAAGCCAGGGAGGGGATGCGGCGCTAGGCCAGATGCAAGCAACTAGATGGATCGGCTAGGCCAGATGAATCTGAAAAGGCTAAGGAAAACTGCACGTGTCCCTGATTAAGCTCGCCGGTGTCCCTGATTAAGTTCGCGCTAATGATAATATTATCAGTGGCGGTTTTTGGCTAGAACCGCCACTGATAATCACATTATCAGTGGCGGTTCTAGCCAAAAACCGCCATTGATAATATTATCAGTGATGGTTCGAAAACCGCCACTGATAATCTCCGATTATCAGTGGCACTATATCAATGACGGTTCGAAAACTGCCACTAATGGCAGGTTTTTAACCTCCACAGATGGCCTTTTGTGTGGTAGTGTAGGATGATTATGCAATATTGGAGCTAGCAAAATACATGCAATAGGAGATTGTCAGGCAAGATGGTATTTAAGATACCATGAGAAGTGAAAGTTTTCATTTGGTTATTTAAGAATATATCATTTTTATCATGTACCCAACATTGCCGACATTTAATCTGCTGCCACACCTTCTTAGTCCGACGCTTTGACCTAGAAAATGAGGATTGCTGACACATAGTGTGTCCCTACATATCAAAATAATTTCCAATGCACCATCTGACCCTAAAAGTATTATTGCCGACAGTTAATCCGTCACCAAGTTTTAGCGACAGATAGTTGTAGGTAATTATGTATTATTGCCGACTGATGTCTGGCGCTAATTTGATGTCTTGGTGTAGTGAATGCCTGGTGATTTCACGGAAGGAATGCAGGGTTAGTGGGAACACATGGTAACAACTCAAAAGGACAGAGAATTGGCCTCATTGTTTTTTGTGCACCTGAAGAAGAATCGAAATTGGTCTAGGGCAGTTTGTGACATGCCCTCAAAGATTATGGAATTGCATCTCGGGCATTCTATCAACGGGAGCCCTGTCGTTGGGCTTTTCTTGGCAGGCGCACTTGAGCTCGAGGGATAGGCCATGGAAGCTCTTCGATATGTGGAAGGATTGCAGGGAAGCCTCTCGAGAAACGGTGGTGGTTTGGCCTCTCCTGTCCGAGAGTCCTTTTGTAGGCACGTCCACCTTGTCTTCGTGCGTGCTCGTGAACCCTAGGCCCCCTTTGTACCAGCACGTGGACAGCCCCCGCCCCCTTCGTACCAGCACGTGGCCAGGCCCCCCATCCTGACAGGCACGTCGCCATGCCCTCCCATCAGAGGGGCACGTCCCCTCCTTCATACCACCACGTGGCCAACCCCCCCATATAGCGATAACAGGGGGCAGCCGAAGATGCTGTCGGTGCTTTCGGTGGTGAAGCGACAGATGCGACGGGGAATCTCAAATTTGTGCAGCGGGCATTGGGGAGGTGCAGCTCCTCTCCTGAGCATTGGACAACACACTAGCTTTTTCAGAACGTTTTGACAACACACTAGCCTTTTCAGAACGATTTGACAACACACTACCCTTTTCAGAACGATTTGACAACACACTAGCCTTCTCAGAATGATTTGACAACAAATTAGCTTGACACGTAGCCAGGCCCCCCCCCCATTCTGACGGGCACATCACCTCCTTCATACCAGCACGTGGCCAGGGCCCCCAGCTTGACATTGGGGAGGTGCAGCTCCTCTCCTGAGCATTGGCAACACACTACCTTTACACGTATCCAAGCCCCCCCTTGAGCTGCCAACACTAAGTCCTTGTACCTTCCGTAGAATTTTTTTAAAAAATAATACATTTTTTATTCAAAATTTCAAAAATATACCACTGAAAAAAAATTATAGAAATATACCCCTGTCGCTAGGAGGCCACGTCACCCCCAGCCTCCTGTCGCCCGATGAAATGGCGACAGGAGCCTGTCGCCCGATGAAATGGCGATAGGGAGTAAATCGATGAATGATTGGGTGATGAATTTTTTTATATATAATACATTTTTTATTCAAAATTTCAAAATATACCACCAAAAAAATTACAGAAATATACCCTTGTCACCCGTTGGATGGGCGACAGGAGCCTAAATAGCAAAATAAACGGGTGACAGGAGGCCACGTCACCCCCCAGCCTCCTGTCGCCCGATCAAATGGCGACAGAAGCCTGTCGCCCGATGAAATGGCGACAGGGAATAAATCGATGAATGGTTGGGCGACAGGAGCGCGCACCACCCCTATCGCCCAACCATATGGCGACAGCAGCTCTTCCCTCTATTTAAGCAATCATCCGACAGTGTGTTCAATCATCCCATTCTTCAATCATCCAGCCAAAGAAGAGTAGAAAGAGAGAGAGGAAGGAAGAAAAGAAGAGAGAAACGAAGGAGAAGAGGAAAAAATGCCGAAGCGTGCGAGTGGAAAGTGAAAGGGGAAGGCGAAAGAAGAGGGAGGTGCTTCGGAGTGGCCACGCAACATCGCATACAGGACCTCTTCGTACCTTTCAGAGTTGTCCCACCGATGTGCCTGTGCGGAGATGCTTGCAGGCTTGTCTATTCTTGGGAAATTCCAACTTGGAAGAGGAGGTATTGGATGTGCCGCAACTACGAATTCGATCCGCCGGAGAAGAGTCTAAAGAATCACCAACTGGTAACAATCACATTTGTTCCGTAATATTTGTAAATGAAACATTGCTAATTTATGTTTCATGCAGTCGCCTCCGCCACTGTGTGAATTTGAGAAGTGGTATGACATGGAGATCAACCCCGAGGACCAAAGGCTACTTGATGAAGCCAACCGACAAGAGGAGTTCAGGCGGCAGCTTCAAGCGCAGCATGACACCGCACGCGAGGAGGCACGTCGAAAGGAAGCAGAGGAGAAGGAGGCCGAGAGAGAGAGAGGAAACGAGAGAGGGCACGTCGTGCCAGAGAAGCCCCATCGGAGGCATGGGCGATGGGGAAGTGGCCTCGATCCACTCAGTAGACGTTAAGTTGTAACCATTATTTTCGCATCCTAGTTTTATGTCTTAATGAAGAGTGTTGTCTACTTTATTTTGTGCTGTAACTTTTGATCTGAGAAATCGTGGCCACTTGAGGGTTTTCCTTGCCTCGCGGGGCCCACCGGATAAGGCCCAAAAATTACGAAAAAAATCGGGCCAACTCAACGAGATGGACGTGCTGTCGTGCATCACGTCTAACGCATGCAGAAGGCCCTTGTTACGGTCCGAGATTACACAAACCTGCTCCCTCGTACCCACTACCTTAGTCTTTAGCAAACTAAGGAACCACAACCAACTATTGTTGTTCTCACTCTCAACGAGGGCAAAGGCAAGTGGGACGATCTTATTTTCGCCATCAGCCGCCAGGGCAGTTAGTAGTGTCCCACGGAACTTCCCACTTAGAAAGGTGCCATCTACACATATAACTGGCCTGCAATGCTTGAAAGCTTCGATGCATTGCCCAAATGACCAAAACAACCGAAGCAGATATCGTTGAGCCGAGGTGTATGACCCGTCTTCGAGCCGTACTGGCTCATCGCCCATTGCAAACTGCGTCCCTGGGTTTGTCATTGCAATCTTCTGTAACAATCTAGGGGCATAGTTAAAGGACTCTTCAAACCCACCGAACAACATCTTCAATGCCTTCTGCTTCGCCCTCCAAGCCGTGTTGTACGTGATGACCATCCCAGTTCTTGTGTGAACTTCCTCCATTATTTTACTAGGGGTCATCCCTATGTCCTTCCCAACGATGGTCACCAGGACTTGCGCTATGAACCTCGCATCTACAAGGCCGCTCATGTACCTAATCGACTCCTCCATGCATGTATGAGCTCTGTGTATACTAATCACAAAGAACTCATCTTGTTTCGGTTTGTGTACTCGAACGAAGAAGGGACACGTAGGGTACTTCGTGCACCTAACCTCATAAGCGGTCGGCTCAGACCTCAAAAGCCTGTGCTCCCGTCTTGTCGTAATGGCATAGTTGCTTAGGAAGTGGATGGCCTCCACCTTGCTCCCAAATCGGTGTCCCGGTTGGATGTCGATCTGCTGGCACCCCCACACGCATAAGGTATTGTAATCCGCTATGGTACAATCAAGGTGACCGATCCCACGGAAATACTCTATGGCGGGAGCCGGGTCATCATGGTCTGCCGCTTCCTCGTCCCCGCTTCCCCCGTCTTCTTCATTCGTGATGTGCGCATCCACCTCGCCCTCGTTACATTCCACTTCCCGAGCGCCTTCCGGTCCTTCCCCCTCAGTTGCTGCTTCATGAGGTACATGCACTTCGTCAAGGTCGGGAGGATGGCTACTTGTCCTAGCCTCGGCAGAGTTGTCTCGGGCTGAAATTTCGACGTACACGCCCACCTCAAAATTCTCCTCTGTTGCCTTCCGAACATAAATATCCCATGCATCATGAGTCCTTAACACGAAAAGTGTGTACACCACCACAGAGCTGTTCGGAACAAAACGTGGATAGACCCCCTCTAGACGAACTTTGTGGGTTCGCGGGTCCAGACCAAGCAGACGCACAACATGTGCTTTAAGGTCCGCCAAATTATTTGGAATAGCTAGTCTTGTCTCTAAGTGCTCACAATTCTGCATCGTCACGACCCTACCGTGCAAAACAGCAGGCCGTTCCCCGAAATATATTCTAGCAAACATTTCCATCTGTTGCAAATTTAGATGGTAAATATGAGTACCTTATTGTCCTTAGTCAATTAGATGCTGTAAATTTATTAAATAACAATCGCTACAACAAATAAATAAATTAATGCCGCTAATACAACTACAAAAAATTAGGTCGCTCAAACTGCTACATACAAACAAGTAACTAAAACAACTATATAAAAATAAGTCACTACAACAAATAAATATATTAATGCCGCTAATACAACTATACAAAAGTAGGTCGCTATGACAACTACATAAAAATTAAGGCCGCTAATACACCTAAAAAAAAGTAGGTCGCTAAAAGAACTACATAAAAATTAATGTCGCTAATCTAACTATAACTTAATTAAAATTAATACAAATACCTGACCTGTAGTCGCGGCACAACACAATAGTTGGTTCTTCACGCAAATACAACTACAAAAAAATTAGGTCGCTAAAACAACTACATCAAAATAAGTAACTCGAACAACTACATAAATATAAGTCGGTACAACAAATAAATAAATAAATGGCGCTAATACAACTAAAAAATTTTGGTCGCTCAAACTGCTACATAAAATTAAGTAGCTAAAACAACTACATAAATATAAGTCGCTACAACAAATAAATAAATTAATGCCGCTAATACAACTACAAAAAATTAGGTCGCTAAAACAAATAGATAAAAACAAGTACCTAAAACAACTACATAAATATAAGTCGCTACAACAAATAAATAAATTAATGCCGCTAATACAACTACAAAAAAGTATGTCGTTAAAACATCAACGTACAAATTAATGTCGCTAATTTAACTATAACTTAATTAAAACTAATTCAAATACATGTACTGTAGTCGCGGCACAACACAACAGTTGGTTCTTCACGCAAATCGTCTCATCAACACTCCTACATATAAACTCTTCTCTTAGTTATGAAGTACTCTGCGAAGGAAAATAGAAAACACCTTACCGTCTCTAGCTTCTGTGTCCTTCGTTCGGTGAGGTCAGGCAGCAAATGAGCCTCTTCTTATAGCACTTCCACCGTTCCTCCGTGAGCGCAATCAACGGAGAAAAAGAGAGCCTAATTAGGCTTTCACTACCTTGAAAAACGTCATCTGTGGCGGTTCGAAACTGCCATCAGTGACGGTTTTCGATCCGCCACATATTTAGTGCCACTGATAATCCAAGATTATCAGTGACGGTTCTAGAACCGCCACAGATAACATTATTTGTGACGGTTTGTGGCTCGAACCGTCATCATGATATCGATGCGATTCGATACCCATGATATCGATGGCGGTTCGAAGTCAAAAACCGCACGCGATACTAGTACTATCAGTGGCGGTTTTTGGCTCGAACCATCACTGATAGTCCGACACATGAAAATAAAAAACTGGCATTTGTGGCTAGCCTCAGGCAGTGCTAGCCATGCCCTCTGTACAGAATATATATAAGAGAATTGATAGAAGTGTCATACAGGAAGCAGAATTGATAGAAGTGTCATACAATAAGCTGACAATACAATATGAACAAATGAAGAATTGAATGAAATAGTATAAGCTGACAATACAAGGTAGAATCTAACAATGTTGGCAACCAGGCAATTCCAGGAGAACGACAAAGTAACTTAGTAACTAATATTCAGAAATTTCAGGACTAACCATCTCATCTTGTCATTGCAACCACCTACTGAGACCTTTAAACATATACAATTAAGTGTTTGAGTTTCAATTCAAAACTGGTCTAATACCAGCAATTTCATAATGCATGAAATTACAATAGACAGTATGAATATTTTACAATGAGTGAGCAGCCGAGCAGTTTAGCTGTGTGAAACACGCATAGGAAACAAAAAGGACCATAGTAACTGCAGCAAACCTGGAATCCAAAGTAGAAGTACGATATATTGAATAGAATAATCCGGCAATGTGAGCATCATAAGCTGCAAAAAGCATAAATAATTTGTCAGTGTATATTTAGACTTAAGGTTGGTGGGAGTAATCCCCAAATGGATTGTTATATTAGAAAATATATGCAATTATTTGCGAATTAGTGCTCACCATAAGCATTCAAGTAGTCTACTAACAAATCGATTTAAGAGACTTGTTGAAGCTACGCTTCAGGGTATGTAGGAGCCTTTTGAATCCATTGCTGCCAAGTAGAGCCGTAGAGTTAATCAATTACAACGTGGTATGGAGGATTATGTATATAAATTTGAATAATTAAGTACATTGTTACAGTATGTCACGTGGAATAAGACCAGAAAATACAATTTAGAAAATGAAATTATTGAAAAGAAAAAAAGCAAACCTGTATTATAGAAGGAGTGACATTCTCAACAGAATATGATGTATTGTACCAGGGCTCAATAGAATTAGTAGATCCTTCAAATTTTTTAGACTCCCAGATTATTCTATAGAGACACGAGAAGTATTCGTCAAACAAAGAAGAAAGGCATAATATTTAGCTTCATATGCTCATTTATGCAAAGCTGCAGATCATATGGTGCCATAACTTATCAACAAAATAACAAGTCTTAAGATATGAAGGTAAGACCAACTACCACAAGATTTAAATGGCCAAAAAAACCTTACATTTGAGGGAAAGATTATTTATGCCCAACGATGATGATTGCCAAGCATCAGTTAGCAATTTACTAATGTCGACCATCTGCATACTTTGTACTTCTTCTAAAAGAACCAATATATGTATGTTAACTTTGACTACTACTTCAGAAAAGAACCAATCTATGTATATTTATGTGTTGAGATATGAAGAGACAATGATAGATATATAGGGCAAACAAAGCTGCCATCTGAACCATAAACCATCAAATAATTTTCTCAAAAAGTATGTGCAATACATAAACCATGTGCCTGACAATTACCTCATTAAAGATCCGCTCATTGATTCCTTCTTCTTTTAATAGGAGAAGGTATTTGAAGACCAATCCAACAATGTCCTCCATGTGTTCGAAATCATTGCATGTGCACATAAGAGGCTTAATAACATCAAAATGTGCATGAAAATGAAATGGTCGTGTCAATTGTAAAAGAACAAAATCAAAATGGAAACCGACCATGACCAAAGATCGAGTGAGCCTCATGCTTCTCGAGAAAAGGAGTATTGAGTTACAGAGCTGCCCTCCCCGACCATCAAGTTCATGGCCACCCCTTGTAAATAAAAGAGAATACATATTAATAATGTCAATTGAAGGATGATATTAATAAGGTCCAGAAATATGAGAAGAATCATCATACCACGCCATCGACGTCTAGTATAGTGGTTGTAGAAACAATATGCCTTTTTTCACTTGGTTAGTTTATCAAAGTAACCAAGTAATTTTTTCACTTGGTTAGTTTATCAAACTATTACATACACATGAAATAACTTCATATGAAAAAATAACCATGTAAGGCAAACACATGAAATATTTAGAAGTGCCACTGCATGTGTGTACATGTGTTCCTCAAGAAGACAAACATACATGCTACAAAGAGCGAGAACCACCGACAAGAGAAGTGGCATTGACGAAAGAAGGGCTCCCATTTCAAAGGTACAAAGAGTTATTTACACTTTGTAATGAAATAGAATTGAAGTAACAAAAGCCTAAACTAGTTTTCTAAACTAGAAGCCTATGGGTCTTTGAGCTTGGAGACACGTGATGTGAGACATGAGTATGGAGGAGTGGATCGTTGTTGTCTTCGTCATAAAACTCGCCTTTTTGTTGAGTATTTCCTTCATGATGAAGTAGGCGAGCTGGCCCTGAACGGCTTGGATTTGAGCAAGCGATCCCCGTCAGAGAGCGACTTGAGGCGTCAGAGGTATGAAAAATGTAATTAAGAGAGCATATAGAAATTGAGTGGCGCGAATCGATGTGTCATGTCGGCATGGTGACCTCCACGTCATTGTCTTTTATTGTGCAACTTAAGATTTCCGCATGTCTCGGCACGAAGTACCCACATAGATTTGTTCCTTGCTTCGCTTGTGACCTCGCGAAAATCGAATGAACTAAGATGTCGTCGAAGGAGCTATTTACTATGAAATACAATATAAGAATATTCCTTGCGTGCGTCATCAAAATTTAGTACGGGTTGTAAGGGTTTTTACGGTATGGGCGGTGTCTCGTGCTCTTCTCACAATATCTTTTGAACACCGTTGATTAAGCGTGTCATCACTTCATAGTGCGCTTTAGGTTTATCCGGTGGATCCATGATCGACATCTTGCTCTTATGCGGATGAATTACTACGAGAATCAAATGGAATCTGGATGCCATAGCCATTAGTCGTTACGCCGAGTAAATAACGAAACCAACGAGTAATTTAACTTCGCTAGTGAGGAACTTACTTAAAATTGTATGGTACAAGTATAAACTCCTTGTCTTGTAGTTTAAGCAAAGCTTTATAGGCGTACTCCTCGACCTCCTTTGGTACTCTCTCGATTTCTTCTTGGCAAACCGTTCCGGTCGAGGAATCCCATCGCCCCTTGGTTCTTCGTAGTTCTTGAATCTCGTATCTATATAACGAAATAGTTAGACATGACATTTATCGGTATTACGTGAATGTAGACCAAGATTGATATATTAGACACTTACGATTGTCCATCTCAAAAACATATGTCGAGGCGTCATGATAGAACAAGTTGTGCATGTTATCGAATTCTATTAAGAAGTAGCCATAGCCCTCGTGGTGAAAATGTTCCTCACGGAACACCGCAGTGATCACCTTGAGAGTACGTCTTGGTTGGATCGCTCCATGTACCATGCATGTAGTTCTTTGCATCATGGGTGTTAGACTATTTAACCGAATCGGTGACTAAGGGCTTCCCAACGTCGAATTTCAATCTTGGTTGATTTTCTTGTTCATCGACTTCCCTTGCCCTTACTTTTTCACAGACGACATCATACTCGGTCTGGCTTCCCGATCTAGCCGATCGACTGTCTAATGTGCCATTTTTGGGATCGGGGTTGTAGGTTTGTCCTTTGAAGTACCGGGTGTTCTGTGTTTCTGCGTTGGAGTACTAACGGGGCCATATTTATGGGGCCCTCAATGGATTTCTTTTCTACCTCATCTTGCTTCTTCACCATTTCACTCTCGGTCTTTGGTGGTGATCTGTGGATTACCACCGCAGAGAGAGGTGGCGATGCATGATCCAAACGATGTCGAGAGAGGTGCCTTGCATGGTCCAAGATGATGTCACGCTTGCGCCATGGATGAATGAGTGGGCGGCACCTCCCGAGTTGTTATCTCGTCATTGGCGGGTTTTCTAGCCCGATATCGACAAAGCGTGCAACTACCGTGTCCACGGACCTTTGCATAACTTTGGCGCTGTCGGGGCATTGTGCAGACACCCCTTGTTGGCACGGATAAGCTACCTATAGCGCACAGAGAAAGATGTTCATCACGCACGTTGGTGACGGGGTGTGGGGTCATGTATGTAAATCCACAGGATAATGGTTTAGGTCGCTTGTCTTTGGCGTGGACCATAGCTAACTGTGACGACACTGTAGGGCCGAGAGAGCGTTTTGACTGCGTCGGCTCAAGGCTTCTTGTACTTGTCGCTGAACTTGTTCGTGAATGGTGGGTTGTAATTCTCGCAGAACCCTTTCCTTCATACTTTCCATTTCTGTGACTGCTCTTCTTTAGCTCTTTTCCGACTCCTATAAGAGTCTTCGTGCTCGAGAATCCCATCTTCCATGGAACCTTGACCCGACGCCTCGTGTTCGGCCGGGTGCTCTTTGTTTCGAGGGCGCCGATAGCTCGTCTTTCTCCTGTTTGGGTGGAAGGATCCTTGGGTGGACAAGGCGTACAACCGATGAACTCTTTGCGCCTTTGCCGTCTTCGCCGCTCTTGAATGATAAACTCGATGAGACAAGAGATCGCCCTCGCTAGCACGTAGTGCTTCACTCGATCTGTAGTCCGACCAAGGGACTTGTGCCGGTCTGTTGGATCACTTGTAATTCTGCTGTCCCATTGAGCAATTTTACCGTGTACCCACTCGTGCCAAGTGCGTGGGGGTGAGTATTCCTTCTTGCGATGCTAATGTGGTCCTCACTAGACTTCCTTCTCGCTTCAGATTGCTTCATCGCCACGAACTCATCCCAATATGGGCTGTAATCTTGGGTAGTCTCCGACGGTGACCGCTTTTGCTTCACATAATTTCGTTCACCTCGCCTTGAAGTTTCTCCACGCGCATCCATGGTCATCAATGCATCGCGACGCACGAGTTCTTCGACTCCTTCGGGGAATGCGAAGGTTCCTTTGAGCTCTGTCCACAGATCCTCTTTGGTGGCTTGGGGCACTTTATGCCAATCCAAATAGGTGATTGGCACTTTCTCCCTTACGATGTACCCGCATGTTGATCTCATTTTTTTCTTTGCCTTTTTGGGTGCAACAGGGGACCCAGTATCTGAGACCTCCGTGATGGTGTACCGGCCTTCAGGCTTCTTATTCTTCCCTCGTCCTCGGCGTGTTGCAACAGAAGTGGAGGCCTCGGGAACAGCGGTCAAGGCCCCGGGAACAGCGGTGGAGGCCTCGGGAACAGCGGTCGAGGCCCCGGGAACAGCGGTGGAGGCCTCGGCAACTTCGGTGGTTGGGTGGAGGGTAAGGTACCTGCTCGGGCTCTCCTCCATTATAGGCTCAGTTTCGGGCTCCATTAGAACTACTCAATAGAAAGGGAGATATTTCAGAGAGGAAAGAAAATATGTACTAAGCGATAGAATAACTAAGTGTGTCATATTGAATTAGCACACTTGAGGAAAATATGTACTAAGCGAGGAGTAAGATAGAAGATGTACTAAGCGAGGACTATATTAGATCCTTAAAGTGTACATCCATGGCTCATTTCGAGTCACAAATGGAATAATCCACTAATAACAAGAATGACATAGATAAGATAGAACTTAGCACTTACAAAGACAATTAACCTCGTATTTGTTTACTATTTTTCTATAGTATTCAGAACAAGAAAAGACAAGTACTATGGTTCCTACATGGCGATCTTGAACACTAAGGTTGGAGTATTTGGTTTTATTCTCGCAAAGGCTGGATATTTTCTCTCTCCATATCATATTGAATTAGCACACAATCGAGATATCAACATAGACAAAATAATGCTTACCAACATAGAGAGGAGATATGAATGATTTGCTCTCAGATTTAGGGTTTGGATGAAAATAAGAATTTTCACCACAATCACAAATGGGCTAACAAATTATTTAGTGACTAGGGCCTTGAACCCTTACCACCTTAGCATGCACAATTAAAGAGTTGTTCAGAATTTCCTTGTTAAATATCTATGATCGATTGATAATGACATAGTTCAACAATTACTTCTACCACCGGACAAGTGAATTACCGGTGAACAATTATCTCTAACTATTGAATCAAAGCGAGATACTAAATATCAACAGATTCGAATTAACGACAAAGCCGACCAACCACAAGAAAGTATCATCCTTTGATATGCGAAATAAAATTAACTACTTAGATGCCATATGGATATGAGAAAACAATTTGAAGCATGTTGTTCTACCGGTTCAAGGCCCAAGACACATAATAATTGTTCTTATCATTCTTAACCCAATATCATCATAGAGCAACACCCAAACCTTGACCAACAAGAACAAGTGCAGAACCACCAGAAGATGAGCTCAACTAACATCATGCAAGACATAACCACCGGAAAATTTCTATTTGCGTTACATAACCACTGTGAAAATTTGCATAAAAGCAACAAATAGAAATGATTCATGTAATGCAAGGTAACAAATTCTGATGAGACACAATGTACCCATCAAATACCAATAAAATTCACGACCATTAAAATCGAGAAAATTCATGATAGCACATGGCTGGCAGGTAACAGAGTTCACATCAATTCTGTGAGATTTCTGAATGTGAGATTTGCCAACTTAACCAACATACACGCACTTACCAAAAGACAGATCATTCTCATATTAAAACCAGTGGCAATTACACATCATCAAATCAGGGACAACAGGCCTACCACAGATTCCAATATCAGCATCCAGCAAAATTGGTAAAAATAAAAGGTATTTCTGCACTCCACGGTGATGAAAGAATTTCTAACGCACAATGAGTGACGACCAATTTCGATATCATCAATTTCCAGATATTAAGCATATACTGAGGCTAGAACCTAAAATACCATATTATAAAATCCAAAGCTGAACCATCATGCCAGAAGGAAAGCATACCAAGATAAACCTAGATTGCACCTAAATGTAACAACTTCAAGCAGGTGCGAAGACTAAAATGCTTAAGTTTTAATGCCTGCCACCACCCATTTATATTCTCCCTTCAACATGGATAAACCACAGCATTCAATCCAACAATCGCATTCGTGTCATGAAGCCATGGAACCCTTACGGCGGCGCCGTCTAGTATCATCAAGTTGCTTACCTGGGTAGGGTTGGAGGGGGCGGCGCCGGTGGGGAGGGCGTTGGAGGGGGCGGTGACGGTGGGGAGGGCGCGGGACGGCGCGTCGCTGGAGGGGGTGGCGCCGGTGGGGAGGGCGGGGCGGCTGGCTGGAGGGGGCGCCGGTGGGGAGCGCGCAGAGGAGCCTTCGTGCGGGCGCTGCGGTGCGGGATGAGCCTTCGTGCTTGGCGGCGGTGCGGTGCGGGAGCTAGGGCACAGGAGTGGAGGGAAGCAAAATTTGCAGAAGTGTGCATGTATATGCCAGCTGTGGTATATGTGGGAGGGAGTATCTGTGGCGGTTAAGAACAATAACCGTCACAGATAAACGTTATCTGTGGCGGTTAAGAAAAATAACCGTCACAGATAAACGTTTATCTGTGACGGTTATTTTTCTTAACCGCCACAGATAATGTTATCTGTGATTGTTATTGTTCTTAACCGCCATGATACTCCCTCCCACACCATACATATAGATGACAATCATATTAAACTCCGTGAAGCATGCATATCACAATACATGATTTTTTTCTTCCATACATTAATACATATGAAGCATGTATAACATAAGTCCTACAAGCATTTAAATGTTTATATCCTAGAGCACATAAAAATGAGTAAATAGAATTATTCAAGCTACTACATTTCATAAGAAGCCATAGAAACACGAATTCAATTGAACTCAATTCCACGTAAATGTACATTTCTTACATCACATTTCCATTACTCCATACAAATGGCGACATGTTGCCGGTACTCTAGCTAATTATTTTCTTTCACAATTTGGTTTTCGTTGTGATCATCGCGATGATAGGTAACTTCTTGAGTGGTTTCTTCCTCGGGCACGATGTCGTCGTCATAAAGGAGGCAACTCATCAAAGCGGTTGTACTCTTCCTCATCCACGACATTCTCAACTCCAACGATCCTTCTTTTTCCTTGCGAACTACGTGGCGCTTCTTATCCGCCGGTCGATTATGTAGAATACTTGTGCTACTTGATTCGCAAGTACGAATGGTTCATCTCAGATCCGACATGTTCGATGTCCACATGAGTAAAGCCGTACTTGTCCACCTTGACACCATTAGGAGTCGTACCCAATGACATCGAAACACCGGATCTTGAAAATGCGAGAGTCCGACTCCCAAATCTCCTCTATGAACCCGTAGTAGATGCTCTTCAGTCGCCTGTGTTGTCGTGAGGCATCTATACGGACACCATATTTTGGTAAGTGCTCTTGCTATCCCGAGCTCTCGTGTAAAATGTATATCCATTGATGTCATATCCTTGCCATGTCGTGATTGTACCGAAGGCCCTTTTGCCAACCACCTCAATGTAACACTCGTTTCTTCACCAGACATGTGCTCCCTGAACCAATGACTGAACAAACGATTTTGCTCTTTTGTTATCCAAATCTCGACTTTCCCCGGTTTTCCCTCCTTAGCTTACCCTTGTGTATGTCCATATCTGGGCACACCTCAAGTGACTGTTGCAATACTGTGAAATGGGCTTGTTCGAACAAAATATTATCGTAAGAATTTGTAGATTTCTTTCCTATTACACCTTTCCCACCTAGCCTACCCTCATGGCGAGATCTCGCACTCCTACCGGTTCGACCTCCTCCATGTAATCGATACGTAACTCAATAACCTCCTCGGTTGCATAACCTTCTACAATTGAGCCTTCGTACGAGATCGACACGTACATATTTCTTGAACACCCATATACCTTTCAAATGGGTACATCCGATGCGAGAATACGGGCCACAAATATTTATCTCATTGACAAGGTGAACAATGAGATGAACCATGATATCAAAAATGATGGGGAAAATACATCTCCGGTGGCACGAGTCTTTACCACATCACTGAAGTTCATAAAGTCCAACGGGATCGATGACCTTCGTGAAATCGTGTTGAAGAAGGAACACAACCTCGTGATTGCCTCTCGGACCTTGTCGTGCAAAATACCTCTAATTGCAACAGGAGCATTTGTGTCATCATCACATGACAATCATGAGACTTCATGCCGATTAACTTCAAATCTTTCATCGATACGGTTTCTTGATGTTTGCGGAGTAATGCTTAGGGACGGAACTTTCACACCATGCGAGCACTTGCGAGTTCATTTTCTCTTTCTTACTCAAAGTGTAGCAAGTCGGGGAAGGTAAAGCCGTCCTTTCGATGTCTTGAGGATGTAGCTCGGCTCGATCTTCATGTCTTCGAGATCCTTTCGTGCCTTGATCCATCCTTTGTTTTGCTAGGAATATTCAAGAAAAGACCAACCACGTTGTCACATACATTCTTCTCTACATGCATGACGTCGATGCAAAGGTCGAACTTCCAAGTCCTTCCAAAGAGGGTAAGTCCCAAAAGATGGATCTCTTCTTCCACGTGGTTTTTGCGATGTATGGGACGCGATGTATTACCGATACTCCTTTCCGAGTACAACATTAAGATCCCTAACCATATCATATACCTCTTCCCCACGAAGACGCCTTTGAGCTAAACCGTCCTCCTTTGTCCCGTCAATTGTTTCTTCATATTACAGTGCGGATGATTCTGCGAAGGAACCTCCGGTGACGCATGTACACTATTTTCCTCGAGTTGTTGAGCCACACACTAGCGGTTTCATCCATGCCTTTGGGGCATGCTTTCGCTCCTTTATAATGCGGCGGACAGGTTACCAAGCAGAAAATCATTGATGGTGCGAGAACAACAATGCGGCGAGAGTGAAGTACTCTCGTTTGTACTCATCCCATACTGTACACCTTCGTTCCACAATATCACAAGATCTTCCACCAATGGTTGTAGGTATACATCAATATCGTTGCCAAGTTGTCTCGCCCTTGGATAAGCAAGGACATCATAATGTACTTTCGCTTCATACACAACCGTGGTGGAAGGTTGTATATACACGAGTCACGGGCCAAGTGCTATGAGTCTTTGCTCATGTTACCGAAAGGATTCATTCCATCCGTACTCAAGCCAAACCTTACATTCCTCAGTTCATTTCCGAAGTTCTCCCTGAAGAGTCTATCGATGGTTCTCCACTGGGCAGAATCAGCCGGGTGTCTCAGTTTTCCATCCCTCTTACGGTCTTCCGAGTGCCATCGCATCAATTTAGCGTGCTTTTTGTTTCCAAATAAACGCTTCAATCGAGGTATTACTGGCAAATACCACACCACCTTTGCGGGAGCTCCTTTCTTCACCTCGATAGCTTCGCTGTCATCGCCCTTACGCTTGTATCGCGACGCTTTGCACACCGGACATACATGAATGTCTGCATAGTCTTTGCGATACAAAGATCTGATCGTTTGGACAAGCATGTATTCTTTCTACTTCCAATCCCAAGGGACATACAACCTTCTTAGCTAGATATGTGGTTTTAGGCAACACGTTTCCTTCAGGCAGTATGTCCGCTAAGAGATGTAACAACGCCGTGAAACTCTTGTCGGACCAACCATTGGCTGCCTTCAATTTCAGTAGCGAGAGCACCGTGTGCAACTTTGTGTATTCCTCCTTACAACCCGGGAACAAAGGTTTCTCCGAATCCTCCATCAAACCCGTGAATTGATTAAACTCTCCGACTAGTGTAGTTCTCTTCGCATCGCGCAACATTTGAGCAGTTAATGTCGTCATCGACGACCAACCTATCCTCATCGGATCCATAAGCGATGTCGGCTTCCACATTGCGGCTCCGCTGCCGCCGACGTTATCACGTTCAAGTATGATCTCCTCTTCACCGTGCCTTGTCCAACTTGTATAGCCAGGTACAAAACCCCTCCGGATCAAATGCAAATGGATATATATGGTTTTTGTTCGAAAACATCTTCTTATTCTTGCAATCAATGCATGGACAGTGTATGTACTCCGTCTTCTTTTGCAAGCTGTTCTCCTCGGCGGCCCTTAGAAAAACAGATACACCGTCGATATATTCTTGGCTGCAACGGTTCGCATCGTACATCCATCTCCGGTCCATCTACAGTTCATTAATTTAAGCAATTTATTAATATCCAAAAATCTTAATTAAATAAATTGTTATTGAATATTCAACAATATGCACTAACGGGACAACATTAATACTAAGTAAATGTTGCAAACTTAATTAATTAATTTTAATATATACTCACACGTAACCAAAAATTATATATATCCTCCGGAAGATCAACATAATAAATTCCTCACCTCAAAATTTCATGATCACCCGACTACCATATTAACTAAAATTTATTTATCATTCACATCCAACAATCTTAATTACATAAATTGGGTTTATATGCTTCATAAAAATTCACTAACAATACCCACTAATGGAGCAAGATGTATATGCACGCTAACTAAAAAAAAATTAATGGTAACTAAGAAAAATTTTAACTACGTAATTTTTATACATATCCTTCGGAAGAGCAACATAATAAATTTCCTCATCTCAAAATGCAAGGCAATTAACATCATGATCACCCATCTATCATATTAACTATAATTTATTTTTCATTAATATCCAATAATCGTAAATACATACATTTGATATATGCTTGACAAAACATTCATCATCTAAACAAGGTAGACAACTTAATCTAATACAGCAAGGTAATAAATTCATCATCTACAAATTGCTAGGTAAATAAAAAACAAACTAAATGTAGACCTTGCATCTAAACCTTAATTAAGCTAGGAATAAACCATTAATGGCAATTTTAAAGTACAAATGAAGAGAGGAAACATATTTTACACACCTTGGAACAATTCTAGGAAGTAGAAGCACAAGATCTTGTCCAAACAAAATCTGAAATGAAAAAGCTAACTTTTCTTCTCAGGCAGCAGAGGAGGAAGATGACCGGCGACGATGGCAAAGAAGTGGCTTTATATAGAAAACATTATTTCGGCGGTTTTAAATTAAAACCGCCACAGATAATTATATTAGTGGCGGTTGTAAAACCAAACCGCCACAGATAATTTATTATCTGTGACGGTTCCATCTACCAACCGCCACAAATAGTCACAGCGTTATCAGTGGCGGTTTCAAATATAAACCGTCACAGATAATGTATTATCAGTGGCGGTTTTTAGATGAAACCGCCACAAATGGTCCTCCCGCCAATTTCCACAAAGAACCGCCACTGATACATGTATTTGTGACGGTTCGAAATGAACCGCCACAAATAGGGCGTCACCTATGTGCTGTTTTGTAGTAGTGTTTTTCCCCGCATGCAGGCTGCATCCACCGAAAGCACAAACATCTTTCTTTTCCTCGGTTTTTGTGCGCTCTATCTCAATTTCGCCATTTCAGTTGGCGAAATCACCTATGCCACGTGGCAGGAGCAATTTCGGCAGTTCATTTTGCAAATACCCAGATTTCGTTTTTTGAATTTGCGAAATAGATTAGTTTCGCTATTTAAAATAGCGAAATCAGTGATTTCGCAAAGTGAGGTGGCGAAATTGAGATTTCGCAATTTGAACTGGCGAAATTGGTGGAGATTTCTGCAAATACGCACGAATGTTGTATATTTCTATAAATACGGGACGTATTTTGTACAAAATACAAAAGTTTCTGCGATACCATTTGACTTTGTTGGTCAGAACTTAGCTGTCTCAAGTATCTGCAATTTGTTTAGATCCATGCATGTTTCCAGATCGAGACTATAACATGTCTGTCGATACGATCTCCTTAAAGAAAAGGATTCGCGTATCTGTACCACTCGTATACATGCATGTAGATCGATGTCTCAGCTCTTCCTCGATGTTATTTCTACAGTACAAAGCTGCAAAATACAGAGATGAACAATGCACCTAAAGATAAGGACGGCCTAGCAAATCTCCCTGCCATATTCCTAGCTAGTTCCTAGTTTAATTATCTATATATATAGCTAGTTTCACTACTACAGAACCAGCTATCACAAGCGGCTCGTAACCCCCTTTACAAGCGGTTTTATAACCGCTTCTAAGCAACCGCGTGTGATACCCGTCGGGTATGACAAGCGGTTGCTCGAACCGCTTGTGCTGTGGCACCAGAAGCGGTTGGGAACGTGTCCAGGAAGGCCAGTGTAGCCGCCACGTGGGGGACGCCACAAGCGGTTCGTGTTACAAACCGCCAGGAGAACGATATTCGAAGCGGTTAGTATTACGAACCGCTAGGAGAGCAAGACTCGAAGCGGTTGGACTCACCAACCGTTGTGGAGAGAGTTTTCGATTATATGCATTATAGAATATGTTCTACAAGTGTTTTTGTATATCGCTTTTGACCGTGAAATTAAATATGAGTGGAGGAGTTTTTTATGCAATTAAATATATATTACATATGCATACTCATACACATGTTCACATGCTAGCTCAAGACACAAAAAACGAACTTAATAGTGTAAAAATGGACAAGTACATACACGCAACCGACGCTATAAGTTTGAATGATGAAAAAATGATTATCGAACTCATTTGTTGCATGCGCCACTCTTTATGTCCTTGGTCGACGTGGATGTCGTCATCGCTCAGCGGTGTCCAACGCAGAAACCTTACATGGAACTCGCCATTTGGAGATACAACCTCGCTGACAAGGAAGCCGATAAGTTGTTCTTGGAGTGCGCGACCGGTGAGGCGGAGCACGTTAACGTGCTCATCGATGTTAATGACAATTAATTAAGCGGAAGTATATAAATATCCGATCACATGCAATTAATTAAAATGTAAGTTGTAGCTAACAAATTGACATGCATATACTGAACCTCAAAGATAATGTTCCAAATTGCCGCCATGGATAAAACTTTGAATATAGTGGAACACGAGTAGCCACATAAGTTGTTTCCATTGCCCGGCGCTTAACCTTCACGGGAGAAATTTGAGAATATCGATGAAGAACCGATATGGCGATGTATATTAATAATAGTTTTTGTAGTACGCACTGAAAGTGCTTACTATGACTTCAATTCTTTCTCGAATTCTCCTTTTGCTTCTTCTTAAACTTTGCAAATGTCTTGTTAAGGATGTTAATGAACCATTGGTATTTTTGGACCGATTCCTTCTTGAGTCATAAACCGTAATCCCGCCGTTGTCAAGCTCGATGACTAGAAGGATCCAAAGGAAACCTATTCGTATATTGCAACATATGGATAAGTAGCTACTCGTACTATCAATGGCTTAAGAAATACAAGAACAAGAGGTTTGTGAGAACACGACTTGAAGTTGAAGGGCGTATATGTACGGTTTGTAGTGTTGTTTCAACAATGCATGCAAAAGGTATTCCTCAAGTAGCTGTTTTTGCTTGTCGCCAGATGACCAGATTTTCTCGTTGACAATCTCTCGGGTCGATGAAGCCAACGCTCTGTTTGCCCGCCTTTTACATCGTTGTATCTCCATTCTACATAAGAAGGATAACTAAGTTAATTAGATTTTCAATTTTGTGGTGCGGAGGAAGCAAACGGTAAACTTAGTAGATCGACACTTACAGACACCAAAGCAGACATGAAAGACACGTTGACCTCGCTCCTTGGTACACATGGTACAAGTCATCAATTCCACCATAGTTCGTGTTGTTCCATGGAAGAAATACTCATCTTGGAAACGGAGGAGGAACATTGTATATCCTTTAGATGCCCTTTCCATGTACCATTCATGCATTTGACGATCTTGGTTGGGAGATCTTTTATATCCTTTGGATCAATTAGCGCTTTTGTTAACTCATACTTCCATTTGATTGGTGCCATTATTGGAATATCCTGGTCTAATGATTTGAGTCCCGCCTCCTTCAGAATGCCATTCTCTCAAGTCCTCAAAGACTGCCGATCTTCCACTTTCTTCTTCTTTCCGCCAAGGAGCCCGTGTATTTTGTAATCGTAGCCTTTCTTATTGTCCTTTGTAGTCGCCATCACAAAGGGCGGCGCCTGCTCCGCATGACCGAAAGTGCTTCACGCTTTTTTATCTATTTTAAGCTTGACTCGCTTTTTGGCGAAGTCGCTCGCCACATCCGCTTTTACGGATGCAAGCTAGCTCCTCCGCATCCAGTCATATGGCCTCTTTGGCGTTGTTTTGACATTCTCTCGCCGTCGGATGCCGATTTCGTGGGAGGAGGTGCTAGTGTGGGATCTCTCCTTCGACATCGAGCTTCTTCCTCGGGGAGATGCTGGAGGCGTGGATTTGGAGATGTTGGGTGCTTACTTTCAAAGCGGTGGCGGCGGCGAGTCGGGCTTCTTTGTGGAGCGGAGGTGAAGGAGGCGTGGCTCGACCATCGGGGAAGCATTGCGTCTGCGGCGACGCCGAGGAGTCGTGGGTTGTCGCGTGGAGGAGGCGTGCTTGCTCCTCGAGCTGGCTCAAATTATGGGCCTCTCTTGCCGGAGATATAACCTCCACACCATCTCGGAAATATGATGTACTTTTTGCGCCATAGGATGAATGTGCCATGGAGGGCCTGCCCAAGGTTGGTCACCTCGCCGCCCCTGTGAATATCGAGAACGAGATCTTGAAGCCCCCACCACCTCTTCCACCGTGACCTTGGAGTATCCGGAGGGTATCTCGTTGCGATGGAATGTCCGCCCGCCTCCACCGGATAAGCCATGCCGTAAGCCACCTTGAAGGAGAGGTTACGATATCAATGTGTAGCTCGTGACCGGCGGCGAACCTTGATGCTGCCCACGGATGACGGGCGTAAGGGTCGCTCACATAGGGCCACGGCGGACGCCAAGAATCGCTTTTTGGCGCGGTCGGATCGATCACGGATTCGGCGCCGCTCAACATTGGTCGAACGTAGTGCTTCTGTCGGCTCATTGCTTCGGACACTTTTTGCGTGACTGTGTCATCGATGGAAGCCTTCAGAGCTCTAAGCTCTTCCTCCAATCGGCTCACTCTACCCCGATCTCTCCTCTTGCTTCATCCCGACTCGTAAGTGCTTGAGTCTTTGGCAAAGCCGTGCCTCCATGGCACCTTCCCGAAACCTCGTGGTCCGCCCCGTGCTCGTGGTTTTGAAGGGCATATGTTAGCTCGCTATTCTCCTCGTCCGCCGCCAGCGATCCTCGACCGAAGTCGCCGATTGCTTCGCAATCCTTTTCACCAACTTCGGATCGCGGTGCCATCACCAAGCTATCATTATCAAGAAGGCTGCCCCGTGACCCAATAACCAATTGCGCATGCGGGCTCCCAATTTCGCCAGTATAATATCGTCGCCAAGCTCATCTTCCCGCTTGTCCCATTTCTTTGCAGCTTTGATGTAACCACCGTCCCGAGATGGTGGTGGTATTTCTTCTTCGCATTCACCTTGTTTTTTCTCTCGCACTGCCCCGTGATCCGACGCCTTGTACCTCGAAAGCATCCCAATGATCGGCCACTTAGGAAATTTATTGAAGTCCGCCTTTCTCCTTTGTCGATGTACTTGCGGGTGAGGGACGACTTCCATCGCCGAAAGGAAGTTGCCATCTTCTTCAAAGCCCATCTCTTGGCCTTCGTTTCAGATCCTTCCGAAAAGTGAAATTTTCCTTTATATCATTCCGAGCAGTTCCTTGGTAGTCGCAGGACTTCACCCATTTACTCGATGTCGATTGGGACGTGATCCCTCACGTGGTAGCCGCAAGCGTTGTTGAAAGGCCCAATTGCTGATTCCGGGGCTAGCAGACTCCCGTCGTTGCCGACTTCGGTTATCACGTACTTTGTCGAAGGCTTTTTGTTAGGTCCTCGATTCATTCCGGACTGGGTGGCCGATGAGGTACCGGGCTGGATACACAAACACATATAATATGAATGATTTTAGAATAATTAAATGTTTACGGTGAATTTATAATGGGTAAGAGTATACCTCGGTATCGGTGTTAACGGCCTCATCGACAAATACAAGAAGAACATCGTGATTTTCCGTGATCGCTGATAACGGCCTCATTGGCTAAGACGCTACCCAATAAGAATGGTCTCGAACAATGATTTTCCGCTTCATCGTATTCCGGTCACCACGCCTTGGTGTCGCCATCTAGAGTAGAGCAAATCTCGAGGCTTAGATTATATATGAAGACAAGATTGTTGAGAACAATTCGAGGCTTAGATTATATATGAACTTTCTCGCATGCAATCATATACTTACACATTTCACATGATACATATACAATTGACAATTCACATATACTTATACATTTCACATATACTTACACATTTCACATAGACTTACACATTTCACAAGATACATATACAATTGACAATTCACATATCCTTACACATTTCACATAGACTTACACATTTCACAAGATACATATACAATTGACAATTCACATATACTTATTTGTTTGAATAAAAATAACGAATCATTCTTATTCCACACTAATAAGGAATGATTCATTAATTTTTATTCAAGAAATTTTATCGAGTGTACGTCTTCATCGACCAAATTTCAACTGAATAAAGGATAGATTGTGATTACGCCCCTGGGCATAAATAAAGAGGAATGTTAATGAATCACCGATGGAGAGCAGAAAACTAAATCATCGGACAACAATTTAGCAACTATTGTAGTAAAAATATATGAAGTGCTAGTAAAAAATATAATAACACATTTCACATATACTTACACATTTCACATATACTTACATATACTTCTAATGTCGACACTAGTAGTCACTTGGCTATTATTTGAGTTGAACCCATTAAGGCCGCACATGGCTACATCTACTTGATTTACTTAACTCAACGACATTAAAGAACATTGATATGAAGGGAATATGTATTGTGGAGAATGGAATCCAAGTACTAGCATAGGATTAATCACATGCATCTGCATGGATTAATTTTACTTCCACTGCTACAATGTGACAAAGGAGAGATTAATATGTGAGCAGGAGTACTACTCGGTGGCTCGCTCTCTCACCGCCGACTACTACTCCCTCCCTCCCCGCACCCACCATAACACATGAACACTAACAGAACAAAAACCATTTCATAGCCATCCATTCAACACTCCTTGTGGGCACTAATCACAACACTTCATAGCCATCCACTAATCACAAAGACAACATAAACACTCCTTGTGGGCATTTCACCGAACACCTTGTGTGCATAAAAACAGAGAGAGCAGGCGGGGGCGTTGGCCGCACACCTAGGATCTCCGGTCCTCCCGGTGGAATGGCGGGCGGCGCGAGCGGTGGCAAGAGGAGGTCCTTGGCGAGGTGGCGCGGGCTGAGGACTCACTGAGGTGGCGTGACCGAGAAAATTTGGGTTGTGAGGAAGCGGGACTTAGAAAATTTGGGGTGTGAGGAAGAGCGGCAAGATGAACTTTATATAGGGCACTCCATTTTCTACAAGCGGTTAGTAATAACAACCGCCAGAAGTCCTCTCAAGCTGTTAGTATTATCAACCGCTAGAAGAGGACTTCTACAAGCGGTTGGTATTACTAACCGCTGCGTAACGCATGGATGGGCGGACAGGAAAGGTTTTATGCAGCGGTTGGTATTACCAACCGCCAGAGAGGTGTTTCTACAAGCGTTCGTAATACCAACCGCTTGTAAACGTGTTGACCGCGTAATATTAAAAACAATACGGTGCCCACATAGCTCGATAAGATCTCTTCTCCTCGCTAGCGCTGTGGCGCTTGAGTGTACGGCTCAACCACCGGTTCGAACCCGCCTCGCGCTCTTGCCATTCTTTTTTTATCGTGGCCCTTACAAGCGGTTGGTATTACTAACCGCTTGCGTAACGCATGGATGGGCGGACAGAAAGGTTTTATAGTAGCGGTTGGTATTACCAACCGCTTGTAGAGGGTGCTCTACAAGCCGCTCGTAATACCAACCGCTTGTAAACGTCTGACCGCGTAATATTAAAAACAATACGGTGCCCACATAGCTCGATAAGATCTCTTCTCCCCGCTAGCGCGTGGCGCTTGAGTGTACGGCTCAACCACCCTGTTCGAACGCTCGCGCCCCTTGCCATTCATTTTTTTTTTTGTGGTTTTTACAAGCGGTTGGTATTACTAACCGCTTGTAGATCGACTTCTACAAGCGGTTCTACTACCAACCGCTTGTAGAAGTTGGTAGAGCTTTAAACTCTAAGTCCCCGCATGCACTCTCCCACACCTTCAAATTTTCTAAGTCCCAAGCGCCTCCTCTCGTCAGACGCTCCCTCCGCTCTCTGTTTTCATGCCCACAAGGTGTTCGTGAAATGCCCACAAGGAGTTTTGTTGATATATTCATGTTGGAGTAAAGAAAATATTGTTGATGGTAATTTGTTTCACTCTTTGAAGCAATTAATTCATGTCGACGGCTTCATCAAATGGCGAGACGAAGAGACAACTAGAGGCATTGCGGATGAAGCTATCGTGTCCTCGGCGCGAGATCCTCAGAATGTGTTCACCTCCCGTGACATCCAAGAATCCATCCCGAGTGTTCATGAAGTGTTCAATATGTCGGTAAGTTTTTGAAGTTATTCATTTGTTCATATTCCTTGACTTTCACCTTCCGCTCCATTCTTTCGCTTGAAGGGCACAAAGATGTCCAGATTAAGTAATGATAAAGCCACCATAGTCTTGAAAATCTTGCAATGCAAATTGCTGCATTACAAGAAGATTTGTCGCCAAGGAGAGTTCACAGATCCCGATAACTAGTGTCTATAAGAGGAGAGATGCACATCCCACGCTTCGATGACAACAAGAGTATTAAAAAGCTAGAAGAAAGGATGGAAAGAGTAGAGGACATGCTAAAGAAATTAGTTAATATAGCTATCATTGTAATGTTGCTCCTTTTAGTTAATATAGCTATCATTGTAATGTTATAAATTTCACATCGCTTTTGGGGTTTTTGTATGGGAATTTATGAGCTAACTATGCTAAGCTGAATTTCTTTTTATGGTAAAATTTACGCAATCCTTTCATAGAGTGGATATAAATTTTCAGTGTTTTGTTCTCATTTTAAAATGTGTACAAATGGTTTTCAAGCTTTGTTTTCATTTTAAAATTTGTATAAATAATTATGTACAAGCAATGTTAAACATCAACATATCAACATGATCATATGGAATAATTTGTATACAAGTAGTACATCTTAAGTCTTCGCTTTACAATTGTTCTTCGTTATGATCGTGGACGTATGTAAGGAGCATCGACATCATCACACGCAGACGCTTATGTCGACATCAATCGTAAAAGGAGGGAGCTCGTCGAATCGACCATACTCTTCCTCGCTCGGTGACGTTCTCAACTCCTACAATCCTTCGCTTGCCTTGGAGAACCACATGTCGCTTTGGCATTACCTTTTGCTTGTCCTTCGCTTCTTAGGTTTGCTTGACATGTCCATTACATAGAAGACCTGGATCACATCGTCATGAGAACAAACGGTTCGCGCCTATAGCCGACTTCGTGAGATCCACGGTTGTCATGCCGATTTGTCGACCTTCACACCGCTTTGGAGTCACTTGACCCATTGGCACTTAAATAGAGGGACCTTCAGAGGTCCATAGTCGAGCTCCCATATTTCTTCTATGAAACCATAATATGTGTCCAACTCCGCCGTTGTCTTCGCAAGCGTCTATACTGACACCATTGCTCGTTGGTGCTCCCTGTTATCCCGAATCGTGTAGAATGTGTAACCATTGATCTCATACCCTTGAATGTCACGATTTCTTGTGATGGTCCCCGAGCTGCGCTGCAATAGTTCATCGCTTGACCCTTCCTCAAGGATGTACTTCAGAGCTACCGCCAAAAGAATCCATGTGCTTCGTGGTTATCCAACTCTCTGCCTTCCTGTGAACTCGTGGCGAGGACACTCTTGTGTCAAGGACATAGGGGCGACTATAGTTGATTGCTTCGTAGCGTTGAAATGTGCTTGCTTGAATGCAACAAGATCATTGCATGCAACCGATTGCCTTCCTATTGTCCTTTGCCCCGTAGCCTCCCTCGTGTCGTGATATGGGGACGCCGATAGGATTTAGATCATTCATGTAATCCACACAAAACTCTATCACCTCCTCCACACGTAGCCCTCGGCAATGCAGCCTTCGGGGACGCGAACGGTTACGGACGTATTTCTTGAGGACACTCATGTACCTCTCGAAAGGAACATGTTGTGCAGATACACCGTCCGAGGATACCTATCTCCTTGACAAGGTGAACGGTGAGATGAACCATGATATCAAAGAATGCAGGAGGAAAGATCATCTCGAGGCTAACCAAACTTTGTACCACATCACCTCCAACTTAGGCGCTTTAGTGGTTCGACAACCTTCGCGAAATGGCGCTCAGAAGGAACATAGCTTTGTGATTGTCCCCGCACCCACTCGGCAAGATACCTCGATACCACGGAGCAATCAGTGTCATCAACACAAGGCACTCATGGATTTTAGGCCTTGGAGTTTGTTCTCTTCGTGTTTACTTAGTCTCTTTACATTTGAGGAGTATCCGAAGGACCTTCACACTGCTCAAACACTCAATCATGCTTTTTTTCTTCTTTGCTTGGAGTGTAGCTCGCAGGATGTAGAAAAGTTGTTTTGTCCCTTCTTTGTTTTTCGGATGTAGGTCACCTCACCTCCATGTCTTCAAGGTCCTTCCGAGCTTGCGCAGTATCTTTCGATTTGCCATACATATCTATGTAGCCTAGCGTGTTCAAGCAAACATTTTTCGTGATGTGCATGAAGTCAAGCGAGTGACTTAACCTCCAAATCTTCCCAATACTGGCAGTCCCAAAATATTGATTTCTTCTTCCATGTGGGTGCATGACCATCCTCGTTAAAGACATGTATGCTTCCAAGACCCTTCCCAAATACTACTTTCAGATCCTTTATCATAGCAAACACAAGTCGCCCATTACGATGCCGAGGCTTAACACAAATTCTGCTCTGCTAAATTTATCGCTTTTCCACCTCAAAGCATGACTGCCAGAAGAAACTGCGGTGGCCCATGTACACACACTTCCGAGAGTTTTTCAGTACATGCAATCCGTTTCATCTATGCACTGGGTGCGTGCTTTAAACCCTTTGACAGTTTGGTAGGACAGTTATCGAGAGCAGCCAATCGTTGATTGTTACAAACAACAATGCACGCAGTTGAAATACTCTCTTTTGTACTCATCCCAAACCCGTACACCATCCTCCCACAACTTCACAAGGTCTTCAACCAATGGCTTCGTGTAGACATCGATGTCGTTTCCGTGTTGCTTCGCCTTCGATCAACAATGGCATCATGATGTACTTCCGCTTCATGCACGTACCATGGAGGAATGTTATAGATGCAAAGCGCCACAAAGCCAAAGCTATGGATGTCGCTCAACCGACCGAAAGGATTCATCCCATCGGTGCTCAACCCAAACCTTATGTTTCGACCTCATTTGCAAAGTTCGGTAAGCCCGATCTACTTTCCTCCATCGCGAGCCATCCGCAGGTGTCTAACATCCCGCCTTCCTTACGCTCTTCGCATGCCAACGCATCATCTTGGCATGACCTTCGTTAGCAAACAGACGCTTCAACCGGGGGATCACAGGGAAATACCACAATACTTTGGCTGGAGTTCTCTTCTTCGTACGATTCCCATCTAATTCACCTGGATCGTCACGCTGCACCTTATACCGATTCTTCGCGACACCGACAAACCTCCAAATCGGCATACTCATTGCGATACAGATACAATCGTTAGGACATGCGGTATCTTCCGTGACTTGCAATCCTAAAGGGCAGAGGACTCGCTTCGCTTCATACGAGATTCGTAGAGTGTTACCTTCCGAAGCAACTTCTTTACGAGTGATAACAAACCATTGAATGCCTTGTCCGACACACCGCTTGTGGCCTTCCATTGCATGAGTTCTAGTGTAGTACGCAGCTTTTTGTGGCCCCGTCCACGCTTTGGGTACAAAGCGATTCTGTGGTCCTCTACCATGCTCAAACTTCTTGTATTGTCTTTCCTCCGTGAACTCTCCCTCTCCATCACGGAGCATCCGATCTAACTCATCATCGCCATACTGCCGATCAGATCTTCCACGGACCCATATTGAGTGGTGTCCCATATCGTTGGCTCTATCTTCCTCTTCTTCATCTTCTTTATCATCTTCCGTCGAATCGCCTGCTTTCTCCATGGTGGGTCCAGCAGTATAGTTTGCAATGAAACCTCTCGTGATCACATGGCTCATAACCATCCATCGCTCGGAGTGCTCCTTCTCATTCTTGCGGTCCACGATGGACAACGATGAAGCTTCCTCGAGGCAAAATGCAACTACCGTGTCGAGAAACTCCTTCATGCCATCTCTCGAACTCTCTTGACCGACGGTCCGCATTGTACATCCATTGCGGTTCATCTACACCAATAAAAATAATAACAACATCTATCACAATATTTAATTAATTAAAGCTAACTATGTCTAATAGTTTTGTATTTTTAATCATTCGCATTCTTTTAACTAAAGCCAACTAATTATTTCTAATCCTGCTGCATTTTTTAAAATAAAACTAACTAATTGTTACATGTTCAGCAAACCTTTTCTATCATCCGCATTTTAATTTTACTAAATAAAAATTATTTTTACCTTTTCCCCACCTTTGTAATTTTTCATCGTTTCACATTTATTGCATTTCATTCCATACACCAAACAATATATCGCCTTAAGAACAAAAAAATAAGCCAACAATGTAAACAATACTAATAATTCCCACAAGAACAAAACATGATTTTCAACATCCAATGCACAAAAAATATATATATATGGGGAGATGGATGTCAAGAACATATTACTCACCTTAGAAACAATTAATTCCAAGCTAATAACCTCAATTGAAAATTTTGGCAGCACCTCCCCATGAATCGCTATCGCCCACCACTCTGCTGCCTGTGTGCGAGCTCGGGAGGAAGATGGGGTTTAAATCTTATTTGGCGGGACGGGGTCTCTACAAGCGGTTCTACACACGAACCGCTTCGATCTCCACCTATAGAAGCGGTTCGAGTTTTGAACCGCTTAGATATCTAGAAGCGGTTCTAGACACGAACCGCTTCTAAAGATGGGACTCCAAAAGGGTTCGTGTCAAGAACCGCTTTAGAGACCCTCCCGCCTGCTGCCCACTTAACCGCTTAGGACGAGAGCACAAGCGTGCGCACCTAACCGCTTGTGATAGACCGGTTGTGAAGGCCGGTTCAGTAGTAGTGTTTTCATCTTGCCAACATACTTTCATATTCTTGCTTGCTAGCCGCTAAGATCAAATAATCAGCAACACCCTTGGCATTAGCAAATCAGCGGCCGGCTTAAGTCGATGGTTTAGTAGCTTCCTAATTTATGTTTGGTTTTCTCTCTTGTGAATTGTAATCTTTTTGGTCAGATGGAATTTATCAGTACCTGAAACTGAAAAAGATCTGACCGGACGGCATACACTGATCAGATTATTTATTTTTATTTTTCTTGCCTCAGTTTTTGCGTGCAAGGTACGTAGTTGGTGATGCACACACAATAACGCATTTGAGTTTTTGGCATACATGTTGCGTTGATCTCCGTATCTACTGGCCTAGCAAATCTCCCTGCCATGTTCCTAGTTCCTAGTTTAATTATCTATATATATAGGTAGTTTTCATCTTGCCGACATACTTTCATATTCTTGCTTGCTAGCCGCTAAGATCAAATATTCAGCAACACCCTTGACATTAGCAAATCAGCGGCCGGCTTAAGTCGATGGTTTAGTAGTTTCCTAATTTATGTTTGGTTTTCTCTCTTGTGATCATTTTGGTCAGATACAATTTATCAGTACCTGAAACTGAAAAAGATCTGACCGGACGGCATACACTGATCAGATTAATTATTTATTTTTATTTTTCTTGCCTCAGTTTTTGTGTGCAAGGTAGTTGGTGATACACACACACAATAACGCATTTGAGTTTTTGGCTTGCTTGTTGCGTTGATCTCCCTATCAGTAGACTTACTAGGACATAAATAAATAATAAACAAGAAAAATTGAAGCCTAAGGTGCGTCATTTAGCTCTATGGTTCTATGTTCCGTATTCCGAAGTCAAAAGTTTTGATTTTAATTAATTCAATCTTCTTATTTCTGAAGGAGTGTAGATGTCAGATACTTTAGTGGTATTTGACTGAACAGCTATATATGTTACTCATACATCTATCTGATACTCCATGTCCTAAAAAGCTGCCAGTAGCCCCAAAACATTTCTAATGGTATGGATGACCAAGCAAATCTCTCAGTTCAATTCAATAGTTCTAGTTTTATTTTCTAATGATTGTTTGCACTGAATTTGTTTATGGTTTGATTTTTTTCGGTCTTGCTTAGTTATCATATTTCCACATGTTCCTTGCTTATCTTTCTACACTTAGTTGTAACATCCCCAATTTTGCTTTAAATGTATTTATGGCATTTTTGAATTAATTGGAATTGTCTGAAATTTATTTGGAATTTTTGGGTTAATTTGAATTCAAGCCTTATTGAACTAATTGCATTAAATAAAGATCATGCATTTTGCATGAGCATAAAATCTAAAATTTTGTTTATAATAAAGATATTTGAAAAATAAGAATGATCCTTTTAAATGTTTTCAAAAACTTGATTATAAATTAAGTTGGTCGATTATAATAAAATCTGTACAAGTGTTTGATTTACTAAAAGAATTCTTACAAAAAAAAAACTATACATCAAAAAATTACGAAACCAACTTCGTTTAGTTCTAAATAATTCCTAGTATTTTAGAGGAATTTTTTTTCAAGATGTCTAGAACCTTTCTGCTATTTCATCCTAAACGTGTTTCGTTTCAGCAGTATTTAAATTTCCAAATCACTTGAACGGTCACGTGGAGGTCATTGATACGCCTTGATCTACTCCATGCGCATGAAGCCGTTTCCATCTCTCACACAATGCAATTGCTAGCTAGCAACGTATCCACTCCATGCGCCGACCTGAAGCCTTTCCATTTTCCATGCATGAACTAGCAACGTATGAACTCCACACACATGAAGCCATTTCTTTCCAGTCGTTTCCATTTTTCTAGCAACGCATGTATGCATCTTGCTGTCATTATCAAGCGTATGTATGCATGAAGCATTTTATTTCTTTAATCAACGTCATTACCTTTCCATTAACTTCCAGCCGTTTCTCCATTCCCTTGTACGCACACATCTACACATGCAAGGCTATGACGTTTCCTGGTATCCACATATATGCAAATATACATGTATGCATGAATCATGGCTAGGACGTTTTACTTTTCAGCCGTTTCCCATCTTGAACGCAAGAGCCTGACCCGTTACTAGTTCTAGTATTTTCCTTGGTTACTAAGTGACAATAGTGAAAGGACCAGGTAAGTTTCCAGCTGCACAACAAGAAATCCTCGTGAGTGCTCATTCCAGTGAGTGTTTACTGTTTCCTATTCCTTCATCTCCGGTGACGAGTGTAATACTGCAGATCCTTTTCACCAAAACCTCATCTCTCCTTAACTTTTGTGTGGCTGTCATTTGTCCCTTGGCCAGATTTTTTTCCCCATCTCTCCCTGCCGACGCTGCCCAAGTGGCCAGGTCCCCTGCCGATTTCCCCCAGGCCGGCTGCCTCCTGTCCTTGCGCCACTCCTCCCATGCGCTGAGTGTCCTCCTCCTCCCGACTCCAATGCTTTGGCTCTCCTGTTTGGCGCGCCTCTGGCCTCTCCCTGCCGGCGAGCACCTGGCTCAGCTCCTCCCAGCCGCCTCCCTCCTCCCCCAGGCCGAGTCCTCCCAGTCGAGTCCTCCCAGCCGAGCCCTCCTCCACCAAGCAGGGCAGCAGCGCCTCGGCTTTCGTGGCGGCGCCCTCCTCCAATCAAATGAAGAAGAAGAGCAGCGGCTCATAAGAACATCGGCTGCGCCCGGCGGCCCGGGCAGCGATAGCGGCACAAGTCGGCCGGCGCCCCCCCCAGCGCCTCCTTCAGCCGGTGCCACCTCCAGCCTCTCCCCCAACCCCTCCTTCCTCCATGGAAGTAGCTCTGAGGTATAATTTTTGGGGGGGGACATTAGCTTGCATGAAGGGTGTTTGATGAAATGCCTAGCTAGGTTTTCATGAGATGAATTGATTGTGTATGCCCTGTGTGCGATGCATTGGCTGTGAGGTGTGTTACATAGGGTATGAATGTCTAGGTGCTTCATGTGAGAAAGATTCATCAGAAGTTATATATGAGATGAATGAATCTTGCTGTTGTGTGTGTATCCAAGTGCACATGGGTGCATTCGGAACGACGGAATGCTATGAATAAGTTAACACAACTTGGATTGTGATCAGTGCTATTTTGAAATGAAAATGCATATTAGACCTTGACTAGCTTAGTTTCTGATGAATGTATTGATCACATGTTGCGGCAGAATGTGCTTATTTTGCATTGCAGAAAAAAAAACATGTTCCATTCTTTGGCTGAGATCATGTTATATGTGATTATTGGCACTTCTAGTCCTTTGTTTTCATCAGTTGAAGCAAAATTATTGATATACGTGGTGATACATTTGGGCCGTGCTAGTTGTGACTAGAAATATAGAATGAGGTAGTATTTAGAGAAAGTTAATCCTTGCGCAGGGCTGGTCTAGTATTGTAGCTACGGGAGCATGTCCTGTTGGTAATGGAGTTTATTTGAAGACTTTTACATCAAAGAATTCTTATATGGCTCAATTTGGCTTGTGAACTCTTCTGTGTGTGCCAACTTTTATTTATTGGGGTTGCTAGCTTTATGTAGCTGTTGAAAGATCTAATGTTATTCCATGTAATGTTGCAATGTAAAATAAAGCATTACATCATTATACTACTCCAGCCAAGGAAAAAGAAGCACAAAACATGATTGAAGTGGCATGCTTTTGAATGTTGTTAGATACATAGTTCGTGTTGCTATTTCAAGAAATGAGGACAGATTTTGGATAGGAGGCACTAAACTTACAGGTCTTGGATCTAGCCAAGGCTGGCTCTACCTGCCTTTAGAATACCAACTACTTATGTATACCAGTATTAGATTCTAGAAGATTTTGTGTGCTGTTGTTTATTATGGTCTGAAGTATACACGCATGTGTTATTTGTGTATGAACCCTGTAATTGTTATTCAAAAGATAAGGCTTAGTTTACAAGGAATATTAATTTGTGTTTTGATTAATCAAAATGAATATCATTTGCTTTCATCAAATGGAAGTTGTTAATCAGAGAAGTAAATACATAGTCTAGGTTGCTTTACTGATCTGGGAGCTGTTTTGACAGCTAGCTTGATATGTAGTATTCTCATGTTTGCTTGAGCTGTGACCCAGTGATTCAAGTGCACAAAGGCTAATTTATGTGGCTGCTATCAATACTCCTACTGAATGATAAGAGAGGAAAAGACATTGATTGATACCTCATGAATGTAGATGGCTGGAAAGGAAAGGGACAGGGCTGCTCCTTCTCCTCCTTGATCGGATTTCCCTTCTCGCCCCTCTAGTTCGAGAGGTTAAAGGCAAGTACATCGAGTTGTGTGCATAAATGAGTTGTTCGTTGTTATTTATCTATTCATAGCTAATTTCTATTGATTATGGAAAGTTGGAGTTATTTTGGTGAACGTCCCTTCGAGGACGTGAATAGCTATTGGATTCGAGCGGTCGCTAGTAAGCCATAATCCCGATAAGTTTTCTGTACCTTTGTTGATATTGCAGTGAGTAGAGAGCATGGGGTACGTGGATACTCGTACTTAATTGTGCCCCATTTGGGAAATGGAATTGAGTGTGTGCGAATAGATTAGATGGTTAGGAATGTGAGAATTTGGGCTATGTTTATGTCTGTGTGTGTTTATGGTTATGAATGTGAGAATATTGGCTATGTGTGTGTATGTGGATATGGTATGTTTGTGTATGCATTGAATGAAAAATTGCATTTCATTCATGAAAATTGCATTTGTGCATTCATAATGGAAGAGGCGACCCATCTTGATCACGGGCCTCTGTGTTCACACGTAGTGAACACGAAAGTCCTACCTCGTAGTCCCATTCATCGAGGTGAGCGGAGCGAGACAAGAAGAGTAGGCACCTTCCATCTACGGGATGGAAGGGATGTGAGGTGCACACCGACGGGTGGGCCTTGGCGATCTAGACGTGCATGGAAATGAGCATTCATGTGCATTGCATCTTTCATAATGAGTGTTGTGGTAAATGGTGTGTCATATGGAGGGTGATTATGGTAATTGAAGGATGAGTCGTGGACTCAACCCAAAAAGGGGAGATTGAATTGAATTTGATGAAATAGCGCATTTCTTTTGCCTTGTTAAGTATGTTGTGTGAATACCGTGGAGTGAAGTCGAGTTTTGAACGCAAATGCAATTGATGAAAATGATTTGAGTTGCAGCAAGGGGTAGTTGAGTCGGGAGGCGTTGTGATTTAGAATAAGTAATGCTTTTTTGGCGTGGAATGGGTTTATTATCAAGTTGATGACTTGATTTCGGTAATTTTGATATAGTCAAGTTATTGTCTTAAATGGGTATGAATGCTTATTGTCCAGATATTGTTTTATTTGCATTACTTGCTCTCAGTTATTGTCTTAAATGGGTATGAATGCTTATTGTCCGGATATTGTTTTATTTGCATTACTTGCTCTTATGGTTAAGTTCAAGGTTTTCGAGTCGCTAAGTCGAGTCGAGTCGCTAGGGTACCGACTTGTAGACTAGTCGTGACTAGGTCAGACTAGTCGCTGACTAGTCGATACAAGTCGATGACTATACTTTATTATTTTCTATAAATATACCAACATAATGCATACAAAAAACAGAGAACATAGAAGTAGAGAAGAAGTGAAGAACACGGAGTTGTGCAAATAGCTTGTTTCTTGTTTGTCAATTCTGCATCTCCCCATGCAACAACACCACGAAATGATGAGAAAATGAATTGGTCCTTCTTTGGAAATAATTAAAATTATTGTATCAAGCTTTTCAATTAGCACAGCAAGTAAAATATGAAGTACATAAGTTCCTAAGTGTCTAGTAAGTCCAATAATAAGCAAGTTCAACAATCTAGATGACATGTTCATCATAACAAAATAGCAAATTAGAAACTTAAACATGTCCTCCTGTCCAACATAACAGACTACATGTCCAACATAGCAACTTAAACATGTCCAACAGACTACATGTCCAACATATCAAATAGCAACTTAAACATCCAAATCATCATCCAATTGAAATTCATGACTTCCTCCTCCTGCACTAGAATCCTCATTATCATCATCTCCGCTGTCTATGTCATCATCAGCCGCAACCTCCTCTATAGTGGTGTCAATGATGTCCTTCTCCTTCTCCAATGCTTCATTCCTTCTTTTTAAGCTATGCTTGCTGATAACTAAGCATGGTGACTTTGGAAGCACCATCACCATGAGCTTGCCTTGGAAAATTGCGACCTGTTAGACCATCACTAGCACCAGCGGCTTCATCAACGTGTGCCCAAGTTAGTATTTCATCACCGGTAGCACCTTCATGAACCGGTTCGGCATTGATGTCAACCCATTCATTATCCCATTGAAATTCTTCTAGGATAAGTGGGTTAGCCTTCTTTCCTTTGGAGCCTTCGTCAGTAGCTTTTGAAACCTATTTGTCATTCTTCGATTATGCGAAACATACACCAACTTGCTCAATCTATTGTGTTCTAGACGGTTTCTCTTTTTGTATGAATCTGCACACACAAATATCCAAATGCATGTCAAATGCAACTCGAATCAACTTTGCGTGTGTTATTTACAAGTATGAGTTACTTACATGAGAGAATGTACTCCAATTACGCCGGATCCGGACGACGAACAACAAAGGCCAACGATTCTCTTTGCTAGACTTTGAAGCTCATAAGCAAGGCCGCCATATGCACTCCACCAAAGCACTACAACAAAAATTAGCATATTACAATTTTAAAAATAGAAGATTACAAGATAGAAAAAACCGAATAAGCTTCAAAGATCCGACTTACAAGGACTCTTGTTGTCTCTTTCTTTGATTGCCATTTTCTTGGTGAAGCAATCACCTTCTGTCCGCTCATAATCATCGGCTTGCTTGCTTATCTTGGCTTGTTCATCTTCATCGGCCTCCATCTTCCATAGCACATCGTTAAACATCGAGCGGAGCCTTGTAGCAAGTCTTCTATTGGTCTCTCTAATGGCAAAGAACTTATTTGGATTCAAAAATAGTGCTGCCCCATAAAGATTTTGCTCCATTTGACTATCCCACCTCTTGTCAACAATGCCAAGCACTTCATTCATTAAGCCTTCCTTATGTTGCAAAGCCTCCTTTATGTTCTTCTTTGCAAGGTCCATGGCTGCCCATATTTCAGGCATTGCCGGTCTCTCATCGCCATCAGCAATTCTCGGGACAATAAGAAGAGGTTGGGAAGCTCTCATGCAATTCTCCTTTGCTTGCCAAAGCAGCATGAGACAACACATATTTTTCAGACGCCTTTCCTATACATACTCTTCAATTTGTTCTCACACCATTCATCACTAACAAAGAGGGCTTTCAGCCCTTGCCGTTCTTCCACATGCTTGCCAATGTAAGGAAGGATGTCGCAAAACGGGTGGCTGCAGGCCTCACAAGATCTCTACCATTTGTCTTGCTCCTCATCAAGTCGAGAATCCTTCCATGCCCATAGATAAACCTTGTGATCCTCTTTGCTTTAGCAATGCAACCACTAAACTCATTTATCTTCCCAATGTCCTCCAGCATAAGATCCAAGCAGTGGGCAGCACAAGGCATCCAAAACAAGGTAGGAATCCTGTCCATAAGCATCCTACCCGCTGCCTTGTAATTGGATCCATTATGCGTGACAACTTGATCCACAAATTCCTTCCCAATGGCATCAATTTGCTCCTCCAACAACTTTGCTACCAATTTCGCATTAAGAGATTCTGAAGAAACATTAGATGACCCCAAGAAGAAGGTACCTTCTGGACTATTCACAAGATAATTTATCAAGTGTCGCCCTTTCATATCTGTCCAACCATCTGACATGAGTGTGCACCCATACTCTTGCCATGCCAACTTATGCTTGTCCTTCACTTCATCTGTCTTGGACTTTGCCCTCTCTAGCAATGGCACCCTCACCTCATGGTAGGTAGGTGATCTATACCCAGGGCCATACTGCCCTATGGACTCAAGTAGAACCTCCCAGCTTCTTGAATTGATAACATTGAGTGGTAAGCAATTCTCATATATAAAGTTAGCTACATGATCATCCACAACTTGCTTTTGCTCCTTTGACTTTTTAGTGCAATGCTCAAGTGTAGGTTGAGAAGTGCCTGAGCTATGTCTCTCTGAAACAACCTCTTCTGGCGTCTTTCGAATCATATCAACAATTGGCTTCTTAGTGGGCAGACCAGAAACTTGAAAAGAAGGCATTGGTTCCTTTCTTTTTAAAGATGATGATCCCTTGGAACTTCCTCCTTGTTGCACGGTCTCACATTCGGCTCCACCTTCTGGTTCACCCCCACCCCTTTCATCAAGATCTAGCTCCATGGCTTTGAACTTCCTTGAATTGCTCTTCAAGAAGTCATGCATCTCTTTTCTGATTTCCGTTGTAGCTTTGGGACACTTCTCTACATCACTGAAACCTCCACCAAGATGTCGCTTCATTCTTGCCACTCCGGCATAGACTTGCTTGTTGCACAGCATACATTGGAGGAGGTCCTTCTTATCTAAATTAGGCCAGAAGGAGTACTTCCAAGCTGGATCCTTTGACTTAGATGGTCTCCGCTTGGGATCCTTAGATGGATCATATTGCTCAGCCGCTGCTACCATTTGTTGAGAGACTTGGCCATCAGCTGCTGCCATTTGTACCTACTAGCAAAGCAATAGAGTACTGGTTAGAGCACTGAGAAAGCAAAGAAAGAAGAGCAATAGAGCAACAAAAGAAGAAGAAAGCAAAGGTATAAAGAAAAAGCACAACAAAGAAAGCAAGAAGAAGCAGAAGCGAGCATGGCGGCAGATGGAGCACAATGAGAGGGAGCACTGCGGAGAGGGAGACGAGCACACTGTGTGGCGGCGTTCGACGGTGAAGCTCCGGTGGCGGCACGGCTGTGCTCTCAGCGGCGGCTCCTCCATGAGACCACGATGTTGCTCCCTCTAGGGTTTGAGGCGGCGGCGGCCTCTTGGGCTACCTCCGGCGGCGACGCCGGCAGCTGGGCTACCTCCGGGCGGCGACGCCGGCGGCTGGGCTCCCTCCAGGCGGTGGCGGCGGCGGCTGGCCTCCCAGGTGGACAAGGCTCTAGGGTTTTCAACTCTACGGTTCTGTGTAGCTTCATGTACTCCCCTGAACATGGGCTTTAAGTCCCCATCTGGCCCAGTCGGCCGACTACCAAGCGCCGACTAGTCGCGGCTAGTCGCCGACTAGTCGGCGAGTCGAGCGACTAGCTTTGCTAGTCGAGTCGGTCTCACCGACTAGCTCCAGAATTCCGACTTGTCGACTAGTCGAGCGACTTTAAAACACTGGTTAAGTTCTTGTTTTACTTGCGATAAATTGGGTTTATTATTCTCGTGTATTTTGCTGAGTTTGAACTCACGCTTGTTATTTAATGTTTGTAGGTGTTTTGAAGCCAGCATGCATGGGGGAAGTAGTAGCACAAGCACGTTTTCATCAAACCCTTCAATCGATTTGTAAAGCCTGGTTGTATGGATTATGGTTGTAATATGTCGTCCGTCGTGGTGTAGTTATTCAATTCTGTTGGACGTGTGATTGGTTAACTAAGGACCTGCTAGAATGATATAATAAGCGCAATTGTTTTACATCTCTTTGAGTGGATGTCCTCTTGTCTAGGAGGTCATGCGAAATTTTCTAAATTTCGGTGACTTAGTTTTAAGCTAGTTTAGAAAGTTTCAAAGTTGGATTCAATTTTTTTTAGAGGTAAAAGGTTTAATGTCTCGTTGGTTGAATCCTTAAGTAATTTGATCTTCTTGCCGCGTTTTTTATTTCTTGGTTCTTGTTGGGAATACTCTGGGCAAGAGTGGTTCCGGAGTGTTGTAAGCGTCAATCAGAGTCTTTTGGTAGCATTTGCGGTGCGTTTGGCACCGGGGTGTTACAGTTGGTATCAGAGCGGGCTTCAGGTCCGTGGTATGCGAATTTAGCAGTTTTACTCTAGAGTAAACTAAAATTTTGCTGTGTGATATTAGAAACATGGCATAGGTTTCTACTCCTTTAAAAATTTGGCCTTCGGGTAATAACCTTACAAATTTGAATTAGAGTGGTTAACTAATTTAAAACTTGACACACTCTGATGCACAGTAGGATGGGTATGGGTATATTGCATTGCGCCTAAATGTTGAGTGCTAAATTTATTGTTGTATATTGCTTTGATTATGAAAGGATTATTGGGATCAGTATTCTTATATTCATGTTATTGTTGAAGCCGAGAGGTTTCGACCTTGTTCCTTTGGCCGAGTTGTGGGTTTTGCTTGTGGGGGTGGCTGGTTAATGCCATCCCTTGCTGTGTGGGGAACCTCTCTCTTTGAGTCGTCGTTTTTGCGGAGCAGTTTAGTGGGTAAGGAGGGAAGGTTGGTTTCTTTTGCCTTCGATGTTTGGATTTAAAGAGAAAAGCTTAGTGATGAACCCCTTTGGATTGCTTTTACTGTTGTGTTCGGTTTCATTGGATTCTTGGATTCTTGTTAGTTATCGTTGGGTGCCTTGCGGAGAAAACTATTGTATTTGTTGTTCCCTCCATTTAAGGAACTTATTGAAGTTTTCTTGGTGCAAAACTTAAATCGTGTGGATCTTCGGTGTTAAGGTTTTATCGAGAAGGATTTGGTTGGTCATTTGATTTTTTCCCATGCATCTCTTTTCCTTCCTGGAAGTGGTAAATTTTGAGATTTGTTTAAGGAATTGTTTCTCGTCGGAGTTTGGGGATTCGAGAATCAAATTCTCTTATGATTTATGGTTGAGTTTTTCGGAAGAGAGATGGTTTTTTTGTTACTCGCTTAATAATCGTGGATTTCTTTAAAGATTGAGTACGTGACCCACGGGGGCGTTTAAGATGTTAAGTGGATGATGAGTTGTTAGAGATTTTAGATGAAGTGGGTTACCGATTCTGTTAATGTGAATTGTGGGTTATATAAAGGCACCCAAATTTATTGTGGGATATAGAATGACTAATTGGAATGATAGGTGATTTTAAAGTGAAAAAGTTGATTAGAGTTATTACAATGGTGGTGAATAGTGAAAATTGATTGGAAGTGCGAGATTCGTGCTTCGGTAAGATTAGTATTGATCATGATTGAGAGGGTCTAGAATCTTCTATGGATGAATTTATTACACTAAGATGTTGATGTAAAGTACCGGAGTATATTAGCGCCAAGGCATGAGAGTTGTTGATTTATGTTGCTTATGAGTCAATTAAATGGTGGATCAACAAAATGATTTAGTCGATGTGAAAATAAAGAATGAGTATATGGAATGGTTGTAGGAATGATGGGGTTTTGTCTTAGGAAAATGTCTATTTGGGAGCCTTATCTATGGAGTATGTCTAGTGGAGATCATATCGAGGTTCGTCATGATTAGTAAACAGAAGCAAAGGATGACACTCGTCTTGTGTTAAATTAACTAAGAAGTTATTTGTGCTAAAGAAGGGAGAATGCGGTTCTCCTTGTTGATTGTCATGAGATAGAATCGGTTAAGGGTTTTTATGATGTTCGAGAATTAGGTCTTCTCTTGCGAATTTGGTTTTGGAAGAAGAATAAGAGTGATGATTGGGCTCTATCAAGATCTTCTGATGTACGTGGTTCATTTGGTCAAAACGGGAATTGTATTTCCTTTGTGTTCTAGCTGGAGTTACAGGAAATGGAAGCTTATGGTATAGTGTTGAGCATAATAAAGAGAATTGAGTTTCCTTTGGTCATTGGGATTGTAGCTGTAAAAGTTCAATACAGTGTTTCTTTTGAAAGTTGAGTTTTCCTTGGTGTGTATGTTATCACATTCTTTGAAAAGGATGAAAGTGGTTAGTTTTGTTAAAGAGAATCGAGAGATTTTGGGTGGATAATAATTGAGGATTATGCTTTTGATGTGGTTCCTTGGAGGTGTTTGTGTAACCCTTAATAGTGAACTACTTGGAAATTGATGGTATTTATGACACCATTCCTAGCGTGTGATTGAACTTTTGGGTTCAGATGGTTGTAGTGAAGTATTTCATAACTTGATGTGTAGTGTTCTGTAGTGAACATTTACCCTTGGGCAGTAATCCTTTGGGGTGAAGTAAGCTTGGTTGATGGAAAGAAAGAAAAAATTATATTGTGGAGATATGGTTGGAAGGGAAATTGTATTTTAGTGAAGTAATTGTTTCGATGGTATTTGTCGATAATGGACCTTATGATAAAGAGGTCAATCAATTGAAAGAGGAGATAAGAGTATAGCAATCGGAATTGAGTATGAATTTGGAGTAGAGCATAGAGGTTGGTATCCTATTCATCCGAGGAGGATCATTGGTTGTTCGGATGTCGTACGCTATAATGTCAGCAAAAAGGTTGTCTAAGTTTGTCAGATTGTTTGCGAGAGTGGTATGATTTGGGATTTTGGCCTATTAATTGACTTTGACTGAGTTCTTGTATGAGAAGTTGCACTTATTTGAGTTAAGTCAAATCGTTTTGTTAATTGTTGGATTTGAAAAGATGATGGCACGTGGTGCATGGTAACCAACCGGGTGGGAAAATGGTTTAGACTGGGGCAAGTGGCAAGATGTTCAGTGGTGGGCCAGATGTGGCATTTGGGCGGTCGCATTTGGATTTGGTTTTTATTGATATGTTTACATGATGAGTTTTTGGGTAGTCTTGCCTCGGTCAATTAAGGACTTAACCTTGCAAGAATTTTAACTGAGCTAACCATACAACCACAAGTTCCGGAATGGGACGGACCTAGCTAAGTAAATTGTGAAATCTATTCTTCGGTACTGTCGTGGTGGAGTGAGTCCCGGGTGTACGGGTGGTAAAACTCATAGGCGCAAGAGGGGGGCCCTGTTGTGGAGGTGTATCCCTTCAGTGTTGAATCCTTAGCGGGCAGTACTGGGTTTAGACGGATCTTTGAAAAGGCTTTGTTACGGTTACTCGCCTTTGTGGTGTTTGACTGTATCTTGTGGGTAAAATGTATAACCTCTGCAGAGTGTACGAACTATTCGAATAGCCGTGTCCACAGTATTGGACATTGCTTAGGGATTACAGTCAAGAGTTAGACTTTATTAAAAATGTGGTTGGGTTAAAAGATGAGGTTGATGGAAGTATGAATTAGGATGTGGGAATGCTTTTACTTAACTTTTGGAAAAGTTATAGTTAATTCTACTTGTTTTTACTGCTTTCGAATCTACTTATGTTACTTGTTAAATGTTGTTTATTGCAAATCAACCTTTAAGCCAATCCATTGGAATAAGCTTGGCATGTAGCATATTAGGTTGCATTCTGTGCATTGCTTGTTGAGTACCAATGTACTCATCCCCCCCCCCATAATCACCACATCAGAAGATGAAGAACCGCAAGCGTTTAAGGAGGAGGAGAATGATGACCCGGCTAACTAGGGAAAAGGCCCGGTTAGTTGCCTGTGGCAAACTGGGGCTCCACGAAGATTTATTTCCGCTGCTGATATTTGTTTACTCTGAACTCAGCCCTGCGTGGCTTAATATTGTAAGGCTGACCTTAAGGTCTTAACAGTTTAATTTGAGATAAATACATTATTGTTATTATTTCCGCTGTGTATGTGTGATGGTATTCATCTCTGTTGTATCTGTGAGCACCAGCGTGATCCTGGACTGGTGTATCACACTGAGTGTTCGGAATTCAAATTTCGGGCGCGACATCTGTTGACCCTGCATTTAACAATGTATATTCGAACCCTTGACAATAACAATTCAACGCATGGCACAATCAAGTCAACTGCTCATGGTATGCATATTTCTTTACGGAGTAGCATTAACCAGATAGAATAGTGTGCTACGCCGCACCGCGCAAATCTCACTCCAAAGTTATTTGTTGCAAAAATAGTAGAAGTGGATCTCAATGTAATTTAAAATATTTCGAGCCTAAAGAAATAACGGATCTAAACATAATTTTAAATCCTTCGGGTTTAGAGAACCGGCGCCCGAGTTGAATTTGCAGAACTACAAGGTCCTTTTTGCAAAATAACCGATGGAAGGACCTGTTCGTGATTTCAAATTTTTTGAAGGGTTTTTTCGCAAAAACATACCTTGTGGCTTCAAAGGTCTCCAAATCTTCCCAGCATAAGGTATATACTAGGATAGTTTTCGCGGCATGATACGCCGCATGCGTTGTTCTTTTCGTAGAAATAATTTTGTTTTTTTTGGCGGTGTTTTTTTTCTAAAATCGTCGAGAAAACACGTGAAACGGTTGAAAGGATACAAACGCAATCACATTTTTTTCAACACTTATTTGGGGTCCTCTCACAAAGGATCCGCGATTGCACTAAATCGAAAGGTCCTTTTCATGAAAAATAGCTGGAATGATCCAAACGTAACTACATTTTTTTCGGAATTTATTTAGGGTCCTTTCACGAAATATTCATGATTTTTTTGAACTAAAAGGTTCTTTTCGTAAAAAACTACGGAAAGGACCTACACATAATTACGTGTTTTTTAAGGAACTTACATGCGAAAAAATCAAGCCACGCCGGCCATGCACTGCTCGGCTCACTCGCGCAACGTGGCGCACCTCTGGCCGGGAATCTTGTGAAGTTTAATATAGTTATGATGACTAGTAATTTGTGGGTGGCTACCTTGTCTTATCAACGAAGGGATCGATCGGTCTGTAGCTTGGAGCTAGCTAGCAAGTCTTGTTGACTCTGCACAGCAGCAGTTACGTACACCTATCTATCAGTGAGTGCAACATGGAGTAGTAGTATACTAGGAATAGGGACACGGTGTGCCACGCCGTGTTCGCTGTCTATTTATGTGTATGTTGTGATTGCTGTTTGCTTATGCACGTGATATTTTCTGGTTAGCATATAGGTTAGAGGTTATAATGTTTTTGCTATGATGATCAGCTTGCTTGTCTGCAAGTAAGTCATGTGGCAGGGGAAAGTTAGATGATTTAAGGAAGTAAATCCATGGTGTATAGCTAGAATTATATGTATTGTTTGTTAGAATACAGTAGAGCATGTGTTTGCGTGGATGTTATAGGCGTAAGGCGCAAGTAGGTATAGCTTTGAAGTAGTTCTGTGCGGATATATTGTAATCACTGTATTAGGATATATCTGCAGATGTGAGCCGTGGCAGTAACAGGGTATAATAGTTATTATGCAGCGGCATGTGGTTCTGTATAAATAGAAAACAGATAGAGCAACAGGTAATAGCAACTAGTATGTAGTGTCGTGGGGTTTTGCATAAACAAGAAACAGATAGAGCAAATAGTACTAAAACGGATCAGACACAGGCTAGGCAATAAGTAGTGCATCAAAAGTAGACTGTTATACAGGATTGGAGACGCACACCTTTGTGGATGGCGTGAAAGGCTATAGTTTTGTAAAGTACATTATAGCAGCTAAAAGTAGCAAATGGTAGTGGTTGTGATCAGCATGAAGTTCGGTAGCATGTTTCATACTGGAGTAAACATAAGCCACTACAGCTATCGCTGTAGGCAGGCTTGTGTGGATTGCTGTAAAAGACATGGTTGAGAATGAAGTTAGCAGCTGCGATTTGTAAGTAATTCGTATGTGGCAAGAATTGCTTGTTGCTATTTTGGCATAGGCTAGCATACCTCTAGGATTGCGTCAGCTGCTGTTGTAAGCAAAGAGCTATTTTGAAGCTTTGATTCTTTTGGCGGTATATGCAGATCTGCAAAGAGAGAGCAGGGGTAGTGTCGACGTTTGTTGTCGGCAATAATGAAAACGGGGCTAGGCGCTGGATCCAAACTCAATGCTAACACAAGACACGGGAATTATACAGGTTCGGGCTCTCGCGGAGGAGATAATACCCTAGTCCTGTGCTCTGGAATTATATGTGGCTAGCTATTTTGCTGATGAGATTGTATGTTGACATTCCCCCGCCCCTCCCTTTATATAGCAGAGGAGGGCAGTTACAAAAGAGAGTCTTGGTCGGATACAAAGTGGGGATTATATCTCCCGTACCTATCCGTATTGCAACGGCTTGGATTACAATCGTATCCTACCTAATCCAGATCGGTTGCTATCTTCAGGGCTTCCTTATTTCGCACGCCTGACATAACCCTAGTAGCTTCTATTTTCTTGCGATGAGACTCATTTGACCTTGTTGATTGGGCCTCATAAGCCTTGCCTTGCAGATACCCGTGGTGTATATATCCCACAGTAGCCCCCCGAGTGCTTTGCGATCGGATTGCCTTCTTACTATTAAGACCTCCCAACTGGTTTTCTATGCAGCCGAGTGCTCTGTAGTAGGCAAGGAGGTCGTGAATGACTCGATAGAGCTTTCTTGGGCCAGCACATGATTCGGCATGGAGAATATCTCCATTCAGGTTGGCTTTTAGCCGAGTGGTACCTGTGTGCCAGGGCGTATAGCTTTTGGCCTGTCATGAGGCGTACCTCTGAAATATCTATTTTGAACTATCTTTATGATATCTGATCCCGTTTTGAACGGTATCCAGCATACGACCTGACATGAGGCATATCATAAGAGGATGTTCTAATTTGAAAGGTACCCAAATCCCGTCTAATGCAGTCTTTGGCCTTTGGCCCATCATGGGGCATACCGTTTCCCAAATCAGTTTCGGCCCAGCTGTGCCTATGTATAGTAATTCACTGCTCATGGCCACAGGCCCATCTTGAAGCGCGCCCTAGGGCAACCCCAAGATATGCGGAAGGCGAAGCGTTTTCCCACTCAAGGTGAAAGTTAGCATCGCTCCCTATAAATATGAGACTAGGTCCGAATGAAACGGATTTCTGCATGCTATTCTCATTTGCCCCTTCGTCTCCCCATTTTCAGCGCTTCCCTTGCAACTTCCGCCGCTAGGATTAGCATCTCTTGCCACCCCAATCCAACACGATCGCAAGTTTCTTTTGCCCAAAAATGTCTTCTCCTTCCCCCACAAATGCTCCTTCATCCGCCTTAGCCAAGGATTGGGCCATCTCTGTGACGACGGAGAAGCGATTGGAGGAATTGGTCTCCACCGGCATTTTTCTCCCATTGGTGATGTTTCTGCTCGACCTACGGCGGGTGAGTCTTGCCCCATGCCCCGTACCGAAGAAGTGGTCGTTTTTGAGTCCTTTTTTTAGCGTGGATTTGGCCTTCCCGCTTGCACTTTTCTTTGCGGTCTTCTTCATTTTTATGAAATTTAATTGACCCATCTCAATCCCAATTCCATCCTTCAAATCGTTATCTTTGTTCACCTCTGCGAGGCCTTCCTTGGCATTCGCGCGCATTTTGATCTTTTTCGCCATCTCTTCCTCCTCAAGCCTTTCCCAAACAAGAATTCCCCTAAAGTGGTCGGAGGAGCCGGATTCCAACTGAGGGACGGCTTGAAAAAGGCTTATTTTGCTATTCCTTTCAAAACCTCAAACAAGGGCTGGCACCAGGAATGGTTTTATTGTGCCAACCCCAAGCCTTCACTTCCTTCCTTTTCCGGAGTCTCGCCCAAACCTTTACTAGACTGGACTTCACTCCCTTCGGACGGTGGGGCGGACCAGGTGGAGGAGCTCATGGGGATGATCGCCAAATTGAAGGAAGGCGGTCTAACTGGTGTCGCGATCGTCCTCAATTTTAGCCTTCGTCAGGTGCAGCCCCTCAAGGAGCGAGACCATCTAGGATTTGACTATGAAGGAGAGTGCGACACCACCCGGGAAGCCCCTGAACTAGTCCCCAGGGATGCTCTCCTCAAACGCCTGGGTGATTTCTTCGTCCCGGGCATCCACATCACCAATACTGGGTGCCCGAAGCTTTTTAATAAGACGAATCCTCCACCTCCAGTAAGATGTTATCTTGTCTTCCGCAATTAGTGTTTTCTGGTTCCTGTGAAGCTGCATTTAACCATATGTTTGATACCTATGCTTGCAGGGTTGCGATGCCTTTTTCTCAGATTCGCCACTGCCTGAATTTCCTCAACATAAGTGCGCCAAGCGGAAAAACCCTGCTCACACCTCACCCCTGGCTCCGAGTGCCAAAATGAGCAAGGCAAGCAAAGCCGAAGACCCCTTGGGAAAGGGTAAACGTCCAGTCGTCCACAAACCCAAGGAGAAGAAGAAGTAGTCGGCGGCAAACATGCGCCCGACTGGAGGCCCAAAGGTTCGGGACCCAGCAACCGTACGCCCTCCTCCCACAACTTCCTCGTCTTCAAGTCAATCTGCGGACCCAAAGGCCCTTGAGCCCCCAGCCCAGCACTCGGCCGGCAGCGTGCCTCCGCCCTTGCACCCGATTAGAGACCCTCTGTCCCCCGCACCAGGTGCGCAGACTAGTTCCTCTACCGGCGGTCCTTCTGCCTGGAAGGGCTCAGGGATAAAAATAACGAGATCCGGTAGGTTGGTTTTCTTGTTCGCTCCTCTTATTCTTCGTGTCATGCCCTGACTGCTTCTTTTTCCAGGAGCGCCAGGAGGCTATTGCTAAAAATGCCTCAAACAAGCCAGGGACTAAGGCGCCAGCTGATGCCGCACCCATCGCTCCCAGTGCCATTCCGGAGACAGTTGCAACAACTCTCTCGATAGCTTCCGTGGCCCAGAGCACCGAGGTCGGCTCAAATCCTAGCAGCCCCCGGCCGCAGGCTTCTCCCGGGCCGACTACTCAGATTGTACCTTCTAATCCTGCCACTCACCCTTCGCCTCCGCCGGAAGAACTCCCCCAGCCTCCTCGCCATTCGCCTCCGCCAAAAGAACTCCCTCGGCCTCCCCGCCCAAATTCTCTGGTACAAGTTGCATTCTTCGACAAACATGGCAACGGGATATGCTATGAGGACGAAGGCGAAGCTAAGGAGTGGGAGTCATTCTGTGACGCTGCTTACAATTGTTTTCGGCTTGGTCATGTAAGTTGCTTGTGCCGAGTTGTTTTAGAAGTCCTCTTTTTATTGTCTTCGATGCACAGTGTAGCCTCATTGTTCGCTTTGTCGTCTTTAGCGCCTGGCAAAACGAGCTCAAGAAAGGAACGCCCTTCTCCGGGAGATACTCCCGAAGACCAAGATGAGGAAGGACTATGAGGCCGAGGTCCAGCGAGTCCACGTTGAGCTGCAGGAGGAACTCAGCCGAGCCTGGGTAGAGAACCGAGAGGAGCTGGAGAAGCTTCGGTGTAAGGACCCGAATTCACCCATTCGAATCCATTGTGTTTTACCGCACTATTCCTAGGATCAACGCTAGTGCACACAGTTTAACATCGGTAAGCATCATATCATACACAACGATAAGAATAATAAGACTTCATTTATTTAATATAACTAGTGTATGATCTTATGACCACTTACAATTATTTAGCCACGCAGGGCAAAAGTAAGACGAATGCAGCGGAAAATAGTAGAAGACGTAGTGACTCATCAGTACACCACAGGCGACTGACAAGGCTTGGCCTAGTGACTCGTGTCCACCTGAGAATCCTCCTCAAGCACGGGCGATGATTCCTCCACTGTTGTTGTTTGTTAAGCAAGGATGAGTACAACAGCACGTACTCAACAAGTTGTGCACAGAATGCAATCCTATCATAGCTATATGCAGGCTTATTCCAAAGGAGTGGCTAAGTGGTTCATTTGCAGTAAAGCAGCATTTAAGAACACATACATAACATAGATTGAAAAGATAGTAAAACAAATAATAACAAGTAATAGATTCAGTGCTTCTCAAATAAACCAAGTTTTCCATCCTAAATCAAGTTCCATTATCCACATGGCATCCTGCCATCCCAAACAGTTGTTCATTTTAATTATCTACCCCTTGACTGTAATTCCCGAGCTTTGCTCAATACCGTGAGCACCGCTATCCGAATAGTTTGTACACTCTGTAGAGGTTATGCACTTTACCCACACGATACAATCACGCACCACACAGGCGAATGATTATAACAAAGCCTTTACAATGCATCCTCTTAACCCAGTGCTACCCGCTGAGGTTTCAACACTGAAGGGTTACACCACCACAACAGGGCCCCCCTCTTGCGCCATGTGAGTTTCCTCCATACACCCGGACTCACACCACCACGATAGCACTCAAGCTAAGTATTTACAAATTAGTCAGCTAGGCAGCCCCATAACAGACATGTGGTTGTATGATTGACTCAGGTCAAAGGCTCGCAAGGTTAAGTCCTTAGGATTGATTAAAGCAAGACTTACACATACCCTCAGCTCCACTGAGCCCACCCTGGCACACTTGCCCCTTCCACTTGCTTTAATCGTAAAATGATTACCACCCGGTTGATTACCAAGCACCACGTGCTACTCACAAATCAATATCGTTGTGTGACCTCCCCGCCACAACAACTCAATCTCTCTGTGTGACCACACATGACACACAAGTTAATATCATTGTTCCATATTCCATTAGTCAAAATTAATACTCAACATTTCATGTACATATGATGACGTGGCATGGCTAAGCATTCTAATCCGATCTAACCATCCATGTTGATTTCATTATTAACCAACTATAGTAAACCAACCTAAGGTAACAAGTGGATTATGACATACAAATAACAAGGTAGGGTGTAGTTCAAAGGGTACATTAACTAATCCTAGAATTAAGTTGAAATCATTTATACACATAAAATATCATGCAATAAAGTAAATCAAAATAGCAATTTTGCAATCATGAGTGCGCGCAACATGATCAAAGCACAACTTGCCTTGGTTAAGCTCCTGGTCTTGATATAGAAATTGTCCTGGAGTTGCAAATTCCTCCTCCGAAGCCTCTCACAATTCAACGTATACGCGAATCGAGAAGAAATAGCAAATAAACATCAAAACTAAAGAACAAATAAACTCAAAAATTCAAATAAAAATAACCATTGGATAGATCTCAATTTTACAAATTTTTAGGAATTTGAATCACCTCAATCGGAGTTCGTATGAGGGAGAACGAGTCCTCAGAAAACTCAAATTCCTGAAAAATCCATAAAATTGGAAAATCAAAATATCCCGGATTATTTTTATAAAAGAAAATAGCTTTTTATTGCATCGGCTGACGTCAGCTTGAACCCGGCCAATGACCTGCCGACATGTGGCCCCTGCGATGCTGGCGTGTGCGGCCACGCGAGCAGCGACGCCAACGGCCAGCTGGCGCCATGTCAGCGCCCAAGCGACACCACGCCTATGCCACGCAAGCGCCACCTCAGCCAGAAACACGACGTGGCGGACACGTGTCGATGAAGCATCAATCCACGTCGGCCGGCGCCGCGCGCGGCCCTATGGTCACCGGCGACGAGCGGCGAGGGCACCTCCTAACTCACCTTGACGTCGCCTTACAATAATTCGCCACGCAGGGCGATAAATATCATCAGTACCAAGTTCATTCAGCGGAAGCAAAATACGATAGCGGAACCACTACTAGCCACAAAGCACTCTTGAGTGCTCAACCCCTTAGTACTCCCGGCCTTCGTTGAACTCTTCATTCCAAGTCGCACGGCTTCTTCTTCTTCCGAGGTTTTTGTTTGCAAGGGTGAGTATCAAAGATACTCAACAAGTCATGCACAATGCGAGACTATTACTATATGCAAGGCTTATTCCAAGGAAAGGCTTAATTGGTTATTTTGCATAAAGCAAAGATTTCTTTTGATAGGTAGTCCTATTAGATTAGAAGCGAGAAGATCAATAATATTTAATAATTAATTTCTCAATTCTTTTCCAAGAGTTTGGCACACTGCCCTAATTTCCTTCACACGACTTTTTGGCACACAAACCACCCATTCCACATTTTCATTTTGAAAATCTAACCCTTGATTTGTAATCACCGAAAGCAATGTCGAGATCATGACACGGCTATTCAATAGATTCACACACACACACTCTGCAGAGGTGTACACTTTACCCACAGGATCTGATGCTCACCACACAAAGCGATTGATTGTAACAAAGTCTTTCAGAGACTAACACTTAGCGATGATCCTCTCAAGATGTGCCTTCCTAACACTTCCCTCACAGAGCCAAAGTTTAGAACAGCACATACCGTTAGATGGGTACCAAGCGCCGCAGCAGTACTCCCCTTACGGTTACATTTTTGGTGTAGCTGTCACCCCGAGGTATCAAAGGAAAGATATTAGAAACCTACTTAACTAGGTCCGTCCCATTCCGCACAAGTGGTTGTACACGGAACTCAGCTCAAAGGCTCGCAAGGTTAAGTCCTTAATTGTCCCGCAAGACAACCATTTTATACATCTCGCACACAGCCTTCACAATCTTTTCATACATCCCATTGCCACACAGCCCACCGCACGAAGCCTTCTTGCCACTTGCCCTGTTCAAATCATTTTCCCACCCCACTTTATACTTAAGCAACACATGCCATTTTCCACATCGGTTCATGAATAGCACCACACGTGTCACTATCCCGGTTCAATTCATGACATCATCGCATTCTCCAAAATGCGCTCCATAATTGTTTAGTCAATATTCATTTGATATTTGAAAGTCATTCCACGCATACAAGCAAAGCTAAGCGACTAATCACGGTCTAGCCTCCGTGTTGGCATCATATTAGCATCCAACATATTTAAGCATCTTAGGGTGGACAAGGTTTCAGGCATATAAACATTTATAATCAAAGTGGCATAACAAGTTTGGCTTTTAACTACCATTTCCCAATTTAATCAATAGTGGTTGTACTTAACATAGCATGCAATATGGAAATCAAAATATACTTTTAAAACTAGGCGCGAAATGATCAAAGCATGACTTGCCTTCAAGAGGAGTTGGTTCAGTCGAGGTTCTGCGACGGGTCTTCAAATTCTCCCTCGACGAAACCCGGCGACTCGGAGTCTACTCGGTACAAGCAAACACATAATAAATATATAATACAGATAGCAAACAATTCACTAAAATGAAATAAAAATTACCAATAAATAGTTCACATTTTTACAATTTTTTGGGCACTAGAATCACTCAAATCTGAGTTAAAATGCGAAAGTTATAGCGTTTTCAATTTTGCTGAAATTCATAAAAGAATAAACCGAATTATTTCTCTATTTTCCACCGATTTTTCCGGCTATTTTCCCTCTGCGCGACACGTGTCGGCACCAGAGCGAACCACGTCGCCCTCGGCCACTGACAGGTGGGCCCGGATGACGTCACGCTGACGCCAGCACGGCCGGCGGTCCACCCACTGACGTGTGGGCCCGGTGAACAGCGCCCGGCCCCACATGTCGGTGACTGACACGCGTCGAGGAATTATCCGGCCACGCATGCACGATTTCCCGACCGTCGGATTCGGATCAGACGGCGCAAGAACTAACCGAGCGGTTCACTGTTAACGGGACTACGTGGCCTCACCTCGAGCGTCGGATGATGATCAGACGGCTGTGGGAGCTCGCGAAGAGTCGAAGAAGAGGCGGCGGCGCTCGTTGCCGGAGTTGGAGAAGATGACACGGGCGACGGCGTTTCTGGGCTTCTCCGGTCGGAAGAAGTAACCACACGGATGCGTCTCGGCTTGGTGAACTCGGAGGTGGTCTTGACGGCGGCGGGGAACGACGGACGGCGGCGGGGCACGGGAAAAACCGAGGCGGGGAAGAGTGTGAACTACGGCGAGCTAGTACGCGTGCTACGCTGGATAGCTGAGCGAGAGAGATGAGGGGAAATGAGCGGAAGGAAGTGCTGAGCTCGGGGGTGTACTTCTTTCGCCCGGACATGCCTTGGAACTCGCGCAAATCACCGGCAAATCGCGGCGGCCAACAGGAGACGGCGGTGCGGTCAGTCGCGCACAGTCCCGAGGTCGTCCGGTCACGTCAGCCGTTGGATCCCGATCCGACGGTCCAGATTCGGCGGCGATTAGGGTTTTTCATCACATGCGAGCACGTTGTTGGGCCTACCAACACCGTAGCTAGCTATTTTCAGGTTTTACTTAATAAAAATAAAGACAAATTTCAAAGTAATTATTTGGGGCACTAAAATACTAGAAAAATTCTAGAAAATATTTGAGCATTTTGAGCCTAAATAAAATATTAGTTTTAATTTTTGATAATTATATTTTTGGTATTTAATTTCTCAAAGAAAAAATGATATAAATAAAATCCAATTAAATCCAATAAATTCCAGAAAAAATTAGATAAATTCCATTAAATGCAATTAAATGCAATTAAAGGTTGATTAATTCATAAAAATTCAAATAACTCCAAAATTTAAAATCTGGCCAAAATTCGGGACGTTACACCATTGTGGCCTTGTTGCATGTTAGTGTTGCCTACAACTTGATTGTTCATGTTCTGCATTTGTTGCATCATAGTTTGCATAAGTTGAGTTTGCGCGGCTATAAAAGCTCCCAAGTTCTGTATATCTACTGGTGGTGTTAGCTGCAGTGGCGTTCCATCATTGCACTCATCATTCCGGCGAATGCCACTTCCTGACGCTCCATTGTTACCACGAGTGTTCACCATCTGCTTGATTTGTTTTTAGGTTAGGGAAGATAGAATAGCATAGATAAGATGCAAGGGTCTCTAATGCGGGGGAATAGGTTAAACCCAAAACTTTATATCTTTATTAATTAACTTGGTATGGTTGCTTACAAAAGCCTAAAAGCTTTGCAACGCAGACTGCACACTCAGCAAACATTAAAATCCAAACAAAACACACAACCTTAACGTCTATTACATTTGGGTAAGACTATTCTATTGACGCGACTCAATACTTGAGTCTCTACTTAAACTAAGACTCTCACTCCTTGAGCCATCCTCCACGAGAACATCCTGGTGGGTATACTGGCGGGTGAGCGGGTGCAGGCGCGAACTGATCTCGGTGTCCTGCAACTGGTGACGCTCCCGGCTCCTCGAACTCAGACTTCATTTCCTCGGATGATGATGGTCTAGCGCGGCCTAATTCTTGTAATGCCTCCTCGAGCTCCATGATCCTCTCCTCGTAAGCTACTCGGGTCTCGTGCAGTTCCTTCTCCGCAACTCTGAGCGCTTCATAGACCATCCTTAATTCTATGTAAGTGTTGCTGACATGAGCCTCTTGAGCAGCTGCAAATCGTGCTAAGTGTACTGCAGTAGCATCCTCCTTTCGTGTGACGTATGAACGCCAAGCATCTCGAACCATGGGGTGAAGTCGAAACACCATGTCTTCCAGCTCATGGTAGTAGTCGTAGCAGATCCTCCGTAGAGCAAGTCACGATGCCTCCTGGATACAGATCTCCCAAGTGGCCCTTCTCACCGTCATGCTGATAGGTTGGCTTGCTTTCTCACCGTCTGTAGTGACCCGAATTCACCAATTCGGATCCACCGTGTATGCCGCACTATTCCCAGGATCAACGCTAGTGCACACGGCTTAACATCGGTAAGCATCATATCATACACAACGATAATAACAATAAGACTTTATTTATTTAATATAACTAGTGTATGATCTTATGATCACTTACATTTATTCGGCCTCATAGGGCAAGACTAAGATAAAATAAGACAAATGCAGCGGAAAATTCGTAGAAGACGTAGTGACTCATCAAGACACCACAAAGCGATCGACAAGGCTTGGCCTAGTGACTCGCGCCCACCGAAAGTCCTCCTCAAGCACAAAGCGATGACTCATCCATTGTTGTTGGTTTGTAAGCAAGGGTGAGTACACCAACATGTACTCAACAAGTTGTGCACAGAATGCAATTCTATTATAACTATATGCAGGCTTATTCCAAAGGAATGGCTAAGTGGCTTGTAAGCAGTAAAGCAGCATTTAAGATCAAATACAGTACATAGATTGAAAAGACAGTAAAACAAATAATAACAAGTAAATAGATTCAATGATTCTCAAATAAACCCAAGTGTTCATCCTAAGTCAAGTTCCATCATCCACATGGCATCCCGCCATCCCATCCAGTTGTCCATTTTAATTAACTACCCCTTGACTGTAATCCCCGAGCTTTGCTCAATACCGTGAGCACGGCTATCCGAATAGATTGTACACTCTGCAGAGGTTATGCACTTTACCCACACGATATAACCATGCACCACACAAAGTAACGATTATAACAAAGCCTTTACAATGCATCCTCTTAACCCGGTGCTACCCGCTAAGGTTTCAACACCGAAGGGCTACGCCGCCACAACAGGCCCCCTCTTGCGCCATGTGAGTTTCCCGCACAGGACTCACACCACCAAGATAGCACTTAAGTTAAGCATTTGCAAATTAGTCACTAGGTGCCCCATAACAGACTTGTGGTGCAAGTTTGACTCAGTCAAAGGCTCGCAAGGTTAAGTCCTTATGATTGATTAAAGCAAGACATACACATACCCTCAGCTCCACTGAGCCCACCCTGGCACACCTGCCCCTTCCACTTGCTTCAATATAAAGTGATTACCCTCCCGGTTGGTTACCAAGCACCACGTGCTCTTCACAAATCAACATTGTTGCGTGACTCCGCTGTCACAACAACTCAATCTCTTTGTGCGACCACACATGGCCCACAAGTTATCATCATTGTTCCATATTCCATTAGTCAAGATTATTAAGCAATATTCCATGAGCATGTGATGACGTGGCATGGCTAACCAGTTCTATCTCGTTCTAACCATCCATGTTGATTTTCTATTAACCAACTATAATTAACCAACCTAGGGTGACAAGTGGATCATGGCATACAATTTTAATAAGGTAGGGTGTAATTCAAGAGGGTATAATATCTAAATCCCAAACTTATGTTGAAATCATTTATACACATAAAATAACATGTGATAAGGTAAATCAAAATAGCATGCAATCTAATTCATGGGTGCAACATGATCAAAGCACAACTTGCCTTCGTTAAGCTCTTGCTCCTAGTCCGAAATAATTCACGAGCTGAGAAATCCTTAGAAGCCTCGCACAATTCAACGTCTACGCGAATCGAGAGAGAAAAGAAAATAAAAACCAAAACTAAAGAGCAAACAAATTCAAAAATTCAAATAAAAGCCACCATTAAAAATATCTCATTTTTACAAATTTTTAGGAATTTGAATCACCTCAAACGGAGTTCGTATGCAAAAGTTATAAGGTTTTGAAGTTTGGAAATTCCTGAAAATACCCTAAAATAATAAATCCGAATTTTAGCGAATTATTTTCCTAAAGGAAATTCCGATTTTTCGCTGGCTGACACGTGTCTCGGTGGGGCTCTGTCACTGATGGATGGGCCCGTGCTGTCAGCGTCCGAGTACACGCAAGCGGCCAACTCAGCGCCACGTGATGCCACCTCATCGCCACGTCAGCAATGCGGCCCACGTGGCGCCACGCGTCAGCACATTAACCACCCACCTCAGCTGGTGACGTGGATCAATCTCGTGCGCTCGTTGATGATCCGACGGATGGTAGAGCTCCCGAGCGACGATGGCGAGACGACGGCGAAATCCTCCCGGCGCTGAAGAAGATGACCTTGGCGACGGCGTTCTGGCACTCCCCGACGAAGAAGAGACAGCGGCTTGGATGCGGCGTGACTCGGCGAGTTCGGAGCTTGCTTCAAATCGGCGGAAGAGATACCAACGGCGACGAAAACCGCGACGCAAACCTTCGGTCACAACCTTGCTACTCCGGCAAGCTCTAGAGGCAACTTCCGAGCTTCTCCGGCGACGACGCGAGAGGGAAAAGACGCGGTGGCTCAAGGTGAGTTTCGGGGAGAGCTCGGGGGTCCTTTTATACCCGGTGTGGGCGCACAATCCAAGGAAAGTCCGGCGGAGGCTGTGTCCGGGTCGGAGACGGCGGCGGCGGAATCCGAGTTGGAGACGATGACTACGGACCGGATGATCAGCATCGGACGGCTCGGATGATTTAGGGTTTCCAAATTTACACGCGGTGATGAAGGCCGTTGGATCAAGATCCAACGGTCGGTAAAAATTTCCTTTTTAAACCCGCCGGCCTGCACAGTGACTGGGCCGGGCCCAACACTATTCACGGCGATTTTTCCCGATTTTTCGATTAAATTTAATTCAGTAAATCGTTTTGATTTATTTAAAGCATTAAAAATACTCTAAAAATTCTCAGAAAATTCTCAAAAATACTTTGAGACATTCTGGACCTAAATAAAATATTTTCACAAAAACTTTATTTTAACTTTATATATTTATAATTAATCTTTAATAGAAAGTAATATTTCTTAATTCAAAACAATTCAAATAAATCCCAGAAAATCCAAATAAATCCAGAAAAATCATAAAATTCATAAATGGCAATAAAATAATATTAATTAATTAAAAAGGCTAAAAATTGGGATGTTACACCGTCTCTGGCGTAGATTAGAAGCTTGCACACCATTCCTCTTGTGGCCCTATTGACGATCCAACTTCGGCCTTGATACGTTGGTTTGGCAAAACCTCCCAAAACCTGGAGCACCTTCCAGAGCTCTGTTGCGTAGCCACCCTCGCACTCTACGTATGACTGTGTCCTCCTCATCTATTTAAAACAGAAATAGATAAGTTTTCCATCTTCAAATGGCTTCTTCGAAAAAATTTAAGGTAGATTTCAGCAAAGGTAAGGAGCGAAGAATAAGATGAGTTGAGAGTGTTGTATTAATGAATTTGTGGTTTTTCCTTTAGAAAATAGTTTTGGACTCCCTAAGATACCACTATGCTCACTAGGGCCAAGACCTACAGTCAGTATGCTCTGATACCACCTCTGTAAGGACCCGAATTCACCCATTCGAATCCACTGTGTTTTACCGCACTATTCTCAGGATCAACGCTAGTGCACACAGTTTAACATCGGTAAGCATCATATCAAACACAACGATAAGAATAATAAGACTTCATTTATTTAATATAACTAGTGTATAAGAATATAACTAGTGTATGATCTTATGACCACTTACAATTATTCAGCCACGCAGGGCAAAAGTAAGACGAATGCAGCGGAAAATAGTAGAAGATGTAGTGACTCATCAGTACACCACAGTCGACTGACAAGGCTTAGCCTAGTGACTCGTGTCCACCTAAGAATCCTCCTCAAGCACGGGCGATGATTCCTCCAATGTTGTTGTTTGTTAAGCAAGGATGAGTACAACAGCACGTACTCAACAAGTTGTGCACAGAATGCAATCCTATCATAGCTATATGCGGGCTTATTCCAAAGGAGTGGCTAAGTGGTTCATTTGCGAGAAAGCAAAGATTTAAGAACACATACATAACATAGATTGAAAAGACAGTAAAACAAATAATAACAAGTAATAGATTCAGTGCTTCTCAAATAAACCAAGTTTTCCATCCTAAATCAAGTTCCATTATCCACATGGCATCCTGCCATCCCGAACATTTGTTCATTTTAATTATCTACCCCTTGACTGTAATTCCCGAGCTTTGCTCAATACCGTGAGCACGGCTATCCGAATAGTTTGTACACTCTGCAGAGGTTATGCACTTTACCCACACGATACAACCACGCACCACACAGGCGAATGATTATAACAAAGCCTTTACAATGCATCCTTGTCGAGGGCTGGGCGTCCCTTGACCGGCCAGCGTGCGGTCAACGGACCCCCCAAGCTCGGGAGGCCCCGACCACGACCTGGGGGTGTGCCGAGGTGTTCGACCTAGAGCGATCGACCCGAAAGACGGCTCCGACGACCTCGAGCTCGGGTAGGCTCTCGCTCGTCGTAGTCCACCCTTGGATTTCGGATCGTACATTTGACCGGCGGTTACCAAAGCGCGGATCGTGGGGATGAAGCAGGTGCGTGCAACAAGTCCGGAGCAGTTACTACCAGCCCACAACGTGCATGAAGGCCACTTCCCGGGAATCTCTCCCATCCGTTGCGTGCAAAGGAGGTATAAGACCAAGGATGTGCAGTCTCTCGAGGGAGAGACAACACACAACACGCCATAGCTCGAGCTTAGACGTAGCCATCGTTGAACTTGAGCTGTATACACACCCCTGTACTCAGAAATAGCTAAAAATACTGCCGCAAGGCGACTGGAGTAGAGCTATTACCTCCACAGGGGCTCGAACCAGTATAAATCTCGGCCTCACGTTCGTTGTCGTCTTGCTCCGACCAACGTCGCATCTCCTCCGTTCCTCCGTTTGAGCAAAGCGCAGCTCGGGTCCCGTATCACACCTACCCCCCATCTCACTTCTTGCGGTTGGCGATCCCGATCGTCGACAGCTGGCGCCCACCGTGGGGCCCGATTGATTCGCTCATTCACAGGAACGACGTCAAGATCCTAGGAGCATGGCATACTTCGTCCACATACTTTCCTCGAGCGTGGATTCGGCGCGACTCGACTCGGCCCCTGTTTTCGCGCCGCCATCGCCACTCGAGCAAAGACGCTCGGTGACGGATGGTCGTGACTCGGAGGGAGATGCGGATGACCGTGATCCGCAGACCCCTGAAGACGCTCGCCGGATGGTGCAGGTCGCCATCAACTGCTTATAACCGCCCGGCGGAGGACCAGGAGAAGGCCGGCGCGTCTTCTGGGCCACCTAGGCTCCCTCTCTCGGGGGAGCGCCTCCGCGCTATTGCCCGGGTCATGGCTGATCCCGATAGGGCGAAGTCGGAGCTCTTTGGCCAAGCCCTAGCCGAAGAGCTCGACCGGGCCGCGACCGAGGTCGAGCCTCCGCAGCACCGAAGTCAGCACTCGAGGACCTGCTCCCAGAAAAGCGATGACAACTCGTCGCGCCGTCGCCCACGCACCCGCCGGACGCCTCCCGCGCAGGAGGAGCCCTCTCACCAGCGGCGGGCCCAGGACGACGTTTTGATGCAACCGCGCCGCCGTCCGGTGGACACCGTACCAAGCAGGGTTAGGCCCGGACCAAGCCGCACAAACTCCGAGTCGACCGGTAGCAGGTCTACGGGCCTCTCCCCAGACGTTCCGCCCAGGCGTCGTAGGGTCCAGGACCGCCTGTGTTACCTACCAGGTGATTCTCGTGCCCGGCATCATGGACGTTCCCACCGGAGGTCGGGCCGCCAAGGCAGCCTCGACCAATCCAAAGCGAAGCAGGACCTTGCGGCGATGACCACACCCGCACAAGCCTTTGTCCGGCCTATGGCTGCGTGGCGATTCCGACGGCCTTAATGGGTATCGCGGTGGCGGCTTCGATTCAAGCCAGCTGATCGAAGCGCTTGATGGGACCAAGAACCCCGACGAAGTTCTTGTCCATCTACTCGACCGCTATCTGGCGCCGGGGACGAGCTTCGTGATGGCAAACTACCTCCGGCCGTCTTCGACGGGCCGCTGACTGGCTTTTCAACCAGAAACCTGGTTCCTTCAGGTCGTGGCGTCAAATCCAGAGCGCCCTTCGCTCCAACTTCCAGAGTTGTTACGAGCGGCCGGGGAGGGAGAAGGACCTGGATCGTGTCATCCAGGGCAAGAGCGAGCCGCTCCGCGACTTTGTGCGGCGGTTCATCTGCACGAGGAACCTGATCCCGAACATCTCTGACGAGGCCGTCATCAAAGCTTTCAAGTTCGGAGTCCGCGATCGGCGCCTCACCGAAGACCTGGAGATCACCTCGCGCCTCAGCGTCAACAAGCTGTTCCGTATGGCGGAATGGTACGCGGATGCGGATGACGCGGTCCACTGGAAATGCGACTACGATCAAGGTAAGCTTGGTCTAGGTCCAACAGAGGCCGGCCAGTCCAACCCCAGGGGCGCCGACCACGGTACCGCCACCAAGAAGCGGAAGCGCGATCGCAGGGGCGGCGGAGGTCTGCCGCGAGTGATCGTTTCGGCAGATGGCCAGCGCGAGGTCCTTGAGGTCTGAGATCAAGCTCGGGAGGGCTCCAAACCTCGCCAAGGTCGGCCTCGACCTCGCCAGGCATAGGACCAGCCTCGGCAGGAGGGCCGACGGCCTGGGCCCTGGTGGGCCTATGCTCGGCCGCAGGGGGCCGAGGGGCGCCTGTGATATGACGAAGCAAAGTTCTGCCTGTTTCATAGGGCGCCCGGCCATGACCTGCAGGCCTGCAGGGCTTGGCAAAACAAGTTGGAGGCCTTCTATGATGGGCGAGGTGAGATGCTCGTGCTCCCGAAGGATGACGACCAACCAGACAGGGTGAACGCTGGCACGGAGCACGGCGACCTCGATTTGGAGTTCCAGCAGGGCGAGCGCCGGATCGATGTCATCTTTGGCGGCTCGTCGGCTTACCAGTCCAGGCACGAGGTCAAGGCCACCGCGCGAACCATCTACCAGGTCGCCGCTGGGAGGCCCATCGAGCAGCACTGCAAGAGTGCTGGGACCACCATCACCTTCTCTCCAGAGGACGCTCTCCATGGTATGGCTCGAGACCTGAAGACCGCCTTGGTCGTGACCCCGACCATCAGCAATACCGCGGTCGGGCGCGTCATGATCGACGGCGGCAGCTATCTTAACTTGCTACAGGCAGGAGCGCTTGACCGGATGCAGATTCCCCGGTCGAAGGTCAAGAGCATCGCCATACCCTTCTTCGATCGCTTCGTGAGCTCGACCATTCCCTAGGGCGGTGGTCTTGCCCGCTACCTTCGCAACTTCGGACAACTTCCGCACCGAGCTGGTCACCTTCGAGGTGGTCGAGGGTGACCTCCCGTACAACGCCATCCTCGGGCGGCCTGCCTTGGTCAAGTTTATGGCGGCCAACCATTATGGCCATCGATGTATGAAGCTGCCTGGCCCCAACGGCATCATCACCGTGCGAGGCGATCTGCAGGCGGCACATGGATGCGAGACCAAGGCCTTGGCTCTTGCAGGCGTGCTGCCCTAGCGCGGTCCGGAGGCGACGGCGAAGAATGCCCGCTAGAAGGCGGCGATCCAGCCAGGGGCAACGAAGGTCAGGTTGCCGAGGAGGCCGACCCGACCAAGTGCATCCACGTCTCGGCCGAGCTGAGTTCCAAATAGGAACTCGAGCTCATCACCTTCCTTCGCGCCAACAAGGGTATATTCGCTTGGGAGCCCGCGGACATGCCCGGCGTCCCGAGGGAGGTGATCGAGCACAAGATGCAGGTGAGATCCGGCTCTCGACCTATGCGTCAGAAGCTGCGTCGCTTCTCCCCGGAGAAGGTCGCGGTCATCAAGAAGAACCTAGACAAGCTTTTGAAGGCCGGTTTCATCCGTGAGATTGACTACTCCGAGTGGCTGGCCAACCCAGTCATCGTGCAGAAGAAAGGTGGAAAGTGGAGAATGTGCGTCGACCATACGGGGTTGAACTCGGCTTGCCCGAAGGACAACTTCCGCCTCAGCAAGATCGACCAGATCGTCAACTCCACCGCAAATGCCAAGATGCTGAGCTTCTTGGATGCTTACTCGGGATACTACCAGATCAAGCTGGCGGTCGACGATGAGAACAAGACATCCTTCATCACGCCGTTTGGCACCTCTTGCAATACGACCATGTCGTTTGGTCTGCGCAATGCGGGGGCCACGTTTCAGCGTTTGATGACCAAGACATTCGAACCTCAGATCGGGCGAAACCTTGAGGTCTACGTGGCTACATCATCGCCAAGAGCCTCCGAGGGCGACCACGTTCGCGACCTTGAGGAAACCTTCGCCAACCTGAACAGGCACAAGATCAAGCTCAATCCCGAGAAGTGCGTGTTCGGCGCGGCGTCGGGGAAAGTGCTCAGCTACATGATCGGGGGCTCGGGGGTCGGCCCGAACCCGGAGAAGATCGAGGCGATCGAGAAGATGGCGCCCCTGACCTCGATCAAGCAGGTGCAGAGCCTCACCAGCCGCATGGCCGCCCTCAGCAGATTCATTTCGAGGCTCGGCGAGCATGGGCTTCCATTCTTCCAAACTTTGCGCAAGCACGGGGGCTTCGAGTGGACTCCAGAGGCGCAGCGGTCCTTCGACGACTTGAAGGTATACTGTCGTCCCCACTCCCTCCCATAACGCCACAACACGGCAAGAGGTTGTCTTTGACCTCATGCCACCACCCACGCCGATCTTTGCCTGGTGGCGAGAACGGGGTCTCAAAGAAGACCCAATTTATTACGTCGGCGAGGTCTTGCACGGCCGAAGGAGCGCCACCGTGGAGGTATGAAGCTGTTGTATTCTCTCCTCATGGCTTCGCGCAAGCTACGACACTATTTCCAGGCGCACTCCGTAACTTTAAAATGATATTTATACATTAGAAAAAAATCACATGATACATATACATCTCGAAATGAAAAAATAATATGAAAAAATTCATATATTCTTAAGAATATATTCCACACTAAAATGATTTTAAAAAAATAAGCCCTTGCAAGTTCAAGAAGCATGGATGTCACGAGAGCGTCCGGTACACCGAGAGGCGAAGCCATGAGGAGACATGCTCGCTTGAAATGGACTTGGTTGCTGTCTTCTTCCGCGTACCACTGTCCATAGGCTTCCTCCCGCTCCTCTTCTTCATTGATACATATCCCGCAAATTACAAATTTTCTTTCATATGTTCTGTTTTTTAACTAATTATGCTTTCATATGTTATGTGCGAGATAAATTACAATGTTTTTATGTTCTGTATCGAACTAATTATGGGGAACAGTAATATCACTGCCAGTCTAGAGTAAAACCGGTAGTGAAAATGGTGTTATCATTGTCGGTTTATAGGCAAACCGGCAATGGTGTTATCACTACCGGTTGTACATATAAACCGACAGTGATATCTTCTTATCGCAGCCGGTTCTCTATAAAACCGGCAATGATATTGCCTCCATTCCTGCGGGAAATTTATACTATTCATATCATCGCCGATTGAAGTTAGAACCGGCGGTGATAGTATTATCACCGCTTGGCTGAATTTGGAACCAAGCGGTGATATTATCACCGCCGCTCGCACCTACCCGACAAAGGATGGGGGTCGCGGATGAGGCGATGCAGCAGTAGTGAATCTCGCCGCAAGGCGATCGAGTAGAGCTATTACCTCCACAGGGGCTCGAACCAGTATAAATCTCGGCCTCACGTTCGTTGTCGTCTTGCTCCGACCAACGTCGCATCTCCTCCGTTCCTCCGTTTGAGCAAAGCGCAGCTCGGGTCCCGTATCACACCTACCCCCCATCTCACTTCTTGCGGTTGGCGATCCCGATCGTTGACAATCCTCTTAACCCAGTGCTACCCGCTGAGGTTTCAACACTGAAGGGTTACACCACCACAACAGGGCCCCTCTCTTGCGCCATGTGAGTTTCCTCCGTACACCCGGACTCACACCACCACGATAGCACTCAAGCTAAGTATTTGCAAATTAGTCAGCTAGGCTGCCCCATAATAGACATGTGGTTGCATGATTGACTCAGGTCAAAGGCTCGCAAGGTTAAGTCCTTAGGATTGATTAAAGCAAGACTTACATATACCCTCAGCTCCACTGAGCCCACCCTAGCACACTTGCCCCTTCCACTTGCTTTAATCATAAAATGATTACCACCTGGTTGATTACCAAGCACCACGTGCTACTCACAAATCAATATCGTTGTGTGACCTCCCCGCCACAATAACTCAATCTCTCTGTGTGACCACACATGACACACAAGTTAACATCATTGTTCCATATTCCATTAGTCAAAATTAATACTCAACATTTCATGTACATATGATGATGTGGCATGGCTAAGCATTCTAATCCGATCTAACCATCCATATTGATTTCATTATTAACCAACTATAGTAAACCAACCTAAGGTAACAAGTGGATTATGACATACAAATAACAAGGTAGGGTGTAGTTCAAAGGGTACATTAACTAATCCCGGAATTAAGTTGAAAACACTTATACACATAAAATATTATGTAATAAAGTAAATCAAAATAGCAATTTTGCAATCATGGGTGCAACATGATCAAAGCACAATTTGCCTTGGTTAAGCTCCTGGTCTTGGTCTAGAAATTGTCCTTGAGTTGCAAATTCCTCCTCCGAAGCCTCGTACAATTCAACGTCTACGCGAATCGAGAAGAAATAGCAAATAAACACCAAAACCAAAGAACAAATAAACTCAAAAATTCAAATAAAAATCACCATTGGATAGATCTCAATTTTACAAATTTTTAGGAATTTGAATCACCTCAATCGGAGTTCGTATGAGGGAGAACGAGTCCTCAGAAAATTCAAATTCCTGAAAAATCCATAAAATTGGAAAATCAAAATATCCCGAATTATTTTTATAAAAGAAAATCGCTTTTTATTGCATCGGCTAACGTTAGCTTGAACCTGGCCAATGACCTGCCGACATGTGGCCCCTGCGATGCTGGCGTGCGCCACATGAAAGCAGCGATGTTAACGGCTACCGGCGCCATGTCAGCGCCCAAGCGACGCCACGCCTATGCCACGCAAGCGCCACCTCAGCCAGAAACACGACGTGGCGGACACGTGCCGACGAAGCATCATTCCACGTCGACTAGCGGCGTGCGCGGCCCTATGGTCACCGGCGACAAGCGGCGAGGGCACCTCCTAACTCACCTTGACGTCGCCAACTCAATGACGCGCTCGGATTTGGGTTTTGAGCACTGGTTCGGCGGCGGCATGACCTTCTTCTCCAGCGGCGACGACCTTCGTGGCGAATCTTCTCTCCAGTGATGCTCCGGTGGAACGGCGGTGCGCACGGGATGCCTCGGATCACGGCGAAGCGAACGGGCTCGGTTCGAGGCTTCGGCGACGATGGAACGACGGCAAATCGACGGTGTTTCCTTCTCGGCTGCGCTTCGACGAAACCTTCAATTGCAACGCGATGACAGCGAAAACCTCGACAAGTGTTCAGGGCTTCGGCTGCGTAGAGAATTGCGCACCCGGTGCTCCCCTTTATAGGGCGCGCGGTGGCCAGATAAGGCAAGATTTGGCGAGGTGTCCATGGCGACTACGACGCGAGGTGGGCAGAGTCCAGCTCGGAGACGGGCGAGTACGATGACCGGATGAGCGACACGTGGCGGATCAGGTGGTCCAGCTACACGCACACGCTAGGGCTACGAATGACTTGGCTCGATGAGGACCCTCGGATCTTCATCCAACAGCTGTGGCAATTAAGATTTACCGAGCGGCGCGGTTTTGAAGAAGGCCGTTGGATTTCGATCCAACGGTGAGCGTTGATCCTCCCGATAGAACGGGCCGAGTAGTTGGGCTGGCGCACGCACAGTGCTGGGCTTCGGCCCGGTACTATTCACGAAAGGTTTTTTCTGGTTTTCTAATTAAAATAATTAGGGAAATTAGTTTAATTTATTTAAGACAACAAAAATATCAGAAAAATTCCCAGAAAAATCTCAAAAATACTTTGAGACATTCTGGACCTAATAAAAATATTTTTAACAAAACTTTATTTTAAACTTTTCTTTTTATAATTATTTCTTGACAGAAGGTAATATATTTTAATTCAAAATAATCCAAATAAATCTCAGAAAATCCAAATAAATCCAAAAAATTCACAAAAATCATAAATTGCAATAAAATAATATTAAATAATTAAAATGTCAAAATTTGGGATGTTACATTCGGGCTCAGGTCCTAGCCTTTGAGGTGGAGAAATTGAATCTGACAAGCTCACTTAGTGGTAACTCCTTTGTCCGACTGCCTTGGATCACATTTTAGTCTTCTGCCTCTTAACTCACCCTCCCTGCCTTGACTTCGGCCTTCGTTGCTGCAGATCTTCGGGGAAAACTTGAGTCCGTCAATGAGCAAGTTGAAAAGTTGAAGAAGTCCGAGAAGGACGCCAAAACTGAGACGGACAAGATGAAAAAAGAGCTGGAAGGTTTACTCCCGACTCGTCCTCTGTCTCTGTTCGTGCCTTTTAGCGTCCTCGGGCTGATCCGACTGGTTTTGCAGTGCACCGAGTCAACTCGCAGGCTCAGTATCGTGCTCTTGATGAGAAGATCAAATCTACTGAGGTGCGAGTTGATAAACTCCAGGAGGGTTCCGAAAGAATGTCGTAGATTTTGAGTCCTGACGAAGCTGGGCCCAGCGATATTCCATATGATGCGGACGCCACGATCCAAGGGCTGGAGGAGGGGCCCAAGAAACTGGTAGCACACTTGAAGGAAACAGCGACCACGAGCGCTTGCCAAGCACAGGCTATCGTGAAGTCCCTGTATCCACGAGTGGAGCTCAAAGCCATCAAAGAGGGCTTTGCCAGCACCGTCGATGATGATCAAGCCCTCGCCCTAATTGACGAGGTTAGGGATACCGCCTCCGCCTTAGTCGAAAACTTGGGGTTGGGTCCGATGTGATTGTTGCACTTCTGAGACTTTTATTTTGTAATCATTATTTTGATCCTTGGTAGAAACGCTTTGCGATTTAAGCCGCGTTTTGCCTTTAGCTGCTTCATTACGTCCTGCAAGTCTTCCTCTTTTAATGTTCTGCATGCGCTATGTCTGGTTTGATGTCCTACATCCATACATCTTCTCGATCGCTTCGAAGTTTCAAGACTACCATTTTTCGAGTCGCTTCTCCTCAAGGCTAGCATTTACTATAGACCGTTCGGCTTCCATGCTTCGGGTATAAAAGGGTGTCACCTCCACTTGAGCGATCACCTGTCCCTAAACCCTTCTTAGCAACCTTCAACATTCTTCCTTGAACCTTGTCGGGACCCGAATCTGCAAATCCGGACCCTCTGTGTATTCTGCACTAGTCCAGGATCGTGCTAGTGCACACAGGCTAAACAGGGTTTAAGTACCACAATCATACACAGTGGAATAATAATAAAGTTACTTAACAACAATAGTAAAAATAAACTGTTGCACGACCTTATGGTCTCCTTACAAGGTTTCGCCACGCAGGGCTAAAAATAGCAAAAGTACAACAAGTTCGATAGCGGAAGCAAAAGTACATCAATGAACCCCTCGTACTGCCACAGGAAACTGACGAGGCTCAACCCTAATTCTCTGGACCTTCGTTGAATTCTTCCTCCCAAGCTGGCGTAGCTTCTTCTTCTGAGGTTTTGTTGAAGCAAGAGTGAGTATACAACATACTCAGCAAGTCATGCACAAATGCAGTTCTATTACTACATGCATGGCTTAATCCAAAGGAAAGGCTTAAGTGGTTATTTTGCATGAAGCAGCATTTCTTTTAACAGATAATCTTAATTAGATTAAAGCCAGTAAAACCATTACTACAATAATTAATTTCTCAATTCTTTTTCAGAAGCTTGGCACACAGCCCTAAGTTCAATTCACCTGCCTTTGACACATAGCCAATAATCCCATATTTTATTTCGAAAATCTAACCCTTGACTGTAATCCCCGAGCAATGTCCAATACCACGGACACGGCTATTCGAATAGATTTTACACACACACTCTACAGAGGCTGTACACTTTACCCACAAGATACAGTCGCTCACCACACAGGTGATTGATTGTAACAAAGTTTTTCAGAAACTAACATCTAACCTATGAACCTCCCCAGTATGGCCTTCCTAACACTTCCCTCACACAGAGCCGAAGTTTAGAACAAGTGAATACTGTTGGATGGGTACCAAGCCGTAGCAAGGTACGCTCCCCCACATAGTCACACCCTTGTGTAACTGCCGCCCCGAGGTTTCAAAGGAAAGATATTAGAACCCTACAAAACTAGGCCTGTCCCATTCCAGACTTGCGGTTGTACGAAAGACTCAGTTCAAAGGCTCGCAAGGTGAAGTCCTTAACTGTCCAGGGCAAGACATCCATCTCATAGATCCCGGCACGTAGCCCTCACATTACTCAATTCATTTTGTTGCCACACAGTCCACTGGCACGAAGCCATCTTGCCACTTGCCCCGATCCAAATCATTTTCCATCCCGGTTCACCATTATGCAACACATGCCGATGCTCACTTCATTGTACATGTAGAACCACATAGGTTACTACATTCCAAATCCATCACATGACATCATCACGCTATTCCAAAATATGTTCCATATTTGCTTAGTCAATATTTTTTTGCAATTTGAAAGTCATTCAGCGCATACAAGCAACTAAGCATCTACTCACGGTCTAGCCTCCCGTGTTGGCATCATAATAGCAACCAACTCAATTTAATATCTTAGGGTGACAAGGATTTCAGGGCATACAAGTAATATAACAAGGTGGCATAAACAAGATAGGTGTATTATCTACTTTACCCAAATTAATCAATGTTATTTTTAATTAACATAGCATGCATAATTTGAATTGAATTACATTTTAAAAATCTAGGAGCAACATGGTCAAAGCAGGGCTTGCCTTCGAAAAGTAGTTGATCCTGATCTGAAGCTTGAGATGGGTCTCCGAACTCTTCCCCGACAGCTTCCGGCAACTCAGAGTCTACTCGCAATAAGCACGCATACAATAAATACACTAAATAGACAGCAAGATCAACTCTAAAAATAAAATAAAATTCATCAATAAATAGTTCACATTTTTACAAATTTTTAGGAACTGGAATCACCCAAATCGGAGGTAAGACGCAAAAGTTATAGCGATTACGAATTTAGAAATTCAAATAAAAAAAACTCGAATTATTGGATTTATTTTTTTACTGGAAAATCCAATAATTCCCTTCGGTCGACACGTGGCATCACCACAGCTAGGCATGTCGGCACTAGTCTATGGACCCAGTTCATGGTTCGGCTCAGGTTCACCGTGGACTCGGCTTCACCGATCAAAGTTCGGCATCGACATGTGGGCCCACTTGCCTATGGACCGCCCACGTAATGCTGGCGGTCCACGAAGAACGCGGTTCACAGAATAGTGACACTGACCAGTGGGACCCCACAGTGACGTCATGATGACGTCAGCCTCCACTGCTTCCTTACTGACAGATGGGACCCACGCATGACGTCATGGTGACATCACCCAAACATGGCACAGCAGCGACGCCCACTCCCCGGCTGACACTTAGCGCATAGCCACTGGCCCACGCGGTGCAATGTTCCTGCCCGTTGGATTCGAATCCAATGGCCGATCCACACGCAGCCAACCCACCCGCCACGCGGCACCATCCAAGCCGACCGTTGGATCCAACGGCCCAAATGCGTTGCCGCTTCGGAACCCGAGTGGCAACGTGGCGCGCTCCTACTGGCCAACAGAACGGCGAAATCTCGCCCGCATGTTCAAAATCTGACGGCTCGGATTGAACGCTGTGACTCTTCGGTTTTTGTGCAGACACGTTGCTTGATCTCGACCGTGCGCTGGAATCAACGGCGGAGACTTGGCAGCACTAGGGTTACCGTGCGACACGTGGTGCCATTCCACTGGACCACCGCACAACTCTATCCGGCCGTTGATTTGAATTTCAATGGTGCGGATTGACCCCAATTTACCGGATGACCTAGACTAACGTGGACAGCCCGGTGGGTGACGCGTGCCTGCATCATGGCCGGTCATTCTTGAATCAAAGGCTAGGAGGCATCTCATTCGCAATCTACCCGGATGTCTGAGAACCACACGATCCAAAATCTACGGCTGAAAACCATCTACCCTAATTTGCTTTCTAAGGGAAGGGACGACGTGGCATTACCTGGACAGTGCGATGAGGATCGAACAGCGACCGAGCTTCGCGAGGGTTCGAAGGTGGCGCGGCGGGGAAGGTTACCGGAGCTAGGGAAGACGACGCACGACCCGACGATTTGGTGCAGCCCCGGTTGGAAGAGATATTGAATCTGGTGCGCCTAGCCTTTGCGGTCCTAGATCCGGGGTCCAAATGCGGCTGAGCGGCTTGACGGCGGCGGAACATGGCCAAAACCGAAGCGGCACAAGAGCCAACTCTGGTGAGCAAGAGCACGAGCTACAGAGTGCTACGGTGTACGGGAGAGTGTGCAATGGGTGCGGAACGAAGAGCCGCGTTGATTGAGCTATATCACGGTGGCAATGACGCTTCGTTACGCGCGCAACATTGATCGCACTCAACCATGCCCTTTCGGCGTAATAGTGGTGGCGGGCACCCGACGGTTCGTCTCCCGCGTGACGTGGCGCTATCTAGGCCGTCCAAGCGACTGCGATCCAACGGCCTACGCATGCAGCGACACAGCTCAATCTCAGCCGCCCGATGGCGATCGCACGGCCGGCGATGCGGCGATTAGGGTTTGCTAGCGCCAGGGCGAACCGGTGTGTACAGTGTTGGGCTCGGCCCAACACTGTTCACCCGAATCCCCAATGTTTTCTTAATTAAAATAATTTCAGAAAATCGAATTAAATATTTAGAGCCCTAAAAATACCTGAAAAATTCTAGAAAAATTCTAGAAAATATTTCATGGCATTTAGAACTTAAATAAAAAATATTTTTATTTATTTTTGGTAATTAATTTTCTATTATTTAATTATTTAAAGAGAAGGATTAATTTAAATTAAATTTAAATAAATCCAAATAAATCCCAAAAATTCACAAAAATTCAAATAACTCTAAAAATTCAAATTAAGCAAATTTTGGGTTGTTACAAACCTACCCCCCTTAACAGAATCTTAACCCCGAGATTCGAAGCTAACTAGAGAATAGGTTTGGAAATTCCTTTTTCAAATCTTCTTCGCGTTCCCAGGTGGCTTCGCTTTTTGAGTGATTGCTCCACTGAACTCTACAAAAGCGGGTTGTCTTGTTTCTTGTTTTTTGATCCATTGTGTATAGAATCTTTACCGGGTACTCTTTGTAGGTCAAGTCCTCTTGTAGTTCAATTGCTTCCAGGGGTGTTTGCTCGTTAGGAACTCGGAGACACTTCTTATGTTGCGATACATGAAAGACATTGTGTACTCCTGCTAATGTCTGCGGTAACTCCAGTTGATATGCGACTTCACCCCTGCGGCTTATGATCTTAAACGGTCCTGCATATCTTGGCGCGAGTTTCCCCATTTTGTGAAACCTTTGGACCCCCTTAAGAGGCGTAACCCTGAGATACACATAATCTTCAGGCTCGAAGCTCAAATCTCTGCGGCGGTTGTCCGCATAGCTCTTTTGCCTTGACTACGCGATTTTCAACCTTTCTCTGATTAGTGCTATTTGCTCTTCGGCTTTTTGAAGTATATCTGGTGCAAAGACGCGATGCTCACCGGTCTCGTTCCAATTCAATGGTGTTCTACAAGGTCGGCCATACAGTGCTTCGAAAAGTGACATCTGTAAACTGGCCTGGTAGCTATTGTTGTAACTAAATTCTGCGTATGGCAAACACTTATCCCATGATGTGGTATAAGCTAACGCACAAGCTCTCAACATATCTTCTAATATCTGATTGACTCTTTCGGTCTGCCCATCTGTCTGCAGATGATAGGCGGTAATGAAGTTCAATCGCGTTCCCATAGCTTCATGCAACTTGCCCCAAAACCTTGAGATAAATTGGGTACCTCTGTCCGATACTATCTTCTTCGGCACTCCGTGCAAGCAAACGATCCTTGCCATATATAACTCTGCTAACCTATCTCCTGAGTAAGTTGTCTTTACTGGTATGAAATGCGTAACCTTTGTTAAGCGATCTACTATGACCCATATGGAGTCATAACCACCTTGCGTCCTTGGCAAACCGGTGATAAAATCCATCCTGATTTCCTCCCACTTCCACTCTGGTATTTTTAACGGTTGCAGTAGTCCTGCTGGTTTCTGGTGCATAGCTTTGACTCGCTGGCATACATCACATAACGTACGTGCTCAGCTACCTCTCTCTTCATATTCGGCCACCAGAATCTTTCTTTCAAGTCTTAGTACATCTTCGCACTTCCTGGATGAATCGAATACATGGAGTCGTGAGCTTCCTCCAATATCAACTGCTTCAGCTCCTTTTTGTTGGGTACACAAATGCGCTCTTTTATCCACAATGTGCCTTGTTCGTCCAACTTAAATTCCTTTGCCTCACACCCTTCCATCTTGGACTTGATTCGCTTGATCTTCTCATCATTCCTCTGACCTTCCCTAATCTGGTCTTCTAAGGTAGGCTTTACTTCCAAAGCAGCTAAAAACCCTTCCGAAACAACTTTCAATTTCAACTTCTGAAAGTCCTTGCACAATTCTGTCCGGCTTTCTTCTACTAACATATTTATGCTATGACTTTTCCGACTCAAGGCATCACCCACCACATTGGCTTTACCTGGATGATAGTGAATCCCCACATTATAATCTTTAATCAGCTCTAACCACCTTCTTTGCTTCATGTTTAGGTCGGATTGGGTGAAAATGTATTTAAGACTTTTGTGATCTGTATAAACCTCACATCTATTTCCAATGAGATAGTGACGCCATATTTTCAAGGCATGCACTACTGCTGCTAATTCTAGGTCATGCGTCGGGTAATTCCCTTCATGTGGCCTCAACTGCCTTGATGCATAAGCTACTGCCTTTCCGTTTTGCATCAACACACATCCAAGTCCTTGTTGTGATGCATCACAATATATATCAAAACTTTGGTGCGTGTCTGGCAAAACTGTGACAACCCAATTTTTGTTAATCCGGTAAGTGAGGCTTGTCATGCTAAGGTCTTCCGTAATGTCATTAAAATCCTCACTTAATTATTATCATATAAGTGTTAGGACATTTATCTTGCATAAGGAGGGAGTAACAAAATCCTAACAATCATTTTCCAAAACTGCACACATGTTATTTCACCTTAGTCAATGACATGTGGGCCATGTTCATAAGAGAGAGGAGAGTAGGCTGCACATATCTACTATAACACTTCTTACTTTACCTACCTCTACCCACTTGCCCAACCACTCAATGACAGATAGGCCCTACCTTGCATAGGAACTTGAGGACTGCACATCCCTTCCATGTCTTTTCTCACTTCAATCACCCATACCCACCCTTTTCATTCACCCTATGACATGTGGGACCTAGCCCCACATGTAAGCATGAATGGGCAGCAATATATAAGGTTCTAAACCTTGGTTTTTCCTCCCCCACCTGCTCATTTGCTCAGCCCAAACCTGAAGAACAGCAAGCACCTCCTCCAACTCTTGCCATTCTCCCCCACAAATTCACCCAAATCTTGAGTTTGAGCTTGTGCATGTTATACCACATTGAAGCCAAGAGCAAGAGCTTCAAATCCATCCAAATGGATTCTTGAGGCACCAAGTTTTGGGTAAGTGGTAACCAATTTCCTTCTCCCCATGTTCTGAAATTATTGCCATTGTGACTCATTTCCTTCTTCTCCACAGAATCCATCATCACACCTTGAATTGGGTCACGCATGTCGCATGGAAGCTTGAGAAGGAGGGCTAGTTGCTGTTGCAAGCATGAGTAAGCAAGGTCATCATTGTCTATACAAGCTAGGAGGAGACGAACCACGAGAACCGGCGTTGCGACACCTTTTGTCATTCCCTCGCTGCAACCAATCGTCACCACGTGCAAAAGTAACCCCGTAGCGGTAAGATCCCACCCTAGTCCACCCATTTCTATGAAGTATAGAAGTAAATGGACAAACAGCCGTTTTGAAACAAAACAGGTCAGCCCGAGGTTTTACCCGGACAGTCCGAATAATCCGGATACTCCGAACAAATATCCGGATAGTCCGGGTTGGGCGTGGCTCAGCAGATCGAGGGGGTCTACCCAGACATTCCAGGGTTCTATCCGGATACTCTGAACATAAATTGATAAAATTCCCCTAAGACTTGAACTTTTGACACACAAGTCCAAAATTCACAAACTCAATAAGTACTTTCATATTATAATTAGCATTACGCATCATGAGCATTTCACGCATCTTTTAATCATGTGCACCATTTGAATTCTTGATTTGGTGTTTATTGAATTGGATTTTCTCGTTAGGTGTTGACGCTTCAGAAGGCACTCCCGAGTACGACTACGCCTTCGAAGTCAAGAACGAGTAGCAAGGCACTACTTTACTCCTTGACCATGATTGCTCCTATTATTTGCAATTTATATCGTTGGAATTATTTTATCAATTGCATGCTTACTTTCAATTACAATTATGATTGGGTAGAATTCTTAGCTATTGCCACATCGTTATGTCATCCCCTTGACATGTTCTTTCCATGTTCCATTGTCGCCCTAGGTGGTTGGTTTATTATTATTGTATATGGGTTCGTGCGAATTGCTTAGCCATGCTTAGAACATCGTTAGAAACCGCGATAGATGGTCTTAGTCCATCGGTCGCAATGATCAAGATTTATTCTGATAATGATGGTTTCAAATGTTGATTGATGAGTAGAGATATTGGTTAAGGACCTTAAGGATTGAATCTGGTGACGCCTCTTTGAGTAACTATCGTAGTAACCACACCGCTTATGGGACCGGCAGAACCAAGTACTTATGTATGACTAGGGTGTGTAAACCATATGCACTCGGAATTCCTTGAGCTTAGTGGAGCGTCAAGCAATAACCGCTGGAATTCCTTGGGCAAGGAATGTCCTCGGAGTCCCTCGAACTTTGTTGAGTTGGGGATGTCCAACAACGGGTGTACTCCTTGATCCACACACACAGGGCACTGGGCACGTAGGATCAAGGGTCACAGTCATCCGGATGGTTTAGATACACTACCATGCATACTAGAAAATGGTTTGTCACGTTCACCTCGGCCGACACATCCAAGGAAATGTGTTAATAGCTTGGCTTACGAGTGTGGCATGTCGTGTGGGTAAAGTCGAACCTCTGTAGAGTTTAAACTATTCGAATAGCCGCATCCATGGTTAAGGACGATTGCTTAATTTGTCAGTCACTGGGCGAGTATTAAGGACTTGGTAAGAATGGAATGGGAGTGGGAAAAGAGACACAAGTATTGGAGTACTTGTGTGTGTAATTAAACATGAGCGATGGAACTCATGGTTCGGAGAATGCTTGAAGGAATGATATAAATGTGATTATGATGATGTTATATTATGTATTAGATCTTGCAAATGTTTGCTAAATGCAATTTTTTTCAATCTATACATGTTTGCGATTTATCCCAAATATTGCTTTATGCTGAAAATTGCCATTTTGCCTTCCTTTGATGTAGCAACCACATGTAGCTAGAATTCAACAAGCAATGTATATTATTGTGCGAGTACACTCTTTGTACTCAATCGGATTGTCCACTTGCTGCAGGTGAGGATGAGGCACTGCCCGAGGACTTTTACTGGGCAGATTTCAACGATTCTAACGTTTAGTTGCCGTTCTTGCCCCAGTTGGTTTCCTGAGGGTTTGGGGGCATGCCATGCTGGCCCTTTTGTTGTTTATCTTATGATTTCCACTGCTACTTGGTGTAATAACTCTAAATATGTCGTTATGGACAGCAGTCCTACTTTTGGAATGTAATAACGTTTATGCTTCCGATAATTGCGTATGTGTTGTGATGTCAACTATTGGATGAGAATGCTCGTGTTCGCAAACTTTCCTAGGACCAACACGGGTATATTCGCGGAACGCCCGAGTTTCCCTTGATTCACTTAAGATGTACCACGCATTTGGGTGAATCAGTGGAGTCCCGAGGACGGTTCCCCACAAAAACTAACACTGGTGCTGATGTCAAACGTTTCTTTAGCTCCTGAAAACTCTTCTCACAATCTGATGTCCAAACAAATCTCTTCTCTTTCTTTAGCAATTGCGTAAGATGTCTAGCAATTGTCGAGAACCCTTCTATAAATCGGCGGTAGTAACCAGCCATCCTAAGAAAACTACGTATCTGGGTCACCGTCTTTGGTGGCTCCCAATACAGTACTGCTTCTACCTTGCTTGGGTCTACTTCGATTCCTTCGGTGGTCATTACATGCCCTAAGAATTCTACCTTACTTTTCCAGAAATCACGCTTGCTAAATTTGGCGAACAACTGCTGCTCTTTTAACTTTTCCAAAACCAATCTCAAATGTTTAGCGTGCTCTTCATTCGTCTTTGAGTAAAGCAAAATATCATCTATGAACACAACTACAAATTTATCTAAGTATTCCATAAAAACCTTATTCATCAAGTTCATAAAGTATGCTGGTGCATTTTTCAATCCAAAAGACATAACAGTGAACTCGTAGTGTCCATATCTTGAAGAAAATGCAGTCTTTGGTATGTCTTCTGTCTTAATCTTCAACTGGTGGTATCCTCGATCTAAGGTCGATCTTAGAGAAAACTCACCGCCTCTTAATCGATCAAATAAATCATCTATCCTGGGCAACGGATATTTGTTCTTTATTGTTACTTCATTAAGTGCTCGATAATCTACACACATCCGAAAACTCCCATCTTTCTTCTTAACAAACAGGACTGGTGCTCCCCAAGGTGACGAGCTCGGCCTGATAAATCCTTTTTCCAATAGTTCCTCGATCTGCTTCTTCATTTCTACCAACTCCTCGGTGGACATCCGATATGGTCTCTTTGCTATTGGTGCTGTTCTAGGTACTAAATCGATTACAAACTTTATGTCCCTGTCTGGTGGCATTCCAGGTAAATCCTCAGGAAAAACATCTGGATACTCACTGACCACTAGTACATCGCTCAAACTGGCAGCCTCTAGACTGTTTACCAATAACAGCCCTTCTCGAACTGTCGTTGCTTGAAATTCAACTTTACTGCCCTTAGGGCTTTCAATGGACACAACCCTTCGTCCACAGTCTAGTACAGCCTTATGTTTAGACAACCAATCTATTCCCAGTATAACATCTAGGGTTTGGGTATCTAATATAATAAGGTTCGCTAGGAACTCCACACCTTTTATTAATAGCTTAACCCCAGAACAACCGATCTTAGATCGAAGTTCTGATCTAGGGGATTGGACTAGAAGCGTGTTCTTAAGGTTGACAGTACCCAATTCATTTTGCACAGCAAAAACTTGAGAAACGAATGAATGGGAAGCTCAGGAATCAAATAAAACTATAGCCGGTAATCGAGTTGACTAGAAACTTACCCAAGACAACGCCTCGTGGCGCTCAACTTGGCTCGCTATGACGGGTTGACTCTTCCTCGCAACCGCTGGGATGTGGTTCCGGCTTGAACAGTCCTCCGCTTCCTCCTTGAGCAGGGTTCTAGCAGCGTGTTTCCTGTGTTGAAACGCATGGTGTCACCCTCCTTCTTGGGGCAAACATTGGCGAAGTGTCCCCTCGTTGCAATTATAGCAGCGCTTTCCCGACATCTGCTGGTTTCCTCCATTCTGACTAATAGTTTTGACTAGGGTCTGGAAGGTTTGTCCGGTCGGTTTTGGCATAGACGGCGGTGTCCTGGCACTGTTTCCCTATTGGAATCTGGAGAACTGCTGAGGTACCATTCTTGGTTTCTGCTGACCCTGGCGTCCTCCCTGTTGTGCCATGCGGCGTTTGCGGTTGTCGTCTAGTTCCTTGCGCTTGTCTTCCAGTATAAGCGCCTTATTCACCAGCTCCTGAAAACCAGGGAAGGTGTGGGTAATCAACCCCACGTGCAATCCAGTGTTAAGTCCTTTCATGAAACAGAACTGCCTAGCCATATCTGTGGCTACGTTCTCCGGAGAGTAGCGTGCAAGTTGAGTGAATTTGTTCAAATAATCGGCCACTGACTAGCCTCCTTACTTCAGCGCTCTAAACTCGTCCTTTTTCAGCTCCATGATACCTTCTGGTACATGGTATTGACGAAAAGCTACTGTGAATTCTTCCCAGGGGATCTCTTGTGGGTTTTCCTGCGATGCGCAGTAGTTTTCCCACCACTCAGCTGTTGTCCCTTCTAGCTAATGAGAGGCATAAAACACCCTCTCATTTCCAATGCACTGAGTTATGTGCAGTTTTCTCTCAATAGTTCTCAGCCAGTCATCTGCTTCAAATGGACTGGCGTTGCCCGAGAAAGTAGGCGAATGTGTCCTCATAAACTCAGACAGCCTTGAGTAGGGTCGGGGACCATTGTTGATAGCTTGGTTGTTGGCGGCTGCTTGGTTGGTGATTTGTTGCATGGTTGCCATCATTGTCTGCATCAACTGAGTTTGTGCTGCTAGGAATGCTCCTAAGTTCTGCATGTCAACCTGTGGTGCTGCCTGAGGAATTGGTGCATTGTTCTGGCTGCCTCCCTGACGCGAACCACTCCCTCTGGCTCCGGTATTGCGAGTGTTCACCATCTGCTGAATGCTTCGACGGTTTAGAGATGAGAGGGAAAGAATAGGCAAGTAGAAGAACTTATACGGGGAAACAGGTGTAACTAAAACCCTTAAACAACAATTCATAGATAGTAGATAAGTATGGTTGCTTACAAGGGCCTAGGGGCCATGCAACCACACCGACAAACACAACATCACACAAAATAGTTCAGTACGACATCGCATATCTAAGGGAAGTTCGAGAATTAAAAGACGTGACTCTAACAAGTGAGTCTCAACACAAAACTCAACAACTAACAGACTCAAGTACTCAGTCCTCAATCCAACCCAGCTGAGGCTCGCCTAGCGCATACACCGGCGGGTGAGCTGGCATTGGGGCAAACTGATCCCAATGCCCTCCTGCTGGTGCTGGGGGCTCTACAGCCTGCTGATCCTCCAGCACAGGCTCTAGCACGACCTCCTGCTCCTCCTCTGGCTCAAGCTCTTCCGGTTCCTCCTCCTCATCCTCAAGCTCCACACCAACCTCTGGCTCCCCTTGGCCATAAAGGGCCTCCTCTAGCTCGCCGATCCTCTGGACAACGTGCATTCGGGTCTCCCGCAAGGCCAGCTCTGTCTCCTCCAGGGTGCGGTACACCGACTGCAGCTCCAGTGTAGTCATGTTCATGGCCTCCTCTTGAGCCACGGCGAACCGGCCCAAGTGGACGACAGCAGCGTCGCCCTCCAGATCCAAGCGTGCCTGGATCGGTCCACCCGCGTGTGGGTGCACGTGGAAAGCGGTATCCCACAGCTTGTAGCCATGGTCGCGGCTAACCTTCCACAGCGCTAGCCGGGGCACACCCCTGTATGCCTGCCTCGTAGCTAGCCCGCTTCACCGTGAGGTGGAGCGGACGACTGGCATGCGCAGTGCTCCAGCAGACAGAGTGAGAGTCGCCACCACCATGCGGTTGATTCCATTGACCATCCAAAGGGATCGGTAAAGGCGGTCAAAACCCCCAACACAGGAGCATCCTCCAAAGCTCAAGAACAGAACCTCCATGGCGCCACGAAAGAGTGCACCATCCTCATCTCGCCAAATCAACTCACAAAACTAAAATTTTAAAAGAACACAAAAATAATAGCAAAATGCAGCATAGGTATGAAGTAAGGAAGAAAGGATAAGTCCTACAACAAGATGGCTCGATACCAACTCTGCTGACTCGAATCGCAAATCCGGACCCTCAGGTATTCTCGTGACTAGTCCAGATCACGCTTAGTGCACACAAAGCAAACAGGTTTAAGTACCACAATCATACACAATGCGGAATAATAATAAAGTTACTTAACAACAATAGTAAGAATAAACTGTTGCACGACATTATGGTCTCCTTACAAGGTTTCGCCACGCAGGGCTAAAAATAGCAAAAGTACAACAAGTTTGATAGCGGAAGCAAAAGTACATCAATGAACCCCTCATACTGCCACAGGCAACTGACGAGGCTCAACCCTAATTCTCTGGACCTTCGTTGAATTCTTCCTCCCAAGTCGGGCGTAGCTTCTTCTTCCGAGGTTTTGTTGAAGCAAGGGTGAGTATACAACATACTCAAAGAAGTCATGCACAAATGCGCTTCTATTACTACATGCATGGCTTAATCCAAAGGAAAGGCTTATGGTTATTTTGCATGAAGCAAAGATTTCTTTTAATGAGATAATCTTAATTAGATTAAAAGCAAGAAACCATTACTATAATAATTAATTTTCAATTCTTTTTCGTAAGCTTGGCACACAAATTTCTAAGTTCAATTCACGCTTTTGGCACACGTACCAATAATCCCATATTTTATTTTGAAAATCTAACCCTTGATTGTAATCCCCGAGCAATGTCCAATACATGACACGGCTATTCAATAGATTTTACACACACACTCTGCAGAGGCCAGACACTTTACCCACAAGATACAATTCGCCACCACACGGTGATTGATTGTAAAAAGTTTTTCGAAACTAACATCTAACCTATGAACCTCCCCAGTATGGCCTTCCTAACACTTCCCTCACACAGAGCCGAAGTTAGAACAAGCGAATACTGTTGGATGGGTACCAAGCCGTAGCACAGGTACGCTCCCCCCACATAGTCACACCCTTGTGTAACTGCCGCCCCGAGGTGTCACAGGAAAGATATTAGAACCCTACTAAACTAGGCCTGTCCAATTCTAGACTTGCGGTTGTACGAAAGACTCAGTTCAAAGGCTCGCAAGGTGAAGTCATTAACTGTCTAGGGCAAGACATTCATCTCATAGATCCCGGCACGTAGCCCTCACATTACTCGCCCATCCTGCTACACACAGCCCACCACGACACGGCCATCTTGCCACTTGCCCCGGTCCAAATCATTTTCCATCCCGGTTCACCATTATGCAACACATGCTGATGCTCACTTCATTGTACATGTAGAACCACATAGGTTACTACATTCTAAATCCATCACATGACATCATCACGCTATTCCAAAATACATTCCATATTTGCTTAGTCAATATTCTTTTGCAATTTGAAACTCATTCAGCGCATACAAGCAACTAAGCATCTACACACGGTCTAGCCTCTCGTGTTGGCATCATAATAGCAACCAACTCAATTTAATATCTTAGGGTAACAAGGATTTCAGGGCATACAAGTAATATAACAAGGTGGCATAAACAAGATAGGTGTATTATCTACTTTACCCAAATTAATCAATGTTATTTTAATTAACATAGCATGCATAATTTGAATTGAATTACATTTTAAAAATCTAGGAGCAACATGATTAAAGCATGACTTGCCTTCGAAAAGTAGTTGATCCTAATCTGAAGCTTGAGATGAGTTTCCGAACTCTTCCCCGACAACTTCCGGCAACTCGGAGTCTACTCGCAATAAGCACGCATACAAATAATACACTAAACAAACAGCAAGATCAACTCTAAAATAAAATAAAATTCATCAATAAATAGTTCACATTTTTACAAATTTTTAGGAACCAGAATCACCCAAATTGGAGCTAAGACGCAAAAGTTATAGCGATTACGAATTTAGAAATTCAAATAAAAGAAAAACTCGAATTATTGGATTTATTTTCTTACTGGAAAATCCAATAATTCCCTTCGGCCGACCCGTGGCATCACCACAGCTAGCCACGTCGGCACTGGTCTATGGACCCAGTCCATGGTTCGGCTCGGGTTCACCGTGGACTCGGTCCACCGAATCGCGGCTTGCAAACATGTGGGCCTACTGCCTATGGACCGCCCACGTAATGCTGGCGTCCACGGAGAACACGGTTCACAGAATAGTGACACTGACCAGTGGGACCACACAGTGACGTCATGATGACGTCAGCCCCCACTGCTTCCTTACTGACAGATGGGACCCACGCATGACGTCACGGTGACATCACCCAAACATGGCACATCAACGACGCCCACTCCTCGGCTAACACTTGGCGCACAGCCAGTAGCCCACGCGGTGCAAAGTTCCGGCCCATTGGATTCGAATCCATAGGCCGGTCCACACACAGCCAACCCACCCGCCACGCGGCACCATCCAAGCCGACCGTTGGATCCAACGGCCCAAACGCGATGCCGCTTCGGAACCTGAGTGGCAACGTGGCGCGCTCCTACTAGCCAACAGAATGGCGAAATCTCGCTCGCATGTTCAAAATCTGACGGCTCGGATTGAATGTTGCCACTCTTCGTTTTTGGCGCAGACACGTGGCTCGATCTCGACCGTGCGCTGGAATCAACGGCGGAGACTTGGCAGTGCTAGGGTTACCGTGCGACACGTGGCGCCATTCCACTGGACCACCGCACAACGCTATCCGGCCGTTGATTTGAATTTCAACATTGCGGATTGACCCCAATTTACCGGATGACCTAGACTAACGTGGACAGCCCGATGGGTGACGCGTGCCTGCATCATGGCCGGTCATTCTTGAATCGACGGCTACGGTTCAGCGTGGATAGGGCAACGTGGAGAGCTAACCAAGCGTTTACGCTGCGAAATCTCAGGCGTTGATCCAAGATCCAAAGGCTAGGAGGCATCTCATTCACAATCTACCCGGATGTCTGAGAACCACACGATCCAAAATCTACGGCTGAAAACCATCTACCCTAATTTGCTTTCTAAGGGAAGGGACGACGTGGCATTACCTGGACCGTGCGATGAGGATTGAACAGCGACCGAGGTCCGCGAGGGTTCAAAGGTGGCATAGCGGGGAAGGTTACCAGAGCTAGGGAAGACGACACATGACCCGATGATTCGGTGCAGCCCCGGCCGGAAGAGATATCGAATCCGGTGTGCCTAGCCTTTGCGGTCCTAGATCCGGGGTCCAATGCGTCTGAGCGGCTTAACGGCGGTGGAACAAGGCCAAAACCGAAGTGGCACGAGAGCCAACTTCGGTGAGCAAGAGCACGAGCTACAGAGTGCTACGGTGCATGGGAGAGTGTGCAATGGGTGCGGAACGAAGAGCCGCGTTGAATGAGCTATATCACGATGGCAATGGCACTTCATTACGTGCGCAACATTGATCGCACTCAACCATCCCCTTCCGGCGTAATGGCGGTGGCAGCGCCCGACGGTTCGTCTCCCGCGCGACGTGGCGCTTATCGAGCCGCCAGCTGCCGCGATCCAACGACCACGATGCAAATGACATCGGCTCAATCTCACTACCGATGGCGATCGACTACGGCGGCGATGCGGCTATTAGGGTTTTAGCGCCAAGCCGATCGGGTGTGTATAAAGGTTGGGCTCTACCAACACTGCTCAATTCAATCACCAATGTTTTCTTAATTAAAATAATTTTAAAATTGAATTAAATATTTAGAGCCCTAAAAATACTTAAAAATTCTAGAAAATATTTCATGGCATTTAGAACTTAAATAAAAAATATTTTTATTTATTTTTGGTAATTACTTTTCTATTATTTAATTATTTAAAGAGAAGGATTAATTTAAATTAAATTCAAATAAATCCAAATATATCCCAAAAATTCACAAAAATTCAAATAAATCCAAAAATTCAAATTAAGCAAATTTTGGGCTGTTACAAACCTCCGATGGCTTCTTCGTCCCAATCTTCTTTGTCTGGTGATGAGGCTCCACCATCTCCCCCCCGGCGGAGGAGCTGATTTTTGATTTCGAAGATGAGGCTCCACCGGCACCAAATGCAGAGGAAGCCTTTCTGGTCGTGCTCTTGGCTGATTACGACCTCGCGTTAGCCGAGCTTGCGGAAGAAGAAGTTGCCGCCCGCGACGCGGCTGCCTCGACACGCTGATTGAAGCCATCCCGAAACTTGTTGGGGCAAGGGACGCTCTTCTCAAGGCAATAGGACGCGCACGCCGCGCTTAGGTTGTAGATTCCTGGTCACTTCTTGGGTAATGCATTGATGTATCCATACCCAATGCGCCTAATGAAATCTTGATGTTTGCTTGATCCTTCCTCATTGATTTTAAATCTTTGCTCGAGTGATTTCTTTTCCGTTTTCGTTTAAGCACTCCGCCTGACTGCTCTAGCCCCCGGGCACTGGAAGTCGGCTCATGGCCATTTTTCCTAAGCACACGCTTTTGAGAGACTAGAGTTCGTCGTTTTAGAGTTTCACGATTTGGATTTTGACGCACTCGGGCTTATTCGCGATCAATAGAGGAAGAAGATAAAAAATGACTCATAAGAAGGGTTGCGCATGCGCAACACTATTAGGTGTAGCCCCCGACTTACTACTTAATTGACCATCAATTGAGTAGCAAGTCAAGAAGAAAAAACTTTATTTACTAACAGCATAGCTAATATACAATATTTTAAGAGTAAAAATGACGTAGCTGCTCTATGTTTCATGAGTTGCCGATGACAACGCCATCTTCCCGCTTGAGTCTGGAAGCCCCCGGGCGTGTCACCTCGTCGACGATGTAGGGTCCTTCCCAGCCCGGAGAGAGCTTGTGCTCGCTCTTTTGATTCTTTATCATGACCAGATCTCCTTTGGAGAAAGCACGGCCCCGAACATTCCGGTCGTGATAGCGGCGCAGGCCTTGAAGGTACGTATTTGGTCGACTGGATTGCTGCAACTTCCCTGGCCTCCTCCAATCGGTCGATATCTTCTATCCTGTTCTCCTTCGACTCAGCTTCCTTATAGCTCCGAACCCGAGGAGATCCGAATGACAACTTGGTAGGTAAGACCGCTTCTGAGCCGTATACTAGGAAAAAAGGTGACTGCTCGGTAGCTCTGCTGGGAGTAGTTCTCAGCCCCCAGAGTACCGAAGGTAATTCTTTTACCCATCGTGTAGCGTAAGGCTTAAGACGATAAAAAATCCTTGCCTTTAGACCTTGTAACACCATGCCATTTGCCCGCTCCACTTGGCCATTGCTCCTTGGATGAGCCACGGAGGCGAAACAAATCTTGATGCCGAGTTCATCGCACCAGTTTTGAAATTCCTCTCCGCGGAATTGAGTTCCATTGTCCGTGATGATCCTGTTTGGAACGCCGAACCTTACCACAATTTCTTGGAAGAACTCCTTAGCCTTGGCCGCCGTGATCATGGCGACGGGCTTTGCTTCTATCCACTTGGTGAATTTGTCAATGGCGACGAAGAGATGAGTGAAACCACCTTGAGCCTTCTTCAAAGGACCGACCATGTCAAGCCCCCAGACTGCGAATGGCTAGGTGATAGGGATGGTTTGCAATTCCTGCGCCGGCATGTGTATTTGACGGGCAAAGAATTGGCAACCATCTGTCGAGGGTTGTTACCGACAATAATTAAAAGGGGGCTAGGCGCTGGATCGGGAACTCGATGGTAGAACAAGACACGAGAATTATACAGGTTCGGGCTCTCACGGTGGAGATAATACCCTAGTCCTGTGCTCTGGGATTATGATTGGCTAGCTTATTTGCTGATGAGATTGTTCGTCTATGGTGCCCCGTCCCTTCCCTTTATATAGCAGAGAAGAGCGGTTACAATATGGAATCCCACTCGGATACGAGGTGGAGATTTGCATCTTCATATCTATCCCGACTCCATATTGGTTTGGATTACAATCATCCCTTGCCCAATACGACTCGGTTTCCCTATCTAAGATTTGTCCTGATTCTTCACGCCTTGCTCAGCCCAGGCTGCCTCCGGCCTTCTGAAGTCGGCCTGGCCTAGTTTCGCCTAGTTGGGCCTTCGCAGGCCTGCCTTGTGGCCCCCTGGAGTATACATACCCCACAGTAGCCCCCGAGTGCTTCATGATCGAGTGTCTTCCTGCGGTCAAGTATTCTCGAGTGCTTTTAGCCGAGTGCTTGTCGCTTGGCGAGGAGGTCACGAAGAACTCGACGAAATTCTTTGTGCAATTATTCCGAGCTGTCTCTGACCCGGTTTTACCAGGCCGACTCGTTACTTGGTATGTTTCCTGTGCACACCTGTATTCAGCCGAGTGGTATTAGCGCATCCGGGCGCATAACCCTTGGCCTTTTTACAGAGCGCATTCTCAGCCTGCCCGTCGGGTATCCGTCGCCGCCCTTCTTGGGGTCACACAATCATCATACCTTGTAGGCATCTATTTTTAGAGTCATCTTTACGGTACCTGACTTCGTTCTCTGAACGTTATCAGCTTACGGCCTATCATAAGGCATACCATAAGAGGATGTTATTCTTTGATGGTACCGTAATCCCGTGTGTCACAAGCTCGCTTTTGGCCCATCTTGGGGCATACCATTTCCCAATTCGATTTTTGGGTCACATGCTCAGGCACGCCGTGCGTGTTCGCGCCCACCTACAAGTGCTCCCTAGGGCGGCTTCAGGACATGGGAAGGGTGAAGCGGTTTCCCGCTCGAGGCGAGAATCGGCGCCACTTCCCTATCGATATGGAGCAAATGAAGCGGCCTTGCACAGTTCCCACTTGCCCCTTTGTTCTTCAATCTTTTTCCCTCGCAACCTCCGCCGCTAGGGTTAACTCTTCTTGTCACCCTAATCTTACGCGATCACGAGGCTTCCTCATTCAAGGATGTCGTCTCCTTCTCCCGCAACCGTTCACCCATCCACCTCGACCAAGGATTGGGCTACCTCGGTAATGACGGAGGGGCGGCTGGAGGATTTAGTAAGCGTCAGTGTTTTTCCGCCATTGGTGATGCTCGCCGCCTACTGTCAGAGGTGATTCTGCCCTACCCTCGTGGCCGAGGAGGTGGTCGCTTTGAATCCTTCTTTATGCGTGGGCTTGGTCTTCCCAAGATCCCCTTTCTCTGCGGCATTCTTGAGTTCTATGGGATCGAGCTAACTCATCTTAACCCCAACTCCATTCTCCAAATTGTCGCCTTCACAACCTCTGTGAGGCCTTCCTTGGCATTCGCCCCACTTCAATCTCTTTTCGCCACGTTTTCCTTCTTAAGCCTTTTCCTAATAAGAACTCCCCAAAGTGGTTGGGGTGCCGGTTCCACCGAGGATGGCATGAAAAAGCCTTACCTTAACATTCTTTCAAGTCCTCGAATAAGGGTTGGCACCAAGAGTGGTTTTATTGCGCCAATCCTAATCCTCCATTGCCCGCCTTTACTGGGACGCCACCCAAGCCTTCTCCTGACTGGACATCGCTTCCTAGAGATGATGGGATGGACCAAGTGATTGACCTCATGGGGCTGATTGCTGAGTTAAAGGAGAATGGGCTCACTGGCATGGCCGTCGTCGCCAACATCTGTACCCGCCAAATTCAGCCTCTCAAGGATCGAGTTCATCCTGGGTATGAATATGAGGGCCCCAACGATCCTACATGGGAGGTTTCTGAGGAAATTACCTCGGCGGCGTTCTTCAGTCGTGCCGCTGATTTTTTCGCCCCGAATGAGAAGATCGTCGTTCCCAGAAGCCCGAGACCTTTTACAAAGCTCAATCATGCACCTCCGGTAAGGGATCTCCATTGTCTTCCCGTGCTGAATTTTCTGACTTTTGTTAGGACCTCAATCCGAATATGTGTCTTCTTTTTCGTATTTGCAGGGACGAGATGCCTTCTTTTCCGATGCGCCGCTCCCTGAATTCCCCGTACATAAGGGTGACAAGCGAAACTTCCCCCCCCCCCCGTGCTTTTTCCGCAGCCCCAATTGCGAAGCGGAGCAGAGTGAATGAACCAGACGTTGATCCTGTCGGGAAAGGGAAAGATCCGGTTGTTCGCAAGGCTAAGAGGAAGCGATCAATAAAGATGTACGTCCGATGGTGGTCCAAGATCCGGACCCCACGACCAGGCGGCCTCCTCCCGCTTCTTCCTCTTCAAGCGGTCCAGGACCCAAGTGTTTAAGCCCCTACCATCCTACTGGTCGAAAGCGTGTCTTCGCAGGCGGCCGGCTAGAGCTCCCTTGTTTGCCGCGCAAAGTATGCCTGCAGGGACTCCTGCTGGTAGTCCTTCCGCCCGGAGGGGTTTAAAGTGCAAGATAACAAGATCCAACAAATTGGATTTCCTTGCCATCCCTTCCTTGTTCCTCTGGACCGTGTCTTGATCGCTTCTTGTCGTAGGGATCCTGTTGATGAAGTCCTTCATGAAACACCACATCTGGAGTCTCCGGTGGTTGTCCACGGGGGTGACTCCGGCACCGTGGAGGCTGAGAGGTTGGTTGATCTTTGCGTCACGCTTCTAATGTTGTCATGAACCAGTCGGAATGGTCCTCCCAACAGCCCCTGAGGCTACAAGCAGCGAAGCCAATTTGGAGCCGAGTGGTTCCCAGCCACCTTTCCTTCTCGGACCGACTATCCGCGCCGTGTCCCCCGTCAATGCTGCTGTTCCTCCTTTGATGCCAGAAGATCCTCCTACCCCCCTTCGCCCATCACCACCGTGTGAAGAAATCCCCCCGCCTCCTTGCCCGAAATCTCCGGTGCGGGCTGCGTTTGTTGATGATGACGGTGATGTGATCCTTTTGGATGGCGAGGACGAAGATAAGGATTGGGAGTCGTTCTGTGACGCCGCCTACACCTGTTATCGTCTTGGCAATGTGAGTTGTCTGTGCTGCACTTTCTTTAAGAGTCTTCTTTTTGTTTTCTTCGAAGCCTATCATTGTTTCGTCGTCTTCAGCGCTTGTCATCCTTCGCCAAGGACCAGAATTTTCTTCTTTGAAAATTACTCCCAAGCATGAAAATGAGGAAGGATTATGCTGCCGAAGTTGAGCAGATCCGTACTGAGCTGGAGGGGGAGCTCACACGCACCCGCGTGGAGAATCGAGAGGAACTGGAAGGGCTTCGAAGTCGAATCCAGTCTCTCGAGGCGGAGAAACTGAACCTGATTAATTCTTCTGACGGAATTCTTCTTGTCCGAGTGCCTTGAGCCCCGACTCTATTCTTCGTCTTCTGATACCTCGGTCCTTGCCTTTTCAGATTTCCGGGAGAAGCTCGAGTCCTCTCTTTCCCAAAATGAGGAGCTGAAAAGAGCTGAAGAAGATGCCAAGAAAGAAGTGGCCAGGCTGACCAGAGATTTGGAAGGTGCGCTCTCGGTTTTGTCTTCTGCCTTATCGTCCTTCTTTTGGCAGTTCCGGACTTACCCGACTGGTATCCTGCAGTGCATCGGGTCAACTCGCGAGCTCAGTACCAGGTTCTTAATGATAAGATCAAATGTACTGAAGCACGAGCCAATCGTCTCCAAGCGGGTTCAGAGAGGATGTTGCGAATCCTGAGTCCTGATGAAGCCGGCACCAGCGGTGTCCCTTATGATGCCGATATCACAATTCAAAGGCTGGAAGAAGCCCCTAAGAAGCTTACTGCGCATTTGGAGGACATCGCAATCACAAGCGCCTGCCAGGTGTTGGCGATCACCAAGTCCTTGTATCCGCGGGTGGAGCTTGAGGCTGTCAAGGAGGGGTTTGCCCGTACTGTCGATGACGATCAAGCGCTTGCCCTTATGGATGAGGTCAAGGACACTACTGTTGCTTTAGTTAAAAACTTGGACTTGGGCCCTGTGTAGTCTTCTGTTTGTACTGAACTTGCTCTGCGATTTTTTGTTCCTTCGGGATGATCATTCCAATGTTGAAAAATTCCCCCCTGGCCCGAATTTGCCTTGTGAAAATGTCTAATTCCTATTTTGATGCATTTGTTAGGCTTGGGCCCATTAAGAGGCATGCTTGGCGTTTTGGCTCGTCTTGAAATCTTCAATCATCATGGTGTCTGACTCCCCTCGGGACATGTGCGACGTTACGTCTAGCATGCCCGGGAGGTGAACCGTTCCCGCCTCAATGACAGGCGTCGTTTTGAGCAATAGCGAGTCTCTCTCCAGGGACAGACGTTGCCCCGTATAAGAGTGAACTCAGCCTCGGTTTATGTGATTTGCAGCGCACTACCTTTCTCTGCCGGCTTGTTTCTCTTCGTTCTTCAAGAACTTCTTCCTGTTTCTTTGACGCGCTTCATCCGTTCGCCTTCTTCTTCGCCTAATTTCTTGTTTTTCGTGCTTGTGGGATTGTGATTGCTGGTTGATCGCTCATCTTTTTGCAGGTTCCTTTCTTCTTCTTCATGGATTCTTCTTCTTCTTCTGAGGATCTCCCTCCCTTGTCTCTCCCTCCAGAATCCCCGGGTCCGCCGGTTCAGCCGTGGATCGAGAACATGGTCTTCAACTTTGGCGATGACGCCCCTGTGGAGCCTGAGGACGAATTTGCCGAGCTCTGGGCTGAATATGATCTCGCCATGGCGGAGGTTGCGGATGAGCAGGCCGTCACCCAGGATGCCGCCGCCGATGTCCTCGACGAGGTCGCTCCTAGGTTCATCGAGCTAGGGACGCCTCATTGAAGCCGTCGGCGCTGCCTTGGCTACCGAGTAGTTTTTTATCTCTGCAAGGAAAGTAGCACTTTTGTTGTTTGCAAGAAACGTTTAGATAGTACTTTTGTTGTATATATCTTTTATGGTCTCTGGACAATGCTGGACTTTTGTAAGACTATTTTAGTTGCAGCCTGCCTTTTCTTTTTCCTTGTTTAGATCTTTTCGACTTTCCCGAGTGGTTTTCATCCTCCCTTATGTTTAAGCACCCCGTCCGATTAGTCTAGCTCCCGAGCACCGCGAGTTGGCGCTTGGCCTTTTCCCTCGAGCGTGCTTTTCGTCAGGTAACTAAACTTTTTCCTCCAGGGTTTCACAATCGAGGGTTTAGAGCACTCGGATTTAGTCGTGACCGTAGGGAAAAGAAAAAAGATAGGAGTTGATTTGCAAGCGGGGTTGCACATGTGCAACACTATTAGGTGTAGCCCCCGACTTACTGCTTAATTGAGAAGCAATTGAGTAGCAAGTCAATTGAATAAAAAATTCTGACACATGGCATCTCTTGAAACAAGTAATCCTCCCAGCCGAGTTGTGCATGCGCAACGCTATTAGGTGTAGCCCCCGACTTACTGCTTAATTGAGTAACAATTGAGTAGCAAGTCTAGGAAAAGATTCAACAGTCATAAAACATTTTAAGAGTAAAAACGGCGTAGCTGCTCTATGTTTCATGAGTTGCTGATGATGGCGCCGTCTTCTCGCTTAAGCCTATAAGCTCCCGGACGTGTCACCTCGTCCACAATGTAGGGGCCTTCCTAATTCGGAGATAACTTGTGCTCGTGCTTCTGACTCTTTATTAGGACCAAATCGCCCTTGGAGAACGCCCGGTTTCAGACATTTCGATCATGGTAGCGGCACAGGGCCTGGAGGTATCTGGCCGACTGGACCGCAGCGACCTCCCTTGCCTCCTCCAGTCGATCGATGTCTTCCATTCTGCTTTCCTCGGACTCAGCCTCCTTGAAATTCCGGACCCGAGGGGATCCGAAGGTCAACTCGAGTGGGTAGGACCGCTTCTGAGCCGTAGACCAAGAAAAAAGGTGACTACCGGTTGTCTCTCATTGGTGGTTCTCAGTCTTGAGTATCAAGGCAATTTTTACCCATCGGGTGGCGACGGTTTGAGACGGTCAAGATTCGCTCCTTTAAGCCTGCGAAGACCATCTGCTTTGCCCTTTCTACGACCATTCCTCTTTGATGAGCCACGAGGCGGCAAACTTTGATGCCGAGCTCGTCACACCAGTCTTGGAATTCTTCTCCCCGGAATTGGGTTCCATTGTCCGTGATAATCCTGTTTGGCACACCGAACCTTACCACGATCCGAGTGGTTGTCCGGCTAAGGGAACCTCGGAATTGCCTTTAGATTGGAGTTGATCCGAATCCGAAAGGGAAAGATGACCAAAATCGTCGGCGATGAAATCCAGACTTCCGAAGCGAAATGCTTGGGCCGGCGCAAAGGTGACCATGTTTTTGCTGGAGATCGCCATTGAGCTTGCTGAGATCGATCCTAGCGCAGCCCCTACCTGGCGCGCCAACTGTCGAGGGTTGTTACCGACAATAATTAAAAGGGGGCTAGGCGTTGGATCAGGAACTCGATGGTAGCACAAGACACGAGAATTATACAGGTTCGGGCTCTCACGGTGGAGATAATACCCTAGTCATGTGCTCTGGGATTATGATTGGCTAGCTTATTTGCTGATGAGATTGTTCGTCTATGGTGCCCCGTCCCTTCCCTTTATATAGCAGAGAAGGGCGGTTACAATATGGAATCCCACTCGGATACGAGGTGGAGATTTGCATCTTCATATCTATCCCGACTCCATATTGGTTTGGATTACAATCATCCCTTGCCCAATATGACTCGGTTTCCCTATCTAAGATTTGTCCTGATTCTTCACGCCTTGCTCAAATTTCAGTGCCTCCTCCCCTCGAAGTCGGCCTGGCCTAGTTTCGCCTAGTTGGGCCTTCGCAGGCCTGCCTTATGGCCCCCTGGAGTATACATACCCCACACCATCATAGGTGCGAACAATGTCCTCCGCGTTGGATACAGCAGTCGGCCAGAAGAAACCTTGACGATAAGCTTTGCCCACCAGGGTACTTGATGCAGCGTGATGCCCGCAAATTTCCGACTGGATTTCTCTGAGGAGATTTTTCCCTTCTTGCTCTGATATGCAGCGCCTTAGGACTCCGGAGGCGCTCTTTCGGAAGAGTTCCTCGCCGACTACCACGTAGCTCTTGCATCGGTGTGTGACACGCTCTACCTCTACGCAGTCTTTGGGGAGCTCATCCCTTAACAAATAGTTTAGGAATAGAGCTGTCCAGTTAGGATTGATGACTAAGACTTCCTCTTCGGCCGGTGTTTCCTCTGATTTGCTTGGCTCTTGTTGCGGGCTTATTGAAGGTTTGTGGAGCTCTTCGACAAATACTCTAGCCGGTATTGTTGCCCGACTGGAGTCTAGCCCTGCAAGCTCGTCTGCTGCTTCATTGTCACGGCGGAGCATGTGGATGAGTTCCAGCTCGTCGAACTTGTCTTCAAATTTCCTCACTTCTTGGTAATATGCAGCCATGTTGTCTCCGATGCACGACCAGTCTTTCTGCACTTGGTTGATTACCAACATGGAGTCACCACAGATTGTCAGTCGTCGAACACCGAGGGATATTGCGATATGAAGTCCATGGATGAGTGCCTCGTACTCGGCGGCATTGTTTGACGCTGGGAAATGGAGCTGGAGAACGTATTTTAAGCGTCGCCTGTTGGAGAGATAAGCACTACGCCAGCCCCCGCGCCGCTAAGCATGAGGGAACCGTCAAAATATATTGACCAATACTCGAGATCTTCTGTGGTCGTGGGGGTCTGCACTTCCATCCACTCGGCGATGAAGTCGGTGAGTACTTGAGATTTTACTACTGTTCGCGGCCTGAAGGAGATTTCAAAAGCTCCAAGCTCGATCGCCTATTTTGCAATTCTCCCGGTGGCTTCCCGATTGTAAAGTATGTCCCTAATCGGAAAAGTGGTGACCACCGAAATTGAATGCTCTTGAAAATAATGCTTGAGTTTGCGAGAAGTAAGCAATACGGCATACAACAATTTCTGTACCTACGGATACCGCGCCTTGGATTCTCCTAGCACCTCGCTAATGAAATAAACTGGCCGCTGAATCTTCTGGAGGTGCCCTGCTTCCTCCTGCTCTATGACGATTGCAACGCTGACTACGTGAGTCGTTGCAACAATGTAGAGCAAAAGGGTTTCTTCGGGCATTGGCAAGACCAGCAGCGGTGGCGAGGACAAAAATGCCTTGAGTTCCTCGAAGCTTCTTTGTGCTTGGCGATTCAATCGAAAATTGCCCTGCTTCTTCAGAAGTTTGAAAAAAGGCATTCCCCGCGAGCCCAAGCAGGAAATGAACCTTCCGAGTGCCACCATGCAGCCTATGAGCTTCTGGACGTCTTTTTGGCTAGTCGGAGGCTTCATCTTCAGGATAGCATTGATCTTCTCTGGGTTTGCTTCGATGCCCCGTTTGACAGAATGAATCCAAGCAGTTTTCCTGAGGGAACTCCAAAGACACACTTTTCGGGGTTAAGCTTCATGTTGTAGGCCCTTAGGCTTTCGAACGTCTCGACCAAGTCGGGTATGAGATCCTCCTTCGCACGAGATTTGACGACGATGTCATCGATATATGTTTCCACGTTGCGTCCGATTTAGGTGTGAAAACACCACTGTATTGCACGCTGATAGGCCGCACCAGCGTTTTTCAAACCGAACGGCATTGTGACGTACCAAAATGCTCCAAACGGAGTGATGAACAAAGTCTTGATGCAGTCTTCTTCTTTCAGCCTGATCTAGTGATACCCTGAGTAGGCATCCAGAAAGCTCAAGAGCTCGCAGCCTGCAGTTGAATCTACCACCTAGTCGATGCAGGGTAGCCCGAACGGGTCTTTCGGACATGCTTTGTTAAGATCGGTATAATCAACACACATGCGCCAGCTTTTATTCTTTTTGCGAATAAGAACTGGGTTCGCTAACCAGTCGGGATGATACACTTCTTTTATAAAGCCTGCTGCTAAAAGCTTAGTGCTTTCTTCCCTGATTGCCTCTCAGCGATCTTGAGTAAATCGTCGGAGCCGCTGCTTGATGGGCTTCGCCTTCTCGTCGACATTGAGAGAATGCTCGATCATCTCCTTAGGAACACCAGGCATATCGGAAGGTTTCCACGCAAAAATGTCCCGGTTGGCCCAAAGAAAGGTGACGAGCGCGTCTTCCTATTTGGGGTTGAGTCCTGTCCCGATCAAAGCCGTTTGAGCCGAGTTGGAGGGGTCGAGGATTACCTTCTTAGTCCCCTCGTCAGGCTTCATGCTTGTCTTGGCTTGTTTCTTGGCCGGGACTTCTCCTTCATCTTGCTGATGTGCAGCTGCTTGTCGAATCTTCTCCCTGTCGGCTGCCGTTTCTTGAATTTCGGCCATCTCGCAACTCTCTCTGTCGCATGCGAATGACTGCCTGACGTCGCCGCGCACGGAGATGACGCCTTTTGGCCCTGGCATCTTCAAGACGAAGTAAGTGTAATGGGGCACGACCATGAACCTGGCTAGGCCTGGCCTTCCCAAGATGGCATGGTATGCCGTTTCAAAATCAGCCACCTCGAAATTGAGATATTCCATCTGGTAATTTTCTCTGGTCCCGAACGTAACCGGCAAGGTGATTTGCTCGAATGGAACCAAAGAGGTCCCAGGGATTACCCCGTGAAACGGTGATGAGCCCCGCTTTAGCTCCGAGCGGGGAATCTTCATGTCGTCGAAGGTTTTAGAGAAGAGGACATTGAGTCCGCTCCCCCCGTCAACCACCACCCTCTAGAGTTTAACGCTGCGAATCACAGGGTCCAAAACAAGAGGATATCTACCTGAATATGGGATATGATCTGGATGATCCGAGCGGTCAAAGGCAATCGGGACTTCGGACCCTCTAAGGTATTGGGGAGTTGCTAACATAACCGCATTGATGTCCCGAGCCGTAAGCTTTTGCTTTCGCTTGGACTCATAAGCAGCCGAGCCCCCAAATATGTAGTTGAGCTCATGTTCTGTCTTCTGATACTCGCCCTCGTCATCTTCAGGGGAATCTTGCTTTTTCTTTTCTTCGTCTTTTGCTTCGCCCTTGGCCAGTCACTTTCTGGACTCCTTGGCGAACCTTCTCAGAGTGAAGCAATCCTTCGCAGCGTGTTTCCCCTTGGGATGGAAAGGACAGGTTGCATCCATCACTACATGATAATCATCCATCCGTGGCACGCGATGCCAGCCTCGCTCTGTCACCGCCACTAGTTCTTCAGGCTTCCGCTTTTTACCCCGCTGCCTGGAGGACTCGACGTGATCCTTCTTGTCTTTATGCCGTGGGCGATCGTCTTGACGCTCGGCCAAAGCATCCGAGGTTGTTGTGTAGCGGTCTGCCAACTCAAACATCTCCCTTACCATAGTCGGCGGTTTCCGGGACATCTTCTTAATCAAATCGGGGTCGTTGACGCCCTTCTGGAATGCCGCAATGACTGCAGCCTCCGAGATATCCCTGATCGTATTCTTCTTCTGCATGAAGCGTCGGATAAACTCCCAGAGTGTTTCGCTCCTTCTCTGGTGAAGCTGGTACAGGTCCTATTGGGTCCCAAGTCTTTCATAAGTGCCTTGGAAGTTGGTGATAAACTGCTCACACAGATCTCCACAGGAATCTATAGAGTTCGCTGGAAGTCCGGTGAGCCAGGCTTGAGCCGAAGGGGTAAGCGTGACCGGTAGATAATTGGCCATTACGTTGTGATCGCCCTCGGCTTCCATGATTGCAAGGGAATAAACTTGCAACCAAGCTTCTGGATCTCTTTCTTCATCGAACTTGGTAATGTCTTTGGGGTTGAAACCTAAAGGCCAGACCACTCGACGAAGTCGGGGAGTGAAGGCATCAATCCCCTCGATAGGCCCATCGCTGCGGCGATGTGGGGAACGCCGGGACGGTGATCTGACACGGTGATCTTTGCTATCGCCCTTGTCGCGGCAGTGATGGTTTCTGCGGTTGTCCTGGTCGTCATGGCGGATGCCAAAACGTTCGTAGTCATCTTTGCGCCGGCGGCGTTCTTCATCCTCCCGATCCCGCTGCCTGGCATTCAGGTCTACGCGGAGGTCACGGCTAATGCTTTGTCGAGCGTCTTCTCCTCGTCGATGCTCAAGTCAGCCACGCATGGCCCGACTGCGAGCTGTATTGCTACTGGCCGCCTGAGTGACTATGCGGGTATGAGAGTACTCTTTCTCCCCAGGCTCCTCCTGATGATGCTGGATCGCCGCTGCCATCACCATGGCCTGGACTTGGGCCACGATCGGCGTGGCTGGGCTGTTGGAACCAAGCATTGGTCCCAATGTGTCGAGGAGCGTCTTTAATGCGACGATATTCTGCTGAGGAGTACGGAAAACCGATTGGTTCCCCATTTTCATCTACAAGATGTTTTCATTAACATTGCGGCCCCTGGCCTGGAGAGAATTCGCGCGGGCTTCTTGACGAAGGCGCTCTGCCTCTGCAGCGTTCGCAGCGTCCTTCTGTTGTTGGGACTCAGTCCACAGGTCTTCAATCACGAAGATGCCGTGAAAGTCTTGAGAATCTTCTGTCCTGCTCTCTGAATCAGAAGAACAATAAGACAAGTTGGGCTGACCTTTAGATCCGAGTGGTTTTCTGGCATTCTTCACCACTCGGGGCTTGCCCTTGGCCGGTTTTCACTCAAACCAAGGAACAGACTTTTGGCTTACTATCTGGGGATAGATGGCCATGCCTGATCTCGATCCGAGTGGTTGCCCGGCTAGGAGAGCGATGGAATCACTTCCAGATTGGTCCTGATCTGAATCCGAAAGGATGAGTTTGCCAAGATCGTCGGCGATGAAATTCAGACTTCTGAAACGGAACGCCTGGGCGAGTGCGAAGATGATCTTGGATTCGTTGAAGATTGCCATCGAGCCTACTGAGATTGATCTTAACGCAGCCCCTACCTGGCGTGCCAACTGTCGACGTTTGTTGTCGGCAATAATGAAAACGGGGCTAGGCACTGGATCCAAACTCGATGGTAACACAAGGCACGGGAATTATACAGGTTCGGGCTCTCGCGGAGGAGATAATACCCTAGTCCTGTGCTCTGGAATTATATGTGGCTAGCTATTTTGCTGATGACATTGTATGTTGACGTTCCCCCGCCCCTCCCTTTATATAGCAGAGGAGGGCGGTTACAAAAGAGAGTCCTGGTCAAATACAAAGTGGGGATTATATCTCCTGTACCTATCCGTATTGCAACGGCTTGGATTACAATCGTATCCTACCTAATCCGGATCGGTTGCTATCTTCAGGGCTTCCTTATTTCGCACGCCTGACATAACCCTCGAGCTTTATTTTCTTGCGAGAGACCTGCCCGGCCTTGTTGATTGAGCATCGCAGTTCGCTTTGCAGATACCCTTGGTGTATATACCCCATAGGTAGGGAGGCCAGCAATGGCGGATATGAAATAGTTAATACGTGTAAGCAAAGCTGAATGGTAATACAGAATGCAAGCAGTGCTAGTGAATGGACTTACTCTTTATGTGAGTCTTTGGATGAAATATGTAAGCCAGCAGTAGCAAATGCGGGGGTGTCTTCATGTGTTGTGTCCTGGTAACATGGTGAAGAGCTAAATGGATTGTAAATGCAGAATCGAGCACTAAAGTAGTATATTGTTTTGTACCTCTGGAGTCGAAAGGATTGCTGGTGTGACAGGAGTAGATGCTGATGTAGGAAGAGTAGCGGTTGCGGTTGACAGCGCCAGTGTGGTGTGAGGAAGGGGCAGCTGCTCTGAAGGCATCTGGTTGTGATGAGGGCTGCGTAATAATAACGGACTCTGTGTGTTCTCTGGTAAGAGGTCTGTAGCAGAGCTAAGCTTTGATACTATTGATCGGACATGGAATGTTGCAACGTCACTCTGCAGCGATCCTTCAGACATGGTGACGACTATTTCATATTCGGATCCGATGAGGTTTTGATTTCTAACGGAATGTATTCTTGTTGGCCTTCAACTACTGCAACTAATAACATGGGGGGCTTTCCCACCAAGTTCTACGCTATGCTACCTAAAAACATAAATTCTGTAGTGGGAAGGCGCCGCTTGTATGCAGATGAGGATCGGCACCTCTCGTGTTTATTGTGTACTTGTTATGTTGATCGTGACTTGGTTATACTAATATATTCAGAGTTGTACTCGATAACTTGTTTTGCCCAAGCACGACATAAATTTCAATTGTGTCATCTAGCTTGAAATAAATCCATTTCCTGCTAAACCTATGTGAAGGGAACTATTGCTGAAAACAATTCCAAGTATAGGAATAAGTAAAAAGAGCATGCTGATTAAGTCAAGGTTGAATATTACCTCAGTAAAGCCAAGATTGATCAGGTAGGAGAAGAACTGCCACCAAGAATCATGAGGACATTAGTTGACACCAATCCTCCCCTAATTTCGATGGAGCGACTTCTTGATGTAAAGCCGGGTTTGGATGATGCTATACCCACACCCAACCCGACAAGGAGCCTTCCACAAATCGAGAATGTAAGGACACTGGCAGCACACATAACAAGTAAACCAAGAGCGAACATCATGTCGACAAGAAGAATAAGCTTCCTACGACCGTATGCATCATTTATCCAACCACCCCCAGCTGCTCCAAACATGGCTCCAACTAATGCCATGGTAACAATTGTCTCCTGAGGAAGAAACCACCTCAGTAGCAATGGAAGGAATAGCATATTGTTAATGATGAGTAATTGGTTGATTAGTCTAAACCTGTAAGAAGTAATTGTCTTCGACTGTTGGAAATTCGTCCCGAATATACAGAAGGGCTCCAGATATGACACCTAACAACAAAAATTTCTTAGCTAAGCGTACAAATTATATTGTTCTTCCACTTCACAAGCTCTTAAGCTTTCCAACCATATTCAGTTGGTGACTCGGTAGAAATTCAAAAGAATCACGCAAACATTAGCTGTGGATATTTGGAGTAACAACTTATGCTGAACCATGTCTGCAATATTCATAAAGTCCATTTCACTGGTAAGTTTATATATCTCCATCCTCTATAAGGATCTAACCGAAAAAACATTCAGAACATCGAATTCAACCAAACTTCATGCAAATGTTTTCATGTGAAAAATAACCCAAAAGCAAGTCTAAAGCAACCACAAAATCTGACCCTTCCTAAAAGGCGAATAATTCTTAGTAACATCAACCACGCTCTGTGAAACAACCGCTACACAGCATCGAATGCTCAAGTAAAAGTTGCAAAAGAAATGACGGATACATCCATCTACCTGTTGTTAACCAGACCGCCACACCTTAACGTGTCTGGATCTCAGGTCGTTGGACTGCAGTACACTCGTAGATCCAACCAGAGCAGTGGGCCAAGGTCTCTTGGGCCATACCCCCCCCCAAAAAAAACCAGCTCAATGAGGGGGTGCTCCCTCACCCATATAAACCATGCTCAAGCCCTCTCTACAATTGATGTGGGACTATTCCCAACAATCTCCCCCTCACACATCGGGTTGAGATTATCTAGGAACCACCTAGGTTGCCTAGGCTATGATACCAATTGTTAGATCGACACGAAGAAAACGCCGTCGAACGAACACACACGGACACTTGGAAATTCACAAGCACAAACACAATTGGAGTACGAGAGACAAAATAAATACTAATGAACACTAGTAACGGTCAGGACACTAATGCATACTAATGCATGAAACAGTCAGGACTTGAAACAGTCATGCACACAATTAATTCTAGCAATTCACCCCCTAATCGTGTGCTGCAGATTTCACCTTCTTCACGCCCAGCTTCTGTCGCAGCTCAATGAACTTTACGCGAACAAGCGCCTTTGTCAGAATATCCGCGAGCTGATCACTTGTGTTGATGTGCTCCACATCCACCTTGCCATTATCAACACATTCACGAATATAATGAAATTTTGTGTCGATGTGCTTACTGTGACCGTGATGAACCAGATTCTTGCATAATGCAATTGCTGATTTGTTGTCCACAAATAGCTCGACCTTCTTTGGTTCTTGCCCTGTCAGGTCCCCTAGAAGCTGGCTTAACCAAACACCCTAACATGCTATCATCGCCGCTGCGATGTACTCCGCCTCACAAGATGAGAGCGCGACAATCTTTTGCTTTTGCGACGCCCAAGTGATTAGGCTCACACCAAAGAAGAAAGCCATCCCTGTGGTACTCTTACGGTCGTTAACGTCACCGGCCAAGTCGCTATCACTGAAACCCATTAATTCGGGCTCCATCTCATTACTTTTCCTATAGCAACAACCATAGCTAGTTGTGCCTTTCGATTATCTCAATATGTGTTTTACAGTAGCCATGTGCTGCATGGTGGGCGCTTCCATGAATCTGCTCACAATGCCCACTGCATACGCAATGTCTGGTCTCATGTTCACCAAGTACCGCAAGCTCCCGACGATGCTACGATACTCGAAAGGATTAACAGCTTCCCCACCATCTTTCTTGTTTAGCTTCAGCTTGTTCTCCATAGGCGTCGCGCACGGGTTGCAGCCATCCATGCCTGACAGCTCAAGTATCTTACTCGCATAGCTGTTTTGGCACAATGTGATCTGGCCAGCTGCTTGTTGCACCTCAATCCCCAAGTAATAACTTAGGAGACCGAGGTCGCTCATATTGAAGAGCTTCATCATCTGGGACTTGAATTTGGTGATGTCATCGATGCTTGATCCGGTGATGATCAAGTCATCAACGTACACCCCAACTAGCAGAAATGATCCACCTTTTGCTCTCCTGTACACTGCATGCTCCATGGGGCTACACTCAAAACCGAGCGATACCAAGGAGCTGTCCAGCTTGAAGTTCCAGGCCCGCGGCGCTTGTCGCAGACCGTACAACACCTTGTGCAGCTTGAGCACCATGTGCCCGTTCTTCTCATTGATGAAGCCAGGAGGTTGGTGCACGTACACCTCCTCAGCTAGATCACCATTCAAGAATACCGATTTGACAACCCTACGGTGAACCATATGGTGAATTTCCCAACCTCCATGTGCTACTAGTGCGATGATAAGTCGCACCGTGTCCATCCTTGCGACCGGCACGAAGACTTCATCAAAATCCAACCCCTGCTGTTGAGCATAACCTTTAGCCACCCAACGAGCTTTGTGCTTCACAATGTTACCTTCGGGGTCTTGTTTGACTTTGAACACCCATTTGAGCCCGATGGCTCTATGCCCGTTAGGCAATTTGACGAGCTCCCATGTGTTGTTGCCATGAATAGAGTTCATCTCGTCCTCCATGGCACTCTTCCAGCATGGCTCCTTAAGCGCTTCTTCAACGCTTGCAGACTCCTCCGCACCTAGCAGGCAAAGCCCACTATCCTCGATGTTGTGGATGGATGTCGTGTCATAGATGTTCGTCATCCTCCGGTATCGATTTAGCTCACCACCCGAGTTGGGTGTCACGTCAGGAGGTGGTGTAGCCCACTCTACACCAGGTGGTGCAGCTCTCGACGTCGTGGGTGTGCTTGGTCCTGCCTCCTGTAATGCCACGGGAATAGCATACTCCACCGTGAATGTGCCAACAATGTTAGGATTAGTGAGAACTGACTGCCATGGCCATGGTTTGTCCTCCTCAAATATGATATCACGTGTCACATGCAGCTTCTTTGACTTCGGATCGTAGACGCGATAGGCTTTGGAGCCATCCTCGTAGCCGAGGAAGACCATCGGCGTGGATCTGTCATCCAGCTTGGTGACACCGAGGCCAACCTTCTTGACGTGCGCTACACATCCGAACGTGCGGAAGTAGTGCACCTTGGGCTTCCTCTTGTACCAAGCCTCATACGGCGTTATGCCATTGAGACTACGCGTCGGTGCCTGGTTGAGGATGTGTACAGCGGTCTTCACTGCCTCACCCCAAAACTCTGGTGGCATGCTCTTGCTTTTTAGCAAGCTGCGTGCCATCTCCATGACTGTCTGGTTCCTCCTCTCGACAACACCGTTTTGCTGCGGTGAGTAGGGGCGATAGTGTACCGCTTAATCCCAAGCTCATCACAGTAGTCATCAAACTCGGTGGAGTTAAGCTCCCCTCCTCGATCTGTAAGGAATGCCTTGAGCTTCACGTCAAGCTCGTTCTCCGCCATAGCTTTGATCTTCTTGAAGAACTTGAAAGCCTCATCCCTGGTCTTGAGTACCTCCAACCGCATATATCTGCTATGATCATTAATGATTAGTATAAAATAGCGGTTACCTCCTGGTGTAGGTGGAGAGATCGGCCCACAGAGATCACCGTGCACTAGCCCCAACCCATGCTCAACACAATATGACGTGGCCTGAGGGAATGGAGTGCGGTGTTGTTTGGCAAGTGCATGTACCGCCACAGAATCGCTGCAGAGCCAAGTTCAAGGTCAAGGTGTCTGATCTATTCCTAGACCGCCGCACCGTGCGGAATTTGTCGCTCATGATCGAAGATGCAAAGCTTGCCATCCTCGATGACAACCTTGCATCCACTCTCGTCGAGTTGGCCAAGGCTGATGATGTTTCTCTGGAGCCGATGTATGTAGTACACCTCGGTGAGCACCTTGTGCTCCTGGTGCTTGCACTGGAACATCATGACGCCCTTGCCATGAATTTCCACCACTGAGCCATCTCCGAATTTCGTTGTTCCTCTCACTAACTCGTCAAGCGATGTGAGCATCGACTTGCAGCCAGTCATGTGGTTACTGGCGCCTGTGTCCAAGTACCACACACCGTCATTAGCTTCCACCGGGATTACCTTCTCCTCATTGAGGAATACCATTTGTGGCGCAACATCTGCAACCTGTATAAGATCACAACTTTCTACCATTAGTAAAGCTAGTTCATCTTCTTGCGCCTGTGTCAGGTTCACCTCCTCTTTGTGCTCACGGCGTGGTTTGCGACACTCCCTTGCGAAGTGCCCAAACTTGTCACAGTTGTAGCACTTGACTTTGGACATGTCACGGCCAGCACCAGAAGTAGTAGCATTTTTGCCGTTGCCGCGCCTACGGCATTGCTGCTGCTTCTTCTTCTGGTTGCCACCAGAAGAGCTTTCGCCTTGCTCCTTTTGCTTTATGCACGCACGCCACTCCTCTTCGGTGAGAAGTAGATGGTCACCCGAACCGCCTGAACCACCGGCATCATCAAGCTCATACCGTTCCTCCACAGACTTGAGCCGACCAGTGAGCTCCTCCACGGTCAGTATCGTGAGGTCGACCAATTGTTCAATCGATATGGCCACTTGCATGTATTTGGATGGCACAACACAAAGGAACTTCTTGACCACCACCTCTTTGGACAACTCGTCACCCAAAATGCGGATGTTGTTTACAAGACCGGTAAGGCGCATCGCAAAGTCCTCCACCATCTCGGTGTTCTTCATTCGAATCGCCTCGAACTCCTGACGCAGCGTCCGCACACGCACCTCGCGCACACGTGCGACGCCAATGTGCATCATGCGCACGGTCTCCCAAGCCTCCCTTGCACTATCCTTGGCTGCCAAGGTTGCCAACATCTCCAATGGCACTGCTTGGGGGATGGCCACTAATGCCATCTGATCAACCCGATAATCTGTATTACCGGGCTCGACGGCCTCCTAGACTCCCTGAGGCTGCAAGTTGACTCTCATCAAGAGAGCCCACTCGTTGTAGTTTGTGCTCGTGAGCGTGGGGTAATGCACCGTCACCCCCGCCTCCCTCACATGTGGCACCACTAGCGGCACCGTCACCGGTGGCACCACCACCGACTGACCGCCGTTGCCGTTGGCTCTGATACAAATTGGCATTGGCATCGTTGGCAGTACGATTGGCGTCTTCCGATATGGCTCTGATACCAATTGTTAACTGGACCACCACACCTTAGCGTGTTTGGATCCCAGGTCGTTGGACTGCAGTACACTTACAGGTCCAACCAGAGCAGCGGGCCAAGGTCTCTTGGGCCATCTCCCCCCAAAAAGCTAGCTCAATGAGAGGGTGCTCCCTCACCCTTATAAACTATACTCAAGCCCTCTCTACAACCGATATGGGACTATTCCCAACACCTTTGTCGCAGCCGAAGAGGAATCCGCCTATTCCTGCAGCGCCGGTGAGCGCAAGCACGTAGGGACTGCTGAAGAAGTTCATGTCCCTCTTACTCCGTAGCGTCCAGAAGCCCGGAACTCCCGGGAATGGACGAATCAATCGTCATGTTCGCTCCACCAAAATTCCTCGCAAAATCCAACCTTTAGCTCAACAGGTGCCCGAGCAGGCGAGAACCCCCCAAGACAACGCCCACAAATCGCTCAAAAATCCAATCTTTCTCCACCAAGATGCAAGAATGGACTCCAAAATCCAACCTTTACGCCATCACAATGCAGGTTCGGGCCAGTGGAACCAACAAACCGAGAGAGGAAAACGCAAGAAATTTATAGAACCAGGGAGAAATTTTAGGGACTGGTCCAGAACCAGAGAAATTATTCAGGCAATGGAAGCAAGGAGAGAACAGCATTTGAAGTCAAATTGCATGCATGTTCTCTGGATGGTATGCAAATAGCTAGCAAGCTAGAGAAAGGAAAAATTAGCCAACAGATTGAGAAAATAAAAGAAATTATTGATGTGTATATGTAGAACTCCATCAAGATTCAAGTATACAGCGAAAGCACCAGGACAAAGTGATTTCTATTTTGTGTTTATGAATGACACTGTATAAGTTTACTTCATTTACTTTCTGCTTTTAGACCGTGTGTTTGCTTTGGACATGAACTTTACTCTAGCTGACTGATTTTATAAGTCAGTGTGCAGCAGAGAGCTTTGTTTCTGTTTTGCTTTCACTTTTGCTTTCCTGTAGTGGATTTCTGCGATTTCTAGTAACAGATATCGAGATGGTTTTGTTGCCCTTTTGTTGTTTATATATATATATATATATATATATATATATATATATATATAAAGCACTAACTTGAACTGTGTGGGGTCAATCAATTGATCCGTACACTACTACAAATGAGGCTTATATCGAGCCGACGATCACAGACGGTTTTGAAAAACCGTCGTGATATGGAATATCCTGACGGTTATGTACTCAAACCGTCATGTAGATATCACTGACGGTTTTATATTACGGTACCGCTCGTGATGCAAGAAATATCACATACGGTTTCTAAATATACGATGCGTGATAGCTACAAGACTCATTACAGAGCGGTTTCTAAGTATAACGAAATCAGTGATGCAAGAAATATCACAGATGGTTTCTAAATATAACCGCTCTGTGATAGCTCAAGATACTCATTATGCAGGCGGTTTCTAAGTATAACCGTCGTGATGCAAGAAATATTACAGACGGTTTCTAAATATAATAAATGCGTGATGAGGTGAACACCACAAGCGGTTCTAGCTAAAAAGCCTCGTGATGTTCACTACATCACATACGGTTTTAATTTGAAACCGCTACAAATAATAAAAATAGAAAATTTTAAATATTGATAATTACCTCTCTTGCTTTCTAATTTGAAAGAATTGAAATTAAATAATATTATATTTGAAATAATTGGAACTAATATTCCATTTGCAATAATTAAAAAAACGGCCGAAACAGATTCAAAACTTCGGAGGCCGTTTTGAGGCCCTAAACGACCTTTTTTTGGAATTTCGTCGCCGCACACGCACTCGCACAAATCAGCAGGATCCGACCATCTGATTTTGGCACACTTTATGAAATTCAGGTACTACTTTTCGTTATTTTTCAAACGAGCCAAAGAATGCCCCGATCCGAGTTACGAGTCAAAAGTTATAAACATTTTAACAAAAGTGCTCGGATTTCTTATTTGCAAACTAGAATCGGTGCCCAAAAGAATATAATCGGAGAGCTCATCGTGTGATGATTTCGGAAAGCTCAAGAACACCAAAATCAAAGGTACGAGTCAAAAGTTATGGTGTTTTTACAAATTCCGTGAATAGTAAGAGCACATATATTTGAAAGTATGGAAAATAAATTTGAAAGCTTTAAATTTTGCTAATTTGAAATAATTGGAAATTGGTGTTCGGGTATTTCACGGGGTTAAAAGGATGAGGGAGGCATAATATGTCAGATGTTATCATACCACCACTAAAATATTGGATCTTATAAGAACGGTGACCTCCTGGGAAGGCCACACATGTGGTTGAGTAGTAATTAGGCGAGAGTAGTCACTGACACTTTGATACAGACGATTCACAAAACCGTCTGTGATGTGTTTTGTGAACCGTCTGTAATATGATGTTTTGTAGTAGTGGTAGGTTCTTGCAAACAAACCTACATGTTACACACATTAATTTATGTATCAATTAATTAGTACATGAAACGTAGAGGAAATGACCAGCTGCAACTTATATGTGGTTACATTAATCGACACCATGGCTCCACCGTAAGCCTTAAGACATCTCGATCGATCGGTGTACCGGCCTGTTTCTTTCGTACGTGCGTAGAGTCAAGGCTCCAACTGCAATTTGACATATACTGCATTAGTAGTAGTATGCATGATGAATGCTATATCTTTCTAGTCTAGTCATGGAGACTCTTGAATTGTACCCCATCTATATATGACAGGGTAGACCCTATATGACAATGGTGACACCATCATATATTAATTGGAGCTAGCGTTCCTTGCTAAGACCATCTATATATGACAGGGTATGCATGATAGCTCAACGTACGGTTGTAGTATAATACTATACTGCTTGCACTGTAAATTAATTAATTAAGTACTCCAATTCGTTGCGGCCCGGCAGGCCGGTCGCTTCAAATAAACCGGCAATACGTATTGTTGGCCAGCATTCCGGTAGCCGCCGTCTTGTGATCCATATCCGGCCGTCAGAGATCAAGAACAGCTAGGTCTTAATTATAATATTTATCAGCGACGGCTCCTACACCTTTCTGAACGCCGGCACAGTACGTGCGCATTTCGAGGCTCTATTTCTGTCTCTCTATATATATACACACACGTGTGCAGATACAGGATATATTCTCACAGAACTATCTTATTTTCAAAGTATAACACACACTTAGGCTATTCTCAGTGGGAGTTTCAATTGAGTTTCATTCTCATTAAATGACATAACACATCATTATGTTTAGTGATATGGCACTACAGGAAAACATAGATTTACAAGCTGTAATACCGCTTCCAATAGTTGGTTTTACAAGCGGCTGAGCCGCTTTGAATTTTAATAGCTACTGCTTTTCATTCTGCTGCTTGGAATAGTATCTAAAGTGGTACTACTGCTTGGAATACTTTCCAAGCGATGCACGATCGCTTGTAATATTGAATTCTAGCGAAGACTAGTTCTCGCAATGTTTAAACCTTTTAAAAGCGCCACCTTCGCATGGAAAGATAATTGCAAGCTGTAATATCGCATGTGATTAGGCATAACCCATGTACCAAGAAAATTAATCCTAAACACATATATCTGCTTGCAATAATAATTGATGATGCATTAGCATGCATGCATCCGTTGTCAACAATCAGTTATAACAATGATAGCAACTCAATAATTTGATAAAATCAAATGTAAAAGAATAATTCACAGAACAAATCTTTCATATTCTTCCATACCCAGAGCCAAGCAACAACATATACATGAGTTTTGATGTCTAGTTACATCACCATGCATATTCCACCAAAAATAGCCAAGCAATAGCATACAAGAGTTTTGATGCATGTCTTGGTACATCATCATGCATATTCTACCAAAAGACAGATGGATTTATAAGTCTAATATCTAGCCTTTTAAGTCAGTTAACTTCAGAACAAGGTACAAACTAGTGAAGGCTATCCTAACAGTTTCCATCTGGAACTTGACCAAAGGAAGCCTTTGCAGCAAATTCTTCCTTCTTTAGCTATTTCCTTGGCACCTTCTAATTGTGGATTAAAGATGTTGTTCTCAATTTTCCTTCCAATAGTGACAATTGACATCATGTACACTAGTTTCAATGACAGAGACTAAGCTTATATATGCAGTAAAGGTGAAAAGCATTACCTAAGTTAAGGGTTGCAATGAAGTTGTTTAATCCTCGATCGCCTTGATTTTTCTCAGACATGAGGCGTAACCACTTGTACTAGTGGTCGCAACATCATCTTCCATCTACAAATCCATATATTTTTTCTATTATTTCACATCCTTGACTAATAAGAATGAAAACAATACGTAATGTACATTACCTTATTATATGGCCATGAAATAATATTGTAAGCTTTTTTCTAGCAAAGACATCCATATCTAGGAGTGCTTTTGGTTGCTATAGATGATTATTCATATGAGAAAGTAGAACTTCAAACTTTTGTCAAAACAAGAATCATATGAGAGGTCACAGATACCTATCTAATGATTTCTCATTACAATTGGACAAAAATGGTTACTTGAATAAGCGCCACATCACAGATATTGCAAACTTTTGTAGCAAATAAATCCACATTCAGATCTGCATGTTAAATTATAGATGCAAACCAATTATCAAGATGTCAAACAAGAATCACCCATAATTAACTTACATAAGTGCTGGATCATGAAAAACACTCAAAAGACCAAGCTGGACAAATCTGCTTCAGTAGTATTTTCTGATGTAGAAAATGTTGGGGCATGAGGAAATGAGGATGAAAAAATTAGGAAAATATTTGGTTTATCTTAGTAAAATGAGAAGGTGTTTCCCAAAGCCACCTGATTATCCGGGTGTGGAGTTTGGTTGCATGTCGTATCATTCCTAAGCACAGCTTGGTTAGGAGCTATTGTTGTCGTTTTAGCATTTACTTGGGCCTGCAACGATGACCCCTATCAAAAACCAGAACCATTCAAAAACATAAAACCACCGTAAAAAAATAGATATTCTTCATATAATAAAAATTAAACTCCTAGACATAAAGGCTTGGGATATCAATACCTTTGACCTCCTGAGCTCCAAATGCACATGAATGCAGTGCAGAAAGCGATGTGTGACATCATTGAAGCTGATTACAGCCCCGACAAGAATTCATAAACAAGAAAATAAATGTAAGAAAAATGAAGCTGAAATATCTTAAATGCGTTCGAAAAATATTTGTGCCGGCGAGGTTAGCTCCCATCCCTAAAGCAAAGTCATCAACAACTCGAAGTTCTACCTGCCAAAAGGCTAATCACTAATCACTTCAAGCGCATATAGCATGCTTTTTTAGCAAGGTGAGAAAGGTCCAAGCAGTCCATAGAGAATGTCATACACAAGCATACAAGCCTGGTTGATTCAGCAAATAACCATCAAGGCCTAGGTAGTTGATTTTTTCTAGTTATTTCGAACACTCTCGTGAGTTATCCAAAATTATTTTTAAAAATGACATACAATGGTAGGTGATAAAAATTTTGGGTTTATATATAGCTCCAAGATATTATCGCCTTTCTAAACGCTTTACATGCACTGACTGACGGCAAATCGGCAAAGAATTTCATTGTGTGGGAGGCCAACAAGCAGAAAATAGAGGATCTTTCGACCACGAGTTATAGAATTCATGACATCAATTGTAGATATGCCATCAATCATTTCACGAGTATGTTCATTATTTGGGATTGATAGAACTTCCTAAACAAGATTAACAAAACAATGTCAAAATCTAGTGAAAATGCACTCAAGCATATCCAAAGGACACCGAGTTTTAGAACCTGAATTATACAAAAGGACATGAATGAACCGAAATTCAAGCATGAATCGCTAAAAAATTTCAAGCATTAAAACAAATAGCATTTAATCATAGTCGATTAATCCATTGGACCAGATATCATACGTAAGAATATTCATTTACACTATATGCAAGCACAAAGTTGCAAGGGTGCAAGGACAATGGTATTACTCGCCAAATGAATTGCACAGCTTGTGTATTTGTTGTCGATACCGTAAGTCCTTCAAAACGCCAAATGAATTTCAAAAGTACGATGAGCAATAAAAAGAAAGGCAGGGAAAAACTATACACTAACATCTAGATTGAAGTTCAAATTCATCGCAATGTCCGATGTCAACTGAAGATGAAAGTAAAGACAAAGACAACTGTTTAGTGATGCTTATATTGAGTTCATGTGTTTGCCTTAATAAATAATTGTATCCCCTGCAACATAGATTGTTATTACTAAAGACAGGCAATTGATCTTAGTCTTTGCAAGGTGCAAAAAGGATGAGATAAAGAGTATATGCCACCTCTTTTCCCAATCACATTATCACAACCTGAATACCATTTTGGAGGGAAAATCTCATCAATAAGTCATGAAGAAGGAAACTGTCGACGATCGGGATCGCCAACCACAGAAAATGAAAACGGGGGTTAGTGAGACTTGGGACCCGAGCAGAGCTTACCTCAATGAAGGAAAGAACGCAACGCGCCGAAGGTCGGAGCTAGGCGACAACGAATGTGACACGGGGGTTTATACTGGTTCGAGCACCTGTGAAGGTAATAGCCCTACTCCAGTTGCCTTGCGGCGATGGATTTTGTTATTATCGAGTACAGAGGTGTGTTACAGCTCAAGCTCAACAATGGTGGTGTCTAGCGCTCGAGCTCTGATGTCTTGTCCCTCTTCAGGCTGTGCATCCTTAGCCTTATATCCTCCCTGCTCGTAACAGACGGGAGATATTCCCGGGTAGTGGTCTTCATACGCATTGAGGGCTGGCAGTAACCGCTCCGGACTTGTTGCGTGCGCCTGCTTCACTCCCCACGATCCCGCATCTTGGTAACCGCCGAGCAAACGCACGTCCCGGAATCCAAGGGCACTCCGGCACGAACGAGTGCCGACCCGAGCTCAAGGTCGACGGCCGTGCTCGGGTCGTCGCGCGCTTAGGTCGAAGCCGCCGCATACTCCTGTGTCGTGGTCGGGCGCTATGGTCGGCGCCTTGGAGTTGGATAGGCCACCTCGGGGTTCGCAGACCAAGCTTACCTCGGTCGTAGTCGCGTTTCGATGGGCGGCGCCGTCGCATCCACATACCGCCCGCCATACGGAAAGCTTGTTGACACCGAGCCCCGAGGTGATCTCTGTGTCCTCGAAGGCGCCGTCGCAGACGCCAACTTGAAAGCTTTTATGACGGCTTCGACGGAGATGCTCGGGATCAGGTTCCTCGTGCGGATAAACCGCCGCACGAAGTCACGAAGCGGCTCGTTTTGCCCTGAATGACGCGATCCAGGTTTTTCTCCCTCCCTGGCCGCTCGTAGCAACTCTGGAAGTTGGAGCGGAGGGCACTCTGGATTTGGCGCCACGACCTGAAGGTACCAGGCTTTTGGTTGAAGAGCCAGGTCCGTGCGGCACCGTCCAGTACGGTCGGGAGATAATTCGCCATCACGAGCTCATCGCCTCCGGCCGCCAGGATGGCGGTCGAGTAGATAGATAGGAACTCGTCGGGGTTTTTGGTCCCGTCGAAGCGCTCTATCAATGCCGGCTTAAATCGAGCCGGCCAGCGCACGCGACGAAAGTTGTCGGAGTACGCCATGCACCAGAGGTCGACGCACACGCCGGTGTAGTCATCACCAACGAGGTCCTTATCGCCGCCGGACTCGAGTCGAGCTGCCTCGCGCCCGACCTTTGACGAGAACGCCACGACAGCAAGACGGAGTCACTCGGGAGGTAGCGCAGCGATCTGGACCTGCGGCGCTGGGCGGAATATGAGCCCGGTGGTCTCTAACGGTTGTCGCGTTGATAATCATCGGGTCCATGAAGCCTATGTCGAAAATACGATCCTTCGCATCTTTGTATCTCCATGCTACATAAGAAATTAGTTAGGCTTGCAAGTTAGTATAGTACAAGGAAATGCACGATAGTTTTTGCAAATAATTAAGACACTTACAGAGTCCAAAGAACCCATCAAGCTCACGCCGAGGGCGCCTGTCTGTATAGATCATATATGTAGTCCGATCGACAAAAACTCACCTTCACCGCGAAAAAAATCTTCTTGCTTAAACTTGACAAATAACATATGTAGACCATGCTTGGTCGCGCCCAAGTACCATTCATGAAATTGCGCGATCTTTGTCGTTAGTCAAGGCAGCTCCTCATGCCCGACCAATGACCCGCCCACTTTAAATAACCATTTTACTTGGGCAAACTCAATCTCTTCCGTGCCTAATATTTGATTTGCGTTAAGGCGCTTTCATCAAGAATTATTGCATCTCCTTACCCTTCCCTCACCGACATCTTCTTCTTGGGGCATTCCTTACTCAATGTGCGCCAGAGTTTGATTGGCGAGGCATTTTTTTTTATCCTTCAAATTTTTAATAGTCATTAAGCCTTTATAAAATTCTTACGTGCTGAGTTGAACCTTCTTCTCTGGTGACTTGGGTTTAAGAAATTTAGTTACCTCTCCTTTTACCACCCTCTTGGTCTCCTCATCGCTCATATCATACTACCGCTTTTAAGTTCACCACTTCTTGGATTGGGTGGAGGACCCGCCTTCTTGGGAGCTCTTGCCGAGCTGGCTTTTTTCCTTGATCGGCGCCTTCTAGGAGGAGACGGGCTTGTTGTGGCGCTTATGTGCGCGGGAGGTGGTGTAGGAGTCGGCGCCTTCTTGGGAGGAGACGGGCTTCTATCGGGGCTTATATGCGCAGGAGATGGTGTAGGAGACGGGCTTCTTGTCGGGCTTATATGCGCAGGAGGTGGTGTAGGAGTCGACGCCTTCTTGAGAGGAGACGGTTTTTCTTCTCGGGCTTCTTCACAGAGAGGACATGTCCATGTTATCTCGAAAAATTATGTACCGCTTATGCCCACAGATGAAAGTGTGTACGCCTCTCCTAGCTTCAGAGTCCGCCACCTCCAGAGTTTCGAGGTCAAGGTCCTCGCACTCAAGCGCACCTCCTCCACCGAGACCTTGGAGTATCCTAACAAGATCTGTTGGCCATGGATAAGCTGCCCGGCTCTAATGGGTAAGCCATACCATCGGCCGCCTTGAAGGTAAGGTTCCGCTTGGATATGCAGCTCACAAGGTGTCCATTGTGGTGATGTCGCTCACGGATACTTGTCCAAGTCCGCTTCGCCAAATTTCACCGAAGCTTGCTTGCACGCTCGAGGGGCCGATGATGTCTGGATTACTTGGAGGTTCTTGGCCCGTCTCGCGCTATTGGCTCAAGGCTAGCTGCACCTCTCTTCGGATCTCTTCTTTCATTCTCTCATTTGTTTGATTCAAGCGTTCTTCAAGCGCACTAAGTCATAGGTTCTGCCGAGCCTTGCTCCTCGCCTCGACTCCTATAGGTCTCGGCGCCCCCAAATAAAACCAACCTTCCACGGGACAACGCCGACGCCTGTACGCCCAGGTGCTCTGGATTTTGCAAGGCCCTTGTTAGCTCGTCGTTCTCCCCTGCTTGGCACAAAGCTACCCTGGAAGTCTCCTCGATGGACTGCAAGCCTTCCGCCACATCTCTTAGCACCTCCCTAAACACAAGATTGCCGTTATCATCAAAGGCGCGCCGTGAGCATAGAACCAATGTTTTGCTCTGTCGGGCCAATCCGTTGTTCTTGGTGCGATACCCTTCGCTAGCGTGTCCTGCTCCCTCTTCTCCCATTTTGGTATTGTATGGCGGTAACCACCGGGCGAGTCGGTGGTGATAATTCTTCTTCGTGCATTCAAATTTTATTCTTCTCACTCAAACTTTGACCTTCGTCCAAGTCTTGTATCTCACAAACGCATCCAGCTGATCTTGCAACTTTGGGTGCTTGTTGAAGTCGAGGCGCTCGATTCTTCTTGATATACTCGTGTTCACTTCTTTTTATAAGTCCGAATGCGACCGCCATCTTCTTGAGAGTGTAACTCTTCACCTTCTCTTCGGTCCCTTGGGGAAGGTGAATGTCTCCTTCACATCGCTCCAAAGCATGTTCTTCAGATCTTGAGGACCTGATCCCATTTTGCTATGCTAATTGCCACGTGGTCCCTAACGCACGCCGCATGCCAAATTGAACGCCCAAGCGCCCGAGGGTGCAAGAGGTCGGCCGCCCTCGCCGACTTCGGTGATAACATGTCTTGCCTTCTTCTTCTTGCTTGGACCTCGCCGACGTGATTGCTCGCTCGTTGACGATCTGAAAGCATGGTACAATCATGAACGGGTCGGGATGTTGGCTTAGCATGGTAGTGGAATCGACAATCATGAATGTGGTGATTGTTACCTCGCCGCCTCATCGTGCTCTACTGACCTCATTGGCCTCTTGGCGGGTGCAGTTCGCTGTCTCATGATCATCACTTCCGCAATCAAACTTCTCATAAATTCTTCTTCATCAATCGTCATTTCTTAGGCTAGAAGAAGCACCGAAAATTAACTAAAATAGATCACATTTCATGTAAAGTCGATGGTACTACTCTAAAACGACTTGGAAGACGGTAGGGAAGAGATGGTAGAGAGGATGGCGCGACGCCAAGATGTTCCTAATGTAAATCAGCACAAGTATACTTATACGATGGTAATTTTGCTAGAGTTGAGAGGAAATCAAGTGATCGATGTTGTGACCTCATGCTACAAACATGTGCACATGTAACTTTAAAATGATACTTATACATTAGAAAAAATTCATATGATACATATACATCTCGAAATGAAAAAATAATATGAAAAAATTTATATATACTCAAGAATATATTTGTAATAAAAATAATGAATCATTCTTATTCCACACTAAAATGATTCGGTCCGATGACCAAGTTCAAGAAGCATGGATGTGGCGAGTACCCAGATCAATGAAGAAGAGGAGCGGAGGAAGCCTATGGACTTGAGTTGAAGAAGACAAAGAACCAAGTCTATGATAAGCTTCCTCCGCTCCTCATGGCTTGATCTTTGGAGTACGGACGCCTGCCACATCCATGCTTCTTGAACTTGCAGGGCTTTTTTAAATCATTTTAGTGTGGAATAAGAATGATTCATTATTTTTATTAGCAAATATATTCTTAAGAATATATGAATTTTTTCATATTATTTTGTACAATTAGATCAAATTATTATATCGAGAGTTACAAAAGAGAAAATTAGGACAAGTTTAAGATCTTTAAACTTGTCTGAATTTTCTTTTTGTAACTCTCAGATATAATGAATCTGAAATTAGAATAATTCACATGATACATATTCATTTGACATGATACATATACATTTCAAACTTCACATATACATAGAAATCTCACACATACATAGAAATCTCACATATACATAGAAACCGATCAATAAAAATAGAAATTTCAAAATTCACCGTAAATTAGAATAATTACATATTCATTTGACATGATACATATACATAGAAATCGAACAATAACAACATGATACTAATGTCAATTGCTCTACTTAATCATGTCTACGTAACCGGTTTGGTTGATAACTTGTGCTCTCAGATTTTTGGGTGAAAAATTGAAGATTAGATCTTCAATCCAATCACAAATCGGCTAGACAATTAATTTAGCAAGTTAGGCCTCAAACCCTTACCTTCCTAAGCATGCACAAGAATGAGACAGACTAAGGTACGGCAAACAATAGCACATATACATAGAAATCTCACACATACATAGAAATCTCACATATTTTTTAGAGCAAAAGGACATCAAGATCCGATGTCCCGTTTCAATTAAGAAACTAGCGCAAAGCGCCCATCGCCACAACATCACAAAAGACACTTAACAACCTACCGTAATAGATCGATCACCAAAACAAAAAACAGCTAACATAGCAAAATGCTAGGAGCTAAAGACCAAACACCGAACCACCGCCAATGACCATACTACCAAGAACACTAGCATTTTGGACGTAAATTAGCAACCCAGAGCAAAGAAAGAAAGAAATCTCACATATACATAGAAACTGATCAATAAAAATAGAAATTTCAAAATTCACCAGAAATTAGAATAATTCACATGATACATATTCATTTGAGCATAAATACTAAACAAAGATATGATCTAATATCAAAGTATACAAACTCATGAACAAGTATCTGTAGCATTGCCTAACAATGACAAGTATAAGGGACATCACAACTAGTATAGTGCTCTAGTTGTTAATTTGTATTGTTCTCAGATAACGGGTTGCCTTAAAGACCGTCCTCGTCACAAGGGACAAAAATCATTGACCAATTTGTGACAACCTTATTGAAAATAAACAATATTTCAACACTTTAATGATAAGAGAGTAATTAATTGAGAATTGAATGCTAATATATATCTAATGAATCAGTGCACGCAAGAAAGCACCGACAGATAATGGAAATAAGCTTGCTAATGAGATAAGTGAATTAAACAGAGACAACAATTTAATCCGGTTTCAACAGATAGCTTAAATTAGAGAATACCGATAGCAACAAGGTGATTCCGAACTTACAAAGAAGAAGATCTAAAGCATACCGTAACAAGATTCACATGGCATACATATATTAGAATTGACAAGTTAACAAATTAACTACTCAATTAAATGTCGATTAAAGATTGTTGTTGTCACAAATGGTCTTGCTAAACCCAATCTTCATCGAACAATAATCCCACTCTTGCAAGGTCCCCAAGTCTTGTAGATCGCCCTTTGCAAGCTCTTGATGTATAAAGATGCATACATGTAGCTCGTAATTAATGTTTTAAGTTCAGATTTCAATTCAGATCAAGACACGATCGCAAGCATGAATGTTCAGATCAATATTCAAGTGATAAACTAACATGCAAGACTAACAGTCTAAGGCCTAACTCACAGATTAATTATCATACTCATTAAACAACCCATAATCATCACAGAGCACACCAATCACTGATACTCCCTCCAGTCCCGAATCAATCCACCGGTCCGAATCAATCCACCGGCAAGGATCAAATCAAGATATCGAGAAAACATTTCAATCTTCCAACTACATACTCCCTCGATCCCGAATCAATCGAATGGCTTTACCACTTAAACCTAGGTTGGCTTTACGGTTCTTGCTCATACAAGACGGAGGCTCTCACCGTAGATGAGGAAGACGGAGGCGTGGTCGCCCGAGGCGAGGAGGACGGCGGCTGCCGAGGCGCGCGGTGGGGTCATCGAGGCGAGACGACGGAGCTCAAGGCGGAGGCGAGGGCGCAGTGGCTCATGAGCGGAGGCGAGGACGGCGGCGGGGGGGTCGCTTGGAGGCGAGGAGGACGGCGGCGGGCGGGTCGTTGGAGGCGAGGACGACATGGCTTCATGAGGCAAGGCAAGGCGGCGGTGGGGTCGCTTGAGGCGAGGAGGACGGTGGCGGCGGGTCGTTGGAGGCGAGGAGGTCGTCGAGGTCTTTGCAAACGCAGGGAGGAGGAGGAGATTGGGGAACAATGGCGGAGTAGCAAATATTGGGGAAGAAGCGGCGGAGGGCTTTATAGGTGCACAATCACCCCCTGTTGGTGTCTTCAACCGGATCGATTCTTCACATCGATCGTTGGATACACCAACCGACAGATGAGTCGCCCCGGCGTAGAGCTCCTAGGCACTATCATCCTGTTCGTGTCTTCAACCGGGACCGATGTGAATACTTTCTCCCCTTTGGCTGGCACGAGGCGCTTGAGCGCGGGCTCCCCTGGCCGTGAGGTCTCGGGTTCGAGCCCCGCACGCGCCATCTAGCTCTTCCTGTTTTTTAATTTACTGTGTTTAACGAATTCTTTTTTCTTTCTTTTTTTTATTTGTTGTTTAACGATTGTTTCATTAAATGATTTTTATTTAGCCTTTTTTAATTTACTGTGTTTAACGAATTCTTTTTTCAATAAACAATCCGGTTGGTGTATCCAATCGACTAATAGTGCCTAGGGCTCCCGATTCCTGCGCCAAATCGAGCCATCGTCCGGTTGTTAGTATCCAACAGGATCGATGTGAGGCATCATCCCGATGTGAGCATCATCCGGCTGGATACACCAACCGGATTGTTTATCTATTAAATCGCTTGATCGTTTGCGTCTCCCAGTTCCTGCATGTAACTTCCCAACGCAAGTTTGCGCAATGAGCTCCTCCGACGCAATGAGCTCCACCCAACCTCCAATTCCTCCTCCAATGGCTCCTCCAAAGAGCTCCTCCGATAGCTCCACTCACCGACGCCGCCACCTCCGCCTAAACCACTGGCATGACCATGCGCCAATGGGCTGGCGCTCGCCGGGCGCCATCTCCACGGGCTCCGCTTCCTTCGGCCGGCGCGATTCGCCTCGCCCGCGCCCTCCGATCGACTCCGCCTCACCGCGCTCCTCCGATCGACTCCGCCTCCTCCGCGCCCCTCCGATCGACTCGCCTCGCCTCGCCTCGCCGAAGAGCGCCCGCGCCGTCCTCCTCCTCCGACGACGAGTACGACTCGTCGAGGGATATCGCGACGGTTGGGAGCTGGACAATGATCTGATCACGCGGCCGCTCGGCGAGACCGGATGGTCGCAGCGAGGACGGCGACGACCCTCGGCCACCCCTCCCACGACGATTTAGTAGCTAGCTAGTCTTTTGTAGTTAAAGTATTTTTGTAATGCTTCTTATAATGCAATCTATAAAGCATTATAATGCTTCCGATAATACTTTTGTTATTATCTTCTTATATATATATATTGCAATCCTACTTCTTTTAATTATGTCGCGATTTGCTGATTTGAATTGATCGATCATCACAGCGGCTCTGTTTTCAAACCGTTTGTGCTAATCGATGATTGAATGTTGTGGAATCTTCAAGTTCGGAGGAATATTGGTTGCTTAAGTAGTTCAAGAATGGTTGATTTGCTTAGAGTTGAGTTCGGAGAATTCAAAAGATTTTGGCACCGCTCCGGGAAGAAGTGTTATGTTGATGTTTTGTTGCAAAAACAAGAAGTCGTTATGTCCTCGTTCTCGATCCGAAAATACACAAGTATTAGTAGTACGGTTTCTTTGGTTAAAACTGTTTGGTGTTTTAGTCTTGTCACGATAAGTGGTTGAAAATACACAAGTATTAGTAGTAAGGGTTGTTTAGTTGATGGTTTTGAGCTAAGTATGGTAGATCTTGAACCACTAGAGAGAGACTTTGAACAATATTGTTAGTCAAATATTAGTACAATTTTAACACAAAATACGGAGCAACAGGAGAACCACTAAAGGAATGTGATCAACTAGTATGTTAGTAGTCTATTACAACAAAAGAAAGCAAAGCAATCCTTATTTGCTAACACACTTTGCTTTTACAAGTGATCCTTCATTATGATCGCGGCGTACGTAGGGAGTTTCCTCTCAGATCATTCAGGACACTAATGTCTACGCCCACCGTGAAAGGAGGCAGCTCGTCGAATCGATTATACTCTTCTTCGTCGTGGACGCCTCAACTCCGACAATCCTTCTTTTACCGAAGAACCACGTGGCGCCTTGGCTGATCGCTACTGCTAGTCTTCTCCTTCTGCTTTTTCGGTTTGATGTCCATGTCCATCACATAGAATACCTGTGTCACATCATTAGCGAGCACGAACGGTTCGTCCCAATAGGCCACTTGCTTGAGGTCCACAGTTGTCATACCATACTTATCGATATCCACGGCTGTTAGTTTGACCCATTGGCACCGAAACAGAGGGACTTTTAATGGCCGTACTCCAGCTCCCAGATCTCCTCTATGAAACCATAGTAGGTGTCCATCTTTCCATTTTTGTCCAAGGCATCTATACGGACGCCATTGTTTTGGTTGGTGCTCTTGCTATCCTGGGTTGTCGTGTAAAATGTGTACCCATTTATCTCATACCTTTGGAATGATATGATTGTTGTGGACGGTCATCGAGCCAAGAGTTTCAATTGTTCATCGTGCTGTTCGCTTGCCCAACAGATTGCTTTTGTAACCAAGCGCGAAATGATCCATTTGCTCCATCGCGATCCACTTATCGACTTCTCTGGGTATTGGGCGCATAGACTCATCTCGTGATCATAGATATACGGAGCCACTACAGTTGCTTGTTTCAATACCGTGAAATGTGCTTGTTTAAATGCAAGTAGATCGTCGCTATATGATTCTTTTCTCCCTAAAGTCCCTTTTCCCCATAGCCTCCCCTCATGGCATGATACAGGGACGCCAATCGGATTCAGATCATCCATGTAACTAACACAAAACTCGATCACCTCCTCAGGTCCGACACCTGCGCAAGAATGCACCTTACAGGCGAGACCGGTTCTTAACATACTTCTTTAGGATACCCATGTACCTCTCGAAGGGAACATATTGTGGAGGAACACAGTCCAAGAATTTCTATCTCTTTAACAATGTGGACCATGAGATGGACCATAATATCAAAGAAGGATGGAGGGAAGATCATCTCAAGGCTAACGGACTATTGACCATGTCATCATGCGAGACTAGATAACTTATTCGCTTGATGACCTTCTGCGACACGCGCTGAAGAACGAACATAGCTTTATGATTGTCCTCGTACCTAATCTGGCGTAATACCTCGCACCGCCATCGAGCAATCAGTGTCATCAACACATGACAATCATGGGATTTTATGTGTACGATTTTATTCTCTTTCATGTTTATGAGTCTCCTTATGTTCGAGGAGTATCCGTAAGGACCTTCACACTGCTCAAGAACTTAATCATGTTTTTTCTCTTCCTTGCTCGAGTGTAGCTCATGGGGTGGAGGTAATGTTGTCCTTTCTCTCTCTTTCCGGATGTAGGTCGTTCCCGAGTCCCAATAGTCAGAGGTCCTTTCGTTGCTTGAAGTGTATCTTTTGACTTCTAGTACATATCTAGGAAACCTAGTAGGTTCACGCAGACATTCTTCGTGATATGCATGAAGTCTAGTGAGTGGCGGACCTCTAAGTCTTTCGAAGAAGGTAAGTCTCAAAATATTGACTTCTTCTTCCAAATAGCCTTCGTGTGACCTTGTTCGGTAGGGACAGTTTGCTACAGGACCTTTTCCAAATACTACTTTCAGATCCTTTACTAAAGAAAATACAAGCATCCCATCGCGATGCATGGGCTTTTACATTTCTCTTCGTCCCATCAAAATTCTCACCCTTCCTCCGTGAACGGGTCCTTCATATGGAGGAATCTACGGGCCCATGTACACAACCTTTCGAGAGTTTTTAGGTACTTGCTGTCCGTATCCTCTAGCAATGGATGCGGGCTTTATATCCTTTGATAGATAGGCCCGATAGATTACCAAGTGCAGGCCGCCGTTGATGGTTACGAATAGCAATGCACGAGAGTGAAGTGCTCTCTTTAGTACTCATCCCATACACGTACACCATCGCTCCACGGTGTTAATAGATCTTCAACCAACGGTTTGAGGTACACATCAATGTCATTTCTAGGTTGCTTCGGCCTTGGATAAGCAATGGCATCATAATGTACTTCCGCTTCATACACGACCAAGGAGGAAGGTTGTAGATACATAGAGTCACGGGCCAAGTGTTGTGGATCGCCGCTCATATCGCCGAACGGGTTCATCCCATCCGTATTCAACCCAAACCTTATGTTCCTTGCATCCTCAAAGAAAGTCGGGTATGTTCTATCGACTTTCCTCCACCGGGAGCCATCGACAAGGTGCCTTAGCCTTCCGTCGTCCTTACGGTCTTCCTTGTGCGGTAGCAAGATCATCCGGGCATGCGCTTTGTTCGCAAATAAACGATTCAATCGGGGGATTACAGGGAAATACCACACCACCTTAGCAGGAGGTCTCTTCTTCTTACGCTGCCCCTCTACCTCACCTGGGTCATCACGCCTAGTCTTATACCGCCAAGTTTTGCACACGGACAAGCTTAGAATCCTCATACTCATTGCGATAAAGGATACAATCATTACGACATGCATGTATCTTCTGTACCTCCAACCCCAAAGGGCAGACAACTTGTTTGGCATTGTACGTAGTTTCGGGTAGTGTGTTCCCCTCGAAGTAACTTCTTTATGAGGCATAACAACTCGTCAATCCCTTATCGGACAATCCATTGGTCGCCTTCCATTGCATCGATTCTAGTGTAGTACGCAACTTTTTATGGCCCCGTCGACGGTTTGGGTACAACAAGTTGTTCCGTGGTCCTCCCATACATTTGGAACTTTTCGATCGTCTTTCATCGATGTATTCTCCTCTCCATCACGCAAAGATCTGGTCTAGGTCATCATCACCACACTCCCCAATGTATCTTCGAAGCGAACCGTGTTGACCGGCGTCAGGGATATTGTTGTCCGCCTCTTCTTCTTCATCGTCTTCAGTATAATCTATTCTTCACCGTGCTTGGTCCAAAGGTATAGTTTGACATGAAACCTCTTGTGAGCAAATGAAAGTGAAGGTGGCTGGATTTTGGCCATTCCTTCTCATTCTTGCAGTCTATGCATGGACAAGATATGTAGCCCGACGTTGTGTGTGCATCAAGACGAAGAAAATCTTGCAAACCCCGCAAGAACTCCGGGAGCGCCGATCCATGTACATCCATCGCGGTCCATCTACATTATGTTACATCAAGATAATCTGTTACCTCATTTTCCGATAATGAATTGTTGAACCAAAACCTAAATATTAGCTAGATCCACACCTTCAATCCGAGCTAAATAATAATCCAAGCAAAATATAAACACACACAACAAGTTTTTGCAACCTACAAAAAGAATTAGTCGATCGAGTCCGGATTTAAAATTCGAACAAAATTCACTTACGACTTTGTTTGCAAATTATGTTGAAATTGTAACACCCTAAAAATTTCTAAATTATTATTCAATCATTTATTTTTATTTTTTCTAAATCTCTAGCACTTAATTAATGATGTTTTCAAAAATAATTTCTTGATGGAAATTAAAACCAAAATTATACTAGAAGTAATTTTCTAAGTTTAAAATATTCCAAAGTATTTTTGAAAACTTTTCTCAAATATTGAACTCATTTTATATTTTCTATAAAGCCATTCATATTTCGATATTATTTTAATTAGCAAATGAATTTAAATTTCTTCTTTTCCACATAACCATTGCCATTTGAAGATCCCAAACTCCATGATTTCCATGCACCATTCTCCCCCCGACTACGTGCAACCAAACCTCATCCTTCATCGATCGATGGAACTAAAACCTAAATTTAAGCTAGATCCACACATTAAATGCGAGCTACATTATAATCCAAGCAAATTCTAAGCTTACACAACAAGTTTTTGTATCCTATTTGAAAAGATCAAGCTAGATCTCTACATTCATATTAATCTTTCATCAATCATGGGAAAAGATTAAATTTTTTCATAATTCAAGCAAAAAGAGGCTCCATTTAACACCAAATGATGTGAGGAATGATGTTACTAACCTTAGTTACCTTGGTTTGCAGTAAAATGACCAAAATTTTGAAATTTGGGCAGCACCTCCTCTACATTCATAATCTTTGATCAATCATGGGAAAAGATCAAATTTTCTTCATAATTCAAGCAAAAAGAGGCTCCATTTAACACCAAATGAAGTGAGGAATGATATTACTAACCTTAGCTACTTTGGTTGTGAGTAAAATGACCAAAATTTTGAAATTTTGGGCAGCACCTCCCTCCTTCAAGCTCTTGGTCAAGCTCCACCGTTCTTTTCGCGCATGTGAATGATCTGGTCCGCAGAGAGCGGGAGGAGGAAGAAGTTTAACTTGGGACTCAATACCGGTTGAAGACACGAACCGGTACTGATGAGATCACATCAGTACCGGTTCGTGTCACTAACCGTACTATTTAGCACCCACTAAATAGTACGGTTCGTGACACGAACCGCATCGATGTGATCTCATCGCACGGTTCGTGGTCTTCAACCGTACTAATCGCCTCCCCGCACTGTAGCCGCTGAACCGGATCGATCTAACTATCGGTCCGGTTCGCATCAACCGCATCGATAGGCGGTAGCAAAGGTCGGTTCTGTAGTAGTGTCTGCATGCCGGCACGCGGCCTCCTACATGACCGGCCAGGTCATCTGCGTCGACGGCGGACGCACCATAACTTAACCAGTGCAAGCACCTAGCAAGCTGCCTGCAGATAGCTGAAATCAACAGGGTATCATGTATGTATATATGTACGTAAGTACGCGCCAGTACGTGCAGCTAGCGGATGTGCATGCATGATTTGTTACGTGCAGAAGTCGTCGTTTCTCGGGGACTTGGTGTTTTGGTTCGTAACTTAATTATCCCGTCCTGTAATCTCCTCTTTGTAACCGGCCGAATGCTACGTAATTCTTTTGCGTATTCTGAAAAGCGATCTTGTTAGAGTGTTGATTTTGTACTGTTTGGGTCGGCATGTTTTTTTGCTTCTTCTGAGCCAATGACTTTCTTCGATCTCCAGAAGTCAGCTTGTCATAAATTATTTTATGTTACGTACTTGATCCCGTGCGTGTTCTCGAAAGCGACCACGTTAAAAGGGATTTGATAACTATCAACCGGACGTTTTGTTGGCTAAAATCAGCCAAATTTGAGAGCGTTGGATCTTTGCTGAGATTGATGACCTGATTGCATCTTGGCAGGTTTGTGTCGATGACGGGTGTAGCAACCAAATCCATATTGGTTACCTTCTACTAAACGTTTATTTCATTTTATTTTCTTCCCCTCGGTACAGGCGCCAGTGCTCATCTCGGTGGCGGAGAAAACGGGGAGACTTGCGGCGAGGTGGGTATCATGGATTTATTATATTTCGGATTTAAACTTTACCGGTCACAACGGTTTATCGTGGTCGTTGAGTCAATTCGGCACGGACACATTATGCTTCGGATCTAAACCGTACCGGGCGACGATGGCCCATCGTACTCGCTGTAGCCCAGATTGTCTTCGATGAGCCCAGGCATAGCCTATTTGTGCTTTGTGCCTGTTTCGTGCCGTGTCGACTCAAATCCGGCCCATTTATACTATTGTTACGAGAGAAAATGACCACAGATTGACTTATTTCTTTATCTGTCTAGAACTTCCTTTTTCTCTGATCAAAATATATAAAATCTTATTGTATTTATTCTTCTTGATTTCTTTGATTCGGTTGCTCCTTCCGATCACATGCATGTAACTATGCATTTACTCCTTGATTTGCTCACCCACACATACAATGCATGCATGCATTTCCTTCCTTTTCTCTAGTCCATCTAGAGTTTTTTTCCTTTACTCCTTGATTTGCTCACCCACACATACAACGCAAGTGCGTACGGGCTGTTTCAGGTACGAGCTGCAATCGATTTTGAAAGCGATCATTTTTGTTTCCATGTAATAGTTGGCGCTACCATGAATATACTAGGCATGGTAGCGTACTATTGCACGCCGTGCTGTGTGGACGTGGGAAAAAAATCGATGAAATGACGTAAACACGATTTTAAATATATTTCTCACTCCAGAAAATAGCAGAAACCGAGTTACGGGGGGAAAAATAGAGAGTTAGAGTAGTAGAAATATCTCTTTCGACAAATTATTTGGGAAATATCGGAGACCGAGGTGTGAAAATAGTCTAGAGGGAAAAGGGCGAAAAATTATTAGTGATGACAACCTTTTTAGGGTTGCACACATATTTCTGGTGACGAAAACATTTTTTTCGGGAAAAACGGAGAAAAGACCTAGACTGCACATATATTTCTGGTGACGAAAACTTTTTTTTCCGTGAAAAACGGAGAAAGGGCGAAAAATTATTAGTGATGACAACCTTTTTAGAGTTGCACATATATTTCTGGTGACGAAAATATTTTTTCCGGGAAAAACGGAGAAAGGACCTAGACGTGATGACAACCTTCTTAGAGCTGCACACATATTTCTGGTGATGAAAACATTTTTTCCATGAAAAACGGAGGAAGGACCTAGACGTAAGGAGTGAGGACCTGTTTGTTACGTTTTTGGACCTGTTTGCTATCCTGAAAAATTAGAAAAGGATCTGTTCGTGATTTGAATTTAACGGGGGATTTTTTCGTAAAATAGCGCACGAGGGATCCAAACGCGATTTTTTTTAAAAAATCTCCCCCTCACAAAAAATCGCGAAGGACCTATTCGTAATTCACAGGGACCAATCCGTAATTTGAAGAAATACAGGGGGTTTTTGCAAAAATGCGTAGAGGAACAGCTGGCTTCGACTGGTTCCGACGATTCCAAGCGCTATAAGATGTGTTATATTCATCTTTAGTAAAGCCTATAATTTGTTGTTAGATTTGTCACCTCTATTGACCTTTTCCTACTTTGTGTCTGGTAATTTCTAGCCTGCTGTTGAAAATCTGGCAAGAAATGCATAAAAGTTAAAGAATATGTGTGCACCATCATATATATGAAACGACGTTCACTCTTATGGTTTGTATATGCTATAAATGTTAAAGTTTCACTTACCCCCCACTCACTCCCTGACAGTTATCTACGTTCTTCAGATAACTGTTCCTGTGCATTAATATTCTGCAGGTTGTCCAGGCTATGACATCCACATCGCCGCCTTCCTCGATTCTACTATGCTAGTAGCCCATTCAGTTCTCATGGGCTTTCTATGGCTATCCCCTACAAGTTTTCTTATCTTGGAACGATAGTTTTGTATGCTTCTTTTTTTTGTGGAAGGACAATTTAATGTAGATATTATATTGTAACATCTTGAAGAAATGCAAAATAAATAAAATATAAAATTAAATTGTAATTATGATTTTAACCTAAATTTCTAATTTTCTATGGTTTTTCTTGGAATTGTTGTTTTGATAACTGCTTTTAATGCCAAAACTATTATTTTCAAACTTTGAAATTCAAAATCATATAAGAAATAAAATATAAAATGCAAGTTGGAGTTGTGATTTTATTCTAGATTTTCCCTCATTTGCATGTTTTCTTTAATTTTTGGTCTTTTAGAAAACTATTTTCAGCATTTGGTTTTTGATTTATAAACTATGGAAATTAAATAATATAATAACAAAATCTAGAAAAATTATATTTAAAATTCAGGATATCTCCAGAACCTCCTTGCAAAATCCTAAATAAGTTTGAACACATTTAATACCAATAAGAAATCCTAAATCGTTGAGGATAGGGACATCACCAACATCAGTTTTGACACAGGAGTGGCTTCTAAGCTCGAGATGATTCTCTGCGAAGGACCGAAACTAGCAACTAGAGAGGGGGTTGAATAAGAGCCAATAAAAATTTCCTCCTCAAAATATATATTTAGACCACTTCCCTAACTAAAAGAGCAGGTCGGATGAACAGAGACACTGATCGAATGAACAGTAAAAAAACTGAATCAGGTTAGATGAACATCAAAATAGCATTAGTTGGGTGAATAGTACCATGAACAGTTACTACGACAGTTACTGTGCTGGTTGGATGAATAGTACTTAAGAACAACAGAACTGCATTTGGTCAGATGAACAACATTTGGTGAATAGTGCTTGAGATGAACAATATTTGGTGAATAGTGAAATCGACCTGATCTCAAAACTAAGAATCAATATAACTTTTAACCAGCTTTTTCAGTTTTCAAGAAGTGGAAGCAAGAGAAGTTTGCCCAGAGAATTAGTTGAGGAAAAGACATCTAAGTAAAAGACACTATCCCGGTCAACGAATGCTTAAGGAAGAAAGTTGCCTTAAACTCTGATATACCTGCATAAGCTCGGGCATTTTGCCAAGAACTACCCTTGGGAGAAATTAACTATGCCGGTTCATGTTAATCTCGACTCTGCCCCGATCAAAACTTCAACGCCAACATTAATCGAGAAAGTCTAGATCAATGATTTTACCCTGAGCAAGGGTCATGTCCTCGTTTGTAAAGAAAAGTGATTAGTGGTAAAATTCCATGTAAAGGTTTCTTGTTTAAAGAAATAAAGTAACGATGGCTGAGTGGTTGGGATGTAATTGTTGGAATAAAAGCATTGATGGTAAAAGAATGGTCATATTTTTCTCTGAGTATTCACTTGTGTTGATGGTTCACCTGAAAATGATGCATGTGCAATGGTGCCTAGTTCAGTGGTACCCAGCGTGAGCTTGATAGCTAGAGAATTTGTCATTGTTAGTGAGTGCTCAGTTGTGCTAGAGTTAACCTAAAATGTTGAGAGTTCAGTGCTTATTGAGTGAGTAGAGTTCCAAGCGAATCATATTGTGTTAGATACTTAAACCTTTAATGTTATTCTTGGAATTAATCGGATGCTAAAACATAAAGCTAATTTTTGGTGAAAAGTAAGAAGAATCCAGACTCTGTGGAGAAGAAAATAAAGAACAAGAAGAAGAAGAAGAAGAAGAAGAAGAGGTCGTCTTCACCGAGTATGGTGGCAGCTATCGAGCATCATCCGCCACGAGCTCCGCAGTCGCAGTAGCACGGAAGAGGCAGGGGCCGACCGCCCCAGCGCCGCGACAACCAAGCCCACAATGTTCAAGATCGCAATGGCCAAGGTATTCCGTCGAACGATCATTTTTGCCCACTCCATCAGGCATACGGGCATGACCTTCGCAATTGTCAGACCTGGGCATTCTGCTTGGAAAAGTTCTACAATGGCAATGGTCCTATGCCCATGCTCCCAGAGAAGGGTGAGAGTAGCAAGAGTAAGAGCAAAGAGCCCACAGATGACGACGACGATGACATGGAGTACTAGGAGCCCCGTAATCATATTGCGGTTATATTCAGGGGCTACTCAGCTTATAAATCCTGCAGGGATCTGAAGGAGGCATCATGGGAGGTGCACCATGTTGTTCAAGGTAAGCCCCCCGTGCAGCAGCTCAGGTGGTCCGAGCTGGCCACACTTTCTCCAAGGACGATTGTCCCCTTAGATTAACCAAGTCTTAGAAGCTCCCTTTGGTCGTAAACCCGACCATTAGCAACACTACGATGGGGCAAGTCCTCATCGATGGCGGAAGCTCTTTAGACCTCATATCTGCCAAAGTCCTCGATGAGATGCAAGTTTCTTGGTCCAAAATCAAAAACATAGCGGTCCCCTTCTTTAGGATCGTTCCGGGCACCTTGGCCAAACCTCTTAGCCAGATCATTTTGCCTATCACATTCGGGAGTCCGAGTAACTTCCAAACGGAGATGATCACCTTTGAGGTGATCGATTTTGAGTCAGCCTACAATGCCATCCTCGGCAGGCCGGCTCTCGCTAAGTTTATGGCCACTACACATCGTGCCTATCAATGCTTGAAAGTTCCCAGTCCGGACAAAGTAATCACCGTAAGCGGAAGTTAAAAGGTGGCCCTGAACTACGACGAGAAGTCACTTCACATGGTCGGACAATTGCCTTAGCGTGGCCCCGACCAAGAGCCGAAGAATTCCCGGCCGAAAGTTGCCCTCCAGCCAGGAGGAGAGACCAAGACGGTTCTGCTGAACAGCGCGGACCCGACCAAGGTTGTTCGTTTAGGATCTTCCTTAGATTCTAAATAGGAAATCGAGCTCATTACTTTCCTCCGAAAGAACGCGGATGTGTTCGCTTAGGAACCATCTGACATGTCCGAAGTCCCAAGGAAAGTAATCGAGCACGCGGTTCGACCTGACAAGAAACCTGTGCGGCAGAAACTCAGGCGCTTTTCCCTGAAAAAACAAGCAATCATCCGGGACAAACTCGACAAGCTTCTCAAGGTAGGTTTCATCCGAGAAGTTGAGCATTCAGAATGGCTGGCAAATCCGGTCATTGTCAAGAAGAAGGGGGGCAAGTGGCGCATGTGTGTCGATCACACAGGCTTGAATGCCGCATGTCCCAAAGACAATTTCCTGCTACCCCGCATAGACCAGTTGGTCGATGCAACAGCGGAGTCCCAGGTGATGAATTTTCTGGATGCCTACTTGGGCTATCACCAGATTAGCATATCACCTGAAGATGAAGAGAAGACTTCCTTCATTACCTCGTTTGGCACATTCTGCTACACGACCATGTCTTTCGGTCTTGGGAATGCTGGAGCGACCTTCCAGCGCCTCATGCAGAAGACTTTCCCAGATCAAATAGGTCATAATTTGGAGGTCTATGTGGACGACATAGTGGTCAAAAGTAAGCTCGCCTCAAGTCATGTATCCGACCTTGAGGAAATCTTTTGTAACCTCAACGGGTATCGAATAAAGCTTAATCTAGAAAAGTGCGTCTTCGGTGTAAGGGCGGGCAAGGTGCTTGGCTACATGGTTAGCCCACAAGGTATCGGAGCAAACCTGGAAAAGATTGAAGCTATCGAAAGAATGCGACCACCTAGCTGTATAAAGGAGGTTTAAGCCTTGACCGAATGCATGGCAGCTCTAAGTCGTTTCATTTCCCGGTTAGGCGAGTGTGAGCTACCTTTTTTCAAGGCGCTTTGTAAGCATGAAGGTTTCACATGGACAAAAGAAGCAAACCGCTCTTTTGAAGAACTAAAGCAGTATCTGTCCAGACCGCCTATCCTAACCATGCTAAGGCCGAGGGAAACCTTGCTGCTATATCTGGCGACAACCCTGCAGGTCGTAAGTGCAGTGTTAACAGTTGAAAGGGATGGGGTGCAACGACCAATTTACTATGTTAGTGAAGTCTTGCACGGACCAAAGGAATGATCCCCGAGGTCCAGAAGATCTTATACTCGCTATTTATGGCCTCTAGAAAGCTGCGACACTATTTTCAAGCTCATAAGATCATGGTCCTGACCAACTTTCCGCTTAGGGAGATCCTAAGAAATCAAGATACCAGTAGTCGGATAGCAAAGTGGGCCATGGAGCTCACGAGTTTGAGATCCAGTTCTCAGCTCGTGCAGCGATCAAGTTCCAGATCTTGGCAGAGCCTTCGGATTGTGAAATTGAAGATAATTTTAAGCTCAAGTTTGTAAATAGGTGTTTGAAATTTGTATGCTTTGATGAATTCATTTAAACATTCAACCATTACACATTTAGAGTGAACAGTATCATTCAGACAAGGTTAGTGTTTGGCTGTGTGCATCTCACGATGTAGGGGTCGGAGGGTTAATATTCTTCCATTATCTTAAAAAAGACAGGGTTAGTGTTCTTCGCAAATAATTTTTTTGTCACAAATTGAGTTTTCGTTGCAACGCACGGGCACATGACTAGTAAAAATCAAACCTTGAACTAAAATAAAAATAAAACAACAAACCTGCTCCCACCTAAGGTTCACAAATCGGCGAGCCGGCTCGACATCTAATACCAGTTGGTAGACCAGTTAAATTCAAACAAAAATTCAATAAATTTAAAAATTCAAAAAAAAGTTATGCGACGAAAATATCACGATTATCGAGGACATATCGTGATTATTGACCATATCGAGCGAAAATCGCTCAAAAAATCGACCGTCGAAGAAGTTCACTTGGTCGATCGATTATTAAGGCAAATATCACGATTACCACCTAAACACTCTTAAAATACCCATAACTCCAGCTCTATAAATTTCTAGAGCTAGAAATATCATACTCCACCAACTCCACGGATTTTGGTGGAGCTGGAACTGTACCAAAGACCCTCTAAGAGTGTTTAGGTGGGTCATCTTATTTACATTTTAGACTAAAAATATAAACTTAATTCACTTTATTTTAGCCTCCAAACTTCAGATCTAAAATAAAGCTGAGATCTAAAGCTCTGCCAATTAGAGCCTTTGAGTCTCAGTAATCGAAGAGATGTTTATTAATTTGCATCGCTGGTAAAAGAAGATTTTTTTTAAAAAAAAAGAGAGACAACAAAAGGAATAAGCTTAACTGGTCTAAGAAAAGATGTAGGTGTTTGTCATTATGGTTTTTTTCTCTCTTTTTGCCTCAAGGAAAGCATTGTAAGAATATATATTAGTAATTATTCTCTCCGGTTCACAAAAACTAATCGATTTGGAATATATGTAGTCAAATATTTAAAACTTTAGTTATCGATATCGTTTTAAATATTTAGATTGGACGTATAAAAATTATATGTATAGATTCATTACGAAATGTACTTTTATAATATTATAATTTTATTATTTTTTAAATATATTATAATAGAAATCAATGGACAGAGTTAAATTTTTGCACCGTATCAATGTCTAAAAATTTGGGACCGGAGGAGAGAGAGAGGTAGTTATGCAAAAGAAACCAAAAGCATGAGAAAATTCCAGATCACCAATTTCTAGTTAAAGTCTACATCTGCATCTCCGCCCCATCAGCCGCCGCTCCAGAAGCTTCCCGATGTCTTCCTCCGGTGAGGTGGTCGCCTCCATTTCCTCCGTCGTCGCCGTCGTCCTGGTCCTCCTAGCCTGCGTCGAGCTCGGCGACGCCGCCGCCGCCGTCGGCGTGTACCGCCTCATCCAGTACGACCTCGCCGGCGCACCCCTGGGCTCCCGCTCCGCCACCCTCAACCACCACGCCGCCGCGCTCCCGCTCCCTGCGGGCGCCGACCTCTCCCGCTCCGCGCTCGTCGCGCCGCTTCTCGACCTCCCGCTCTCCTTCCTCCGCGGTACGCTCCCCGTAGCGGCGTAATAGTAGATAGATGTTACTAGATCTCTTCCTAGCTGTAGAACTGCTTGCCATTGCCTTGCCCAGCTATTTGGTTGGATCGAGATGTGCGGTGAAATCCCTTCCGACCTCGTAGGATTCCCGGTCATGTAGTGGCTTTTGGTTACTGCTATGTTGCTACCTGCTGCTCGTATGGTACTGGAGGTCGGATCACAGCCAGGATACTTACTCTATTCTTGAGCTTGCATGTCTGTGTTTTGTTATATGATCAGATTTGTTGCTACTTACTCTCGCCAAATTTTGTTGCCAACGATGGACTCACTCATGTTCCAAATTCTCAATGTTTCATGTATGAGAGCGTAAATATGTTCTGAATTTGTAGCGCCAATCTGCGTCGGTGACAAATTTTTTGTTTCATTGCCCTCAGAGTACCTGGCAGAGAAAAGACATCTCGGAGGGTTGCTCATTCTGCTCCCTATAAAGCTCGGCGATAAGGATGGTGCAGGGGATAGTGATGACAAGGGACATGTAAAGGGTCTGCTGGCTGAGCTGGAGAAATTGCTCGTGCGTGAACAAGTGCCTGTAAGTCATAGGTTTCTCTTTGATTTACAAAAGGAACTGAATATCTCTCAGGCATTTCACGCTCTGGTTTTGCTGGATATCTATATGTTGCTTTACTTATTCAACAGCTGGATGGTTGTATTACTTAGCTCCACGGATATGAGTATGTAACACTTCAAAGGGTGGATTTTAACACTATTATTATGCATCCAGCTTCTGTAATCTGAACGACTAATTTCTTACGTCACTCAAAAACCTTAATTTAGTTGCATGTGAACCTTAATTTAGTTGCATGTGATATACTGAATAATACGATTAAGTGTTAACCAAAGTTTTCTTTTGTTCAACTCTTGCGCCCTTTGATTTGTTCTTTGGGTCTATCATCAACATTTTCTGTGCTCCTGTATTATTTAATGTTGTTTTTATCAGTGGTGATTTTTTTCCTTTGGTTTTGCTCCTGTTGTTCATGATTTTCTACACCAAATATGTCTTGTCCCTACTTTTTTCAGTCATCCACTTTTGTACTATGATGTATATGTGGCTAAATTACATGCATTACTCCATGCAGTATCCGGTGTACTTCGCTTTCCATGATGACAATTTTGATAACCTATTAGCAGATATCCGTAGAATTGCCTCTTCTGGTCAGCCAGCCTCTGCAACAACAGGAGGGTAATACTCTATTGAGAGTTTGAGCATAATTTAGATCAGTCTTTTGCACTTTCAACAGTTGACTACAGTGTATAGAAAGTTACAAATTGTTAGTCTCCTGTATGGTGCCTTCTTTGATTGTATTTCTCTGAACTTGCAGTTACAAGCTTGTCGTGTCTTCAGCAGAACCTAGAAAAGTGTCATCTCCAACCATTTCAAATATCCAGGTAGCCTCTCCACTATCAATTTACTGGCTGGCTCAGCATATGTCAGGTTGATTTTATTAACTTTGTAGTTTACTGTACCATATTGTGGGTCATTTTACTTTGGGAAACAATTAAAGAAACCACGATGAGTGGCTATATGTTGGAAGTGATTGTTCCAACTGATTTCTGTCTTAAGAATACCTGAGCTGAATTTTTGACTTTCAGGGATGGTTGTCTGGATTGAAAGGAGAGGGCAATACCGAACATCTTCCGACTATTGCCATAGTTGCTAACTATGACACTTTTGGCGCTGCACCTGTATGTCAAAGAAAAATGTTCCTAGAATCTTCTTCAACATGCTCGTATATATTTTGCATAATATATATATTTCCTCAGGCCCTTTCTGTGGGGAGCGATAGCAATGGAAGTGGAGTTGTGGCTCTTCTAGAGATTGCAAGGCTTTTTTCACGCCTCTATTCAAATCCTAAGACCAGAGGCAAGTACAATCTTCTCTTTGGCTTAACATCCGGCGGACCCTACAATTACAATGGAACTAACAAGGTCAGTACCAATATTATGCCATTAATGAACCAAGTCCTTATTTGTGGCATCTGCTCGATAAACATACAGCTGTTGTTTTTTAATTTTGATACAGTGGCTTAGAAGTTTCGATCAGCGTGTACGTGAAAGCATTGACTATGCAATTTGCTTGAATAGCGTTGGTTCCTGGAACAACGAACTCTGGATGCATGTATCAAAGCCTCCCGAAAATCCCTACATCAAGCAAATCTTTGAAGTATGTTGACCATTTCAAGCTCGTTGGTCCATAACCTCAACTGTTTGGAAAGTGCAGTCATTTATATCTATGAATTCATTTGCTTTCAGGATTTTTCAGATGTCTCTAAGGAAATGGGTGTTTCAGTTGGAATCAAGCACAAGAAGATTAATGTCTCAAATCCTAGAGTATGTACTTCTTGTTGTTTCGAAGATAATATACCATCATTTGATCTGGTTCTCATCTGGAATGAACATGGCCGTTAAGATGTTGTCAGAAGTTAATATGCTTGTTTGATATGTAAGCTTATTGGAAGCTCGAACTGCTTTAGTTGGGCTGTTCAAGTGTCCTATTGCATCCAGCTGCCTTATGGGCAAACACACCAAGTGACATGCTTGCAAATTTGCAGGTAGCATGGGAACACGAGCAGTTCTCGAGGTTTAGGGTGACTGCGCTAACTCTTTCAGAATTGTCTGCCCCTCCTGAATTTTTAGAAAGCACTGGTGGTCTGCATGACACTAGGTGAAGTCACTTATTGCATACAAAATTCTTCTTTCCTCTTTTTAATGTAACTGTCACATTTTTTTATTATTTTACTTTTATGCCTTTTTTTTTGCAGAGAATCAGCAGATGTCGAGCCAGTAATTAGAACTATCAAATTAGTTTCTGAGAGTCTTGCGGTAAGATAAATCATTTGCTTCTAGAAATGTTCATTTTGCTTTGTACACCAGTTCTGTTGAGAACAGTTTTGGGATTACATATAATTTAGTTTCTGATGCATGTTTCAGTCTGTTCGTCCTAACAAACCCCCTCTATTCAGTCCATTATATGAACCAGGCTGTTATTATTGGACCAAGTTTGACATACTGTTACCTTTTACAGAGACACATCTACGGATTGAAAGGAAGGAACATTGATGTTTTTGCGGAGAACAGCAGCTTAGCAATCAATCCTCACTACATCCAGTCCTGGCTGGATCTTCTATCAAGGACACCACGGGTTGCACCATTTCTTCAGAAGAATGATCCCTTTATAGCAACACTAAAAAAGGTTTGCATTCCTGCCATCAATGATTTCATCTAGTTCTTTCTTGCAAGCCATGACATTCCATGTTCTGGTGCAGGAACTGTCCGAACACACCGTTGATGTGCATGTTCAAAATGATGTCCTTGATGGCATGTTCACTTTCTATGATGCAACAAAAGCAACTCTAAATGTATATCAGGTAAGTGTGTAAGCTTTCAGTCATTTGTTCATGTTTGGAGATTGTCATTTAATTTCAGAATGGATGATCTAAAAGCTTATTGTGGGGAGCATACCTCCAGCTTTGTGATGCCTCGTGATATATTATTCTGCTGATTAATTCCCTGACGAATTACTTAGCAGTAACAAAGTTTCAAATTTTAAGTTCATTGGCACATTTAAGTTGCTTTTTGTGAGATGTCACCACACTGAAGTCACCTCATTCAGCTTTGGAATCTTCAATTCACAGGTTGCAAGTGTTACATTTGATCTGTTGTTCCTTCTGGTGCTTGGTTCCTATTTAATTGTTCTCTTCAGTTTCCTAGTAATCACTACACGGGTACGGATCAATTCATGTCCCTGGATATAAATTTTAAGCTTGGTTTTCCTGCGTCTGAAAATTTATCTTTTTTCTTGAACAGGGTCTTGATGATCTCATTAACATATTCCGGCGGCCTCCATCACGCAAAGTCAAGGGGGCATAGGCTAGATTGTGTTTTGTGTATCAGTAATGAGACGCACGCCTAGTTAGAAGAGCTAAGACACCAGCATGACAATTGGCAAAGCTAGCTTTCCACAGCAGATAGACCTGTAATTTCAAAATTTTAGTGTTTGTTCTCCGGCCAATGTGAGTTCCGCGAGGCCCAAAAAAAAAAACATTCTTTCTTTTTCACAAGGAATTTTGATTGTAATTTAGCTGTATTTTTCTAAATACGCTCAAGACTTGTATACCTTGTGTTGATTTTCATCCATACAATAATTTGCTTGTCGTGACATGAAGTTGCAACACTTGAATGTTTCTTTACGTCACAATGGGCAATGGTTGGCAGCATTACTGTATGCTTAAGCCTAATTTGTGATAAAAATTAGTCTTAAAGCATAGAACAATCAAAGGTGTCTAAAAATAAATCATATCACGTACTAGCCTCAACTCGCCCGGGTTGCTCAATCTTTGCAGTCATCGTTCCAAAAGAAGAGAACTGATACAAGTACCCAGATTACACAAGACGCCATAGGCGACCATTTCACAGCAATATCTCTTAACTGCATCTAGAACATAGTTTCACAGCAATATCTCTTAACTGCATCTAGAACATAGCGTGTCGCCGCTGAAACAGCATCATATGCAATCTCCTAGTCAGACGAGATCTCTGGTCAGTCCTCGTCCAGCATATCGAGAGCAGGTATTCGTCGGAAGCGTCCTCCATGCCTCAGGTCTGCTGATATGTTGGGTGATCTTGCCTCAATTCTTCTCTTCTTAGGCGTAGAAGGTTCGCTGGTTATTGAGTCAAACAGCTCTCCCATATTTGACATGTTGGGCCTCTTTTTATCGGCTTCCTCTTTCAGGAAACTGAAAAGCATGCATTGGTAGGGGAAATGTTAGCATGTTTGCAGTCTACAATCAGATACTAAGCACTATTTTACTTAAACATTAAAACATATTTTAAGTCACCGGAGCAGGCAAGCAGTATGCCACTAATGGTCAGAGCAAACCCAGGATAATTATTTTGCAATTCTATTAGGCAAGAAAATTTGTACCTCTCCCGGATGATTTTAAATGATTCCATTGTTGCATAAGGTAACCCTGTCTTCGGATCACGATATCTACAAGTAGTAAACCTCAAATAAACTTAACCATTTATAATACAAACCAGGGAAACATAACCCACTCTAAACATAATGCATCAGTTCAGAGTTAAATAAATATATCAAATCCTGTTTCAACTCTACTCTGTAGGATCATTTCAAATTACTTCATCAAGAACATACTACTATTCCACCAGGGCAGGATACACTGAAGAGTGAAAAAACAAATAGATGGGACAAGGATGTGCACAACAAAATTCAAGCAATGCAGTATCTACTGGTTGTCAGCTCATACGCACTATGGTAATCTTTTAAGTGCTCCCAGAAGTATATCCTAACAAACAAAGCAGCATGAACCAACACCTGACTGTAAAAATGTGCAGCTGTTAAACAAAAGATGCATGTGTGCACAATTTTAGTCAAGTGAAAAGTGTACTTAATATACACAAAAAAGAAATTTCAACTTCACATATGAGGAAAGGAGCATTAAAGGCCAATAAGCAACACTTTAGATAGGTATTCAGAAAACATACTTGGCAGGAAGTCCTGTTACTACACAAACAGATTTCTCTGGATCTGTAATGAAAAAAATTATTGTAAGCGGAAGGTTTAATGCAGTAGTTTGAACTCAAAAACTGCCACACACACACACCCAGAGCCAGAGGCCAAAAAAAAAAAAAAACACCACCAACGAAATTCCGACACTTACAAGGAGTTGAAGTTGTACAAAGTTCAGACCCAAATGATGCCCCATTGACGAATTCCAGATGTGATATTCCTAGTTCAGCACAATATTGACAATTAGTAATTGCCACACCTAATATGTGGATTCCTATAATTGAAAAAGGAAGCCCAAAAGAGAGCAGTTGCTAAGTCCATAATCCACATGCAAACAAATGATTGATGATAATCTGAAAGAGCAGTTACCATCTCTTGAGCAAAATCGAATCGTAGGACCCTCATAAAGGGCTTTATGAACAACGGCCTTTTTCTTCACCTCTTCCTCTCTTGCCAGTACACGTTCAAGATTTCTCAAGTTCATAATCTCTGGAAATACAGACAAAAGGGTAATAAATAAATAGACAACCAACACTGGCACATGCCAACTATATCTTTGGGAAAAGGTAAAAAGAAAACAAAGCAGACCTGTTTCAGCTGCTTCTAAAAGCATCTCTTCTTGCGTCATACGTTTTTCTTCTCCCTCCTTTTTCTTTTTAATAGGCTGGAACAGTGTAGAAGAGTTGTTCAACTAAACTCAAAATGCCATGGGTTGACAGACTAATAATCTGAGTGATACAAGATTCTGTTGTATGAGCACTAACAACATTTGATGCAAGAAGTGGAGGGCTGCAACATGGAAGATACAGACCTTCACGGTTGCTTCTTTTTCAGCACGTATTGCTTCTCTTTCAGCTTGTCTCACAATGACAGATGTTCTGGTTGATTTCCTGATTGTCTTCTCAGTCTCCAGTTCATCAGGAACGTCTGCTTGTTTGGATGGACTTGGCTTATCAGAAGATTTGTCAGTTTTACCTTCATCTTCTAGTCTTGAGATGACCTTCTTCTTCTTGGGTTTGACCTTTTTCAAAGTCTTCCCAGGGAATATTAGCCGCTTTTTGATAGGTAAGCTGATTCATAATCGGGACATGAGTAGAATATATAACCGACTACACAGTGCATGACAGCATTCTAATATGTTTTATGAACTAACATGTGTACCTCTCACGTACTTCCTTTTCTGGTTCATCATCAGGTTCAAATTCCTGGAAGAATCCGAAGGAGTAAGATTAGCACAAGCAATAAACAGCTTGGTGAGATCTTTACTACAAACAAACAGAAGACCATAGACAAGAATGAGATCTTAAAAGAAATCAGTTAACAGACTGGGATGAGCATGAGGAGGGATCTCACATCTTCACCAAAATCACTGTCGAATTCATCACCAGCATCCTGCTCTGCCTGGTAGTTGTCATCATTCTCATCCTGCGAGGAAATAGTGAACAAACAATCAAAAACTATATGACTTTCACAGTTCACACATGATGCATCAGGAATCGTAAGTCTTGGCCACAACCCAATCATGGAAGGAACAAATTGCATTGACGCAACCATCGAGCAGAGTGACTATTGATAGGCTACAGAAGTACAGTCCGAGAGCTCTTACATTACCCATTCCAACCACACAAAAAATTATCTTATCCAAAAAAATCAAGAAGCCATCCCTTGGAAACTTAAACGGCAAGAGCACCAAGAACGCAAAGACAAGTTCCAAAAATAAACTAAGAAACGAGAAGAGCAGCAAGAACAGAAGAGGAGGAGGAGGAAGAAGAAAGTTCTAAGAACATCAAGGACAAAAAAAAAGGCTCAAGAACAACAAGAAGCAGGAAAAAGTTAACCCAAAAATGCCCAGTTGAAAGCAACCTCCTTGAGGGCGTCTTGGTTCCAGAAAACTTCATCCTGCTCAATCTCTTCTTCGAGCAGCTTGGTTATCCTGCGAAATCAATAGAAGGCGCCAAATCAAGCAGGCGCGTTAGGTAATGCAATTAAGAACCAACTAGCTAGGGAAGGGAGGGAGAGGAGCAGAGAGGGCACCTCTTGCCTCGGGTGGCGCGGGCGACGCGGTCGAGGAGGAGAGGCGGATCCTCGTCATCGGCATCCACGGTGTGGCCGGCCATGGCTACGGAAGTTTCCGGCCGACGGCGAGATGGGTTCGCTCGACTCCCAGCTTGTGATTGCGGGGGAGGAGACAGGTTTTGGGCCCAAAACCAAGCCGTCACTGCCGGCCCAAAGTCGCTTCTCTCGTCCACTGCACTGCACCGCACCGCACCGTCCTCTCCTCGTCGCACCGCACAGGTGTCAACTGCACGGTCCTCTCGCTGCACAGGTGACACCCTGTCTACCTCCCTCCCTGGCTCCCTGCACTCTTCGCATAGTGGAGCAAATCCACTTCCTCCTCTTTTTGTGTACATAGACATGAGCATTCGATCCGGCTATTTTGGGCCGGCCCGTGATACAATAGATACGGTGTTAGAAATAGGCATAATATTTTTACTTTAGATTTTATTTTGAGATAAAGATAACAAAAGACTAGAGATGTATAAAACAGTAGGTAACACATTATACTTCAGAATATCTCAAGAATTGTATTTTAATGGAGTCGATTAAACACACGAACGACTTACTATCGGGCTTGCTGAAGAACAGAAGGCAGTGCGGTGTAGACGCGGTTGTGAAAGTAGTCGATATCGCGAAAGAAGTAAAGCGGTCACGCTGATGCGCTGCTCAGAAAGCTTATTGCCGCCCCGTGCAGGTGAACTCTGCGGCAATGGCTCAGAGATACCTCTTATCCTCCTTCATCATGCACGCCAAGGAGGAAGGCCGGTGAGGTTCAACAGCTCAACTCAATAGTACAGCAATTCAGAGAGGACGAAGAATGGAGGAGAATTCAGTGTCCCCGTCCTGGACGTCTCCAGAAGTTTATATAGACGCGCACTAGTAACTGACCACATTATGTCAGTTAAATATGACAGTTATTAGTAACGGACAATTTGAATGCGGCAGTTACTAGTAACTGACTACATAATGTTAGTTAACTCACTAGTAACTGACTACAAAATGACACCTAATTAAAACAGATGTTTAAATCTCATTTAAACAGATTGAATGGAGAGATAATTGCAAGGTTCGACAAAACAAAAGGTGAATTCAAAGTGCTAGGAGACACACTACGACGTGGCACGGTCACTGGTCGCAAGTCACAAGTCACGCAAAAATATGAGAATGCGCGTGCGTGCGTGTGTGTGTTTAGCCACTATCCACCCTATGCCATTCTCATGCTAAGTGTCATTATTTAAGAGGTGCAAAGAACTCCACCTTTTAAGTTGTCTAACCTCCACTTGGTTAGGCAATATGGTACTAAACCATGCATACTTTGAAAAGGAAATGGGCCACCCAATGGGGGAAAAATTAGTCCAGTGACACTCAATTCATTGGCTTTAAGTGATGTGTCTATAACATGTGGGTCCATCTGAGTCTATGACAGTGGGTCAGGGTGGCATAAAGTGAATGATGAATTTTAAAGAGTAGCAATGGCGCCAATCCCCAATGGGCCAATTTCTAACATACGGTACAGTAGGTATACGTACAGGCTAAGCTGACACAGCATAAATGACAAGGTCATACCAGGCCTCGTAGTCAAGCACCATGGGCGGCACGGCATGTCTGTATGGCCCGTGTTTGGATTGACACAATATGAAATAGGCCCGATAGGCCCAAAACAGTCACGACACATGGCAAGATGCTCTACCACAACATTGAGTCATGTTATGGCTCGCCCTACAGCCGGTGCCTTTTGCAATCCTCACATGCGAAGAAAGGGGAATAATGGAAGTGCTAAAAGGTGGATAATGGAGACTGAAGTGTACATGCTCACGCGTACCGTGCTACTCCGCACTAGGGTAGCCCACACTGGGTGTAAAGTTTTTAACGAGACACTTACTCTATACCTGTTCAAGAATGAACAAAATTTAGTTCACATTAACTCTATATATGTTCAAGAATGAATAGAATTTAGTTCTTTGTTCCCAATATTTGTGGCCACTACCTCATCTATATGCATCTTTGGCTTCTTTCCTCACGTCGAAATAGTGCAAATGGGCCGGGCTTAGACCGGCACAGCATGAAGCCAGCTCGAATCACAAATAGGCCATGCTTAGGCTCGCCAAAGCAGAGCCAGGCTAGTACAACATGGTGGGCCAATCAGGCCGACGCAGCACAGCACGATTTAGGCACACGGCACAACGCCCACCTCTATCTATAAACACACATAGACTCCAACAAGTTTTGGCTAGTTAAGCTTTAGTTCTACCCTGCACTCTGGCTCTCTCTCCCTCTCCATCCCTACTGGATCTCCTCCTCTTGGCACCTCCCCCCCCCCTCCCTCAACCTGTAACACCGGCACTACCCATCCTCCTCCCCTCTAACGCCACATCCAAGTGAAGCCATCATCCCAAGCTCATCTCCAACCATATCCGACAACTTCAAGCCTAATTGCTATCGGATTTGGCGTGTACACCACAACACACATCTGGGTAGCACACACGATGTGGCATGCCGGCACAGTCACATCCAGGTGAATACGCCTCCGTCAAGCTTATCTACTTGTAGCACACACCCCTCCATCTGGGTATGCATTTGTTGCATATTGTTTATCGAATTTGTTCTAACACGCTTTTCCTCGATGTTGTATAAAACGATTTTGTTTGTTGCAATAATTATTTTTCAAATCTTGTATTAAGAGGTATTTTTGTTGCAATGGAGTCATCAATTTGTTGCATTGTGCTATTTTATTATTACATCATTGTTGTGTTGTTACGACAAGTGTTACAATTGGTTTGTTGAAACTGAATGAATTTTTGTTACAAACTTAGAAGTCATTATTTCACTTTCATAATTTTTTATTACAGTAACATCAAATTTAGGTGTGCCTCTATTGGTTATAGGATTTTTAACCTTTTTCCAACCTGACTTACTCGCATGGTGCTTTCAACATTATAATCATACTTGTACTTTGTTGCACATTTATAATCAAAATGTTCAATGAGTTAATAGCAATTGTTGCACGAAGAACCTGTTTGCACAAGAATCTAGCAAGTTACGGCCAAATTGTAAGGCTAAGGATCAGGAGATATTCTGGCTGATATCAGATAAGAAAAAGATAATTTGAAGATGTATTATGACCGATGTTGATTCTAAACATGGGATATGTTTGAGTAGAGGCCGATACGGGTCATGGTGAATGTGTCAGAGGTGGACATGGTTGGCCGATGTGATATAATAGATGGTCAAGGGCGAGCGAAAAAAATAACACAATCAAACCAATCAACTCGCATTACTTTTGTTTACTTTCCTGTCAACAAGGAGTAGTCTTGTAACTTAGATATTCTTGTAATCCGATTTTGATCAATAAAGTTATGCATCACCGATTGTTGATCTCCTTCAATTATGCCAATCAGGATCAAATCAGTTAGCACGCCTTGAATCCTTGAACCCAGTGTTCATCACGTGTGTTGTGGCCGATAGACCCTCCTTTATGTTTTCTTGGCGCCAACACACTCCTTAGCACACCTAGTGGGATAAGATGTCTTCATCAGGGAAGTCAATTCCATTGTCCGATATCAACACTAAAGCCATAATCATCCCTACTCTGGACAATTTAACACCAGAACAACGCAAGGAGATTGAACATCGGAAAGCTGCACTGGAAGAGATGATGCTGAGTTGCTATCAAAAGACTCGGCACGATGTCACTCAAAAGGCTGCGTTACTAATGGTAAACGCCCTCAGTGACGCAGGAGTTACCAACAACCCAGTGAGTTAATACGTGCTCGCACAAGCCAAATTATCAGCTATGATTAATCAATCTGTGTACCATGTCTTAATTAATCAATCATCGGCTTTAGTTACAACTCTTAAACCGATGATAGTTAGTACCTAAAAGCGATAGCTTAAGAGTTGGCATCAACTGGAAGCCTGCTCGCTCCAATGCAAATATTGTCGAATTATCCTGTCTATTCGGTAGCACAAAACACTCATAGCTCTGTAGCCGATCATAAGCCATCGGCTATGACTTCACCTCTTACTATGATGCCAACCTAACATACTGTCGTACTGCCATGAGATCCTTGTGCATGTGGGGTTGCCCACTACCAAGCCTATACTAATACCACTAAGTTGGATGTGTCGGCCAATCTGCCGCCATCAGCTTCATTCTATAATTTTCCCAATTGGTTCCATAGACGATTAAACCTAACAGATAACCACAATACATTGAGCCGATTAGACAAATGAATCTAGCCCCATACAAGGTTGTCATGTACTCAGAACCTTTTGATCTAGTGCCAGAGCTGACTGCTAGGAGGAATAATGGATATGAACAATTTCCACAATACGTATCGGCTCAACCAACTCGTCAACCCGAGCTTACACTCAGGGGAAGAATGCCAATTATGATCATAATTGGTAGACTCCTAACACCATGTCAGCTAATACAGTTAATTGGGTCGACCAGATATCTGCTGTGTTGAGAGATCATTTCGTCATACAACCCAAGGGGAAGGTTATCGACTATCGAAAGTCGTATCTTGATTACATTGATCATATGCCTTACCCTAGCAACTTTAAGGTTCCTGACTTCGCTAAGTTCTTGTGGGATGACTCCGTGACCACATTAAAGCATGTCGAACAATTTATTACATAGTGTGGTGAGGCCACTCAGTCCAATGGGCTAAAAATTAGGTTATTCCCATTGTCTTTGTTAGGACCCGCTTTTACCTGGTTTACTAACTTACCCCCAAATTGGGTTCATTTTTAGACTTATTTGGAAAGTTGATTCTATGAATACTTTTTCTATAGCAGTCTGGAACTTAGGATTTTAGACTTGAGCTCTATCCACCAGAAATTTGGAGAATCGGTGACAGATTATATCAAAGGTTCAGAGAGGTTAGAAATCAGTGTTTTAGCATCACTTTACCTAATAATCAATTAGCTGATTTGGCCTTCCAAAGGCTAATTCCCTAGCTTAGGGAAAAATTCAGTAGACAAGAGTTCACCAATTTAATTCATCTATTGCATAGGGTATCAGCACAAGAAGGGCATTTTACTGATAATAGAACCTTTATGGATAAATTCAAGGCTAATAACAATAATAGAGATAAGGAAAGGCTAAAGTTAACCTCATCGACTACTATTCAAGTGAGTCTTCTGAAGACAACGAGCCTAAAATAAATATAGCCAATGGGTTAAGGATCTAAGAAGTTCTCAGTATGTTCTGGTTTAAGCTGACTAAGAAAAAGTCAAAAATAAAATACTTATTTGATGTTTCTAAGTGTGATCGTATTTTTGACCTACTGTTACAAGAAAAAAAATTATATGGTAGCCTGAGGAACATATCATACCATCAGCTGATGAGATCAAAAAGAGAAGGTATTGCAAATGGCATCATTCTTTTTCTCATAATACTAACGATTGCAATATTTTCCGACAACAAATACAATCAGCTATAGAAGATAGCCGACTCAAGTTTGCAGAGGAGCCAACGATGTAGTTCGACGCTAATCCTTTTCCAATAAACATGGTTCAATTCTCTAGAAAAGGGAAAGGGCCGATGCAAGGTACCGGGTCAAAAGTTGCTCGATATATTGATATACAATTGAGTTCCAGTGGCAAGGAGACCCTAAATATTACGGTCGGCTCATTGTAGATAGAGACCAACCGAAAGGGAAAAAGCTCGAGAACCATAAAGCCTAGAGGAGATTTGCAAATTGGCAAGTAGTACAGGGTGGAGAGATTATCACCACCAAGTCAGCCGATTCACAGGCCTAAATCAACATTCTCCTATTTAACTGAAAAATATGAAAGATAGAACAATAGGTCGTGTTATCCTGCGTGTCGGCCAAATAACTTATACTGGTCTAATAATTTGGAAAAGGTTCACCAAAGATGCCCATTCTAGCAATTTTGCTAGGAGAAGGGATCGGCTTTACCGTCATCGTACTCATGCCCAATGGAACATTACTCACAACAAAGTGAGCCAAGATGATTGGCTAAGGATAGGATAGCCAATCCGATTTAAGACCATTCTGATATGACTCACAAAAGGCCGGTACATGAAAGGATTTCAACACCAAATCAAGCCCACTACGAGCGAAAGAGGGATCAAGCTCTATAGCTCAGGTTGATCTGGTAGGAAAAATAAGAAGATCGATTGAACCTAAGCTAAGGTGGCATCCCCTCGGTCTTAACCAATCGCAACGTAGAAAATTTCAATAGCTAAGGACCTAAGAAATGAGGGAGGCCAAGCAAGAGAAATAAAGAAATCAAGCTTTCAATGAGCTTCGGCGAATTAAAACTATTAAAAAGGAGTGGAGAAAAAAGGAGCCAATTGAAGAAGAATTGGATTCAACCGATGACTTAGATTCGCCTATGATTTGGGTTGACACTCCACCAATGGATATCAACATGGTATTCACACTACTGGCTGAGTTCAAAATAAAGACTGAATCAGCTAAAGAGATGTTCGCTCAGTTGTGCCTAGGGGCTCAAGATGCAGTCTTTGAGAAACCTTAAGATGCTCAACGACATCTAAAGCCGATATACCTAAAAGGGCATATTAACGGCAAGTCGATATCAAGAATGTCTATTATTGGCAGAGCAACTGTCAATTTAATGCTATAAACCACATGCAAGAAGTTGGATAATTCCAATAAAGATCTCATTAAGACTAATATGGTTTTAAATGATTTCACAAATAATCCCACTGAGGCAAGCGGGTCTTGGTGACAAAGTTAACAATTAGTAGTAAAACATTGTGGACAACTTTCTTTGTAGTCGATCCCAAAGGTAATTACAGTGTCCTACTTGAGTGAGATTAGATTCATGCCAATTGCTGCATACTGTCGACTATGCACCAGATGCTTGTCCAGTGGAATGCAGATGAAGTTGAAGTTATTCAAGCCGATACAGCAGCTCATATTGTTACGGATGGTTAAGATGCGAATTGGCAACATGATGAAACTGAATGTATATCGAGCAAAGCTCTGGACGATTGTGATTTCATTTGCATCAACAAGATAAGGCTTATTTCGATTAACGTGAGGCCAAATAAACATGATCGGACTGATGAAATCTTGTGCCGATGGAGTCCAAATCGGCAATGAAAGCTTTACAAGACAAAATGCAAAACTATCGGCAAGTGACGGGTATCTATGATGTCATTGAAGATTTTCAAGAAATTGAGAAATTAGGCCAAAGTTTTATATCGATGGATTTGTTAGAAGAAGTCGATATAGGTGATGGAGATAGAAAAAACCAACTTTTATTAGTTCAAAGTTAGCTGCAGATTATAAACAAAAGTTGGTTAAGATTCTATGAAATTATAAAGATTATTTTTCTTGGAAGTATCATGAGATGCCTGGTTTAAGCTAACAACTTGTCGAACATTGGCTACCTATAAAGCTAGGTTATTGACAGTTTAAACAGTCTCCTAGATGATTTAATCCGGCTTTGTACAATATTATAAAAGAAGAAATCAAACGATTACTGGAGGACAAGTTTATCAGGCCTTGTCGATACACTAAGTAGGTTTCCAATATCGTTCATGTCATGAAGAAAAATGGCAAATTAAGAGTGTGCGTTGATTTCAAGGACTTAAACACAGCTATGCCATAGGATGAATACCCGATGCCAATAGCTTATATACTTATCGATGCTGCATTAGAGAATAAGATAATCAAGTTTCTTGATGGCAATGCCAGGTATAACTAAATATTTATGGTAGGAGTTGATATACCTAAGACTACCTTCAGGTGCCCAGGTGCTTTAGTATTATTTGAGTAGGCAATAATGATGTTTGGCTTGAAAAATGTTGGTGCAACATACCAGCGTGCTATGAATTTGATTTTTCATGCCCTAATTGGCCATATTATGGAGATCTACATCAATGATGTTGTTGAAAAGTCCAAAGAAGACTTGCAGCATTTAGCCAATTTAGAAATAGTGTTCAAGAATACAAGAGCACGCGGCTTAAAAATGAATCCATACAAGTGTGCTTTTAGCATGTCAGCTAGTCAATTTTTGGGCTTCATAGTTCATGAAAAAGGAATTGAGGTCAATCAGGAAAGAGTCAAAGCTATAGCCAAAACTAAGCAGTCAACATGTCAAAATGATTTGTAGAAGTTGATCGGTAAGATTAATTACTTACAATGATTTATTTCAAATATGTCTGGCTGTATTAGTGCATTCCCACTATTGAAATTGAAAAACAATCAAGAGTTTGTATGGAGAGCCAATCAATAGAGAGATTTCAAAAATATTAAGGAGTACTTGACCAATCCTCTGGTTTTGGCTACGCCACAAAAAGGTATACCATTCAAGTTGTATATATCGGCTGAGGAGGAGACCATCAGAGCTGTGTTGGCACAAGAGATTGATGGAAAAGTGTGGGTTATTTTCTACTTAAGCAGATGATTAATTGATGCTGAGACCAAGTATCCCTTTGAAGAAAAACTCTGCTTATCTTTATATTTTGCTTGCATAAAGTTAAAGCATTACATTTTAGCATCGGCTTGTAAGGTTATTTGCAAAACTGATGTTATAAAATATATGCTTTCAGCTCTAATTTTATGTGGTCGACTTGGTAAATGGGCCTATGCACTCATCGAGTTTGACCTAACATATGAATCGGCTAAGGCGGTTAAAGGATATGTAATAGCTGATTTTATAACAGGACAAGAGACTAATGCCGATCTGATATCTATAGCCCCTTAGCAACTATTTTTAATGGATTGGTATGTCGAGAGGGCGATGGTATTGGAGTAGTGCTGGTTTCGCCAAAAGGGCATAATTTTGAATTTGCATTCAGGCTAAATTGCCGATGTTCTAACAACTAAGCTGAGTACGAAGCATTACTTAGAGGCCTATAATTACATGAAAATATCAGAGTTGATTCTGTTGAGGCCTATGGTGATTCTTTATCGGTTGTACAGCAGGTTAAGGGTGAGTATAACTGTTATTACGGAATTTTGGTCAAGTATTTAGAACAGTGCCTTGCTGTAATCCGCTTATTTACCTCTTTCTCTATTAGTCATATTCCTCAGGAAATGAATGGCAAGGCTAACTTACTAGCTCAACAAGCATCGGGCTATAAAGTTTTTGGCCAACATAAGGAATGTAAGCCGATTGAGAAAACAACCATGTGCGTGGCTACCAATGACTAGAGGACAAAAATAATGGAATACTTGATTGGTCCCTCTAAACCTACTAATCGGAGACTCCAGAGACCAGCTTTAAAGTATGTTGTCCTAGATAACGTGTTATATTACCAGACTTTATAAGGCTTGTGTAACACCTCGGCACCAAACATGCCGTGAATGTTACCACAACCCACCCACTTCATGAATAGCGAGAGCCAATAATAAAACATTTAAAACTTAGCGAGCAATCTAGAAAATTTTGCCATGACCTTTCTACAAATGCGGAATGGCAAGCAAACACAATTATATCATTCACAAGTATAAATAACTTCTAAAGATGCATCTAGTAGTAAATTTCAACAACTACCACATAGAACACAAATTAAGCTCAATACAATACAAAGATTTACTGATAACCTACAAACTCTTAAACAATAAACCTAGTAGCTCACTCTGACATGGTTCCTCTAAATAATGATTCACTATTGAGCTACCAAGGTAAACAATAAGATGAAGTCTCTCCAAGCTATTAACCAAGATGGGTATGAAAATGAGTGATCGTGACGCTAAATCCCATCCCGCAAGTCATCCTCAAAGTACCTAAAACAATAACAAACAACAAGCGTGAGTTCATAAAACTCAGCCAAGTACATCAAAGAACAATATAATAACCATTTAACACATTTAAAACAATAACATAACGATATTCCTTATTTAAATTCAGCAAACACATAAAACAGTACTATCATAGCCATTTCTTAAATTCAACTCCATTGATCATGTTTGGGGGAGTCCATGACTCAACATCTTAACCCTTCTTCACGCAACTCATCAATCAACATTAGCAATGCTCATGCAATGCAATATGCATTCATGCTCAAATGCACCTTTTCATCACTTATACTGGTATATCTCGAGTGCACACCCGTCGGTGTCGCACCCTCTCATTCCCCTCCATCCCGGTGGAGGGGCGTACTCTTAGGGACTCGCTCCTATCCATCCCCATGGATGGGACTACGAGGTAGGACTTCTCAAGAGCTCTCCGAATTAGTCATATGTCCCCATATGACTTTCTCACTGACCTGGCTCAACAATCTCATGCATGACATGAATGTAAAAGATGCAACCGAATAACTCACTTTAAAAGGAGCACATAAGTACTCACTTTAAATGAAACCACATAAGTACTCACTTTAAAAAAAGGGTGCCACATACATACTCACTTTTCATTTGCCCACCTTCATTCTTACCACGTGATGATTTTGCCACATGATCCCATTCTCATTATCATAGGTATGGAGCACAATCCATACTCACATTTGTAACTAATCCATAGAAAGCATTATGATAAAAAATATAGCATTATGGTCATAACACGACAACATCAATAATTCTCATATACACAATCACTAGAAAACGACTTAATCGCTTAAACCAAGCCCATGTCAACCTCATTCACTCGAACAACATACTGGCCATAAACCAACCTTACCCAAAAGCCCATTCTATAAATTAGAAAAGTAACAAATAAAGTAAAGAACACCACATATCAACACACAAATCATCCTGAAAAGCACGATGTACTTGCCTCTTTACCACGCGAAGCAGTGTGGCGTGAACTTAAGGCCACAACCAAGTTAGCTCCTGCAGATAATATAAGGAGGTATTCATCTCAAAAGAAATCATGCAGCAACAATTCAATCAACAAAAAATAACACTCTCCCATCCACATGCCACCCGATTGCCAACCCTTCTAACTCAAGGAACAGACCCACCCCTTACTGTCCCGACGGTCATATAACCCTAACAATAAGCTCCTAAGCCCAAGTTAAGGTTTTCCCATACTAAAAACATATTACACAAGAACACCCACAACTTCTAGATTCCCATCAATTAAGAATGACTACACTAAACCCCTCAATTTCAAACCAGAAAACTAATCTGCCCTCCAACTAGACAGCTGCCATCACCAAAGCATAACTATTGTTATACTAGTCCAAATTCAGTAAACTAAGACATTTTTGATATCTAGAGGAAATTTTCCAACTTTCTCTAGGTATTGAGATCATTTGATTCAGCCTCTAGCTACCCCTAAAATGCCAATTTCACAACCTCTGCCCTGGAGACCCAAATCTGGACATCAGTCACTGAAACAACCGTAACTTTTAAATGGTTGATCCAAAACTAGTGTTCTTGAGCTCTAATAAAAATTAAGACAACTATGCATATTTTTTCGCAACAACCAACCCCTTTGGAACTGAGCAAAAGACCCCCAAAACTCAATCTGAACATCGGTCCAGATTTGCCCAAACCTCTGAACTTCTAGCAGACATTCAGTTTGGATAGCACAATTCAACAAAGCATAAATAATTCCATTCAACTCCAAATTAAGCAAATGAAGATATTTTTGATGTCTACAAAAAAATTCTCATCTATCTCTAGTTATGGAAAAATTTCAAATTGGCTTCCAACTTACCCTAAATCACAGATGAACAAAGTTGCTGCCCGCTGGAACAGAGATTGCACAACAGACAAATAAACTAGCATTACTTCTAAACGGCTGAACCAAAATTTGAGTTTTTAGACTCTAATTAATTGCAAGACAAATATCTACAACTTTCTCGACAGCTGTCACCTCGAAAAAAGCCTCTAAATTACCCAAAACAGCACAAAACAGAGACCACTAACAACAACAACTAGCTCTGAACTTCAGACATTCAGACTCTGAACAGCAAACATAAAAATGGCCATAACTCCTAAACGGTTGAACAAAAGTTCACATTCTTAAGCTCTAATTAATTATAAGACAACTATCTACAATTTCTTTTATGGCCAACCCTCTAGGAAATGGCCCTAAACTGCCCAAAACACCACTTAACAGAAACGACTGACAACAACATTACGCTCTGGACAGTCGGCACAAAAATGGTCATATCTCCTAAATGGTTGAACAAAAAATCGCGTTCTTAGTCTCTAATTAAACGTGAGACAACGATCTACAACTTTCTCAACAGCCAACCCCCTAGGAAAAGCCTCTAAGGCCCCCGAATCAACAATCTAAGGTTGGGGCTGGGTGCTACCCAAACCAAAAAATTTTGTCTAGTTCTAGGGTTCTTCCTCAAATCCACCACAAACACAGCATAACAGCAGCAAGAACTACCCTAGCATCATACCTAATAGCACCACAACCTTTACAACAAAAATCCCCAAATTTTACCTTAGCTCCAGGCTCCAAATCAGCAATGGGAGGAGTTGCTTGGCTACTGCTAGGAGGGAGGTGCAGTAGGGAGGAGCTGGGGAGGCGCCATGGAGAGGATCCAAGAGGAGGCACCAAGGAGAGCACCAGGAGGAGGAGAGGCGCTAGAGGGAGCTCCAAGAGGAGGAGGAGGAGGCGCTGGAGGGAGCTCTAGAATGAGGAGGAGGTGCTGGAGGCTGACCATGGAAGTGAGAGGAAAAGAATTAGGTGGGGGAAAGGGGTAGGCTAGAGTTAGGACAAGCCCACTAATGGCCCACAGCAGCTAACAGACCTTGCCTCACTAACAAGGTACAGAAAATAATAAACGACCTTACCGAGATATTACAGTTTGTTTCTATGATATCTTGAGGTTGAGGAAGCTAAGGTAGCCATGGGAAAAGTGCATGAAGGTATTTATGGATCCCATCAATCGGCTTATAAAATAAAATGACTACTAAGGTGTAAGGGATATTTTTAGCCAACAATGCTAGAACATTGCTTCAGATATTACAAAGAATGCCAGAATTGTTAGAAATTTTGCAATGTGTAATTAGCTCCAGCGTGTCAAGACCCGAATATAAAAATCCGGACTCTCTGTGTATACTGCACTAGCTCAGAATCACGCTAATGCACACAGGCTCAACATAGATGAATATGACAATCATACACAGCGGAAATATAATATAGACTTCATATATTAAATACTAAACTGTTGATTGACCTTATGGTTAAGCTTACATGATTATGCCTCACTAGGTTGAATATCAAATTAAACTATAGAAAAATGAAAATGTAAATAACCCCTCAATATACCACAAGCAACTGATAAGACTCGCACCCTAAACATTCATCTCCTAATACTCCTCTAGCATTGGTGTAGACTCCTCAACTGGTGATTTGTTGGCAAGGGTGAGTACTTAAAGCACTCAATAAGTTGTACACAAAATGCAATTCTAACATAGCTATATGCAAGACTTATTCCAAAGAAAATGGCTAACATGGCTATTTTGTATTAAAGCATCATTTATGAACAAATACAATAAGTAGATTATAAAGACAGTAAAACAATTAACAGTAAATAGTAACTTCCATCATTTTCTAGGTAAACAAGGTATCCAACCTAAGTCAAGTTCCAACTTTCAATAACTTCCATTGGCAACATGCCATCCATCCCAAGTTTTTATTTTATAAAATCTACCATATTACCTATCAGCTTTAGGGATAATCGATTTGGTAAGTGGTCTCCTACGTGGGAAGGAACATATAAGATAAATCAGCTTGTGGATGGAAATTCCTACATTTTGGAGACTTTGGAAGATGTAGTATTTTCTAAGGTGATTAACAAAAAGTACTAAAAGAAATACTACCCTAGCATTTGGATTGATTCCTGATTGGCTATAAAAATTATCGATTGGGAGGCCAAATTAACTCGTTACAATTAATGCTGGCTAAATTAGAAGTATAAAGCTGATTACATGCATTGTGAAGGAATCAAGATATAAATAAACAATGTTTAAATAACCGATTGATATTACAAAAGTACTTGAAACATTCTAAAAAATTGTTTTGAGGCAACCAGCATTACATTCATAATTGTTTTAATAGCCCCCATTACAAGCAATTCATAGTAAGCCGATCAAATCCTAGAATTAGGAAGTTTGGCTCCAAGTGTAGAGAGTGTAGCCGCAGCCTTCGCAATGGTCTCCTGCACCTCATCAAGAATTTTGTTATCTTCATCAATGCTTCCAGGTACAGGACTGACCTTGGTCAATTGCTTCTTGACTTCAGCCATGGCCAAGGTGAGCTCAAGCTTCTACACCTTGATAGCCGATCCCAATTCCTCTATCATCTGTTGGCTATGAGATAGTTGCTTGGTAACTTTAGCTAGCTCCGCCTCGAGGAATTTCTTGGTTGACTCCATCTTTAGAGTCACCTCCTTGTGTAGCTTGAAGGCCTTGGTATCCTCGTCAAACTTGTGCTTTTTTGCCTTGGTGTCAGCTATCATTTTGTCTAGAACCTTTTGATCATCTTTCTGAGCTTCCCTTAGGGTGATTCTGGACTTGGCCACAGCAACCTCTACCTTCTTGTCATCTAGGTGGCAGACATTCAGCAGTATCGCCATTACCTTTGGGGGTAGATCGACTTCCACCATGTCCATGGCATTACGAAGGGGCTAGGTGTCTTCTAGCAGTTTGGCCGATAGTGACATAACCAGGTCAAAAAGTTTGTTTAACTTTTGTTACATACCTAGAGCCAATGTCATTACAGCTGATGTGTCCTGGAAGACTTCAAGAATTTCTCGAATATCCACTGGGTAGTTGTCTGTGGCTACCACTTCGTCGTCATCCAGGTCTAACAAAATCAAGCCTAGCAAGGAGTCGGCTGGGTCAGAAGTCTCAAGAGCGGCCATGGGAGCAGGAGATGTCGGCTGGGAAGATGGTGGCAGGAGCTCAGAGGTAGTAGCCAGTAGATCAGCTAAAATATTAGCCACCTGAATGGCAGAAGAAAGTGCAGGCTATAAAGGAGTAATATTGTTAAACATAGCCGATGGAAGTATGATAAAATTGGTGGTTGTGATTTCTTACCCTATCAAAAAAGATCCACAAGGAGAGTGGTTGGCTGATCCCTCTTTAGCAGGAGGAGGGCCCCTAGAAGTACGGCCTTCTTTGTCCACACACATTTCTTTTCTGTTAAGGGATAAGTTGGGAGAATCGGTTCATATAATGGATTAGGAAATAATTGGATTGTAAGTCATGAATACATACCTGGTTGTTGTTTTTCAAGGTTGGAGAGTCAAGGAGCTTGGATGCCAAGGGTACTCGATGAGTACCCAGCCAGAAACATCAACGTAGGCTGTGACCATTCGCTTGACTGGCCAGTGCTAGATGAACCGGCTAGTTTTTTGCCTGCTACCTTAGTCTCCAAAAAATTAATAAAAAAGCTTATTAGTCTATGATATAAAACACTTGAAAGGAATTTGCAAGTATAAATCTAAATGTAGATGATACCTCGTCGGTAATATTCAGAATACTTGTGTTAGTATAGCTTGAAGAGCTAGCGCTATTGCTAGAGCTTGAATCACTGTTGGTGGAGTTAGTGGATGCCGACTCAACATAAGGTAAGTCTTGAAAGAATTCAGTTGCCAAAGCTGATATGGTGCACTTAGTAGGAAATAAAGCTACGTAGATAGCTGGCCACTAGCTAATGTAATTGCCCGCCCTCTGGGTTTGTAAGTTGAAGTGTGGCAGTTTTCGAAGTTGAAGGTCATCGGCCAAGTTCAAGGCAATGTTGGTACTAGATAAACGGCAGAGCCGATCCTTGGCTTGATCCGATTGAGTAACTGGAGACTTGGGCATACTTGGCCAAATCCTAGCTGTCGAGCATACACGAATGGATGGTATAATCCATATGAAGGCTGATAAGTTATGTTTCTTATGTGTAAGTTGACAGATAGTACACTGGTGATATAAAGATTTTATACATATTTAGTGTCTCTATGGACATTTCATCAATGTCAGATGACAACTGAAGAAATGAGAGTCAACGGTGTCGGTGAAAGGACCGGTGATGTCGCCTAGAGGGGGGTGAATAGGCGAATTAAAATTTTGAAGCGAAATAAAATCTCTCGAGGGTCTGAGCCCGGAGTGTCCGGGGTTTTTATCCAGAACTCCGGTATGTCCGGACTGTCCGGGGTAATTGGTCCGGATACTCCGGACTGGGGACCTCGAAGTGAGATTTTAAATATCTGCAAATTTTCAACAATCTAAATGAACACAAATAATCTAAATGATATCATGTACCTGAGGATGATGTAGATCTAGAGCCAAACACAAAGATGGCGTAGATCGGGGATCCGAAAAGCTCAAGAACACAAACCCTAGCAAGAACAAATGAAGAACACAAAAACAAGGATTTTTACCCGAAGTTCGGATTCTTGAAGGGAATCCTACGTCTCCGTTGAGGAGGCACAAAGCCCTGGTCCCTCTTGACCACTTTCCTCCCGGTGTTGCACAAAGCACTCGCCGGTCTTCACTTCTTGTCTCTTTCCTTTCGGAGGCGAGACTTGCCTTCACAAACTTCCAGGGCTCACCACACCGAGTATTGGAGGCTCTCGGTGACTCCTTGCCGTCTAGGAGCCCTTCAAACTCCAAGAGTAACAAATACGTCGCTAAATCGTCTTGGAGGATGAAACTTGTGCTCAAGAATCAAAGATGCAAGCTCAATTCACTTAAATCCACTCCTATCTCCCCAAATATTCAAATCAAATGCAAGATTCAAGTGGGGGAAGGAGACTAGGGCTCAAGAGTGAGAGAGTGAGAGCTTGAGAGCTGAATAATGCAATGAATGAGGCTGCTAACGGGTTGGTGGAGAGTGAGGGCTTAAATAGGCTCCCTAAAATCCAACCGTTATGAGTGAGCTGCGCATACTCCGGAGTATCCGGACTTAATCCCCGAATACTCCAGACTCATTTAACCCGGAGTGTCCAGACTTAAACCCCGGATACTCCGGACTAATTGGGTCAGCTGCTACCGAGGGGTACAGCCCGGAGTATCCGGACTTAATGTCCGGATACTCCGGCCTAACCTGTTCGGCCAGTGTAGCACAATTTAAAGAAAATGCAATGTTTTAAATTGTTTTGCTATGAAATTTATATTCTTTCAGCACAAGCATATCCTAGAAGCGATTTCCCGTCGTATCCCCCTTAATAGTACGGCTATCCTTAGACTCAATAAAATAAAAAATATACATCTAAAGTTTTGATGCCGCCTTTTCAAATTTTAAATACTGTGGGGATCTCCAATCGCTTTCTTACGATGATACCTTCTTGATTTCTGCATGAATTCTCACTTGAACCATTAGTATACTCAATTGTGTTGCCATTAATCACCAAAACTCTTGTGGGGCCTAGATGCACTTTCAATCTCCCCCTTTTTGGTGTATTGATGACAACACAATTTGAAGGCTTTAATAGAAATAAAAGAGATTTGAATTTTCGTTTTGAATGCAAAACATATAGTAGAGCTCCCCCTAAGTGTGTGCATTAGAGAAAAGAAATGAGATCAAATGCACATATTTAGTGAGAATTTTTGCAAGAGCTCCCCCTATATCCTTGCATTCGAGAGATCAATAATAAGGATATATCAAAATGTAAATAACATGATACTCCATTAAGCAATGAACATGATAAACATGATAAGCAAGCATTCAACGACGAACTAGAAATAAGGTTCGTAAACCACAAGCAACTAAACAACCCAAGCGACGCAACGACGCTAAAGACTAAGACTATGCTAAAGACTAAGACTAAACACTCCCCCTTTGGCATCAAGACACCGAAAAGGGGAAAGCGCTCAGGACGGAAGATCACTCGTCGTCGCCGGAGGGTTGATAATCATCCTCCTCGCTATCCTCGCCACGCCAATCGATTAATCGCCTCGAGATATTGAAGGTCAAGACCGAAGAGCCGCAGAGTGGCGAGAATCCTGAGAGGTCCATCGACGACTCCTCGGACTACATGGCGCAGAATGTCCTCGCTTTTTGGCGGCGATTGTAACATCCCAATTTTTGACTTTCTAAATATTTGATATTGATTTATTGCAATTTATAATTTTTGTGAATTTTCTGGATTTATTGGATTTTCTGAGATTTATTTAAATCATTTCGAATTGGTATATATGGCTTTTGTTAAGAAATATTTATAAAATGGAAATTTAAAATAAAGTCTGTCCAAAAATATTTTATTTGAGTATAGAAGGTCTCGAAGTATTTTTGGGAAATTTCCTTTTCTTTCCGGGGTTGAATCGGATTAGGAAATTGTTGTCTGATCGGTGCGGTTTGGAGTAAGTTCACTGCATGCGCGTCCGCCGGAGACCAGGCGCGTGGTGAATTCCTCCGAGCGAGCATGGGTTGGATACTACGCCTGCGCGCGAAGGAATCTCTCCGGGGCGTTACCGATTCAAACTCGAGTTGGCGCCGAATTCGTCGGACGCAGGTCCACGCGCGAGGAGATTTCTCCGGAAGTGGAGCTGATTCATTAGTTGGCGCCAAGCCATCGCGAGTAAGGAAATTCCTTCCGGCGGGAGCGCCGTAGCGTGGTCGACTCAAACTCACAGGCGCTGGCGCCGCAAGCGTCAAGGACTCGGAGTCCTCGGGCGGGAGAAGGACATCCTGTCCTATTTAAGCCGCGCGTGGCATCATCGAAGGAAGCAAGCGGCGGAAAAGAAATCGCAGGCGATCGAGCGATAGCAAAATCGCGAGCGCTGAGCCGGCCGAGTTCTCGCGAAGGACAGCAGCGCGCAGGCTCATCGGAAGAATTGGGCGGCAAGGAAATCGGGAGCGTCGAGCGGGTCGCGCCGTCGTCTGGGGAAAATCGCGAAGAACAGCGGCGCCGTCAGAAGATTTCCGAGCGTGTTGCCGAGTTGTCAAGGTCGTCGTCTTCGTCTCTGGTGGATTCGAGCCGCCGCCAACCATCGCCGATCGGGAGCTTCGTCAGCCGTCGGAACTTCATCGAGCGATCGAGATTAAGTCGTAACGTTGCGAATCGGTAAGCATCTAGATTAAAACGTAGCCGTAGGATCTTGGATGGAGGATCTATATTGAGTCACGTAGGAGATTTACCCATAACCGTTAGATTGAGTTCATCGGTCTAGATTTCGCCACGTCTCGTCTGTACAGCCGGGGCGAGAAAACTCGTATTTTCCTTTACAGAAATAATTCGGAAAGATTTAGAATTTCTAATTCCAGAGTTTAGTTTATTTTCAAAACTTCTAAATATTATAACTTTAGCATATGAACTCCGATTTGGGTGATTCGAATTCTGAAAAATTTGTAAAATTGAGATCTTTCCAATGGTGGATTTTATTTGAATTTTCGAGTTCATTTGCTATTTGGTTCTGGTGTTTATTTGCTATTTCTTCTTGATTCACGTAGACGTTGAGTTGAGCGAGGTTTCGAAGGAGGAATTATCATTTCAAGAGCAATCTTCGGAGTAATACCAGGAGCTTAAGCAAGGCAAGTTGTGCTTTGATCATGTTGCACCCATAAATTAGATTGCATGCTATTTTGGTTTACCTTATCACTTGTTATTTCATGAGTACAAATGATTTTGATCTAGATTGGGATTTAGATATTATACCCTCTTGAATTACACCTTACCTTGTTAAATTGTATGCCATGATCCACTTGTCACCCTAGGTTGGTTAATTATAGTTGGTTAATAGAAATCAACATGGATGGTTAGAACGGAATAGAATTGCTTAGCCATACCACGTCATCACATGCTCATGAAATATTGCTTAATAATCTTGACTAATGGAATATGGAACAATGATGATAACTTGTGGGCCATGTGTGGTCGCACAAAGAGATTGAGTTGTTGTGACAGCGGAGTCACGCAACAATGTTGATTTGTGAAGAGCACGTGGTGCTTGGTAACCAACCAGGAGGGTAATCACTTTAGATTGAAGCAAGTGGAAGGGGTAGGTGTGCCAGGGTGGGCTCAGTGGAGCTGAGGGTATGTGTATGTCTTGCTTTGATCAAACCATAAGGACACCTTGCGAGTCTTTGACCTGAGTCAATAGTGCAACCACATGTCTGTTATGGGGCAGCCTAGCTGACTAATTTGCAATGTCTTAGCTTTGGTACTACCAGTGGTGAGGTGGTTCATCCTTTTTACTGAACCCAGATGGCGCAAGAGGGGGGCCCTGTTGTGGTTATCAGACCTTTCAGTGTTGAAACCTTAGCGGGTGGTACCGAGTTAAGATGAGAACATTGTAAAGGCTTTGTCATGATTCTCTTAGGCACACCAAAGGAAGTGTGCTAATGGCGTGCACAAAAGAGATTATCATGTCATGTGGGTAAAGTGCATAACCTCTGCAGAGTGTACAAACTATTCGGATAGCCGTACTCACGGTATTGAGCAAAGCTCGGGGATTACAATCAAGGGTTTAGACTTTTGCAAAATAAAACTTGGGATTGATGGCAGGTTGCCATGGAAAGTTGAATCTTGACTTAGGATGAGAAAACTTGGTTCACTTGAGAAATGTTGAATCTAGCTATTACTGTTATTTGTTTTGCTGTCATTTCAATCTATATATTGTACTTGTTTTTAAATGTTGCTTAGTTGCAAATGAACTCCTTAGCCTTCCATTGGAATAAGCCTTGCATATAGTTATATAGACTTGCATTCTGTGCACAACTTGTTGAGTACGTGTTGGTGTACTCACCCTTGCCTACAAAAATCATCAGTGCTGATGAAGGAGTACCATGAGGAGACGAATGTTTAGGGTGCGAGCCTTGTCAGTTGCCTGTGGTATACTGAGGGGTTACCTACGTCTTCATTCCGCTGCAGTTCAATTTGTTGTTCAGCCTTATGAGGCATTATTAAGTAAGTTGACCATAAGGTCATACAACTGGTAATGTTTAATATATTATGTCTTTTATCTATTTACGCTGTGTATGATTGTGATATTCACTAATGTTGAGCCTGTGTGCACTAGCGTGATCCTGGACTAGTGCGGTATACACAGAGGGTCCGGATTTGCATATTCGGGTCCCGACAGAGGTGGTATCAGAGCATACTGACTGTAGGCCTTGACCCTAGATAGTTAGTCGTCTCTATAGGTCCTTCAAAATTATTTTCTAAATTAAAAGACCTAACCCAGAAGAATAATGTGTTCTTGACTTATCCCATTCTTCTATTTCTGCCTTACCAAAATTTTATCTTTTCCTTGCTGAAATTCCTTTCCCTTACCTCTGCTGAATCGAACTGAAATCTTACCTGAGTTACCTTGAGTAGAAGACGATATACCACACCTCAGGAGAAGGCATCGAGTGCCTGTTGCTACCATAATGATCATGATGGAAGGAATCATCAAGCTCATGGAAGAGTGGATCAATGAAGTGTATCAAGAGTTAGAAGACTCAGTACTTCAAGTAGCCAGTTGAGACTCATGTGTGGGAGTCGCGTTCCTTAAGATAGGAGTGTCGCCCATGTAGACGGTAGTTTTGTGTGTTTAGGTTGAATTGGTTCTTCATGATTGCTGAGTGTGCAGTATGTGTTGCAAAGCTTTTAGGCTTATATAAGCAGCCATACCAAGTTATTAATATTGGTTGTTCAAGTTATTGGGTTAAAACCTATCTCCCCTGTATTAGGATTCTTGCTCCTTATCTATGCTAATTTCGTTTCCCTAACCCTTGAGGTAATCAAGTAGATAGTTCAGAATAGTGATAGCAGTGGAGCTAGTAGAAGTGGAAATCAACTCAATGGAAACTCTAAGGAGGGATTAGTTTTTCAACCGAACAATTTAGAAGGTCGTGCATGCATTCGCTGTGGATAAATAGGACATACCGCTGATGAGCATGCGATCAATTGCTCCAGTTATGTAGGAAGTCATCCAATTGGAAAATATCCTATGAGCAACATCACATGTTACCTTGGTACGCACCATCCTGAACCTATTGACCTTAATCAGGAAACCAGTAAGTGGCTATCCCCCACAGTAGGTCCCTTGTATGGTGGAGAAGATCGTTTTATTAGGGGATGTGTTGCGAATCAGGAAGTAATGAATCGCAAGAGGAGCAGCAGTGAGTGCTACAACTGTCACCGAAAAGGCCATTATGCTAATCTATGCCCACAGAGATAACAAAGAATTCCTATAATCGTAGACATACTGAAAGTCACCTTAGTTCGGTATATAACGCCAAGAATGAGCGGTGAAGTTGCAGAAGAAATTTGCCAAGAGTACCAATTAAGGAAAAGGCGTGTAGGTAAAGACACAATTCCAATCAACAAATACCCAAGAAAGAAAGTCCATCATAGACTTTACTATATTTGCCGCAAACCTGAGCATTTTGCCAATAAGTGCCCTCAAAGGAAAGCAATCACATTAGGTCAAATCAATTTAAACTCCGTCCCTAGCGAAGCCTCAGCGTCAATACTAAATCAAGGAAGTTAGGAGCCATGAAGTCTACTTAGTGCAATATCGTAACCCTAATTGAAAAGTAACGAGATTAGTGATGAATTCCATGTAAAGGTTTCCTTGTCAAAAGAAATAAAACAGAAATGGTCGCTACATTGGTATACAAAGTATTGGAATAAAGAGCAATACTATAAAATGTTGAGTTAGATGTTTCTCTAAGAGTATCCTTGTGTTTAGGGTTCACTTGAAAATGATACATGCGCAATAGTGGCTAGATTAGTGGTACCCAACCTGAGTTTGTTAGCCAGAGGATTTATCATTGTCAGTAAGTGCTTATTAGTCCAGGATGTTGAGAATTCACTGCTTATTAAGTGAATAAAGTTCAAAACAAATTATATTACGTTGGATACTCAAACCTTTGATGTTATTCCTAGAATTAGTTGGATGCTCAAACATAAGATTATTTTGGTGAAGAGTATATCGATTAAAAAAAACCCTAAATGTGCAAAAGAGGGGTTTCAAGTAGTGACAGTTTGTGTTAGTCAGCCGATGGATAATAGTGTGGAAATTTGTCAATTAGAAGATGCGCCAGTTGTTAGAGACTACCTTTATAAATTTCTCCAAGAAATTGCCTGGTATGCCGTCATATCAAAAGATCAAGTTCGTGAGCGAATTGGTACCCGGTACAGCACCCATAGCAAAAAGACCATGTCAAATATCTACTAATAAATTAGTGTGAAACGGAAAAGCATATAGAAAAGTTACTAGGAACACTACTACAGCGAGGCTTATATCAGACGCACGATCACAGATGGTTTTGAAAAACCGTCTGTAATATAGAACATCACAGACGGTTATGTACTCAAACCATCGATGCATATATCACGAGCGGTTTTATATTACGGTAAATGCGTGATACAAGAAATATCACAGACGGTTTCTAAATATAATCGCTCGTGATGGCTCTAAGATACTCATTACGAGCGGTTTCAAGTAAAACTGCTCAGGATATCCTGACGGTTATATAACACAACCGTCTGTAATATCTACAGTAATCATTACAGACGGTTATATTTAGAAACCGTCTCTGATATTTCTTGTATCACAGACGTCTGTAATATAAAACCGTCTGTGATAATACCGTCTCCCATAAAAACAGAGCCTCGATCCACATCCACTTCGCTTATAGGGTTTGGTTTCTATGCTTAGTAATTTGTGGAAGTGAGGCGATTTTTTGAAAGAAAGCCATTGATTTCGAAGGATGATATTAGATTCATTTGATTTTGGTGATCTAAGGTTAGTAATGAGTTCTCTAATTGCATGCGCATCGAATTCAATATCTGGGTTTGTTAGGACAGAATTAATTTAAAGATTGTTTGATTAGATCTAGTTTAATTGTAGCTGGATCCATATGTTGTTTGTGATATTTGGTTAGTCTTGTGTTTTAATTGCATTATATTCAACATCTATCTTGATAAGGAGGAATTTGATGATTTTTAAGATCTATCTTGTAGCTAGAACCATGTGTTGGTTGTTTGATGAATAAGGTTAGCTAGTAATAGTTCTATTTGCATAATATAATATTCGATCATGATGTAGCTAGCTAGCTTGTTAAGATAGAATTTAAAGATTGTTTAGATCTAGCTTATAGATCAATTCAAGTCTTTTGGTGATCTAAGGTTAGTAATGGGTTCTAATTTCATTATTATATTGAAGATTAATTTGAATTGTGTTAATTATTTCTTTGTGATGTAATTAAGGTATGTAATTGCATAATTAGTTTAAGAGTATGTGCATACGCACTACACAGTGCACTTAATATTTAACACTAAGTGTTACATGTGTGTGTAGCGAGATGGATCGAAGTCGATGTCTGTTGAGAACCGTCGAGTCTTGAGAACCTTAATGGCGTCTCCACTTTCAAAAGAGCTGCAGAGGAGGATATGTTTAATAAGGGGTGCAATTCATGTCATGTCCGTGCATTGATTGCGAAAAAATCAAGATGTTTGAAACTTCGCAGATCGAAGCACACTTGATTCAAGGGGTTTCAAAAGGGCTATACATGTTGGACCGGTCATGGCGAAGAGCACAATATACGAGAAGCGACAAGTAGTGTTAATATCGTCGGCGATGTCAATGATATGTCGGATGATCATATCGATTGTGCTTCCGATGAGGACAGGTTGCACGATGACAATTTAGATCAGATGCTACGCGATGCGTAAGAAACCTTGATGACGGGGAATATGGGCAGTTCTGTGGCTTAATGGAGGACTCGGAGAAACCTTTGTTCGCAGGGTGTAAGTTGAAATACACAAGGTTATCATCCGTGCTTCAACTACTCAAATTGAAGGCAAGCAACGGTTGGTCCGACAAGAGTTTCACAGCGCTGTTACGTCTATTAGCGGACATGCTTCCAGAGGGAAACGAGTTGCCGACAAGCACCTACAAAGCCAAGCGGGTTCTTTGTCCCTTGGGAATGGAAGTAGAAAGAATACATGCCTGTCCAAACGACTGTATCCTGTACCGCAAAGAGTACACAAACTTGCATATATGTCCGATGTGCAACGATCCCAGACAAGCGTAAGAGTCATTCAGATGATGATGGCGAGAGCATTGAGGTGAAAGAAGGTCCTCTGCTAAGGTGGCATGGTATCTCGCCTATAATTCCCGCTTGAAGCATTTGTTTGCGAACCCAAAGGAGGCAAAAGCTATGCGTTGGCACTTTGAGGAGCGTAAGAATGATGGAATGCTAAGGCACCTGCCGATTCCATCCAAAGGAGAAACATCGACAGGAGCTTTCAAGAATTCGGTGCGGATCCGAGAAATATAAGGTTTGGATTGAGTACAGATGGAATGAATCCTTTCGGTAACATGAGCAAATGCAAGCATAGCACTTGGCGTAGAATCTTTGTATCTACAACCTTCCTCCTTGGTTGTGTATGAAGCGGAAGTACATTATGTTGTCTCATGCTTATCCAAGGACCGAAACAACTTGGGAACGATATTGATGTGTACCTAGCTCCATTGGTGGAAGATCTAAAACCTTGTGGGTTACCGGGTACACGATGGGATGCGCATAAACGAGAGAACTTTACTTTGTAATCGCTTGTTGTTACGCACCATAAATGATTACCCCGCCCTTGCTAACTGTCGGGCCGAGTACAAAAGGAACCAAAGCTGCACTCACCGCTTAGATGATACCGAGAGTTTATGGTGAATCACTCCATAAAACCGTGTACATGCGTCACCGTAGGTTCCTTGGAGGAATCACCCATATCGCAAGATGAAGCAACTTTTCGACGGAAGGAACGAAATGGTCCAGCTCCAAGGCGTTTGAGCGGAGAGATGTTCATGACATTGTTAAGGATTTGGATGTTGCGTATGGAAAGGGACGTAAGTCAAGTACCGTGAAAAGAGCATGTGGAAGAAGAGATCAATATTCGGGACCTACCTTCTATGGGAGCACCTAGAAGTTCGCCATCGCATCGATGTCATGCACGAGAGAAGAATGTCCGTGACGGCGTGATTGGTCGCTTACTCAACATTAAGGGTAAAACAAAGGATAGTATCAACATGCGGCTTGACTTGGTCGATATGGGCATAAGACCTGAATTAGCACCGAAAGAGACCGATAAAGGCCGACGTACTTGGAACACGCTTGTTATACTCTGTCAAAGGCCGAAGAACTGAATCGTGCGCTGCTTGCATGGTGTGAAAGTTCCGTCGGTTACTCCTCCAACATGAAGAGACTTGTTTCGTTGCAAGATTTGAAATTAACCGCATGAAGTCTCATGATTGTCATGTCCGATGACACGATGCTCCTCGTCGCAATTAGAAGTATTTTGCGGTCAAGGTCCGAGAGACAATCACTAGGTGTGTTATTTCTTTAACACAATCGCCGAAGGTCATCGATCCCAAAGGACTAGATGCTCTGCAAGCTGAGGTGGTGATGACTCTATGTAATCTTGAGATGTATTTCCCTCCATCATTTTTCGATATCATGGTCCATCTCATTGTTCACCTTGTGACAGAGATAAAGATATGTGGGCCAGTGTTCCTACGTAGCATGTACCCGTTCGAGAGGTACATAGGAATTCTCAAGTCTTATGTACGGAATCGATCTCGTCCGGAGGGTAGCATTGTCGAAGGTTATGCAACAGAAGAGGCCGTCGAGTTCTGCGTCGATTACATGGCCCAGGTCGAACCAATAGGTGTGCCTCGATCTCGCCATGAGGGGAGGCTCCAGGGTATCGGGACCATCGGAAGGAAAGCAATCACGCCTGATTCGGTTGCGTATGCTCGAGCCCATTTCACGGTTTTGCAACACATGGCTGTAGTGTCGGCTATATATCGAAAGCACAAGCAATGGCTAAGGCAAGAGAATCCAAAGACGCAGAGTCTTGGATCACGAGATAGCATAACCTTGATTCAACAAATGGTTGAAGGAGCGACCTATCTTTGGGAGCTCGTCGGATGACACGACATGGTTGGCAAAAGGACCAACTTTTACGGTTGTCACATGGAAAGGATATGACTTAAATGGGTACACATTTTACACTAGAGATCGTGACATGAAGAGCACAAACCGTAACAGCGGTGTCCGCATAGATGCATTCAATAATACTGGCTGGTTGACGAGGAGCTCCTACTATGGGTTCATAGAGGAGATATGGGAGCTCGACCACGTGCTTTTCAAGATTCCCTATTTCGATGTCGTTGGGTCCACCTCCAAAGACGTGAAGGTTGACAAAATGGCATCACTATGTGGACCTCGAACGTGTCGGATACCAAGATGAACCATTCGTACTCGCTAACCAAGTTGTTCAAGTCTTCTATGTAACCGACCGGCCCAACAAGAAGCGCCACGTAGTTCTTCAGGGAAAAAGGAGAATTGTCGGAGTTGAGAATGTAGTAGATGAGGAAGAGTATAATCAATTTGATGAGTTGCCACCTATCGGAAAGGACATCCTGGTCCCAGAAGAATAACACGAGGAAGCAAGCTACACACGCGTCGATCATCATGAAGGGCTAATTTTCGTACAAAAGAATAAGCATGTGGCGGCGTAGTTATGAGAAGGGTGCATTGTCATCATGCTTACTAATTTTCATGTGTAATAATATTACGTACATTAATGCTATTGTAAAGATGATACGACCCATCATGCTTTGTACATATGATTGTGATGATCTTTGTAAGTAGCTTAATTGTGAAGCATCTGGATTGATGGAAAAGATGCAAGTATAAGAACAGAATCATGTCTACTTTGGCAATATGAAAATAGTTGTATGTGATTGCTCTCAGATTTTAGGGTTTGAATTGAGGATTAGAATCTCCACTTCAACCACAAGATAAATCGATATTCTGTTAAAGACAACTTTCCCGTAAGATACAACAAGGTGGCATGCATAAGAGTCGATCGAATCGAACCGACAAGTGAATATCGATGAAGCAAGATATATCACAGACGGTTCTTTAACATAACAGTCTGTGATGTTATTTGTCGCAGACGGTTATGTTACCTAACCGTCTGTGATATCTCAACATCAGAGACGGTTATATTATATAACCGTCCGTGATGTCGCCAACATCACAGACGGTTCTATTATAGAACCGTCTGTGATATCTAAACATCACAGACTGTTCTATTTTAGAACCGTCTGTGATATTTCAGCATCACAGACGGTTATATTATAGAACCGTCTGTGATATTTCAACATCACAGACTGTTCTATTATAGAACCGTCTGTGATATCTTATCACAGACCGTTATATTATAGAACCGTCTGTGATGTGCTCTCCTCTATATATCTCCCGCGCGCAGAGCTCATTCACAGCGCGCCAAACCCTAACCCTTTGAGACGTTTTGCCTCCCGCGGCGGCCTCCCCCTCGGCGTCCTCCCCCTCCTGGCGTCCTCCCCCTCCCGGCGTCCTCCCCCGCCCTCGGCGTCCTCCCCCGGCCTCGGCGTCCTCCCCTTCGATCGGCGTCCTCCCCGGCATCGACGTGCTCCCCCTCGGCTGTGTTCTTGTGCATCTCGGGCTTCAACCGTGAGTATTTCTGGGGGACTAGCCATCGAGCTAGAGGCCGTTTCTCGATCTGGAGGCACTGCCTGGCCATTTGCTCTATTTTTCGGTCTTGCAAAGGGGCCAGTCGATCTGCGGCTTGGGGACCTTGCGTGTGGGCTTAATGTTCAGTGATGATTTAGGGGATGGAATAGACTAATTGTGACAACAAATCTTAGCAGTCAATTTCACTTTCATATATATATATTTGATTAGTGTGAGTTCGGCAGTGATTGAGGTTGCTGGAAGAGTGGTTGATCAGAATCGAGTTTTGATGTTGGTTGAAAAGGTCTTTTCTTTGGTGATCAAGGATGATGTTTGTTTTCGGTTGTTTATGTGACCAAAGAGCGAGAACTAGTTAAAATGTCTTTATTCGGTTGGCTAGGAGCGATGGTTTGTGGTTGTTTTTGGTGCCCCGAAGAATTAGTTTGGAGGGTGCGCTTAGGTGGTGGTTTAGTGGAGTTTTGATTTTACTTTGGTTGTCTATTGCAAACTTGTCTTTATATGCTTAGTTAGTGAATATGCATATAAGATAACCAATTGAGTAGATTTATACTTAACCCGTCAAGTATTAAATCATTATTGAGATAAAGTTGTCACAATCTAGTCTATTACTTGTCCATTGTGGCGAGGAGGGCCTTTTAAGGCAACCCGACATCTCGAGAACATTCAAACAATCAATATGAGCTTTATGCTAATTGCTTTATTCGTAATAATGTACATGTTCATATGTGAGATCCTCGAGCTTCATTCTATTATTACATTAATCGTCAAATGGTTGAATCCATATGTATTCTTACGCTTGTCTCGCGTGTGGATGTCCTAGTTTTAGAGGAGGTCTTTGCGAAATTTTTATTAAGTTAAGCAACCTCCTAGTTCGCTTCTTTTGCTAAAAGGCTAATAACAAGCCATTTAGGCTAGTTCTTTTAAAAGGCTAATAACAAGCCATTTAGGCTAGTTCTTTAAAAGGCTAATAACAAGCCATGGTATCCACAAACTCATTCACTCTAATGTGATTTTATTTGTTCTTCACTTTTAGTTCTTTGAAACTATTTTAACTTGTAAAGAAGATGTCGTCCTCTAATCCATAAATCAAGGACATGATGTGCCCTCAAAAGAAGAATCAACCCGCGCTGCAAGAGGACCAAACAAAAGGCCAACAGACCGATATACCATTACAGAGATCGATCCAAATGTTGGGGCCTCTAGAAAGCCAAAAAAGGCGGCGAATGCATTTCGGAGTATGTGTGGGATAGTAGCCCGGGAACGGGTTCCGATCACGCTATCTTCCTGGAGGTTGGTGACTATTGAGGCTCGCAATGCCTTGCTAACGGAAATTCTTTCATCGCTCAACATTCGGAAGAATCCGCTCCCCTAGTGCGACGGTATGCACCGCTAGCGGCAGAAAGGCATGGAAGACCTTCAAGCATACGCCAGAGACTACGCCAAGAAGGATCTGGTTCCACACTCAAGTATGGGTTCATTGATGAGGACACGTGGGGGCGTTTTGTTGGGATGAAGACCACGCAGCGAATTAAATGCGCCACGATGAAGCAAACAAGGCCTTGCAAGGAAGGAACACTCACCCCCACAGACTCGGCACTGCTGGCTACGCGGGGAAGAGAGCGCAATGGGACAGGGAGGACGAGGAGGGTATCGCGCCATTTCCATCGATCACAGATCAACGTGCCAGAGACTGGCTAAGAGCGAGAGCGAGGTCAGATGCCACGTCCTCCGCAACCGTCTCCTTTGTAAACCCCGCGGACGAGGAAATGCCAACGCCTGGTAATATATAAATCGAACTACCAATTTTACGTAATTAGTCCATGACTTCATAAGTGAAATAACTTGTCCGGATCTTGCAGGTAGCGTTGAGTACACAATCGTGCGATGGCTCTTTTTTCCCAGACAGAGAGAAAGATGCACTGTCCATAGCCTTGGGAAACAAGGAACACCACGGTCGTATAAGAGGCAAAGGGGTTTTTGTTCCATGGAAAACTGGATTCCCAGACGACTTCCACATATACCGAAGTAAGAAGAGAACTAAAGCCGAGCGCGAGTCAAATCTTATAAAGAATTTGGAGGACAAGTTGAGAGGAGAGTTGAGAGAAGAGTTGAGGGGAGAACTGAGAGAAGAATTTTATGAAAGGATACGAATCCTCGAGGAAAGGCTCACCAATCAAGAAAGAAATACTGCACAAGCCCCAGAAGTATGTCCGCAAGTCAGCCCCACTGCCCGTAAGAGCAGCTGTGCATCCGTTCCTCCAAGTGACATAGATGAACATAGCGGGACTTATCCTGTATGTGACATTAAGGTGGCCACGCGGTGCAATCTCCAAGTGAGAATTAGCAATGGCACCGTTCCTCTGACGGCTGCTTGGGGCATGGCGTATCCATCCCCAAAGGGGACCATGGTGCACGGTACCATCATAGCGCCGGGTTTCACCAAGGTCAATGTGGACGGGTATTTGATAGTTTCAAAATTGTCGATCTCTGAAGCCGCCAAACGACGAGATCGTGAAACTTGGGGATGCCATTGGCACATTCATCCAATGGCCTAGCAGCGACATCTCCCTGCTCGTCCCTTCTGTCATGCAACAACCGCGACGATCTGATTCGCCTATTGTATCGCCGTCTGATCAGTTGGCTACCAAATCAGCAGTCGTAGAGCAGACTCCACTTGATGTACATAACGTTGACCTCTTTCCTGCCCATTCCTCTCCCGTGAAGGGTTCATACAAAACAAAGAAAGGCAAGGGCAAACAGAAGAAAGAAAGGCAAGAACAAGTCGACTATCCATCTTTGAGTTGGCTAAACAATACAAGCTAGAGAGCCGTTATTAACGAAAGGCAGCGAACTTCACTTAGTATATCTTGCCAACAATTGCATAAGTGGTACACCCAAGAAACTGGAAAGCCAGAGCGTGAACGTACAACAAGTATCAGCGTTATGTTCAAGTATGAACATCTATTCAACGACTCAGCCGGGGGCTTCTTCACGGTCGATTTTCTGGACTTGTTCCATCTCTACAACCTCGACGCCATCGACGCGCAAGACTCATAAGATCTGGACCTTGTAAGTGTGTGCTATCACGGTCTACATTCGCCTAATAGTGATAAATGTCCTCCAATATATATATAATTCGCCTTTGTATATATAGATACATGCAACTTGAAGCGACACGGAAGAAACTATCGATCGGTTTCCTCGACCCACATATAGTCTCAAAGCAAACAATGGATGATGATATAAACATGGTCGAGGAATACGTCCGAGATGCATTGCTAGCACAAAAGATAAAGAACTCATACTTATACCCCATAACCCGAGGTAAGTGCTACCAGATGCTATACTTTGGTCATCAGACTGCACACAACTCGTTTCATTCATTGTCCATTGTGATATACCAGTATAGGTTTCACTGGGTTCTAATTGTAATTGAACCACCACAAACCGGTTAAGTACCTTGATTCCAAGACGTGGCGGAAACCACGACTTGGTACCTATCGCAAAATTACTCGGCAGTAATCATGTTTCCTCCGTACATGGTCGTGTAAGTTGTTCCGTGTTTATATTGCTATTGGAATGGCTTAGGCTAACCTTTTGCAATCTTGTAGAGCGCTCAAACACGTGAAAGATTGGACTAAACTACTGAGATGATTTGAACTTTCCGGTATCCGCTATACACAACAATTCTATTTCAAACCCCTAATAGTGACTCTAGAACTAACCGTAGGTTTTATTTGCGATGCCACCAAAGAAGGTCGGAAATAACCTATGTGGATTTTATGTTTGCCACAACATGCAAACCATAAATCGCTAAAAAATAGCAAGATGGTTAAAAGCTGCGTTGAATCGGTCGATTTGAGCAACATTAGAGGAAAGTTTGTTTCTTCTCGCTCACGGAAGTAATAAATAAAACCGCGCGTTCCACGTAGCCTTATAACTTCTGGAGTTGTACAATTGTCAAATGGTATTCATTAATTCGGAAAATATGTCCAAAACTTGCGGTTATTCTTGTTTGTACGATTCATTGTATTGTCACATGATATTATCCTTAATACATATTTGCTCATCTTGAATGCAACAACTTAACAATGTCTTGCTTGTTGGACCTAGATGTTTTTCCCCCACCCTCAGCAGAACCTCTATTATTTATGGTTTGTTGTTCGAAATTTCCATCTACTTAGGTATTCCTACATCAATATTTATGAGACACGGTCAGTAATAGATGTTGTAATTGAATATCTGCACTTCCTATATGCATTGAGGCAACAGTTTGTCCGATCAGGATAGACTTAAAATATAAACATTTGTAGCGCTTTTCTCCTTCTTATGATAATGTTGATGGAACTCAACTAATAAATCAACCCAAGACCATACGCTTGACATGGCGAGGTGGCGGCAACCATAGAGTGCTTGATCGAACACGACACCTTTGGAGTGTGTGATTTGCTTCATACCATACGAAGTGGCCTTGCTTGTGAGTCACCGTCGTGCCACGGTGCAGAGTACCCGGAACGGCATGCTCTTGTGCAGCATCACCGTCGTGCCACGGTGGGAGAACATGGTACTTTGAAAAATTTGTAGATTTAGTTCATAGATTACTCTAGTTAGGCTAATTAAAGATTGAGCAAATGTGATTGCAAGTCGGGTCTTCCATGCCCGGAAGGACTTTGGAACACCCGACTTGAATGAAGAAGAGGAGCGGGAGGAAGCCGATGGACAGTGGTACGCGGAAGAAGACAGCAACCAAGGGGAACACTCCTTGGTCCAGACTGACCTATCGGTGCGAGGTGAGTACTCCAGATCAATGAAGAAGAGGAGCGAGAGGAAGCCTATGGACAGTGGTACGCGGAAGAAGACAGCAACCAAGGGAACACTCCTTGGTTGTCGCCTTCTTCCGCTGCACTAACGCCCATCGGTTCTCCTCGCCTCCTTCTTCCATTCAAGTCGGGTGTTCCAAAGTCCTTCCGGACATGGAAGACCCGACTTGCAATCACATTTGTTCAATCTTTAATTACCCTACCTAGAGTAATCTATCAAGTACATCTACAAATTTTTTCAAAGTACCATGTTCTCCCACCGTGGCACGACGGTGACGCCAAGAAGAGTATGCCGCTCCTAAGCATTCTCGCATCGTGGCACGACGGTGACTTCACAAGAAGGCCACTTCATATGGCATGAAGCAAATCACACACTCCAAAGGTGTCAGTTCGATCAAGCACTCTATGGTTGACGCCACTCGCCATGTCGCAAGGCGGTCTTGGGTTGATTTATTAGTCGAGTTCCATCAACATTATCATAAGAAGGAGAAAAGCGCTACAAATGTTTATATTTTAAGTCTATCCCGACGGACAAATCTGCCACAATGCATATAGGAAGTGCGATATTCAATTACCACATCTATAACTGGTTGTGCCTTGTAAATATCAAGTAGAAATATTGATGGAAATTTCAACAATAGCTTAAATAATGGAGGTTCTGGCTGGGGTGGGGGAAAACGACATCACTGCAGCGGTTCTTATTTGTAACCGTCAGGATAACTTTACATCACGCAGCGGTTATGATTTGAAACCGCTCGTGATATGTTAATATCATGAGACGGTTATGATTTAAAACCGCTCGTGATATTTAGCTATCACGACGGTTTTAAATAAAACCATCTGTGATACTAACATATCACGAGACGGTTTCAAATCATAACCGCTCGTGATGATAATTTTCGAGCGGGTGGAAAACCGTCTCTGATGATCTCCTTCATCACAGACCTATTGTTACTGACGGTTCACAAAACCGTCTCTGATGACGTTTACGAACCGTCTGTGATGATGATTTCTGTAGTAGTGGAAGAGTTTTGAGAAGACCAGCACATACCATGGGAGCTCTTGTCTATCAAAAAGGAAAATGGAAGATCGGTAGAATGCCCTGAATCATGCCCTAACTGAAAAAAAAAATCAAAAACAAGTATCCAATGTCAGGATCGACAACGTGTTTGGACAGTTGAAAAGAGAGTTGGAATTTCTTTAGGATAAAGCTTCGCTTAGGCTATCCTCAATTAAGGAGTCATGTGAAAGATGTTTCTCGGATTGCGTTCTCTACACAATATGGACAATATGAGTTTTGGCTATATCTCATGGATTGACCAAAGCCCCACATACTTCGTACACATGATGACTAAGGTGTTTGTGGATAAATTCCTGATTGCCATATAAATGATATTCTAGTATACACTAAAGACAAGAGGAAAACATACGGAACCTTAAGATGAGTTTTTGCGAGAGCAGTAGTAGTACGCTAAGTTCAACAGGTGTGATCTCTGGAAGAAAAAGATTGAATTTCGTTGGCCACACAAAGGCTGCTAAAGAAGTTGATGTCGAGCCAAGTAAGGTGGAAGTTGTGTTACATTGGAAGCAACCAAAGTTCGTTACTTAGATTGGAGGTTCTAGGAACGGCAAGATATGATCGCTAGTTCATAGGAAGGTTTTCGACAATAGCTAGATCTTCTATGCGACTGTTGAAGAGAAAAAGTTGCTTGGATATCGGAGTGTGGAAAAAGTTTTCGGAAGCTGAAGAAGCAATTAATATCAACACCTGTGTTAGTGTTACTAGCTGTGTGGAGTAGTTTCGACATATATAAGTGATGCTTGTAGATATGTTTTGAGATGCGAATTGGCATAAAAGGGACAAGGTTGTTACCTATGCGATGAGGTAATTGAGACAGCAAGAGGAGAATTACTCTACGCATGACTTGGAGTTAGCTATCGTAGTGCACGATTTGAAAATATGGTGTCACTAACTCAACAAAGATAGATGTGAACCATAAGGGTCTAAATTGTATATTTACTCAGTTAGATCTTGACATAAGGCAAAGAAGATGACTAGAATTGATCAAAGATTATAGTACTAGAATCAATGGTCATACTAGGTAAAGCCAATGTGGTAGTTGATGTTGAGTTACGAGGTAATATGTTGATAATAAGCAGTTAACCAGGGTATAAAAAGAATCTAAGAAGTTGAAATTAAAGGTCGCCCCACAAGGTTTCATAGTTGCCTTGGAAATAGAACCAACATTAGAAGATCAGAACATAAGAAGTTCGAAGGTAGATGAAGTACAAAATCAAGTCAAAGAAAGAAGAAGACTTAGCCAAAGAAACAGAATTTTGAGTGATTAGGATATCATAAGGATTTAATGCTGAACCAGTGTGACGGATAGGAAGATCCTAAGAAATTGATACTTGAGAAAACTCATAATTCTAAGTATTCGATATACTCAGTAAGTGCCAAAGAGAATCAATATCTTAAGGAAGGATTTTGGTGACCTAAGGTGAAAGGTGAAACTATTGGTTATGATACCCAATGTGATGTGAAAATAATAATAATAATAATAATAATAATAATAATAATAATAATAATAATAAAGGCAATGCATTAGAGATCTAAACGTTCGTTGCAAATCATTATAGATTCCTATAGGAGGCAAAACATTAAAATGATCCCTAGTGTAAATGGACCCTAAAAGGTATGAATTCAGAGGAATCATTATTGATTAAATTACCCAAAATTACTCATTCCATACCACTAGAAACTACGTAATCAAAAGATCATTTGGCAAATGTGTCAAGGATTGAGTGACTACATAAGGTGCTCAAGAAGGCTGTGTTCGATAAAGGTATCCAATTTATCTTGAGGTTTTAGAACGAGTTACATGAAGTAAAGGGGAGCTTGCTTGAATTTCAGTACAATTATCAACCGCGTACCAATAGTCGAATAGAAAAAAAAATTTAAATCAGAATCCGGAAGATATATTAAGAACTTGTGCGTTAGCTTACGCCATGTTTCGGGATAAACGCTTGTCATATGCAGAGCTCAGTTATAACCATAACTACTAGGCTAGTTGCAGATGTCATCATTTAAAGCCTTATAGGGTCGTGCCAATCGTACCTCGTTGAATTGGAGCGAAACGGGAGAGCGTTCAGTATTTGGGCCTGAGATACTCAGAGGGGCTAAAGAATAAGTTGCCATGATCAGGGAAAGGTTGAGAACAACACAGTCGAGGCAGAAAAAGCTACGCTGATAATCGTCGTTGTGAGTTGAGTTTTGAACCCAACGATTTAGTGTATCTCAAAGTCACTCTCTTGAAAGGTGTAACAAGGTTCAACGTTAAAGGGAAACTCGCACCTAGATATGTAGGACCATTTAAGATCTTAAGCCGCCAAGGAGAGGTTGTATAGTAGTTGGAGTTACCACAGTCATTAGCAGGAGTCTGCGATGTGTTTCATGTGTCTCGGCTTAAAAAAATGCCTCAGAGTGCCAGCTGAACGGACACCGCTAGAGACAATCGAATTACAAGAAGATTTGACTTACGAAGAGTAGCCTATTAAGATTTTGGATGTAATGGAGCGTAGGACCAGAAATAAATCTAGTCGCTTTTGCAGAGTTCAATGGAGTAACCATTCAAAGAATGAAGCAACTTGGGAACGTGAGGAAGATCTGAAGGCAGAATCCCCAAACTTATTCTCTAGTCAGCCCTAAATCTCGGGGTCGAGATTCTGTTAAGGGGGGAGGTTTGTAACATCCCAATTTTTGACTTTCTAAATATTTGATATTGATTTATTGCAATTTATAATTTTTGTGAATTTTCTGGATTTATTGGATTTTCTGAGATTTATTTAAATCATTTCGAATTGGTATATATGGCTTTTGTTAAGAAATATTTATAAAAAGGAAATTTAAAATAAAGTTTGTCCAAAAATATTTTATTTGAGTATAGAAGGTCTCGAAGTATTTTTGGGAAATTTCCTTTTCTTTCCGGGGTTGAATCGGATTAGGAAATTGTTGTCTGATCGGTGCGGTTTGGAGTAAGTTCACTGCATGCGCGTCCGCCGGAGACCAGGCGCGTGGTGAATTCCTCCGAGCGAGCACGGGTTGGATACTACACCTGCGCGCGAAGGAATCTCTCCGGGGTGTTACCGATTCAAACTCGAGTTGGCGCCGAATTCGTCGGACGCAGGTCCACGCGCGAGGAGATTTCTCCGGAAGCGGAGCTGATTCATTAGTTGGCGCCAAGCCATCGCGAGTTAGGAAATTCCTTCCGGCGGGAGCGCCGTAGAGTGGTCGATTCAAACTCCCTGGCGCTGGCGCCGCAAGCGTCAAGGACTCGGAGTCCTCGGGCGAGAGAAGCACATCCTGTCCTATTTAAGCCGTGCGTGGCATCATCGAAGGAAGCAAGCGGCGAAAAAGAAATCGCAGGCGATCGAGCGACAGCAAAATCGCGAGCGCTGAGCCGGCCGAGTTCTCGCGAAGGACAGCAACGCGCAGGCTCATCGGAAGAATTGGGCGGCAAGGAAATCGGGAGCGTCGAGCGGGTCGCGCCGTCGTCTGGGGAAAATCGCGAAGAACATGGCGCGTCGAAGATTTTCGAGCATCTTTGCCGAAGTTGTCAAGGTCGCCGTCTTCGCCTCCGGTGGATTCGAGCCGCCGCCAACCATCGCCGATCGGGAGCCGTTAGCCGTCGGATCTTCATCAGCGATCGAGATTAAGTCGTAACGCTGCGAATCGGTAAGCATCTAGATTAAAACGTGAGCCGTGAGGATCTTGGTTGGAGGATCTATATTGAGTCACGAGGAGATTTACCCGTAACTGCTAGATTGAGTTCATCGGTCTAGATTTCGCCACGCCTCGCCTCAGACAGTGGGCGAGAAAACTCAGATTTTCCTTTACAGAAATAATTCGGAAAGATTTAGAATTTCTAATTCCAGAGTTTAGTTTATTTTCAAAACTTCTAAATATTATAACTTTAGCATATGAACTCCGATTTGGGTGATTCAAATTCCAAAAAATTTGTAAAATTGAGATCTTTCCAATGGTGGATTTTATTTGAATTTTTGAGTTCATTTGCTATTTGGTTTTGGTGTTTATTTGCTATTTCTTCTTGATTCACGTAGACGTTGAGTTGAGCGAGGTTTCGAAGGAGGAATTATCATTTCAAGAGCAATCTTCGAAGCAATACCAGGAGCTTAAGCAAGGCAAGTTGTGCTTTGATCATGTTGCACCCATAAATTAGATTGCATGCTATTTTGGTTTACCTTATCACTTGTTATTTCATGAGTACAAATGATTTTGACCTAGATTGGGATTTAGATATTATACCCTCTTGAATTACACCCTACCTTGTTAAATTGTATGCCATGATCCACTTGTCACCCTAGGTTGGTTAATTATAGTTGGTTAATAGAAATCAACATGGATGGTTAGAATGGAATAGAATTGCTTAGCCATGCCACGTCATCACATGCTCATGAAATATTGCTTAATACTCTTGACTAATGGAATATGGAACAATGATGATAACTTGTGGGCCATGTGTGGTTGCACAAAGAGATTGAGTTGTTGTGACAGCGGAGTCACGCAACAATGTTGATTTGTGAAGAGCACGTGGTGCTTGGTAACCAACCGGGAGGGTAATCACTTTAGATTGAAGCAAGTGGAAGGGGCAGGTGTGCCAGGGTGGGCTCAGTGGAGCTGAGGGTATGTGTATGTCTTGCTTTGATCAAACCATAAGGACACCTTGCGAGTCTTTGACCTGAGTCAATAGTGCAACCACATGTTCTGTTATGGGGCAGACCCTAGTGATTAATTTGCAATGTCTTAGCTTTGGTACTACCGTGGTGGGGTGGTTCATCCTTTTAATGAACCCAGATGGCGCAAGAGGGGGCCCTGCTTGTGGTTATCGACCCTTGAGGTTGAAACCTTAGCGGTGGTACCGAGTTAAGACGTAACATTGTAAAGGCTTTGTCATGATTCTCTGCAAGCACACCAAAGGAAGTGTGCTAATGGCGAGCACAAAAGAGATTATCATGTCATGTGGGTAAAGTGCATAACCTCTGCAGAGTGTACAAACTATTCGGATAGCCGTGCTCACGGTATTGAGCAAAGCTCGGGGATTACAGTCAAGGGTTTAGACTTTTGCAAAATAAAACTTGGGATGGATGGCAGGTTGCCATGGAAAGTTGAATCTTGACTTAGGATGAGAAAACTTGGTTCACTTGAGAAATGTTGAATCTAGCTATTACTGTTATTTGTTTTGCTGTCATTTCAATCTATATATTGTACTTGTTTTTAAATGCTGCTTAGTTGCAAATGAACTACTTAGCCTTCCATTGGAATAAGCCTTGCATATAGTTTTATAGACTTGCATTCTGTGCACAACTTGTTGAGTACGTGTTGGTGTACTCACCCTTGCCTACAAAAATCATCAGTGCTGAAGAAGGAGTACCATGAGGAGACGAATGTTTAGGGTGCGAGCCTTGTCGGATTGCTCGTGGTATACCGAGGGGTTACCTACGTCTTCATTCCGCTGCAGTTCAATTTGTTGTTCAGCCTTATGAGGCATTGTTAAGTAAGTTGACCATAAGGTCATACAACTGGTAATGTTTAATATATTATGTCTTTTATCTATTTACGTTGTGTATGATTGTGATATTCACTAATGTTGAGCCTGTGTGCACTAGCGTGATTCTGGACTAGTGCGGTATACACAGAGGGTCCGGATTTGCATATTCGGGTCCCGACAGCGATAGGCTCGAAACTCATGACGATGCTCATGAAGCTCCTGTCGGGTCTCCTTGACTTGAGTTGCGACGTCCTGGCACAGACAAATAGGCACTTGAGCATCCTATTGATGGTGTCTCGGCTGGTGGTGGGAGAGCCTGGAGGAGAGGCTGGAGCTGCTGCTGTAGCTGGAGGTGGCGCAGAAAAACTGGCCCCAGAAGGTCGACCCCAAGGACGCCAACCAACAAGAGCACTCGGGACGGCAGGAGCTGCAGAAGCTGAAGGAGCTCGGACCTTATACGACAGATGCTCCACGTCCTTCATAAACTCGAGACCCATGACATGATCAATAAGGGCCATGATGTAGGGAGCGTACCCGCAGCTGCTGACATTGCTCAAGGAGTTGTATCGGATCGCTTCCCAAAGAAAATCCACCACATCAAACCCATGAGTGCGCTTCACCAAATGAAATAGCAAGTTACACCCATAGGAGCTGATTGACGACGCATCTCCTTCCTTAGGCCAAAGAGTGACCCAAAGCATCCGGAGAAGAATGGCAGGCACATCTTTCATACCCTTGATGGTCCCCACAACAAAGTGCTACGATGGATCATACAAGGCCTCAAGCTGCTCAGGAGTCATAGCCTTCTTTGCATGAAGCTTCGCTTCTCCATCATGCGACCTAAACTGCAACACGCGAGCAAATGTCCTCTTGGTGGCCACATACCATATCTCATCCATCATCCACCAAATAGCATCCTCTTTTTTGTCGAAGAATAATGTAGAATAAAATTGCATGATTACCTCATCATTCCAAGAGTGACGAAAGCTCATAATGTTCTTCACATGATGGCGCTCGCAAATTTGAATGACCTCATCAAAGATAGGATTTTGAGCGTCTGCCATGTATTTCCAGTCAATGGTCTTCATCTTCATGACATGATGCTCCATTGGAAAAAGAACTGTCTCATAAAAATCTGATTGAAATCTGTTCCAGAACCGCTTGTCCACATATTCATCCTGATGAAACTCAAGCGGATCCTTGTTCCTTTGTTCCACAATAGCTTTTCCTTTGCCAGATCCCACTCTGTAATCAACAACACGAAGTCGACTCATCTGGCCAGGGTATCTCCACACAGGACGATACTTCTCAAGAGGACCAATCGCAGCCCTCGACTCCTGAAACTGCTTCTTCTTCTGCTCGCGAAGTCTTGCATGAGCATCAGCGGGATGTTCTTCGGCAGGTTGAGGAGATGGAGCAGCTGGAGGTGCGGTAAGCACATTTGCATGGCTCTGGCTAACCTTCCTCACGGTATGTCTTTTTCTCTTGGAAGCGCCAGGCATGGGAGATGAAGGAGGAGAGTCATCGGATGGGCGCTTGCCGGCACCGGAACCTCCTTGGGAAGAAGCCATCTAAGAGGAAACAAGGAATGGAGTGAAAAAGGGTTTGACAGGAAGGAAGTTACACAATTTAAATTTTTGGGCCGAGAGGTACAGGTCGGATACTCCGGGTATTTGGTCCGGAGAGTCCGGACAATTAACCCGGATACTCCGGGGCATTTGATCCGGAGTGTCTGGATACTCCGGATAAAATGTCCGGTGAGTATGGATTGTTTAGAGTCAAACCCAAAAACCTAAATTGCAAAACTATCCACTCTCACAAGGAGCCCATTCTAGAGATTAATCTAGGGAATGAATGAACTCTAGCAAAGCAACTTATTCCAAGATAATTCAAAGGTCAATGAGATTGGGACAAAGAGGAGGGCTTACCGCGAGGAAAAGCAACCAAAGAGGAGAATGCCGAGCGGAGAACCCTTCCCCAACCTCCAAGGATGATCCGGAGAGTCCGGAAGGTGAGGAGCACACCGGGGATCGAAGAGGAACCGAGAGCGGCGGCTAGGGCATCAATTTGAAGGAGATGCGGTTGAAGAAAATGGCAAAGGAGAGAGAAAAGAGGCCCCCCGCACGGGCTTTATAGGACAGCCGCCTCAACCCGGATACTCTGGACATTTAGTCCAGATACTCCGGACTATCCGGATAGTCCGGACATAAAACCCCGGAATGTCCGGGTTGACATCCTCGGGAGACAACAGGAATTTCACAAGAAATGGAGTGAGATATTGGTTTGCAGCAAAAAGATAAGGGGTCCTCAAGGCTCTGTTTACTTTGTGACTAGCGAATATTCAACCAATCAGCCATAGTCACATAGTATAAGACCGGATCCGAAGATCAAGGAATTCAAATAACACAAAAAGATCAGAGAAATAGACCAAATAAAATTAGCTAAAACATTTTTGCAATCATCAATCAATTGCATGCACATTTCAAGCCAGATTACGAGAGTCTAAAATATTTAGCCCACTCCTCAAATCACAAAATCTCTTTTCATCAAGTGGCTTGGTGAAAATATCGGCTAATTGATCATTTGTGCTCACATGTTGGATATCAATATCGCCTTTAGTGGAATGATCTCTTAGGAAATGATGGCAGATATCGATATGCTTTGTGCGGGAGTGTTGGACAGGATTGTTGGCAATTTTTATGGCGCTCTCATTGTCACACAAGAGTGGAACGTGATTATAGGTTAGGCCATAATCATTTAGGGTTTGCCTCATCCAAAATAATTGCGCACAACAACTCCCGGCAGCTATATATTCGGCTTCGGCTGAGGATAGGGCTACGGAATTTTGTTTCTTAGAGGACCATGAGACAAGAGATCTACCCAAAAACTGACAAGTCCCTGAAGTACTTTTCCTATCCACTTTACATCCGGCATAATCCGCATCGGAATAGCCAACTAATTCAAAAGATGAACCTTTTGGATACCAAAGCCCAAAATAAGGAGTGTGTACTAAATATCTCAAGATTCTTTTCACCGCCACCATGTGGCACTCTTTAGGAGCGGCTTGAAATCGTGCACACATGCACACACTAAGCAAGATATCGGGCCTAGATGCACAAAGGTAAAGTAAAGAACCGATCATCGAACGATATACCTTTTGGACGACCGGTTTACCTTCTTTGTCGAGGTCTAGATGCCCGTTCACTTGCATTGGCGTCTTGATTGGCTTGGCGTTCTCCATACCGAACTTCTTGAGTATGTCCGTGATGTACTTGGTTTGGCATATGAATGTTCCTTTCTTGAGTTGCTTGACTTGAAAACCGAGGAAGAACTTCAATTCGCCCATCATGGACATCTCGAATCTTTTGGTCATTATCCTGCTAAACTCCTTGCATAGTTGTTCATTAGTAGACCCAAATATAATATTATCAACGTATATTCGGCAAACAAATAAATCATTGTCAATATGCTTAGTGAAGAGAGTAGGGTCGGCCTTTCCGACTACAAAACCTTGATCGAGAAGAAAATCTCGAAGACACTCGAACCATGCTCTTGGTGCTTGCTTAAGTCCATAAAGAGCCTTGTGTAAGAAGTAGACATGGTCCGGATGATTTGGGTCTTCGAAGCTGGGTGGTTGCTCAATATAGACCATCTCGGAAAGTGGTCCATTCAAGAAAGCGCTTTTCACGTCCATTTGATATAACTTAAAATCATGGTGAGTAGCAAGGCAAGTAATATTCTAATAGACTCAAGCCTAGCTACGGGAGCATATGTTTCATCAAAATCCAAACCTTCGATTTGCGTGAAGCCTTGAGCAACCAACCGGGCTTTATTTCTAGTCACTATTCCATTCTCGTCTTGCTTGTTCCAAAATACCCATTTGGTTCCAATCACGTTTTGCTTGGGCCTTTCGACAAGCTTCCATACTTGGTTCCGCTCAAAGTTGTTTAGCTCTTCTTGCATAGCCATCACCCAATCCGGATCTTGGAGTGCTTCTTCTACCTTAAGAGGTTCAAGAGAGGAAACAAAGGAGTAAAATTCACAAAAATTTGCAACTCGAGATCTAGTGGATACTCCCTTGTTAATATCTCCAAGAATGTTGTCGACCGGGTGATCGCGTTGTACACTTTGATGAACTCTTGGATGAGGGACAGTTGTATTTAATCGTTGGATAGGGCCTCCATCATCTTGAGTGGTGTTCGAGCTATCTTGAGCTTGCATGGATGAGGAAGGAGCATCATTTGGAGCATTGCAGTCCGGAATATCTGGGGTTGAACCCGGACACTCCGGATCAGTCTGGATACTCCGGACATTATCCCAGACACTCTGGGTTAGGGTGCTCGGGATTTCATCTTGCTCCACTGGTTTTACTTCCCCAATGGCCATTCTCTTGATTGCTTCACAAGGAGGTTCTTCCTTATTTATTACATCACAATTAACTTGTTCTACTTGAGAACCGTTAGTTTCATCAAATGTTACGTCACGCGAGATTTCAACTACACCGGCATTGTTGTTGAAAACTCGATATGCGTAATCATTTGATCCATAACCAAGTAAGAAACCATCATCTACTTTAGGAGAAAATTTAGAAAACTTAGCTTTCTTGTTAAGAATATAGCATTTGCTTCCGAAGACTCGGAAGTAGGAGACATTAGGTTTCTTCCTGGTGAGTAGCTCGTACGCCGTCTTCTTTAAAATCTTGTGAAGATATAGTCGGTTGGTACTATGGCATGCGGTGTTGATCGCCTCTGCCCAAAAGATGTCGGAGACCTTGTACTCGTCAAGCATCGTGCACGCCATCTCGATGAGGGTACGATTCTTCCTTTTGGCTACCCCATTTTGTTGTGGAGAATAAGGAGCCGAGAATTCATGCTTGATGCCTTCTTCATCGAGATGCTCCTCCACACCGGTGTTCTTGAATTCGGTGCCGTTGTCACTCCGAATTCTCTTGATCTTCACTCCAAACTCATTTTGAGCCCTCCTCATGAATTTCTTTAGAGTTTCTTGGGCTTCACTTTTATCATGCAAGAAAAATACCCAAGTGAAACGAGAAAAATTATCAATAATGACTAAACCATACTTGTTTCCTCCTATGCTTATGTATGTGACGGGGCCGAACAAATCCATGTGGAGCATCTCCGGAGATCTTGTGGTAGTCATCACATTCTTGGCGGGATGAGAGGCTCCAACTTGTTTTTCGGCGTGACATGTGCTACACACCCTATCTTTCTCAAAGACAACATTCGTTAATCCAAAGATGTGATTGCCCTTAAGGAGTTTGTGAAGGTTCCTCATACCAACATGAGCAAGTCGGCGGTGCCATAGCCAACCCATGCTAGATTTAGCCATTAAGCACGTTTCAAGGTTAATTCTATCCGTAGTGAAGTCTATGAGATAGATATTTCCCTTTAAACGACCCTTAACGGCTATTGAACCATCATCCCTCTTAACGACATCCACACCCTTATCACTAAACACACAATTGTAGCCCGCTTCACATAATTGAGCAACGGACAACAAATTGTAACTTAGTGATTCGACAAGTAAATCATTGTTTATATGAAAATCATTAGTAATGAGAATCTTACCTAAACCTACCACTTCACCTTTTCTATTGTCGCCAAAAATTATGCTTTCACTATTTGCTCCATTTGCTTCCAAATGTGCGAACATTGCCCTTTCTCCGGTCATATGATGTGTACATCCGCTATCCAAGATCCAACTTGATCCACCGGAGATGTAGGCCTACAAAATAAAATTTAGATTTTGCTCTTTGGTACCCAAACTTGTTTAGGTCCGCGCACGTTAGTGACAAGAGATTTAGGGACCTAAATAGATCGCACACTAGAAGCATTTTTGGGCTTATCCCCAATATGACAAACAACTACTCGACCGAGGCTAGTTCTCTTAAGTACATAAGAAGCAAAGAAGGTAGAGTGAGCCTTATACTTAGAGTTTTCTTTCGGCCTTAATGAAGTGGATGGGCTTGTTCAAAGGAGCAACCACAATGTGGCTTCCTTTGCCCTTGGGTGGAACATACCCAAGTCCATATTTCATGAGGTTACCTTGACGCTTACCGAGGAATTCCTCTAATCCTTTGCTAGCCTTATAGGACTTTTGAAGTCCATCTTCAAGTATTCCCTTGAGCTTCTCATTTTCATGAGCTAATACTTGCAAAGTCTCAAGGTTAGTGGCACAAGCATCAATATTGACATTATAGTATCTAGCACATCCATTGCTAGAAGATGGTAATGAGGAATTGGAGTTAACTGTAGAGGAGATAAAAGAGCTATTCGAGAGATCAACAAGCTTCACTTCAAGAGCCTTGCAAGCATCCTTTGCTTTGGCAAGTTCCTCTATGAGTGAAGCGTTGGTGATCTCAAGACTAGCTAACTCGGATTTGGTCATTTTTGAACTTTCGACCAACTCTTCGTACTTTCTCCTTTCATAGGTTAGACTTTTCTCTAGTTCAAGATTTTTTTCTTTCTCAAGAATAAGCAAGTCTTCTTGAGCTTCGAGAATAGCCTCCTTTTGCTCAATAGTTTCCTCCAATTTCTCAATATCTTTTAAAAATAAATCTAATTTTTGAATGTCAAAGTCTTTAATTGACTTGAGTACACCATCATCGTCACTATCGTCATCACTATCATCCAAGTATGAATCAATAATGGAAGAGGATGAAGTTTTGATTGATACCTTGCGCCCCTTAGCCATAAGGCACATTGGAGCGTTTTCGTCGTCATCGCTCAAGTTGTCGAAGAGGCCCTTCGACGTTGCCGGAGTAGGACACGGTGATGGCGACGGAGGTGATTCCTCCTTCGTCGGAGTCGGAGCTTGAATCGGAGTCGGAGTTTGAATCCCACTCTTCTCCAATGTGGGCTTGTCCCTTGTGCTTGTAATGCTTGAACTTTTTGCTTCTTTCCTTGTCCTTGCCCCGGTACTAGTCCTTCCTATAAGGCTTGTCTTCTTTCTTCTCACATTGTGGACATTCGGTGATGAAATGACCGGGCTCTCCACACTCATAACATTTCCTTGTTGAGTGTCGTCCTCTTGACTTGTTCCATTGGTTCTTGGAGTGGCTCCCCGGCTTGTAGCCCTTCTTTTTGAGAAATTTATTGAATCTTCTCACGAACAAGGCCATGTCTTCATTGGTTAGGGGGCCACTTGGTTCCTCATCTTCACTGGTACTTTCTTCGACTTCCCTCACGGTCTTCACGGCCTTCAAAGCAATAACTTTCTTCTTGCCTAACTTGAGTTCTTCAATAATTTCGGCCTCCTTTATCATCATCTCGTCCATCATTAGCTGACCGATAACATCATGAGGCGTCAATGTGTCGAAGTTGGGCCGGTCTCGGATTAGTTGAACAAGATTGCGGTTGGTTGGAGTGATCACATGAAGAATGATCTTCACCACGGCCTTGTCGGTAAGATCGGTGCACCCAAGACCCTTAGCTTGATTCACAAGCACCATCAAGCGGTCAAACATTTTTGTGTACGACTCTCCTTCTTCCAAGGTGAAACGGCTTAGCGCACCAATAATGAGCTCAATCTTTGATTCACGGACACTTGAAATTCCTTCATGAGTAACCATGAGTCTATCCCAAATAGCTTTTGTTTCTTCAAGTCCATCAACTCGTTTGAACTCGGAATCACTCAAGGCATTAAACAAGGCATTGATGGCCAAGTCATTGAAATGTTGAGCTTTGTCTTCTTTGGGAGAGAGATTATTTGGAGCAATGGGCTTGAAACCTGTTTCTACAATCTTCCAAATAGAGGGGTGAAGTGATCTCAAATGCATCTTAATCTTGTGTTTCCATGCGGCATAGTGAGTGCCATCGAAGTGAGGCGCTCTACCGGAAGGCACGGAAACATACGATGAAGAGTTTGAGACACCAAAGGAAGGACATTGATAAGGAATCTCAACCCCTTTGCCGGAACCCGTGCCCTTGTCTTGGTCACGGCTTCCGTCATTCTTTTCTATTAGCGACATCTTGATTCTCCTAGCGGTTAAGCCAAACGACGGAGATTTGGCTTTGATACCAATTGAAAGGACCGGTGATGTCGCCTAGAGGGGGGTGAATAGGCGAATTAAAATTTTGCAGCGAAATAAAATCTCCCGAGAGTCTGAGCCCGGAGTGTCCGGGTTTTTTATCCAGATATTCTCAGATGTCCGGACCGTCTGGTAATTGGTCCGGACATCCTGACTAGGGACCTCAAGTGAGATTTTAAATCGCAAATTTTCAACAATCTAAATGAACACAAATAATCTAAATGATATCAGGTACCTGAGGATGATGTAGATCTAGAGCCAAACACAAAGATGGAGTAGATCGGGGCTCCGAAAAGCTCAAGAACACAAACCCTAGTAAGAACAAATGAAGAACACAAAAACAAGGATTTTTACACGAAGTTCGGATTCTTGAAGGGAATCCTACGTCTCCGTTGAGGAGGCACAAAGCCCTGGTCCCTCTTGACCACTTTCCTCCCGATGTTGCACAAAGCACTCGCCGGTCTTCACTTCTTGCCTCTTTCCTTTCGGAGGCGAGACTTGCCTTCACAAACTTCCGGGGCTCACCACACCGAGTATTGGAGGCTCCCGGTGACTCTTTACCGTCTAGGAGCCCTTCAAACTCCAAGAGTAACAAATACGTCGCTAAATCGTCTTGGAGGATGAAACTTGTGCTCAAGAATCAAAGATGCAAGCTCAATTCACTTAAATCCACTCCTATCTCCCCAAATATTCAAATCAAATGCAAGATTCAAGTGGGGGAAGGAGACTAGGGCTCAAGAGTAAGAGAGTGAGAGCTTGAGAGCTGAATAATGCAATGAATGAGGCTGCTAACGGGTAGGTGGAGAGTGAGGGCTTAAATAGGCCCCCCAAAATCCAACCGTTATGAGTGAGCTGCGCATACTCCGGAGTATCCGGACTTAATCCCCGGATACTCCGGACTCATTTAACCCGGAGTGTCCAGACTTAAACCCCGGATACTCCGGACTAATTGGGTCAGCTGCTACCGAGGGTACAGCCCGGAGTGTCCGGACTTAATGTCCGGATACTCCGGCCTAACCTGTTCGGCCAGAGTAGCACAATTTAAAGAAAATGCAATGTTTTAAATTCTTTTGCTATGCAATTTTCATTCTTTGAGCACAAGTGTCGGTGTTTCGTATAACCGGCAAGTAAATTTGTAAGTATAGGGGGCCGCGCGTTCCCTCTCCTTGAATGGTTAGACACAGGGAGTCCAAGATTTATACTGGTTCGGGCCGAATATCCCTACGTCCAGTTTGCGGTGGTGGTGTTTGTATTGCTATGGAGGTGCACAGGCTGCACGGGGTTACAAGCGAGGGCTCAAGACATGCCTTGAGCGCCCGTCCGAGTGAGAGGAGCGAGGGGTCGGGAGCTCGGGAGCTAGGAGCATTCGCCTGAGTCGAACGGGGGACTAACTGCAAAGTGCGGGTTGGCTATCTGCTAAAGAGACTTGCCCTTCCCGGAGGGTCCTGCCTCCCTTTATATAGGTGGAGGGGGTAGGTTACACGGGAGTTTTAGAAAAAAGGTTGGGGTATGCAGCGTCCGGGAGTCCCGCTCTTCGGTCTTGGTGACTGATAGGTTCCTGTTCATCCCATGTTGGGTTAGTAGACACAACGGATAGTACTCCGTTGGGAAGGTGCGCTGCCTCTCAGGCTTGTCGACAATGACGGCCACGAAGAGACAGGGGCTTGACTCTGGCGGACCCCTGGCCGCCTAGGGAAGGAGCCACCCGTCCCATCACGACCGTCTTGTCCGTGAGGCGGGTGACCAGCTTGTCGTCGACTGTCAATGTGGCGAGGTCGCAGGGTCGATGCTCGTTGGGGCCCCGGTCTGAGGCCAGTTGAGCTCATGGAGGCGTGGACCGGCCTGGTCGGAGCTCGCGGAGGCACCGGACCATTCTGGCCGGGCTCTCACGGTGGGCTTGATCCAGGCCGGGGGTCCCTCGTCACCCGATCAGGCCTTCGGTCGAGGCTGGGCCCAGGACGGCCTATTGGATGCTTTGGTCAATATTCAGTGATAATCCCGCCTGTGAGGGATGGAGACTTGGGCAGTACTTCCTCCAACGCTCTGCGTCCCCACCGATATTGCCGCCATGCCCGGACGGTAGAGAGAGAGACGATCTTGAAATAGATGTATACTTTGCTGTGGGGTACCCCTGGTATGAGTATTCGTCAGTAGCCCCCGGGGCCGTCCAGGAACGTGTGCGTTTCTGAATGGCCCGATACCTTCGACGGCGCGATCTTCTCGGTGGACGTGGTGACGCCTCGGCTTCCGACGCCTGTATTCATTGGAGCTCGTTCGGCTTCTGTGCCTCAAGCATATAAGGGCGGTACGGTTGCAGGTATTTGGGTGTCGACGATCGGGATCGCCAACCGCAGAAAATGAGGTAGGGGTCAATGAGAAATGGGACCACAACTGCGCTTTGCTCGAACAGGGGAGCGAGGTCGAGGAGGTCGATGGTCGGAGCTAGGGGACAACGAACGAGATGGAGGATTATCCTGGTTCGAGCCCCTGAGAAGGTAACAGCTCTACTCCAGTCGCCTTGCGGCGGTGTTTCTTGCCTTTTGTGAGTACAAAGGAGGATTACACTCAATCTTGACGATGCTAAGTCTAGACTTGAACTCAAGTGTCGTGGTGTTGGGTTGTACCCTCGGTGTTTACAAAGCTTCGCCTTATACCCATTCTTCTTGCAACGCTCGGAGTAACCCTCTGATCGTGGCCTTTATGCATATTGATAGCCGGTGGTAACTGCTCCGATCCCGTCGCGCACCAGATTACTCCATGATCCCACGCCTCAGAATCGCCAAGTGATGACGTGTCTGGATCCAAGGAACGCCATCGACCTTGAATCATCCCGAACAGAAGTCGTGAGGGCCACGAGCTCGGGATATCAGTGTTCTAGCTCGAGTGGCCTCGAGCTTGATCCGAGTCTTTGGTCGAGGACCCACGGGCTAGAGGGTTGGTTGATTGCTCTGCCGACCGACCAAGGGTTGCCCGCCCCGGCAGCCTAGCCCCCGAGGCTCGAGGTCGAGGAGTTCCAAGAACGGCTCGAGCCTCACCCAACAGTCGTTGGTAGCAACCCTTGCAAGGTCTTGGAACCTTGTTCGAGGTCGAGCGGAGATCGCTATGAACCCCAAAGAGACACTGGCGACTTTTGATCTCTTCGGCGATACGGACGCCAACAATGGGTGGACACCTGCAGCGCCGAGTCCGCCGCCAGTGCCTTAATCGCACTGCCTAATCATGCCAGCGCGCTTTGGTGGTGCCGAGGAGGTTAAATCCTAAGAGCGCCGTGGAGGACCCCGAGCTCGATCATTAGCTTGAAAACTTCGCGCTTTCCTCCCGAACCTTCTCGCCCGAAAGCAGACCGCTTTTCCATCCTCACCCAACGTTTTGCCATGGCTAAGCCGGGAAAAGCACCTTGTCTGGCCACGAGGATGAAGGAGCTCGAGGCCCCGGGCATTGGATCGTGACTGGCGGTTGTCGGTGGCGAGACCGAACTCATCCTCGAGATGACGAGATCGTCAGATCGAAAGCAAGATTCCTCTCCGGCTGCGGACCGGAGAGCTTAATTCTTGGCCGACATCCTCGACAGCTGCCGATTGAAGTGATCAACCTGTACCCAATTCCGCCCTTACCCTAGCCGTTTTCTCCCATCTATGCGAGGGGTTCCCGGGATTCTTCCCACACCTCACTCTTCTTCCGCCATTCCTCTTCCGCTCCAGAAGGACCCCGTGGTCGGTGCCTCTACTTCCGGCAGCCGCCCTGCTTAAGTGGGGCTTGCCCAAGATCCCTAGTCGACTCTCTTGGTCCATGGTCGAGCGCTGGTTCTACCTCAAGAAGGGGGAGAACGGAGGTCGCGATACGAGGAGCCGCCACATCGGGAAGGTGGAGACCCCAGAGATCGAGGACCTCAACGCCGACGCAGGCCATCGCCGCCATCCACATTTGCGCCACACGCTGCCTTACGGCCAAAGCGATCGCGAACGACTTTCAAGGAATCGGTGTCTCCCCACGGAGGAGGTTACATCCTTTCTCCCAGATCAAGGACGCGACGATTCGACCATGAGAGCTCATCCGTAAGGTCTTCATCCCAAGGTTTCCGCTTGACCTCGTGATTTCTTCCTCGACCTCATTTGATGGCTCTTGTTCGTGCAAAGCCAAGGAGTCCCGGTCGCGCCAGATGCAGAAATGTTCGAAGTCTGGCGATGAGTATACTCTTGACGACCCAGCCTCAAGAACGCCTTATGACAGAGGCCCGAGGTAAGCCCTCGCCGACCTATAGCCTCATCCAAACATTCGTATGTCTTTGCCTCGACCTGCGGCTTGCTTGTAGGATCATCAAGAGTTGTGGGAAACAAATGAGATCGCTCCCTGTCCGACGAGGGCAAGAGCAAAAGGAAGAAAAGACTCCCCTCAACCTGAGCTGGCCACCAGGGGCTAAGAGGCCTCACGTCGAATGGGGTGATCGCGCCACCAGAAAGACAATCATAGCCAATTTCGAGCTCACGCCTTGATTTCGTGGCTTAACAAAGTTTTTTTACTTGGCAAGAATGAAGCGCAATGCCGCCGCCAGACCACCGAGCCCCCGCCAAAGTGCGGGCTCATCACGGCTTGGCCTCCTGCACTGAGGAAGGAAGCGGATTCTCCTCCGAGCTCGGGCAAGAAGACCATCGCCGCCATCGACGAGGCAAAGGCCACCGACCTGTAAGACCACCGCTTTGCAACCCGCCTCCATCCTCCTGTGTTTCATTTTAGTGCCTATCCTGATTGCAGACCTTGAGTGGTCGAGACCGAGCTTGCCCACTCGACAATGCCTCGCTATTCAGTATGCAGTCCGAGTCCGAGGAGGGGGCAGACGCCACATGCCGCCTCCCACGGCCTTCAGACAAAGGCGTGTTTGCCGGGGTTTCGAAGTTGGGCCCCTGGCCGAGGAGTTCGACTAAGGCCTTGATAGTCGGACGAGGCGGACTCTCAACCCGCGATCACGAGGATTACAAAGACCGCGAGACGGGTTCCTCACGGTTGTCGATCCTCCCGAGATCGAGGGAGGTATGGGCGCCCGCCCCTCAAGTCGCGCACTGCGTCGATCGTTGCAGGCCGTGCAAGCACCGGTCCCCGAGGCCCCGCCGACCAAGATCGCTACCGATGGCGAGACGCGCTAGCCTCAGCCACGGAGAGCGACCATGACATCGGAGGCACTCCTATGACCCGGCTTATAACTTCCAACCCCCGGGAATACAACGCCCACCCCGTGAGGTTGGGTCGGATAAGCCGCAGAAGAACTCCCGCCCCGAGCCTGGCCGAACCCCGACCACGGAGGTCGGGTCTCGGTTACCGCCTGCATTCTCTGGTCGGGGTCCGATCCAAAGAATTGATGTGGAAGGATCTCGGCTGCCGCCGACGTCGTCCGTGAGGGCCCTTGGCCAAGGTGTGCGGTGATCGAAGAAGGCCTAGGTCACGGGGACGGGCGAAGGTTTTGAGATCAACGCAGCTCGCCTTTGACGAGCTAAACGAGGAGTTCTCCAATACAAGGCGCCACCAAATGACTCCGTGAGGTAGGAGCCTTCCTTATATGTCCCGTAATATGTTGTTGTGTGCTCTTGACAACTTCTTACCAGACGCTCTCCTTGTTTTCAAGGCGCTTGGTAGCATGACCCGAGGGCTTCAAGGTCTCAACGAGCATGTCGACGGCTCCACCAGATCTTGAATGCCGTGGAAGAGAGGAGACCGAAGGCCTGTGCTCAGGCGACCATTGAAGCCGACGCCAGAAATCGAGCGGCTCAACCGGAGCTCAACGACCAAGGCCGCACGATGGTGGCGCTGAGGTGTCTTCATGCCGCCGAGCTCGAGAGGACCAGATCCTCCGAAAGCGAAAGCATGGGTTTAAGGCGCAGAGCACGAAGCGCCGAGCGACCAAAGCGATCGAGGCCCTTGATGCGAGCGCGCCAAGGTCGAGCCGCTGGAGAAGGCCGCCGCAGAGCGAACTTCTTCGACTCGGCGCCGAGACCTTCGCCAGATCGAGGCCTCGAGAAGGCCGCCGAGAACAAGCCGCCGCGACTCAAAGCGCTTGTCGACGAAGCCGCCAAGGTCGTGGCACTTGAGGAAGTCGCCATGAGCAAACCATCGCTGATGGCCACGGCGCACGACGAGCGTGCTAAGGTCGAGGCGTTGAGAGGATCGTTGTTTAGCTATCATCCTCAACCAAGGCGCTCTCGAGCTAGAGGCCAAAGTCGCGGGCCGAGGAGAAACTTAAGGCATAAACAGGCGGCGAAGACCGCTTTGTCGGGACCCGCTTGCAAATCCGACCTTCAGGTATTCAAAGACTAGTCCAGATCACGCTTAGTGCACACAGCCTCAACATTGGTACATATCACACCATAACCAAATAAATAATAAGTACTTTGATTAAATACTCAAACTAGTTGATCGACCTTATGGTCAAGTTACAAAGATACGATTACAGGCTTAAGACTTATTAGAATATTCAAATGCAATGAAATAAAATAAACTCGTGGCGCCAACCAATTTGCCACAGTAATCGACGGGCTCGCTTCCCTAGTTTGTCGCTCCTCCCGATACTCCTCCCGAAAGCAGGGTTGCTTCTTCTTCAACTCGGTTGTGTTGTTGTGGGTGAGTACTTTGAGCACTCAAAGAAGTCATGCATGTAATGCAATTCTAATATTCTACATGCATGGCTTAGTACAAAGGATAGGCTATGGTTCATGAGCAAGACAAAGATTTAAGAATAACAAGAGTAATTTGCAAAGCAAAGAAAACAAGAATAAGAATAGTAGCTTTCACAAACATTTTAATCATACCATATTTCCATCCTATGTCCAGCCTCATTACCAACCCCAAGCATTTTCCATAAACAATTCATTTTCATGAAAATCTAACCCTTGATCAGAATCAATGAAGCGATGCTCAATACCGTGAGCACGGCTATTCAATAGGTTGTACACTCGCAGAGGTTATACACTTTACCCACAAGATACACCAAATACCACCAAGGCAAATAACCGTGAACGAAGCCTTTCCAAAGTTCCATCTAAACCCAAGACGCCTCGCTAAGGTTTCAACACCGAGGGACTGGTTACCACACCTGTGGCCCCCTCTTGCGCCATGTGAGTTCTCATTCCGCTTCTCCGGCCTCACACCACCACGACAAGACTCAAAGAATAGATTTCCCAGTTTACTCACTAAGCCCGCCCCATTACGGAGCTTGTGGTCAGATGAGAGACTCAGCTCAAATGCTCGCAAGGTTAAGTCCTTAGTTGACCGAGGCAAGACTAACCAAAAATGACCTTAAACATCCAAAACCAATAAAACCAAATGCGACCGCCTAATTGCCACTCTTGGCCCACCGTAAACAATCTTGCCACATGCCTCGCCTAAATCATTTTCCCACCCCTGTTCTTTACCATTGCACCACGTACATCATCAACTCAATAACACATGTCTTATTCACAAATCATGTTCCATATCTCATTAGGTCAATATTTACTTTGGTATTCCAAAATCATAAAATGTCCACGTGGTCGGCTAAGCATACTACTTTGGTCTACTCAACCCATGTTGGCAAATTATTAATGTCCAACTATTAGTCCATAATCTAGGGTGACAAATGATTCATGGCATACAATTATATACGATAAGGTGGCATACAAGAACTAGGCATTTAACTAATCCCAAAACTTATTCAAAGTCATTTCTATCAAATTAGCATGCAATAGTTTAAATCAAAGTAATTTGCTCTAATAGGTTCAACATGATCAAACACAACTTGCCTTCAAAAGTGCTGGTTCGTTCCGAACTTGCTCCTCGGTCGTAACTTCTCCTCAAACCTTCGTGCACTTCAACGCTCACGTAACGCAAATAAATAGCAATAAATAAATAAAACAGAGAGCAACACAAGCCTAAAATTCAAATAAAATTCATAAACAGAAAGAGCTTGATTTTACAAATTTATAGAAATTGGAATCACTCAAATCGGAGTTAAAACGCAAAAGTTATAAGCGCTTGAAGTTTCAAAATATATTTAAAATCAATATACCGAATTAAATAAATATTTTCTTTTTCGAAAATTAATTATTGCGCCATCTCGTGACACGGTCGTCACCAGAGAGTGACACGTGGCCTTTGCCGACGCCAGCCCCGACCGGCTCCGTGTCGACGCCATCATGACGCCATCGTGACGCCAAGACGACTTCGGCCAACTCATCGACAGTGGGACCCACCGTGACGCCACCGACGTCACCGGTCCGGCGGCCGACATGCGGGTCTGCGGTTGTCGGCCGACTCATGCGCGCAAAGGAACGGCGGTGAGATCGACATGTGGGTCCGCCTTTGTCGCCACACGCGCATAGTGATCGCGCCGTGGCACGACGGCGGCCTCTTGATTTGCATCTAACGGTGGAGATTAGAAGATGGGCTTTACCGTTTGGGGGCGACGTGGCGGGATCTGAATCGTCGATTGGAGATCGGACGGTCGACGAAGCTCGGGGCGACGGCGATGGTGCGGCGGCGCTGGCTTGACCGGAGACGAAGACGACGACGTGCGGCGCGGCGTTTCCGTGGTCCTCCGGCGACGTGCGGTAACGCTCCCGGTGCGGCGCGACGAGATGAGTCCGATGGTGGCGCGGCGACGGCGGAGAATCACCGGCGGCGCATTTAACCGACGCGAAGAAGTGCGCGGACGGCCGGACTTCGGGCGAGGTCGTGCGGCGAGGCGGCGGCGCTCGTGGCGGCGGCGACGGCTAGGTGCGCACAAACCGAGGAACACGGAGGGTGGCGGCGATTAAATAGGGGCTTCTGGCGCCCGTGTTGCTATGTAAATTCGCGAGGAGTCCGTGGCGGCGCATGAGTCCCATGGGAATAGGGTTGGTGATGTGGCGATCGTGAGCCGCCGGATGAAGATCGAACGCCACGGCGCTTAGGGTTTTCAAACGGGCCGCACAAGATTTCGCCCAACACTATTCATCCGGATTTTCAACTTTTTCGATTAAAAATAATTCCCAAAATTCAAATAATTCATTTGGGGCTTTAGAAATACTAGAAAAATTTCGAAAAATTCCCAAAAATATTTTAAGACATTTGTGACTCAAATAAAATATTTTCAGCAAAACTTTATTTTAACTCTTCCATTATTTAATTAATTTGATAAATGGCTTAATTCAAAATAAATTCAAATAATTCCAAATAAATCCAAATAAATTCCAGAAATTCCCAAAAATTCAAAATACCAATTTAATGCAAGAAAAGAAAAATTGGGTGTTACAAACCTCCCTTAACGGAATCTCAACCCCGAGATTCTGTGTAATGACTAAGGAATAGGTTGGGAATTCTCGCTTCAGTCTTCTTTACGCCCCAAAGTTGCTTCGCTCTCTAATGGTTACTCCAATCGAACTCGCAAGTGGGTCGATTTATTTCGCCTCGATCCATCATGTCCAAGATCTTCACCGCACTTTTTATAGGTCAAATCCTCCCGCAATTTCACCGACTCTAACTAAGATCCGCTCTTCTCGCACTCGAGACATTTCTTTAATTGTGACACATGGAACACATCATGCACTCGCTAAAGATCATGTAACTCCAAATGACACGCTTACTTCGCTTCTACGACTTAGGATCTTGAACGGACCAACATATCTTGGTGCTAACTTCCTTTAGTGTGGAACCTCTTAACTCCTCCGAGTGGTGTAACTCGAGATACACAAAATCTTCAGCTCAAAGCTTAAATCCTCGCGCGATTATCTCGCAGAACTCTTCCGTCTTGATTGTGCTATTTTCAACCTTTCCCGATCCTCGCTATTCCGCTTCTTCGCTTCTGAGAATATCCGCCCAAACATATAGCGCTTCTCCGCCTCATTCCAGTTCAACGGCGTCGACAGGTCTTCCATATAGCGCTCAAATGGTGACATCTCGCAGACTTGCTCGGTAGCTGTTATTATAGCTAAACTCTAAGATATGGCAAACACTTATCCCACGGTTGTATAAGCCAATGCACATGCCCTCAACATGTCTTCCAAGATTCGGTTAACTCTTTCCGCTTGCCCATCCGTCTGTGGGTGATATGCAAGATCAAGTTCAGACGGGTCCCTAGGGCCTCATGCAATTTTATCCCAAAATCTTGAGGTAAACCGAGTACTCCGTCTGATACAATTTTCTTCGAACTCCATGCAGACACACAATTCTTGACATATACAAATGCTAAGCGGTCCCCCGAGTAGGTAGTTTTCACCGTATGAAGTGGGCGACCTTTGGTTAACCGTCCACTATAACCCATATGGAGTCATACCGTTCGGGTCCTCAGAAACCAAGAATGAAGTCCATTCCGATTTCCTCCCATTTCCACTCGTATCTTCGGGTCAGAGTAACCCCGCCGCCTTTGATGCATTGCTTTGACTCTTTGGCATATGTCGCACAACGCAACATGCTCGCAACTTCACGCTTCATGCTTGGCCACCAAAATCTTTCCTTCGTGTCTTGGTACATCTTAGCGCTTCTTGATGAATGGAGTACTTGGAGTCATGAGCTTCTTCCAGAATCAGCTGTTTCAGTTCCTTCTTGTGCGGTACGCAAATGCGATTTTTGATCCACAATGTACCTTGCTCATCCAGCTTGAAATCCTTTGCCTTGCCTTCCTCCATTTTCAACTTAATCCTCTGAACCTTGACATCGTCCTTCTGTCCTTCCCGGATCTGATCTTCCAGGGTAGGCTTCACTTCTAAAGCGGCTATAAATCCTTTAGGCACAACTTCCAGCTTCAGCTTCTGAAATTCCTTGCATAACTCAACCTGACTTGCTTCCACCAACATGTTCACCGAATGGCTTTTTCGGCTTAAAGCATCGGCCACCACATTGGCTTTTTCCGGGGTGATAATGGATTCCCAGATTATAATCCTTAATTAATTCCAACCACCTCTCTCGCCTCATGTTCAGATCCGATTGAGTGAATATATATTTAAGACTCTTATGGTCAAGGTACACCTCACATCTGCTTCCAATCGATAGTGCCGCCATAACTTCAAAGCATGCACTACTACCGCTAACTCCAAGTCATGTGGGTAGTTCTCTCATGCGCCTCAATCGCCTTTGACGATACGCGAACGACCTTTCGTTTCGCATTAACACGCATCCTAGTCCTTGGCGCGATGCATCACAAGATATATCAAAACTCGCTTAAATCCGTAGTACTAACACCGGCGCCGTTGTCAAACGCTTTCTTCAACTCCCGAAACTCCGCCACATTCCGCGCCCTCGCAAACTTTTTTTCCTTTTTCAACAATTGCGTAAGGGTCTCGCAATCGAGAGAATCCTTCAATAAATCGGCGGTAATAACCAGCCATTCCAAGGAAACTACGGATTTGAGTCACCGCCTTGGTGGCTCCTAATGCAACATCGCTTCCACCTTACTCGGATCAATCGCAACTCCTTCGGCGGTCACTACATGTCCAAGGAATTCCACTTTGTTCTTCCGTAAATCGCACTTGCTAAACTTAGCTAAAAGTTGTCTCTTCTTAACCTCTCCGTAACTAGCTTCGATGCTCGCATGCTCTTCCCCGGTCTTGGAGTAAACTAGAATGTCATCTATGAACACAACAACGAACTTATCCAGTATTCCATGAAAACCTTGTTCATCATGTTCATGAAATATGCAGTGCATTTGTCAAACCAAAAGACATAATTGTGAACTCGTAATGTCCATATCTTGACGAAAATGTCGTCTTCTAAGACATCCTCCGATCGAATCTTCACCGGTGATAACCTCGATCGAGGTCAATCTTGGAGAAAACTCCGCTCCTCTCAACCGATCAAATAGGTCATCGATCCCGGTAGTGGGTACTTATTCTTTATAGTGACCTCGCTTAGTGCTCGATAATCCACACACATCCGATAACTTCCATCCTTCTTCTTGACAATAGAACCGGTGCTCCCCATGGCGCATTTAACTTGGTCTAATAACTCCTCAATCGCTTCTTCATTTCGACCAGCTCATCGGTTGACATCCGATAGGGTCTCTTAGCTATCGGGCTGTTCCTTGCACTAACTCGACATAAACTCTATGTCCCTCGTCTCGTGGCATCCTGTAAATCCTCCGAAACACGCCCGGTATTCTCTCGACAACCGTACGCTTCTATGCTAACGGCCTTCACACTATTGACCACCAACTATCCATCCCGAGCGGCAGCTTGCTCGAAACTCTATTTTTCTCCCACAAGGACTCTCGATCGATATGACTCTTCGTCCACGCCTAACACAACCTTGTGCTTAGACAACCACCATTCCCAAAATAACATCTAAGGTCCGGGTATGCAACACCACTAAGTTTGCTAGCAACTCCGCTCCATCTATAAGCAACTTTACCCCTGTAACATCCTACATCGACGGAGTTCGATCCCGGATTGTACTAGCAATACATGCCTAAGGTTCACCATTTTCAACCCATTGTTCACAAAGAAAATCCGAGATACAAACGAATGTGAAGCTCCGTAATCAAATAAAATCTGCAGGTGTACTCGAGTTGACAAGTAACTTACCCAAGACGACGTCCGATGTATTCTGACCGTGATCGGCGGTGACATGATTGACTCGCCTCTTACCATACCCGGTGGCGCTCCAGATTATGTAGCTCCACGGCTTGCTCTCGACGCAGTGTCTTCGCTGGAGTAGTCCCAAGATTGAAGCGAACCGTGTCACCTCCTCCCTTCTTAGGACAATAATTGGCGAAGTGTTCTGCTCGTGATGTATAAAACAACGCTTAACTGCCGATCGCTGCTTCCTCGCACTGCATTCCTAACCGGTGTTGGTGTTCTGGAAATTTTGTCCGCAGTGTCTTGGTATCGGTGGCGCGCTGCCATCACATTCCTTGGCTGAAATCAAGAAGCGGTTTGGTGTAACCTCAAACGCCGCGCCTCGGGCGTGTTCTCGCCAGTGCCATTCTCGCTTCCGGTTGTCCTCCGCCTCCTTGCGCTTGTCCTCCAATATCAGCGCTTTGTTCACTAGCTCCTGAAAATCGTGAAAGTGTGGGTTATGAGTCCCACTGCGATCCTGAATTCAGTCCTTCATGAATCGAGACCGCTGGCCTTATCGCTGCTACATCCTCAAAAGCGAAGCGTGCACCGCGTGAACTTATTCAGATACTCAGACATCGATTGATTGCCCCGCTTCAAAGGTTCTAAACTCCTCCTTTTTCAGCTCCATGATGCCTTCGCACATGATATTGCCAAAAGCAATCGTGAACTCCTCCCACTGATGTCCTGCGGTGCTCATGAGCAACAAGAAGAGTTTTCCCACCATTCACCAGTTCCTTCAAGTCGATGAGAAGCATAGAGTACCTCTCATTTCCTTCACACCGGTAATGTGCAACTTTCTCTATCGCCCTTAGCCAATCATCCGCCTCCAATGGATTGGCATTCCTGTAAAATGTAGGCGGTCGTGTCCTCATGAATTTCGATGCCTCGAGTGTGGCCTCGTGACCGGGTTGACTTGGTTAACTTGGGCGGCGGGCAATTTGGGCGGTGACTCTCAGATTCGCGTGATCATGGCATGCATTAACTGGGTCTGTGCCGCAATAAAGGCTCCAAAGTTCTGCATATCAACCGGCGGTGCTGGTTGAGTTCCTAGTCCTTCATCATCGATGTTTCCAGCTGAGCGAGAACTGCTCCCATTTCCTCCTTGGTTTCCACGAGTGTTCACCATCTGCCGATTGCTCCATGGTTTAGAGACGAGAGGGGAATAAGAATAGACGAGTAATGGAATACTTATGCGGGACAAAGGTGTAACACAAAATCTAACTTTATTACTTTATTAATATCTGGTATGGTTGCTCACAATGCCTAAAGGCCTTGCAACACATACCGATCACTCACAAGCATGAAAGAAGCAAATCGAACTAACACTCCGGAGTCAAACGCCTCTAAGGGTGACTCTTATTCCAAGACGCGACTCAACGCAGGAGTCTCAACTGCTAATCCTAACGCCACTCGAGCCAGCCCCCACCGAACTCCCCGGTGGATACACCGACGGTGTGTGGTGCGGTACAAACCTATCCCAACGATCCTCGCTGGATGCGCCTCGCAGACCGGCTCAACCTCCATCGCTCCGCTTTATTTCCATCGTTCCGACTTCACTTCCACCGCTCGCCGCGCTTCGCTGTGGGTTCTCCGGATCTGGTCGTAGCTCAAAGATCGCCCGCTCGTCCGTACAGCGCTGTTTCAGCTTCCCCAATCCTCCGGATAGTGGGCCAAGTACTCACAAGTCTGCAACAGATGAGCCCTAAGCCGTGTGAACTCGCCACGAGACCTCGCAGCCTCGAACCGCCTTGTCGATAGCATCCTCTTGAGCGATAACATATCCGCCAGTGGGTGATCGTGGCATCCTCCTCCTCGATGGGCTCTTTGCCAGCGAGTGTCTCTACGGGTGGTGACGTAAACACCGCGCCATCCAACTCTCTCGGGTAGGTACGAGCACCGCCTCATCGCCAGACGCGATGTCTCCTCGAATCCCAGCCACAAATGACAACCTCCCGGCTGTGATACGGATACGACGGCTCGCCTTGCCCTATCCCGAGCGTGAAACCGTGATAGTGACATCCCTGCAATATTCAGCCCCGCCCGATCCACAAGAGTCCCTCAGAGATCGGCTCTGTCATATCCTCCAAGCAACAGATCATACGCCAAAGCTCACAAGGCATTCTCCAAAGGCGCCACCAAAAGAGTGGATCATCCTCATCCGCCAAAGGACACTCACGTGAAACTCAGATATTTTAATCAAAGCTAATATGTGTTGAATTCAGCAAGGGTATGAAAGAAGAGAAGGGTAAGTCGAGATTGCATTATCATCTTGGCACATTTTAGCTTTTAGAAAATAGTTTTATCCTCACTACGACCATTCTAACTAAGGGCCAGCCCTACAACAAGATGGCTCGATACCACCTCTGCCGGGACCCGGCTTGCAAACCGACCTCAGGTATTCAAGACTAGTCCAGATCACGCTTAGTGCACACAGCCTCAACATTGGTACATATCACACCATAACCAAATAAATAATAAGTACTTTGATTAAATACTCAAACTAGTTGATCGACCTTATGGTCAAGTTACAAAGATACGACAGCAGGCTTAAGACTTATTAGAATATTCAAATGCAATGAAATAAAATAAACTCGTGGCGCCAACCAATTTGCCACAGTAACTGACTCGGCTCGCTTCCCTAGTTTGTCGCTCCTCCCGATACTCCTCCCGAAGCAGGGTTGCTTTTTCTTCAACTGGTTGTGTTGTTGTGGGTGAGTACTTTGAGCACTCAAAGAAGTCATGCATGTAATGCAATTCTAATATTCTACATGCATGGCTTAGTACAAAGGATAGGCTATGGTTCATGAGCAAGACAAAGATTTAAGAATAATAAAGAGTAATTTGCAAAGCAAAGAAAACAAGAATAAGAATAGTAGCTTTCACAAACATTTTAATCACAACCATATTTCCATCCTATGTCCAGTTCCTCATTACCAACCCCAAGCATTTTCCATAAACAATTCATTTTCATGAAAATCTAACCCTTGACAGAATCACCGAAGCGATGCTCAATACCGTGAGCACGGCTATTCAATAGGTTGTACACTGCAGAGGTTATACACTTTACCCACAAGATACAACAAATACCACCAAGGCAAATAACCGTGAACGAAGCCTTTCCAAAGTTCCATCTAAACCCAAGATCGCTCGCTAAGGTTTCAACACCGAGGGACTGGTTACCACACCTGTGGCCCCCTCTTGCGCCATGTGAGTTCTCATTCCGCTTCTCCTGCCTCACACCACCACGACAAGATTCAAAGAATAGATTTCCAGCTTTACTCAGCCTAAGCCCGCCCCATTACTTGAGCTTGTGGTCAGATGAGAGACTCGCTCAAATGCTCGCAAGGTTAAGTCCTTAGTTGACCGAGGCAAGACTAACCAAAATGACCTTAAACATCCAAAACCAATAAAACCAAATGCGATCGCCTAGTTGCCACTCTTGGCCCACCGTAAACAATCTTGCCACATGCCTCGCCTAAATCATTTTCCCACCCCTGTTCTTTACCATTGCACCACGTGCCATCATCAACTCAATAACACATGTCTTATTCACAAATCATGTTCCATATCTCATTAGGTCAATATTTACTTTGGTATTCCAAAATCATAAAATGTCCACGTGGCTTGCTAAGCATACTACTTTGGCCTACTCAACCCATGTTGGCAAATTATTAATGTCCAACTATTAGTCCATAATCTAGGGTGACAAATGATTCATGGCATACAATTATATACTTACAAGGTGGCATACAGCAACTAGGCATTTAACTAATCCCAAAACTTATTCAAAGTCATTTCTATCAAATTAGCATGCAATAGTTTAAATCAAAGTAATTTGCTCTAATAGGTTCAACATGATCAAACACAACTTGCCTTCAAAAGTGCTGGTTTCGTTCCCGAACTTGCTCTCGGTCGAACTTCTCCTCGAAACCTTCAGCACTTCAACGCCTCACGCAGTAACGCAAATAAATAGCAATAAATAAATAAAACAGAGAGCAACTCAAGCCTAAAATTCAAATAAAATTCATAAACAGAAAGAGCTTGATTTTACAAATTTATAGAAATTGGAATCACTAAATCGGAGTTAAAACGCAAAAGTTATAAGCGCTTGAAGTTTCAAAATATATTTAAAATCAATATACCGAATTAAATAAATATTTTTTTTTCGAAAATTAATTATTGCGCCATCTGTGACACGGTCGCCACCAGAGAGTGACACGTGGCCTTGCCGACGCCACCGACCGCTCCCGTGCCGACGCCATCATGACGCCATCGCGGACGCCAAGACGACTTTCGGCCAACTCATCGACAGTGGGACCCACCGTGACGCCACCGACGTCACCGGTCCGGCGGCCGACATGCGGGTCTGCGGCTGTGGGCCGACTGGCGCGCACGAACGAACGGCGTGAGATCGACATGTGGGTCCGCTTTGTCGCCACGCACAAAGGATCGGCGCTGGGCACGACGGCGGCCCTTGATTTGCATCTAACGGCGGAGATTAGAAGATGGGCTTTATCGCTTTGGGGGCGACGTGGCGGATCTGAATCGCCGATTGAGATCGGACGGCCGACGGTTTTCGGGCGACGGCGATGAAAGGCGGCTACTGCTTGACCGGAGACGAAGACGACGACGCGGCGGCGCTGGCGCTTCCGTGGTCCTCCGGCGACGCGGCGGTAACGCTTCCGGCGCGGCGCGACGAGATGAGTCCGATGGTGGCGCGGCGACGGCGGAGAATCACCGGCGGCGATTTAACCGACGCGAAGAAGTGCGCGACGGCCGGACTTTTGGCGAGGTCGTGGCGGCGAGGCGGCGCAAGGCTCGTGGCGTGGCGCGAGGCGGCCGGTGCGCGGGCGCAAACCGAGGAACACGGAGGGTGGTGGCGACAATAGGGGCTTTGGCGCCCGTGTTGCTAGGCGAATTCGCGGAGGAGTCCGTGGCGGCATGAGTCCCGGGAATAGGGTTGGTGACGGCGCGATCGTGAGCCGCTTGATGAAGATCGAACGCCACGGTGCTAGGGTTTTCAAACGGGCCGCACAAAGATTTCGCCCAATACTATTCATCCGGATTTTAACTTTTTCGATTAAAAATAATTCCTAAATTCAAATAATTCATTTGGGGCTTTAGAAATACTAGAAAAATTTCGAAAAATTCCCAAAAATATTTTAAGACATTTGTGACTCAAATAAAATATTTTCAGTAAAACTTTATTTTAACTCTTCCATTATTTAATTAATTTGATAAATGGCTTAATTCAAAATAAATTCAAATAAATCCAAATAAATCCAAATAAATTCCAGAAATTCCCAAAAATTCAAAATACCAATTTAATGCAAGAAAAGCAAAAATTGGGGTGTTACAGCCTTGGCCCAACTCAACGACGAACGTTGCCGAGCCACGGACGCAACTAACGAGGCCCTCCTCATGCAGAAACCGAAACCTCGACAACATGGGCCGAGTCGCCGAAGCTCGAAAGAAGAGAAGTTTCAAGGCGAGATGGAGGATCAGAGCTCAAACATCCTTGATCCTCGCAAAACATTCGATGTTATCAACTCGGTTTAAGCATTTTTTTGAAGTGTGCGCTTTTATTCGCGATCAAGATCCATAGGTCGCTCAGAGATGTTACACCCTAGCTAGCCACTGTAAGGTCTAAGGTCGAGCAACGCCGACCTTGGACACAAGTATAAGACGAGCAAATGACCATGACTCGCAGAATCGAGATGGAGTACTCGCAAAAAGGAATGCAAAGAAGTTTAACCCAAAGGAATAAATCATCAACTCCACGACCACGCACCATGCACGCACTTAATAGCTAAGGCTACCGAGCTTGTAGTTCAAACCCGACGCAGGGGGTGAGCTGATTATAAGAGTTTCGCCACGCTGAGCTCGACCACTGGGGGTGAACGAAGCTCGTGATACCTGCACTAAGGAGCTAATGCGAAAGTCGTGTCTCAAGAAAATTACAGAGACGCCAAAGAAAAGACATGAATGATAGAAATCGAGAATATCCTTTTATTGAAGCTTTAAAGGTATAGAGATTTACACATAAAACTTGGCGGTTGATCTATGTTCCACGAGCTAGAAAGCTCTCGCCATCGGCATCGCTAGCCTGCAGAAGCCCCCGGCGATCTGCTGAAACGACTTATAGGGCCCTCCCACCGCTGGGATAACTTATTGGTGCCGACAATACCGAATCCGCCTCGTGGCTAAGTCCCCAACAAGGAGCTTCCTAGGTCGTGACGATCGAGACGCATGTCCGCGAAGAGCTTGCGTGTACGCGCCGATCGTAGCAAAGGCACTGCATCTTACTTCTTCTCGCGAGGGCAAGGTCAAGAGACCGTTTGCTCAAGTCGACGTGGTCGATCAGACCGACCGGGCGGAGCCTGGGCCGTTATTCTCCGGAGGCAGATTGCTTCAAGACCAAACACGAGCCGAAGGGTGTGGACCCCGCTGTTCTACCGATTGTGGTACGAATAGACCATAAGACGGTGGGAAGTTCGCCCACCTGTGTCGTGTCAGAAGCGCTTGAGCTCATCCGTAATCTCGCTTTTGACGCCTTGGATGATCTGTTCGTTGGCTTCCGCCTCCGCTGTTCGAGGATGAGCCACCGGCGGAAGCACACTTTGGTGCCCATGTCCTCGCAGAATTCCTCGAATAATTCATCGTAAACCGAGTACCATTGTCGCGATAATTCTGCATGGGACCCCATACCGTGACCACGACAAGCGAAAAACGTAACAGCCGTCCGAAAGCAAAGGATGGTCGAGACCGCTCATTTCAATCCATTTGGTGAATGTGTCGATGGCCACTAATCAGAACTTTCTCCCCTGTTGCTTGGGGAAAGGGGCCGAGGATATCGAGCCCCTGTGTCGAGAAAGGCTAGGCAAGCGGAATGGTCTCAAGGGCGAGGGCCTACCGGTGTACCTTTTCGGCGCGGAAATTGACATGCTCGCAAGTCCCGACAATATCCCGAGCATCCCGTAATGCCGCTGCCAAGAATATCCTGCACGGAAGGCCTTGCCGACCATCGCCCCAGACGAAGAGTGCGCCTACGAGACCTCGAGTGGATGTCGTTGAGTAGATACTTACCTCCTCCGTGGAGATGCACCGAGTCGATGCCGAGACATTCCGCTCAGAGAGCTCGCCATCCACGAAGCCAGGCCAAGCTTGCTCGACGCTTAATCCTCGCTTCATAGCGGGTCGGGCGCAGTCGCCTGCCGCCAGAAGCCGTGGTATGGGATCGCCCATGCGGGAATACCTTCCACTATAGCAAGCACGACCTCCTCGATCGGAGATAGACGGCCGTAAGCGCCTCGAGGATGACGCTGGGGTATCTCTCGCCGGAAGAGCCGAGCTTGGAGAGAAAGTCAGACCGGAGTTGTCCTTCCTAGGGACATGCCCGAGCTCCAAGTCCCGAACCATTTCTCCATCTTGCGACCTCGCGAGATACCTTGCCATTGCATCCCCGAGCATTGATAGTCCTTGTTGTATCGTTGATGACGAGCCGAGTCTCCTTCACGACCAACCGTCAGACGCCTAAGGACTTGCAGTGCTCGTGAAGCCCGCAAAGAGAGCTTCATATTTTGCCATGTTATTGGTCGCAGAAAGCCAAACGAACCACATACCTCAATTGGACGCTGCTGGGTAAGGATAAGTATCCCATTTCGAAGCGTTTGAATGACCTCGAGCCATCAAGAACATGATCCAGTATTCTCTTCTTCGACCTCGAGCTCAGGGTGGGTCACGACGTCGCCGACCACGGTCGGGCGAGCACTTGTGACTTGATAGCCGTTCGCCACGACCGATGTCAAACGCCGCCAGCCCATGGCCCATTTATTATCCGCCCGCCACCTTCTCGATTCCGCAGATGTCACCGAGCGGAAAGTTGCTCGACGATCACTTAATGCGCTCGAAGTAGTGTCGAAGCTTGCGCGAGGCCATGAGAAGAGCATACAAGAAGCCGTGACTTGGGTAACGCCTTTGGGCCATGTAAGACCTCGCCGACATAGTAAATCGGATGTCAGCAGTCTCTGCTCGCAACCAGACAAAGACTTACGGCTTGGGCGGTGGTCGCAAGGTAGAGCAAAGAACCTTTCGCCAGTCATGGAGTTGTAAGGAGGGGGGATGACAGATATACCTTCACTCGCCGAAGATTGTTGTAAGCTTCGAGTCCATTCAAAGTCCCCGTGCTTGCGCAGGTCTTAAAGAATGGGAGACCTCGTCACGAGCCTCAAATGAATCTACTAAGGGCGCCATGCGACCGGTGAGGCTTTGTACTTGCTTGATTGAGGTCGGGGCTCCATCTTCTCGATGGCTTCGATCTTCTCCGGTTTGGACCAACCCCGAGCCCCGATCATGTATCCAAGGACCTTCCCGATGCCGCGCCAAACACACACTTCGGGTTGAGCTTGATTTTGTACTGCTCAGTTTGCAAATGTTTCTCAAGGTCACGGACGGGTCGCCTTGAGGGGCTTTTGACGATGATGTCATCTACGAGACCTCAAGGTTTCGCCTAATCATGCTCAAGGTCTTAGTCATCAAACGCCGAATGTTGCCCTCGTGATTGCGCAGCATTTAAACGACATGGTCGTGGTAGCAATAAGTGCCGAACGGGTGATGAAGGCAGCCTTGTTTCGCCGCCGATCGCCATTTTGATCTAGTGGTAGCTCGAGTAAGCATCCAAGAAGCTTAGCATCTTGGCGCGGTGGAGTCGACGATCCGGTCGATGCGCCGAAGGGGAAAATTGTCCTTCGGCAGCCGAGTTCAACCTCGTATGGTCGACGACATTCTCCACTTGCCACCTTTCTTCAGACGATGACCGGGTTGGCTACCACCGAGTAGTCGATCTCATGGATGAAGCCGCCTTCAGAGCTTATCAAGGTTTTCTTGATGACCGCAACCTTCTCTCGGGAGAAGCGACGCAGCTTCGACGCACAGTCTAGAATCGGCTCGACCAGAATCTTGTGCTCGATCACCTTTGAACGCCAGCATATCCGCAGTTCCTGCTTAATATACCTTTGTTGGCGCTGGAAGGAAGGTGACGAGCTCGAAGTTCCTATTTGGGACTTAGCTCGCCGAGACGTGACACACCGGGTCGTGTCGCTTTCCTCGAGCGGCACGGGTTTTGTTGCCCTGGGCTGGTTGGATCGCCGCTTCTCGCCGGGCGTTTTTTTTCATTATCTTCGATCTTGTTGGGCAAGATGTCGGGCGAAGCGCCAAGGCTTTGGTCTGCAGCCATGTGCCGCTCGCAGTCATCGCAAGACGGTAACGATGCGCGCTGGGGCCTGGAGCTTCATGCACCGATGACCGTAATGATTAGCCGCCATAAACTTGATGAGGGCAGGCCTTCCGAGAATAGTGTTGTACGGAGGTCGCCTCGACCACCTCAAAGGTGATCACCGGCGCGAAGTTGTCCGAGCCGCCAAGGTGACGGCAAGACCACTCGCCCCAAGGAGTAGTCGAGCTCCCGTGAACGATTCCAAGAAGGGATGGCGATGCTTTTGATCTTTGATCGGGAATCAGATCCGGCCGAGTGCTTCCGCCGCAAAGAAATTAAGAGAGCCGCCGCCGACCATGACACGCCCGACCACCGTGGTTGCCGATGGTCGGGTCACCACCAAGGCGGTCTTTCGCCTCGGCCATACCTTGTAAGGCATCCTCCGGAGAAAGGTGATGGTGGCCCCGCCCACTTGCAATGCCGCTCGACAAAGCTTCCCGATGTAACCCGATAGATGGTCCGAAAAGCAACTTTGATCTCGCGCCGATCGTAGGTCGCCAAGCCACCAAGATAACGCCAATCCGCGCCGCTTCGTTGGAATTTGTGTCGAGGTCGCCGGTTCGACCGCATTCACCCTTTCGGCCGGTCGTCATCCTTCTAAGCACGGCATCTCACCACGTCCGGCATAGAAGGCTTCAAGCTTTCTCGCTAAGCCCTCGCAGACCGCAGGTCGTGACCGGCCGCCTGCGGAAACAGCAAAATTTCGCCTTTGTCGCATTCTCGACCGCTTCTTCGGCCCCTCGCGGTCGAAGGCCGGTCCTCCGAGGTCCAGCCGCCGCCCTCTTTCTGGGCTGGCCTCAGGCTCGGCGCGGATCGAGGCCGACCTTGACGAGGTCGGGTCCCGCCCCGAGTCCGATCCCGACCTCAAGGACCTCACGCTGGTCCGTCGCCGAGACGATGACCTGCGGGTCGACCTCCACGGCCCCGCGGTCACGCTCCGCTTTGGTGCGGTGTCTTGGTCGGCGCGCTTGAGTTGGACTACCACTCGAGTGGCCTGCACCAAGCTTACCTTGGTCGAATCGCGCTTCAATGCCGACGGCGCCGTTCGCTGTTCACAGACTGCTCCGCCATGCGAAACAATTTGTTGACGCCGAGCCTTGTCGTGATCTCGAGGTCTTTAAGGCGCCGGTCGCTAACGCCAACTTGAAGGCCTTGATAACCGCTTCATCGAGATGCTTGAATCGTTTAAAGCGGATGAACCGCCGCGACAAAATCACGAAGAGGCTCGCTTTGCCCCGATGACGCGATCCAAGTCTTCTCCTCCTCGCCGCCGTAATTCTCCGAAGTTGGAGCGAGGGCGCCTCGATTTGGCGCCACGACCAAGCGAACCGGCTTCGTTGAAGAGCCAGTTCGGCAAACCGCCCGTAACGGCCGGGAGATAGTTGGCCATGACCAACTCGTTACTCCGACCGCCAAAATGGCGACGAGTAGATGGACAGAACTCGCCGATTCTGGTTCTGCTGGCGCCGATCAAAGCGGGTTTGAATCGAGCGTGCCGCAGACGCGGCGAAGGTCGCCGAGTACGCCACGCAACCGTAGGTCGACGGTGCGCCGAGCGATCGCAGCCCAACGAGATTCCACCGCCGCATTTAATCCGAGCCCGGCTTTTGACGATCCGATCTTCGTGAGATCGGCCATGGTGCCGAGCACGGAGTCGCTCGAGGTATTGCAGCGCCTGCGGCGCGACGACGCCTGGCGGAATGTCGGGGAAAGTCCCCGTGACTCGCCGCCGCTTGGTGTGGAGCTCGTGGCTTACCTCACGCCCAAATTGCCGGGTCTTGCCCCGAGGGTGTTGCCGAGATGAAGGCGCTTTCGCTTTGGCGACGGCCGACGGTGCGCCGCGATGCCGCGGATGAGTTGTCGCCGCTTCGTGGAAGGGGTCCTCGAACGGTGACTTTGCCGCGAGGAATGACCTCGCCAGCCAGCGGTCGAAGTTCTTTTCGCCAAGGCCCTACCGAAGAGCTCCGATTTGTTCTATCGATCAGCCATGATCCGCAATAGCACGATGGCGCCTCGAGGGAGGGAGCCTTTCCCGTCCTCCCGCCGAGCGCGTTATGGCCTCGATTGATCGCGACGTGGACCATCCGACGAGCATCTCGGGTTTGTGGGTCGCGATCCGCCGCCGCTGCCCCACGGAAGCGCCCGCCATGAGGACGGCAGCCACACTTGGCGGGAAGGCGAAAAAAAGGATGCAGAGCCGACCTCGCGTCCGATCCCACGCTTGAAGAGTGTTCGCCGATGGAGAACGCCATGTTCAAGACCTCGTAGTTTTTCCCGTGAATGAACAAAGCAACGGGCCCCACGGTGGCGCCACTGCCGACGATCGGATCGCTAATCGCAGAAAATGAGGTAGGGTCAATGAGAAATGGGACCACAATCGCGCTTTTGCTCTAACAGGGAGCGAGGTCGAGGAGGTCGATGGTCTGAGCTAGGGACAACGAACGAGATGGAGGATTATCCCGTTCGAGCCCCCGAGAAGGTAACACTTATTCTGCCGCTTTGCGGCGGTGTTTTTGCCTTTTGTGAGTACAAAGGAGGATTACACCAATCTTGACGATGCTAAGTCTAGACTTGAACTCAAGTGTTCAGGTGTTGGGTTGTACCCTCGCTGTTTACAAAGCTTCAGCCTTATACCCATTCTTCTTGCAACGCTCGGGAGTAACCCTGATCGTGGCCTTTATGCATATTGATAGCCGTGGTAACTGCTCCGATCCCGTCATACAGAGATTACTCCATGATCCCACGCCTCAGAATCGCCAAGTGATGACGTGTCTGGATCCAAGGGAACGCCATCGACCTTGAATCATCCCCAACAAAGCAGGTCGTGAGGGCCACGAGCTCGGGATATCAGGCTCTAGCTCGAGTGGCCTCGAGCTTGATCCGAGTCTTTGGTCGAGGACCCACGGGCTAGAGGGTCGTTGATCGCTCTCACGACCGACCAAGGGTTGCCCTACCGACATTGGGGCTTGTTCGCCGCCAAATCCCTACCGCTCCTTATCCCTTAGCCTCCCTTGGACCTCTGATGGCCGAGTTGACGCTCACGGAGATGGGCGCCAACGCCACTTGAAGAGGAAAACCTCCTAGAGGAGCTATGGGGCGACTTCGACCTTGCCTTGGCTGAGTGGGCCGAGCAGGATGCCGCCGCCCGTGACGCCGCCGCCGTGGATGCGCTGATTGATGTCGTCCTGAGGCTTCACAGGGCGAGGGGTGCCATCATGGAGGCGGTCATACAAGGGCGCTTTGTGTTCGCTGGCTGCCCTTGGCTTGATCAGAGTGTCGCGAGTAGCAACCACATGTAACTTGCGTGCCACATGAATGCCATCAGACCTCATTTGTTATGTGCTTCTTTATGTATGTGATTTCCCCGGGGATCTTCTTTTGGTGCCATGTAGCGAGGCCACGGGCCTTTAGGGCGCTGGACCAAGATCGTCGGTTGGGTCCACCAACTTGGCCGGCCATCTTCGCCGTGCGCGAGTGCACCCGGCGGGTGAAGTTTTTGAGCCCCCAAGCAGGTCGGAGAGCTGGTTGGGGGGTTACCAGGATCGGCGAAAATCGTCTGGGTAAGTCAAGCGGACTCATTCGGTCGGGCCCTTCGGCATGCTTATTTAACTCGGGCGGCGAAGTCCGATTGATTCGATCGATGAGATCCGACCGGGGGCGCATAGGCGGAGTTAATCGGCTCCGAGCCCTCGAGCGGATCGGGAGGCCGCCTTGGTCGATCGAATCCGATTAATCTGGTCGGCCAGACATGACCGGGTGCGCACGAGCGCATTCGATGGATGTAGCCCCCGGGCCCCCGAGCAGGTCAAAGAGTTGGTTGGGGGGTTACATTGGTCGGAACGCTGGTTTTACGTCTCAGCTGGACGCGGCCTTGCGGCGGGGATATCTGAATGCCTCAGCGAGGTTCCGGTTCCCGAGTGCTTGTTTTACGTCGCAGCTAGACGCGGCCTTGCGGCAGGGATGTCCGAATGCCTCAGCCGAGGTTCCGGTTCCCGAAAGTGCTTGTTTTACGCCGCAGCTAGACGCCGCCTTGGCGCAGGATGTCCAATGCCTCGCGAGGTTCTCGTTCCCGAGTGCTTGTTTTACGTCGCAGCTTAGACGCTGCCTTATGGGTGGATGCCCAATACCTCAACAGGTTTCTGCCTCGAGTGCTTGTTTTACGTCGCGCTAGACGCGGCCTTGCGGCAGGGATGTCCGAATGCCTCAGCGAGGTTTCGCTTCCCGAGTGCTTGTTTTATGTCGCAGCTAGACGCGGCCTTGCGGCAGGGATGCCCGAATGCCTCAGCGAGGTTCCGGTTCCCGAGTGCTTATTTTACGTCGTAGCTAGACAAGTTAGTTAGTCTGGTTTAACGTCGGAGCTAGGCGAGTTAGTTAGGCTGGTTTAATGCCGGAGCTAGGCGAGTTAGTTAGGCTGGTTTAACGCCAGAGCTAGGCGAGTTAGTTAGGCTGGTTTAACGCCGGAGCTAGGCGGCGGGCGCCCGCCCCAGTCCCCGCCCCGCAAGGATATCTCGAGGGGGAGTAGCTGCTTGTCCCACGATACGCCTGGCCCGCAGTGTGGGACCTGGAGGGGTGAGCAAGCTGTTTACCAAGCGAGGATTGAACAACGTGTCGTGGAGCTACTAACGGTTATCCGAGGGCCTCGAGATCACACGACTCGAGCGACGATCCTCGCCGGGTTATCCGACCCATCGGGGCGACCTATAAAAACTTTTTTACTCGATCCCAGATCGACCCCGAGCTGCTCAGAATCTCGAGCGCAACTGGTCATACCTTTCGAGGGCTCCAAGGAGAGCGTGAAGTATGGTCTTAGACACGAGTTAAGGCGATTGAGTCGCCCGCCAACTCAACTAGAGGTTCACTGGGCTCGCCTGCCCTCGCCTCACTGATTTTGTGTCGGGCGACCTCAATCCACTTGGTGGATTAGGGCTGGGAACCCGCGGCGCCAGATCGGCTCCAAGCGAGTCAGAGCTCTCACCACCTTCGAGGCCGCTATGCCCGTGGACTTTTTTCATACCTGCTGCCCGCCGTCCGCCCGAGGCGAGATCGAGAGACAAGGCTGCCCGCCCAGAGTGATGCCCTAACGCCTCCTGCCGGCATTTAATGCGCGTGCGAGAATTAAATGCGAAGCGAGGAGCGATACGTCTCACCAGTGGTGCGGCGTAGCGGCCTGACGGGACGGGCTATGCTTCAACCGAAGTGATGTCCGCTTGACCAACGTTCAATCGGTCAACGCTTGTCCGGCTGGTGTATGTAGACTCAGTGCGCAGAGTGCTAGGGCACGCCTCGCTCGCAATTGGCGCCTTGCCTTCGCTTCGCTTCGAGATGCCGGGTCTGCATATTCCTCGATCGATCAGGTCGCCTCAAGACGAAAGCACTTCCTTCTACCAAGAAAGCACTTGTTTCGAGACCGAGCCGTCGGGCGAGGGCCGAGTGCTTGGGCCGAAGGGTTATCGCTAGGGGAACCACATGCCCAAATGAGTTGCCGACCCGCTGTGAGCATGTGAACTTATAGCCCCGAGTGGTGGTGGCCACCAAGCTTGTGGCTCAGACACGCTTGAACTCTGGGAGTGGGGGATTTGTAGAAACAAGAAGAAGTTTTAGGATAGAATCACCCTAACTTTTGCTCCTCATGTTGGAGATGTTGTGGCTGTTGGGACCCATCGCTCGGCTGCCCACCCGGGTGGCGAGGTAACGGACCTTTCGTCATTTTGGGGCAGTCGCAGGCCCGCAAAGGCCTTTTTGCCGTGTCGATGCAGCCGTCCATTTCAGAGCCAAACCGAAGAGCCGCCGCGCTCGCCTCAAGCGAGTCCTTCCGCTTCGCTATCCCATCACACTTTAATGCTAAGGGAGGAGGAGAGAATGCTTCCCGCAACGCAGATGTGGAGCACGCGCGACGCGCGCCTCGCCGGGCGACGCCGCTGAGCGCTCCATCCCGCCTCTGGATATATATAGCATGAGGGGCATGAAAGCGGGCACGCCCCGCCAATTGCCTTCGCTTGCTTGTTGTTCCACGCTCTCCTTTGACACAAAAGGGGGCGGTTCTTGCACTTCGGATCGACAAATGGCGAGAGGCGGCGACGATCGGAGAGCCGGCAAACGGGAGGCAGCGACAGACCCTCGGGGTTCGGACCCCAAGAGGCCCCACGCCGGCGGTGGGTCCTCTCGCCGCCGGGGCGTGGATCACGCCTCGCTGATCTTCCACATCAGAACCTCTTGCGGAGTGAGTCCTCTCGCTGGTCTTGGTACGGCTTTTGACCCTCGCTTTGTTGCCGCCGAGCCGCCAGCAGCTTTCGTTCGTTCGCGCCAATAGTCCGCGCGGCCACGGCCATCGCTGGCGAGGAGGCGACGCCGCCGAAGCGCCTCCGACGCCTCGTCGCTGGCGGTGGTCCCCACGGGCGGGAGGCCGGGCGTGGATCGGCGCGCGGCCGACGAGGTCAAGGCTCTTGACGCCCAGCCGCAAGGGCCGCTTCACGCAGGCGATGCGCTGCGCAGCTGGGCCCAATGCCGGGCCGCGGAGGAGGAGCTCGCCAAGACGCGCGAGGAGGTTTTGGCGCTGCGGGCTCGGGCCGAGGTGGACGAGGAGGAGCTCGCAAAAGCACGCGAGGAGGTGGCGCCGCTGCGGGCTCGAGCCGAGGACCTCGGGGAGGAGCTAGCTGCCGCGACGCTGAGCGCTGACTCGCATGAGAATCTTTTCGCCCATGCTCCGCCTAGCCTTTTGAGAGCATGGGCAGAGCCTCGAGTTGCTGGAGGCAATGAACCAGCCATACCGAGGATATCGTGACGCAAGACGGCCGCCTCCCAGCGGTGGACGCCTGGCCGACTACTTCCCGACCTTGCGCGAGCGCTCCGCCCGAGAGGGGCGGAGAGTTGCTGTCGACGTGGCGGAATACGTGCGGCTCGCTGGGCTACCATGATGCCTCCTCGATCCAATGGTGGCCATCGCTGGGATCGAGGGCGACGCGAACCGGGTCCGGGCCCGAGTACGGGCGGAGACGGTGGCGAGGCTAGGCGCGGTCGTCGCGAAAAGGATAGCCCGCCACCGACGGCGATTTCACCGATGATCCTCCAGCGCCCGGTTCGCTTTTTGTTTTTGTAGGATGCAATGCATGTATATTTCATGTTGTGAACTTTGGGGGCATCGCTGACATTTTGCATTTCGTGATATGAGCGCCGCTACAACCGAGCCCTTAGGGACCACCGGGTTTTAGGGCGAGGTCGCAGCCGCTTAACGCTCGAGGAAAAGGCGAAATTGCAAGGACTCGCTACCAAAGACGCTGGCCCTAGATTGGTCACGGATCGCATCGCAGGGTATTCCTTCTTCCACAAAGTGCTACTTCGCAACCGTAGCCGCTGGGGCATAGGCCGTAGCCTTTGGGTCGATTGGGATATTGCTCGCGAGGGATCCAATGGCCGATCGGTGCGCTAACTTAAGCAGATGTGTGAGCGAGAAACCCCCGGGCTGTGCGTGAAGACCAGGATGCGGTCGGCACGCATCGCTTCGAGCCCAGGGAATTCGATGGGAACGCGAGGATAAAGATGAAATTTAAGGGTAGAACCTCCTTAACTTCTCGATATTCAAGGCGTTGGATACAATGTTGCCATTTGCGTCTTTGAGTCGAAAGGTACCAGGTCGGAGGACCTCCACAATGGTGAATGGCCCTTCCCACAGAGGGGTCAGCTTGTGCCTGCCGACGTTGGACTGAACCTGGCGCAGGACTAGGTCGCCAACGTTGAAGGACCTCCCATGACTCGACGATCATGGTAGGCGCCACAGCTCGGCCGGTACTTGGTCGATCGCAGAACGGGCCGCTGCTGCGCCTCGCCGAGTTGGTCGAGGGCGCCCCTGCTGCGCCGAGCCCCGCTGCCTCGCCGAAGGCTTGCGCCTTGGGGCGCCATACCTGTGTCGGTTGGCTCTTCGGCACCGAACACTAGGAAGAATGGTGTAAACTCGGTCGATCGGGTCGGTTTAGTTCGTAGGCTCCAGAGAACGGAGGGCAACTCGCCGCTTATCGCCTCGCCGAATTTCTTCACCGGCTGAAGATTCGCGCTTAAGCCCTTGGAGGATCATGCCGTTTGCCCGCTCGACCTGGCCGTTGGTCCGCGGGTGGGCCACGACTGCCCAGCCGACGCGGATGTTGAAGTCATCGCAGAACTCAAGGAACTCTTCCTCGCGGAATCGCTGCTCCGTTATCGGTGATGATGGAGTTCGTGACTCAACCGATAAACGATGTCGTGAAGAAGTTTGCCGCCGCACCGGCGATGGTGGCACCGGCTTGGCTTTTATCCACTTGGTGAACTTGTCCATCGCGACAGCAGTGAGTCAAGCCCCGGCGCTTTTTTGAAGGGTCGACCAGATCGAGTCCCCAAACGCGTAATGGCCAGTGATGGGGATCGCCTACAAGGCTTGTGCTAGGAGATGCGCTCGCCGCAAAGAATCGCACTTTCGCAGTGCGCACAATTTGTTTCGCATCGCCACGCTGTTGGCCAATAAAAGCCTTGGCGGAAGGCTTTTCTTACTAGGAACGCGGGCGCAAAGCATGGTGGCCACAGATCCCGGTGTGGATGTCGAGCAACAACTGCTTCCCTTGGTCCGCCGGAACGCACTTCGAGGATCTTGAGGGCTCTCTTGTAGAGGTCTCTGCTCGACCAGATTTAAGGACTTCGCCCACCGAAGCGAGGCGCCGGGCCTCGCTTGTCGGCGGGGAGCGATTCATCACCAACCCGTCGGCGAAGGGTTTACCCTAATGAATCACCACGATTAGCACACCGCGGGTTCGACCTGAAGGTCCCGGCCCAACTATCCTGGCAGAATGAGAGCGATGCCCCTGAGTGTCGATCGGTCGCCGCTGGCGGGTCCAATGGACTGAGGGTTTCACGGAGGTCGGAGACGAAGATCCCTGATGGGATCGGTCCCCGGTGGAGGCAAGGTTGGCTGTAGTCGGCTTCTCCGCTAGAAGCGCTTGTGAGCTATGGTGAAGCTCAAACTTGAACTCTCTTCGAAGTTTGCGCATTTCCCAGAAGAGGTCGCCATGCGGGCGCCACGAGGCACCGGCCTTTCATGACTTGGTCGACGACGAGCTTGGAGTCGCTTATGCACGAGAATCGACGCGCCGAGGTCAAGCAGCGATCCGAGACCGCTGACGAGTGCTTCAGATTCGTGACATTGTTGGTTGCGCCAAGAATAATCGGATGGCGATCGAGTTTGTTCCCGAAGCGGAGACAAGGACGACCCCAATGTCCGCCTCCGCTTTTCGTAGGACCCGCTGGCACATCGCCCATTACTCGTGGTTTCGAGCGGTGGCACTGGCTTGGTCCATTCGGCGACGAAGTCGCCAAGACCTGGATTTGATCGCCGTCCCGGGACGATGATATGTCGTGGGCCATGGAGCTCGAAAGTGCCCACTTGGTGATTCTTCCAAGGGCGCTGCTGTTAGGATTTATTCTCCGAAGCGTGAAGAAGTAACCACAGAGACGGGTGCTTGGCAAGTAGTGGACCAACTTCTCTTTGTGACGAGCACCGATAAAGCAAGCCAGACCATCGGTACCGAGCCTTGACTCGGAGAGCACTTCACCGATGAAGTACACCGTCAATCAGACCTTGAGCACATGGTTTCTTTTGGCTCGCTTCCACGACGAGCGCCACCGACAACCCGGGTCCGGGCGGCGATGTAGAGGAGGAGCGGTCTGGGCCGGGCGACCAAAGACCGAGGTGAAAGAATGCCTTCACGGCCGAGGGCTTCTGGCTTCTCGGCCCACCAAGTGGTCGGACTTCTTGAGCAATTTTAGAGCGGTGATTCCGCGTCACGAGGCGAGACATTTAAATGGCTCAAGGTCGCAAGACATCCTGCCGCCTTCTGGACTCCCTTTAGGTCGCTAATCGGTCCTATCTTCATGATCGCGGAGATCTTCTCCCGGTTAGCTTCGATGCCACGCTCGAAGATGATGAAGTCGAAAGTGCTTTCCTTTGGGGACTTCAAGACGACTTCGGGTTGAGCTTAATGCTAAACCTCCAAGGCTTGTAAAAGTCTTCTAAGTCGGCGACGAGGTCGCCGGCCTTCTTAGTTTTAACGACGATAAACAGCCGACGACGCTTCGATAAGTTACGGTTTATTTGGTCAAGCATCGCTTGCATACATCGCCGTATGTAGCACCGCGCTTTTTAGACCAAATGGCATTGTCACGAACAAAACGAGCCGAACGGAGTGATGAAAGAGGTCGGAGTGGTCGGACTTCTTTCATAGCTATCTCGGTGATAGCCCGAGTAGGCATCCAGGAAGGATAGGGACTCGCACCCTGTAGTGGAGTCGACGACTTGGTCGATGCGAGGCAATGAAAAAGGGTCCTTAGGACATGCCTTATTCAGGCCCGTGTAATCAACACACATTCTCCATTACCCCGACTTTTTTTACAAGCATTGTGGTTGGCTAGCCACCGGTGGCGACTTTTGTAAACCCTACGCCGTAATCTTGGCGATCTCCTCATATGATCTTGCGCTTCCTCGCCGAAGCGGGCGCAGCGCCGGACGACCGCCTTGAGCCGGTCGGATGTTCAAGGAGTGCTCGGCGACCGCCGGCAGACGCTCGCATGTCTCGAGGGCTTCCATGCGAAGGCATCCCGACACACGGAGGAAGTCGACGAGCGCCGCTTTCCTATTTGGCGGGAGCGTGGCTCGACGCGATGGTCTTGGCCGATCTTCGATCGACCACGACCTCCTTCAGATCCTCCTGCGGACTTGAAGGATCCCGCCCCGACTTGTTGGAGTTGGGGCGACTCAGAGGTTTCTTCCCGAGGCTTTCGAGCTCTTGCGGACGAATGAGCGTTGACGCCACCGCAATCAAGGCGCTTGCAGGTAGGAAGCTAGAAGATGCGCCACGGTGATAACCCCTGTGGCCCTCGCATCTTCAAATTTAAGGTAGTGTAGTGGGGACCACCATGAACTTGGCATAGCATGGCCTTCCCATGATGGCGCAGTAGGAGCTGGGGAACCCCACAACCTCAAAGACCGTGGTCTCGTGCAATGAAGTTGTCCTGCCCCGGGTGACGGTAGGTCGATTCGCTCGAGCTGGTAGGCTCATGGCATTCGATGACGCCGTGGAAGGGTGCCTTGCTTGGTCGGAGACGCGAGCGAGGGATCCCCATGGCGTCAAAAGTATCAACATACAGGATGTTGAGACTACTGCCGTAGTCCATAAGCACCTTAGATAGGGCCACAACCAGGGGATATCAAAGCGCCTATCTAAGGTGCTTGGAGTCGGCATGAACGTAGAATCGACGTGCGCCGAGGTCGGCAGCGATCTGGAGACCGTTGACGAGTGCTTCGTATTCGGTGACATTGTTGGTTGCGTCGAAGAATAATCGGATGGCGTACTGGAGTTTGTTCCCGAGCGGGGAGACAAGGACGACCCCAATGTCCGCCCTTTTTCGTCGTAGGACCCGTCAAGCACATCGCCCATTACTCAGAGGTCTTCGAAAGCCGGTGGCACCGGCTTCGTCCATTCGGTGATTTGTCGCCAAGACTCGCGATTGATCGCCGCCCGGGACGATGATATGTCGTGGCTGCTGAGCTCGAAAGTGCCCACTTGGTGATTCTTCCAAGCTGCGGCTATGGCGGACGATTTCTCGAGCGAGCGGAAGAAGTAACCACAGAGACGGGTGTGGGCCAAGTAGTGGACCAACTTCCTCTTTGTGATGAGCATCAGATTGTAACATCCCAAAATTTGAGTTTTGGTATGTTTAAAATCAAAAGTGAACCATTTGCATTTTCTTGAATTAATTACACTTAATCAACTTTCTAAATAATGAAAAGATTTAATTAGATTAATCTATGCATCAAATTAAAGGTTTACAGCTTTTATCGGGTTCCTTGTGCTTCAAGGAATTTTTCTGTATTTTTGGAGATTTTTCTGAATTTATTTGCTATTTATTTGAATTTATTTGGAGTTATTTGAATTTCGAATCTATTAAATTGAAAAACGTTTTAATTTCCAAAATTCCCTGGCGCTTCCGTGGTCCTCCGGCGACGCAGGTAACGCCCCTGCGGGCGCGACGAGATGAGTCCGATGGGCGCGGCGACGGCGAGAATCACCGCGGCGATTTAACCGACGCGAAGAAGTGCGGCGGATTTCGGACTTTTGGCGAGGTCGCAGGGCGGGCGGCGCTCGTGGCGCGGCGACGGCCAGCGCGGCGCGAAACCGAGGAACACGGAGGGTGGTGGCGATAAATAGGGGTCGGCGCTCTGGTTGCTGGCGAATTCGCGAGGAGTCCGTGCATGCGTGAGTCCGGCCGGAATGGTTGGTGACGGGCGATCGTGAGCCGCTTGATGAAGATCGAACGCCACTTGCTAGGGTTCAAACGGGCCGCACAAGATTTCGCCCAATACTATTCATCCGGATTTTTAATTTTTCGACAAAATAATTCTCAAATTCAAATAATTCATTTGGGGCTTTAGAAATACTAGAAAATTTCGAAAATTCCCAAAAATATTTTAAGACATTTGTGACTAAATAAAATATTTTCAGTAAAACTTTATTTTAACTCTTCCATTATTTAATTAATTTGATAAATGGCTTAATTCAAAATAAATTCAAATAAATCCAAATAAATCCAAATAAATTCCAAATTCAAAATTCAAAATACCAATTTAATGCAAGAAAAGTAAAAATTGGGGTGTTACAGCCTTGGCCCAACTCAACGATTTAACGCTAAGTCGAGCCACTCTGACGCGAACTAACGAGGTCTCTCAAGAACCAAACCTCGACGCTGGCGGCCGAGTCACGAGCTGAAAGAAGAGAAGTTTCAAGGCTACGAGATGGAGGATCCAGAGCTCAAACATCCTTGATCCTCGCAAAAACATTCGATGTTATCAATCGGTTTGGGTTATTTTTTGAAGTGTGCGCTTTATTCGCGATCAAGATCCATAGGTCGCTCAGAGATGTTACACCTTAGCAAATTTCAAGGTCTAAGGTCGAGCAACGACCTTGGACACAAGTATAAGACGAGCAAATGACCATGACCCGCAGATCGAGATGGAGTACTCGCTAAAAGGAATGCAAAGAAGTTAACCCAAAGGAATAAATCATCAACTCCACGACTACCACCATGCACGCACTTAATAGCTAAGGCTACCGAGCTTGTAGTTCAAACCCGGGACAGGGGGTGAGCCGATTACAAGAGTTTCTACACGCTGAGCTCGACCACGGGGGTGAACGAAGCTCGTGGATACCTGCACTAAGGAGCTAATGCGAAAGTCGTGTTCAAAGAAAATTACAGAGACGCCAAAGAAAAAGACATGAATGATAGAAATCGAGAATATCCTTTATTGAAGCTTTAAAGGTATAGAGATTTACACATAAACTTGGCGGTTGATCTATGTTCCACGAAAGCCAGTTTCTTCACATCGGCATCGCTAGCCAAGCCCCGCGACCGCTGAAACGACTCTATAGGGCCTCCCACCGCTGGGATAACTTATTGGTGCCGACAATACCGAATCCGCCTCGTATAAGTCCCCAACAAGGAGCTTCCTAGGTCGTGATCGACCGAGACGCATGTCTCCGCGAAGAGCTTGCGTACGCGCGATCGAGCAAAGGCACGGCATCTTACTTCTTCCGCGAGGGCAAGGTCAAGAGACCGTTTGCTCGGAAGTCGACGTGGTCGCATCAGACCGATCGGCGGAGCCTGGCCATACCTCCGGAGGCAGATCGGCCAAGACCAAACACGAAGCCGAAGGGTGTGGACCTCGCTGGTTTCACGATCAGGGTACTAATAGACCATAAGACGGGGGAAGTTCGGCCCACCTGTGTCGCGTCAGAGCGCTTGAGCTCATCTCAGAACTCGCTTGACGCTTTGGATGATTCGCTGGCGGCCGCTTCGCTGTCTCGAGGATGAGCCACCGGCGGCACACTTTGGTGCCTATGTCCTCGCAGATTCTCGAATAATTCATCGGTAAACCGAGTACCATTGTCGCGATAATTCTGCATGGGACCCCATACCGTGACCACGACAAGTTTAAAACGAATAACAATGTCTGAAAGGATGGTCGAGACCACCACCTCAATCCATTTGGTGAATGTGTCGATGGCCACGAATCAGAACTTTTTCCCTGTTCGGGAAAGGGGCCGAGGATATCGAGCCCTGTGTCGAGAAAGGCCAGGTGTTTAATGGTCTGGCGAGAGGCTACGGTGTACCTTCATGCGGAAATTGACATGCTCTGAAGTCCGACAATATCCCGAGCATCCCGAATGCCGCTGCCAAGAATATCCTGCACGAAGGCCTTGCCGACCATCGCCCTGCATTTAAGAGTGCGCCCACGAGACCGAGTGGATGTCGTTGAGGATACTTACCTCCTCCGTGGAGATGCACCGAGTCGATGCCGAGACATTCCGCCAGAGAGCTCGCCATCCACGAAGCTTGTACAAGCTTGCTCGACGCTTAATCCTCGCTTCGAAGCGGGTCGGGCGCAGTCGCCTGCGCCAGAAGCCGTATGGGATCGCCCATGCGAATACCTTCCACTATAGCAAGCACTCTCCGATCGGAGATAGACGAGCCGTAAGCCGCCTCGAGGATGACGCTGGGGTATTCTCGCCGAAGAGCCGAGCTTGGAGAGAAAGTCGGACCGGAGTTGTCCTTCCTAGGACATGCCCGAGCTCCAAGTCCTCGAACCATTTCTCCATCTTGCGACCTCTACGAGATACCTGCCATTGCATCCCCGAGCATTGATAGTCCTTGTTGTACCGTTGATGACGAGCCGAGTCTCCCTTCACGCACCAACCGTCAGACGCCTAAGGACTTGCAGTGCTCGTAAGCCCGCAAAGAGAGCTTCATATTTGCCATGTTATTGGTCGCAGGAAAGCCAAACGAACCACATACCTCAATTGGACGCCTGCTGGGTAAGGATAAGTATCCCAGCCCCCGAAGCGTTGAATGACCTCGAGCCATCAAGAACATGATCCAGTATTTCTTCGACCTCGAGCTCAGGGTGGGTTGCGACGTCGCCGATTAATGGTCGGGCAGCACTTGTGACTTGATAGTCGTCGCCACGACTGATGTCAAACGCCGCCCATGGCCCATTTATTATCCGCCCGCCACCTTCGATTCCGCAGATGTCACCGATGAAAGTTGCTCGACGATCACTAATGCGCTCGAAGTAGTGTAAGCTTGCGCGAGGCCATGAGAAGAGCACATGAAGCCAGACTTGCGGTAACGCCCTTGGGCCATGTAAGACCTCACGACATAGTAAATCGGATGTCAAGCAGTTCTGCTCGCAACCAGACAAAGATTACGCGCCGGTGGTCAGAAGGTAGAGCAAAGAACCTTCGCCAGTCATGAGTTGTAAGGAGGTGGATGATGACATACCTTCACCGCCGAAGATTGTTGTGCTTCGAGTCCATTCAAAGTCCCCGTGCTTATGCAGGTCTTAAAGAATGGGAGACCTCGTCACGAGCCTCGAAATGAATCTACTAATGCCATGCGACGCAGTGAGGCTTTGTACTTGCTTGATCGAGGTCGGGGCTCCATCTTCTCGATGGCTTCGATCTTCTCCGGTTTGGACCAACCCCGAGCCCCGATCATGTATCCAAGGACCTTCCCGATGCCGCCAAACACACACTTCGGGTTGAGCTTGATTTTGTACTGCTCAGTTTGCAAATGTTTCAAGGTCACGGACGGGTCGCTTCCGAGGGGCTTTTGACGATGATGTCATCTACGAGACCTCAAGGTTTCGCCTAATCATGCCTCGGGTCTTAGTCATCAAACGCCGAATGTTGCCCTCGTGATTGCGCAGCATTTAAACGACATGGTCGTGGTAGCAATAAGTGCCGAACGGGTGATGAAGGCGTTTTGTTTCGCCGCCGACCGCCATTTTGATCTAGTGGTAGCTCGAGTAAGCATCCAAGAAGCTTAGCATCTTGGCGTTGGCGGAGTCGACGATCCGGTCGATGCGCGAAGGGGAAAATTGTCCGGGCAGCCGAGTTCAACCCTCGTATGGTCGATTTACATCTCCACTTGCCACCTTTCTTCAAGACGATGACCGGTTGGCTACCACCGAGTAGTCGATCTCGCTGATGAAGCCGCCTTCAGAGCTTATCAAGGTTTTCTTGATGACCGCAACCTTCTTCGGGAGAAGCGACGCAGCTTCGACGCATGTGTCTAGAATCGGCTCGACCAGAATTTGTGCTCGATCACCTTTGAACGCCAGCATATCCGCAGTTCCTGCTTAATATACCTTTGTTGGGCGAAGGTGACGAGCTCGAAGTTCCTATTTGGGACTTAGCTGCCGAGACGTGACACACCGGTCGTGTCGCTTTCCTCGAGCAAGACGGGTTTTGTTGCCTCCATTGGTTGATCGCCTCTCGCCGGGCGTTTTTTTCTTCATTATCTTCGATCTTGTTGGGCAAGATGCCGGCGAGCGCCAAGGTTTTGGTCTGCAGCCTATGTGCCGCCTCAGTCATCACAAGACAGAACGATGCCGCTGGGGCCCGGAGCTTATGCACCGATGACCGTAATGATTAGCCGCCATAAACTTGATGAGGGCAGCCTTCCGAGAATAGTGTTGTACGGAGGTCGCCTCGACCACCTCAAAGGTGATCGCCGGCGGAAGTTGTCCGAGCCGCCAAGGTGACGGCAAGACCACCGCCTCCAAGGAGTAGTCGAGCTCCCGTGAACGATTCCAAGAAGGGATGGCGGCTTTTGATCTTTGATCGGGAATCGTGATCCGGCCGAGTGCTTCCGCCGCAAAGAAATTAAGAGAGCCGCCGCCGACCATGACACGCCTCGACCACCGTGGTTGCTGATGGTCGGGTCACACCAAGGCGCCTTCGCCATACCTTGTAAGGCATCCTCCGGAGAAAGGTGATGGTGGCCCCGCCCACTTGCAATGCCGCCGACGCTTTTCCGATGTAACCGATAGATGGTCCGAGCAAGCAGCTCTTTGATTCGCGCCGATCGTAGGTCGCCAAGCCACCAAGATAACGCCAATCCGGGCTGCCGCTGGAATTCCAGTCGAGGTCGCCGGTTCGCATTCACCCTTTCGGCCGGGTCATCCTTCTGGCACGGCATCTCACCACGTCTGGCCATAGAAGGCTTCAAGCCGCTAAGCCTCGCAGACCGCAGTCGTGGACCGGCCGCCTGCGGAAACAGTAAAATTTCCTTTGTCGCATTCTCGACCGCTTCTTCGCTTCTCGCGTCGAGCGGCCTCCGAGGTCCAGCCGCCGCCTCTTTTCTCTGGCCGCCTCAGGCTCGGCGGGATCGAGGTCGACTCTTGACGAGGTCGGGTCCGCCCCGAAGTCCGATCCCGACCTCAAGGACCTCACGCCGTCAGCCCGCCGAGACGATGACCTCGGGTCGACCTCCGCCGTCCTCGCGGTCACGCCCGCTTTGTGCGGGTGTCTTGGTTTGCGCTTGAGTTGGACGGCCACCTCGAGTGGCCTGCACAAGCTTACCTTGGTCGAATCGCGCTCCAGGACGGCGCCGTCATGCTCGCTGCTCGCTCGCCATGCGAAACAATTTGTTGACGCCGAGCCTTGTCGTGATCTCGAGGTTCGTATACGGCCGCTAACGCCGAACTTGAAGGCCTTGATAACCGCTTCATCGAGATGCTTGAATAAAATCTCAGCGGATGAACCGCCGACAAAATCACGAAGAGGCTCGCTTTGCCCCGATGACGCGATCCAAGTCCTTTCCTCCTCGCCGCCGTAATACCGAAGTTGGAGCGAGGGCGCCTGATTTGGCGCCACGACCGGGCGAACCGGCTTCGTTGAAGAGCCAAATGTGCGCACGCCGCCCGTAACGGCCGGGAGATAGTTGGCCATGACCAACCACTCCGACCGCCAAAATGGCGACGAGTAGATGGACAGAACTCGCCGGATTCTGGTTCTGCTGGCGCCGATCAAAGCGGTTTGAATCGAGAAAGCGTGCCAGACGCGGCGAAGGTCGCCGAGTACGCCACGCAACCGTAGGTCGACGGTGCGCGCGCCGGGACATCGCAGCCTAACGAGATTCCACCGCCGCATTTAATCCGGAGCCCGCTTTTGACGATCCGATCTTCTGTGAGATTCGGCCATGGTGAGCACGGAGTCGCCTCGAGGTATTGCAGCGCCCTGCGGCGCGACGACGCCTGGGCGAATGTCGGGGAAAGTCCCCGCGGACCGCCGCCAGGAGGCTCTGTGGCTTACCTCACGCCCAATTGCCGGTCTTGCCCCGAGGGTGTTGCCGAGATGAAGGCGCGCTTGGGCGACGGCCGACGTGCGCCCGCGATGCCGTGATGAGTTGTCGCCGTCGTGGAAGGGTCCTCGAACGTGACTTTGTCAGGGAGGAATGACCTCGCCAGGCCATGGTCGAAGTTCTCGCCAAGGCCCTACGAAGAGCTCCGATTTGCCCTATCGGATCAGCCATGATCCGCAATAGCACGATGGCGCCCCGAGGGAGGGAGCTTCGTCCTCCGCCGAGCGCGTTATGGGCTCGATTGATCGCGACGTGACCATCCGACGAGCATCCTGGGTTTGTGGGTCGCGATCCGCCACGCTGCCTCACGGAAGCGCCCGCCATGAGGACGGCACCACACGGCGGGAAGGCGAAAAATAAGGATGCAGAGCCGACCCCCGTCCGATCCCACGCTGAAGAGTGTTCGCCGATGGAGAACGCCATGTTCAAGACCTCGTGAGTTTTTCCCGTGAATGAACAGCACCGGCCTCACTTGCCATTGCCGATTTATCGGATCGCAATCGCAGAAAATGAGGTAGGGTCAATGAGAAATGGGACCACAATCGCTTTTGCTCGAATAACAGGAGCGAGGTCGAGGAGGTCGATGGTCTGAGCTAGGGACAACGAACGAGATGGAGGATTATCCTCGTTCGAGCCCCCGAGAAGGTAAAACAATTTCTTCTCCGCTTTGCGGGCGTGTTTCTTGCCTTTTGTGAGTACAAAGGAGGATTACACTCAATCTTGACGATGCTAAGTCTAGACTTGAACTCAAGTGCAGTGTTGGGTTGTACCCCTGTTTACAAAGCTTCACCTTATACCCATTCTTCTTTGCAACGTCGGAGTAACCCTTGATCGTGGCCTTTATGCATATTGATAGCCGTGGTAACTGCTCCGATCCCGTCATGGGCCAAGATTACTCCATGATCCCACGCCTCAGAATCGCCAAGTGATGACGTGTCTGGATCCAAGGGAACGCCATCGACCTTGAATCATCCCCGAAACAGGTCGTGAGGGCCACGAGCTCGATATCAGGTCTCAGCTCGAGTGGCCTCGAGCTTGATCCGAGTCTTGGTCGAGGACCCACTGCTAGAGGGTCGTTGATCGCTCACGACCGACCAAGGGTTGCCCTACTCGACATTGGGCAGCCTGGCCGCCAAATCCCTACGCGCCTTATCCCTTAGCCTCCCTTGACCTCTCGATGGCCGAGTTGACGCTCACTGGAGATGGGGCGCCAACGCCACTTGAAGAGGAAAACCTCAGAGGAGCTATGGGGCGATTTCGACCTTGCTTTGGCCGAGCGGGTCGAGCAGATGCCGCCGCCTCGTGACGCCGCCGGATGCATGCGATTGATGTCGTCCCGAGGCTTCACAGGCTTAGGTGCCATCATGGAGGCGGTCAAGGCTGGGCGCTTGTGTTCGCCGCCCTTGGTTTGATCAGAGTCGCGAGTAGCAACCACATGTAACTTGCGCTACATGAATGCCATCGACCTCATTTGTTATGTGCTTTATGTATGTGATTTCCCGGATCTTCTTTGGTGCCATGTAAGCAGGCCACTGCCTTTAGGGCGCATGGACCAAGATCGTCGGCTGGGTCCGACCAACTTGGCCGGCCATCTTCGCCTGCGCGAGTGCACCGGCGGGTGAATTCTGAGCCCCAAGTGCGGAGAGCTGGTTGGGGTTACCAGATCGCTAAAATCGCTCGGGTAAGTCAAGCGACTATTCGGCCGGGCCCTTCGATGCTTATTTAACTCGGGCGGCGAAGTCCGATTGATTCGACGATGAGATCCGACCGGGCGATAGGCGGAGTTAATCGGCCCGAGCCTCGAGCGATCGAGGCCGCTTTGGTCGATCGAATCCGATAATCCGTCGCCAGACATGACCGGTGCGACGAGCGATTCGATGGATGTAGCCCCTGCCCCAGCAAAGTCAAAGAGTTGGTTGGGGGTTACATTGGCCTGAACGCCGGTTTTACGCCTCACCGGACGCGCCTGGCGCGGGATATCCGAATGCCTCAACAGGTTCCGTTCCCGAGTGCTTGTTTTACGCCGCAGTAGACGCCGCCTTGCGCAGGATGTCCGGTCGCTCGCCGAGGTTCCGGCTCGAAAGTGCTTGTTTTACGTCGCAGCTTAGACGCCGCCTTGCAGGATGTCCAATGCCTCGCCGAGGTTCCGTTCCCAGTGCTTGTTTTACGCCAGCTTAGACGCTGCCTTAAGTGGATGCCCGGTCACCTCAACAGGTTTTGCCTCGAGTGCTTGTTTTACGTCGCGCTTAGACGCGCCTTGGCAGGATGTCCAATGCTCAACGAGGTTTCGCTCGAGTGCTTGTTTTATGTCGCAGCTAGACGCGCCTTGCGCAGGATGCCCAATGCCTCAATGAGGTTCCGCTCCCGAGTGCTTATTTTACGCCGAGCTAGACAAGTTAGTTAGTCCGGCTTAACGCTCTGAGCTAAAGCGAAGTTAGGCTGGTTTAATGCCGAGCTAGGCGAGTTAGGGCCGGGTTAACGCCAGAGCTAGGCGAGTTAGTTAGGCCGGTTTAACGCCGAGCTAGGCGGCGGGCGCCCGGCCCCAGTCCTCGCCCTGCAAGGATATTCGAGGGGGAGTAGCTGCTTGTCCCACGATACGCCTGGCCCGCAGTGTGGGACCCGAGGGGTGAGCAAGCGGTTTACTAAGCGAGGATTGAACAACGTGTCGGAGCTACTAACGGGTTATCCGAGGGGCCCCGAGATCACACGACCTCGAAGCGACGATCCCTCACGGGTTATCCGACCCATGGGCGCACTCCATAAAAACCTTTTACTCGATCCAGACGGACCCCGAGCTTGAATTCGGAGCGCAGCCGGCTGCCTCGAGGACTCAGGAGAGCGTGAAGTATGGTCTTAGACACGAAGGCGATTGAGTCGCCCGCCAACTCAACTAGAGGCCTCACTGGGCTCGCCTGCCCCGCCTCACTGATTTGGCACCTCAATCCACTGGTGGATTAGGGCTTGGAACCCGCTGCGCCAGACGGTCTGCGCGAGCTGAGAGCTCTCACCACCTTCGAGGCCGCTATGCCCGTGGACTTTTTTTTCACACTGCTGCCCACTGGTCCGCCCGAGGCGAGATCGAGAGACAACTGCCTCGCCGAGTGATGCCCTAACGCTTCCGCCGCATTTAATGCGCTGCGGCGAATTAAATGCGAAGCGAGGAGCGACACGCCTCACCGCAGGTGCGCAGCGGCTCGACGGACGGGCTATGCTTCAACCGGCGATGTCCGCTGACCAACGCTCAATCGCCAACGCTTGTCCGGGTGTATGTAGACTCGCGCGCAGAGTGCTAGGGCACGCCTCGCTCGCAATTGGCGCCCCGCTTTCGCTCGGCTCGAGATGCCGTGGTCTGCATATTCCTCGACCGATCAGGTCGCCTCAAGACGAAAGCACTTCTTCTACCGCAGCACTTGTTTCGAGACCGAGCCGCCGGGCGAGGTCCGAGTGCTTGGGTCGAAAGGGTTATCGCTTGGGGGAACCACATGCCCAGTCGAGTTGCCGACCCGCGTGAGCATGTGAACTTATAGCCCCCGAGTGGTGGGTGGCGACCAAGCTTGTGGTCGGTACACAGCGCTTGAACTCGGGGGAGTGGGGGATTTGTGTAGAAACAAGAAGAAGTTTTAGGGATAGAATCACCCTAACTTTTGCTCCTCATGTTGGAGATGTTGTGGCTGTTGGGACCCATCGCTCGGCTGCCCACCCGGGTGGCGAGGTAACGGACCTTTCGTCATTTTGGGGCAGTCGCAGGCCCGCAAAGGCCTTTTTGCCGTGTCGATGCAGCTGGTCCAGCCCAGGAGCCGAAACCGAAGAGCCGCGCTCGCCCTGCCCGAAGCGAGTCCTTCCGCCCCCTGCTATCCCATCACACTTTAATGCGAAGGGGAGGGAGTGGAGAGAATGCTTCCCGCAACGCAGATGAGAGCACGCGACGCGGCTCGCCGGGCGACGCCCGCTGAGCGCCCATCCCGCCTCGATATATATAGCATGAGGGGCATGAAAGCGGCACGCCCGCCAATTGCCTTTCGCTGCTTGTTGTTCCACGCCTCCTTGACACAAAGGGGCGGTTTTGCACTTTGGATCGACAAATGGCGGAGCGGCGACGACGGAGAGCGCAGAACGGAGGCAAGGGACACCTGGTTCGGACCCCAAGAGGCCCCACGCGGCGGTGGGTCCTCTCGCCGCCAAAGGGATCACTGCCTCGTGATCTTCCACATCAGAACCTCTTGCGGAGTGAGTCCTCTCGCTTGGTCTTGGTACGGCTTTTGACCCCGCTTTGTTGCCGCTGAGTTTTCGCTAGCTTGTTCGGGTTCGCCAATAGTCCGCGGGCGCCGCCACGCCACGCGGCGAGGAGGCGACGCCGCCGAGCGGCTCCGACGCTCGTCGCCGGCGGTGGTCCCCACGGGCGGAGGCTTCAAGTGGATCCGGCGGCGCGGCCGACGAGGTCAAGGCCTTTGGCCTGCAGTCGGGGCCGCTTCCCACGAGGGGCGCGCAGGGCAGGGCCCAATGCCGTCATGGAGGAGGAGCTCGCCAAGACGCGCGAGGAGGTTTTGGCGCTGCGGGCTCGTGCCGAGGTGGACGAGGAGGAGCTCGCGAAAGCACGCGAGGAGGTGGCGCCGCTGCGGGCTCGAGCCGAGGACCTCGGAGGAGGCCTTGTGCCGCACGCGAGCGCCGACTGCATGAGAATTTTTCGCCCATGCTCCGCTTAGCCTTTTGAGAGCATGGGCAGAGCTCGAGTTGCTGAGGCGCGAACAAATTACCGAGGATACAGATCGCAGACGGCCGGCTCTCCCAGCGGTGGACGCCCGGCCGACTCTCTCGACCTTGCGCGAAAGCGCCCGGAGGGGCGGAGGAGTTGCCGACGTGGCGAATACGTGCGGCCTGGCTACCAGCGATGCTCCTCGATCCAATGGTGGCTATCGCTGATCGAGGGCGACGCGAATCGTCCGCCCGAGGCGGATGAGACGGCGAGGTTAGGCGCGTCGTCATGAAAAGGATAGCCCGCTACCGACGGGCGATTTCACCGATGATCCTCCAGCGCCGGTTCGCGTTTTGTAGGATGCAATGCATGTATATTTCATGTTGTGAACTTTGGGGCATCGCTGACATTTTGCATTTCGTGATATGAGCCGCCGCAAACCGAGCCCTTAGGGACCACCGGGTTTTAGGGCGAGGTCAGCAGCTTAACGCCTCGAGGAAAAGGCGAAATTGCAAGGACTCGCTACCAAAGACGCTGGCCCCAGATTGGTCACGATCGCATCGCAGGGTATTCCTTCTTCCACAAAGTGCTACTCGCAACCGAGCACGGGGCATAGGTCCGAGCCTTTGGGTCGATTGGGATATTGCTCGCGAGGGATCCAATGGCCGATCGGTGCGCTAACTTAAGCAGATGTGTGAGCGAGAAACCCCCGGGCTGTGCGTGAAGACCAGGATGCGGTCGGCACGCATCGCTCGAGCCCAGGGGAATTCGATGGGAACGCGAGGATAAAGATGAAATTTAAGGGTAGAACCTCCTTAACTTCTCGATATTCAAGGCGCTGGATACCGTTATTTTGCCTTTTGAGTCGAAGGTACTGTGTCGAGGACCTCCACAATGGTGAATGGCCCTTCCCACGAGGGGTCATTGTGCTCGCCGACGTTGGATCAACTCCGCGCAGACTAGGTCGCCAACGCAGGAAGACCTCCGCTGACCTCGACGATCATGGTAGCGCACAACAGCTCGGCCGGTACTTGGTCGATCGCAGAACGGCCGCTGCCGCTGCCTCGCCGAGTTGGTCGAGGGCGCCCCTGCGGGCCGAGCCCCCGCTGCCTCGCCGTCAAGGCTTGCGCCTTGGGGCGCCATACTCCAGGTCGGTTGGCTCTTCGGCACCGAACACTAGGAAGAATGGTGTAAACTCGGTCGATCGGGTCGGTTTAGTTCGTAGGCTCCAGAGAACGGAGGGCAACTCGGCCGCCCATCGCCCCGCGAATTTCTTCAGTCGGCTGAAGATTCGCGGCTTAAGCCCTTGGAGGATCATGCCGTTTGCCCGCTCGACCTGGCCGTTGGTCCGCGGGTGGGCCACGACTGCCCAGTCGACGCGGATGTTGAAGTCATCGCAGAACTCAAGGAACTCCTTCCCCGTGAACGCGCCCGCTATCGGTGATGATGGAGTTCAGACTCAACCGATAAACGATGTCGTGAAGAAGTTTGCCGCCGCACCGGCGATGGTGGCACCGCTTGGCTTTTATCCACTTGGTGAACTTGTCCATCGCGACCAAACAGTGAGCTGCCTCGGGCGCCTTTTTTGAAGGGTTCGACCAGATCGAGTCCCCAAACGCTAATGGCCAGTGATGGGGATCGCTACAAGGCTTGTGCTAGGAGATGCCTCGCCGCAAAGAATCGCACTTCGCAGTGCGCATAATTTGCTCGCATCGCCACGCCGGCCAATAAAAGCTCTTGAAGGCTTTTCCTTACTAGGAACGCGCGCAAAGATGGTGGCCACAGATCCCGGTGGATGTCGAGCAACAATCGCTTCCCTTGGTCCGCCGAACGCACTTCGAGGATCTTGAGGGCTCTTCTTAGAGGTCTCTGCTCGACCAGATTTAAGGACTTCGCCCATCGAGCGAGGCGCCCTCGCTTGTCGTAAGGGAGCGATTCATCACCAACCTCGATGAAGGGTTTACCCTAACTGAATCACCATTTAGCACACCGCGGGTTCGACCTGCGGTCCTGGCCCAACTATCCCTAGCCAGAGCGATGCCCCTGAGTGTCGACGGCCGTCGGCTATGGGTCCAATGGACTGAGGGTTTCACGGAGGTCGGAGACGAAGATCCCTGATGGGATCGGTCCTCGGTGGAGGCAAGGTTGGCTGTAGCCTGCCTCCGCTAGAAGGCTTGGGAGCTATGGTGAAGCTCAAACTTTGAACCTCTTCGAGTTTGCGCATTTCCCAGAAGAGGTCGCCATGCGGGCGCCACGAGGCACCGGGCTTTCATGACTTGGTCGACGACGAGCTTGGAGTCGCCATGCACGAATCGACGCGCCGAGGTCGGCAGCCGATCCGAGACCGCTGACGAGTGCTTCAGATTCGTGACATTGTTGGTTGCGCCAAGAATAATCGATGGCGATCGAGTTTGTTCCCGAGCGGGAGACAAGGACGACCCTAATGTCCGCTTCCGTTTGTAGGACCCGCTGGCACATCGCCCATTACTCAGGCTTCGAAGTGCCGGTGGCACTGGCTTTGGTCCATTCGCGACGGGTCGCCAAGACCAGGATTTGATCGCCGCCCGGGACGATGATATGTCGTGGGCTGCTGAGCTCGAAAGTGCCCACTTGGTGATTCTTCAAAGGGCGCTGGTTGCGGACGATTCTCCGAGCGTGAAGAAGTAACCACGCAGACGGGTGCTTGGCCGGGTAGGACCAACTTCCTCTTTAGACGAGCACCGCGATAAAGCGCCAGACTATGCGGTACCGAGCCTTGACTCGGAGAGCACTTCACCGATGAAGTACACCGTCATCGCACCTTGAGCACATGGTTTCTTTTGGCTCGCTTCCACGACGAGCGCCGCCAATACAACCCGGGCCGGGCGGCGATGTAGAGGAGCGGCCTCGGCCGGGCTACCAGACCGGAGGTGAAGAGAATGCCTTCACCCGAGGGCTTCGGCTTCCCGCCCAACCGAAGTGGTCGGACTTCTTGAGCAATTTAGAGCTGATTCGTCACGAGGCGAGACACTAAATGGCTCAAGGTCGCAAGACATCCCGCCGCTTCGACTCCCTTTAGGTCGCTAATCGGTCCTATCTTCATGATCGCGAGATCTTCTCCCTAGAAGCGATGCCACGCCGAGATGATGAAGTCGAGCTTTCCTTGGGGACTCAAGACGACTTCGGGTTGAGCTTAATGCGAACCTCCAAGGCTTGCAAAGTCTTTAAGTCGGCGACGAGGTCGCCGCCTCTTAGTTTTAACGACGATAAACAGCGACGACGCCGACAGTTACGGCCTATTTGGTCGTCAAGCACGCTTATACATCGCCGGTATGTAGCACCCGCGTTTTTAGACCAAATGGCATTGTCACGAACAAAACGAGCCGAACGGAGTGATGAAAGAGGTCGAGCTGGTCGATTCTTTCATAGCTATCCGTGATAGCCCGAGTAGGCATCCAGAAGGATAGGGACTCGACCCTAGTGGAGTCGACGACTTGGTCGATGCGAGGCAATGAAAAAGGGTCCTTAGGACATGCCTTATTCAGCCCGTAATCAACACACATTCTCCATTACCCCGACTTTTTTTTTTACAAGCATTGGTTAGCCACCACTGGTGGCGACTTTTGTAAACCCTACGCCGTAATCTTGGCGATCTCCCTCATATGATCTTGGCGCTTTCCTCGTCAAGCGGCGAAGCGCGGACGACCGCCTTGAGCCGGCTCATGTTCAAGGAGTGCTCTATGATTCGGCTTGGTCAGACGCTCGCATGCTTGAGGGCTTCCATGCGCATCCCGATGGCACGGAGGAAGTCGACGAGCGCTTTCCTATTTGGCGGGAGCGTGGCTCGACGCAGATGGTCTTGGCCGATCTTCGATCGACCACGACCTCCTTCAGATCCCCATGACTTGAAGGATCCCGCCCGACTTGTTGGAGTTGGGGCGACTCAGGTTTCTTCCGAGGCTTTCGAGTCTTGCGGACGAATGAGCGTTGACGCCACCGCAATCGCTGGCGCTTGCAGTTGTAGCTAGAAGATGCCACGGTGATAACCCCTGTGGCCCGCATCTTCACTTTAAGGTAGGTGTAGTGGGGACCACCATGAACTTGGCATAGCATGGCCTTCCCATGATGGCGCGTAGGAGCTGGGGAACCCCACAACCTCAAAGACCGTGGTCTCGCATGGAAGGTCCTGCTCCCGGCTGTGACGGTAGGTCGATTCGCTCGAGCTGTAGGCTCATATTCGATGACGCTGTGAAGGGTGCCTTGCTTGGCCTGAGACGCGAGCAGGGATCCCCTATGGCGCCAAGTATCAACATACAGATGTTGAGACTATCGCCAGAGTCCATAAGCACCTTAGATAGGGCCACAACCAGATATCAAAGCGCCTATCTAAGGTGCTTGAGTCGGCATGAACGAGAATCGACGCGGCGCCGAGGCTCAGAATGACCGAGACCGCTGACGTGCTTCAGATTCGTGACATTGTTGGTTGCGCCAAGAATAATCGGATGGCGATCGAGTTTGTTCGAGCGGGGAGACAAGGACAACCCCAATGTCCGCCCGTTTTCGTGGTAGGACCCGGCAAGCACATCGCCCATTACTCAGTGGTTTCGAGCCGGCGGGCACTCGGCTTCGTCCATTCGTGATTTGGTCGCCAAGACTCCGCGATTGATCGTCCGGGACGATGATATGTCGTGCTGCTGGAGCTCGAAAGTGCCCACTTGGTGATTCTTCCAGGGCGCAGCGGCTATGACGATTCGAGCTGAAGAAGTAACCACAGAGACGGGTGCCGAAGTAGTGGACCAACTTCCTCTTTGTGATGAGCATCAGATTGTAACATCCCAAAATTTGAGTTTTGGTATGTTTAAAATCAAAAGTGAACCATTTGCATTTTCTTGAATTAATTACACTTAATCAACTTTCTAAATAATGAAAAGATTTAATTAGATTAATCTATGCATCAAATTAAAGGTTTACGCTTTTATCGGGTTCCTTGTGCTTCAAGGAATTTTTCTGTATTTTTGGAGATTTTTCTGAATTTATTTGCTATTTATTTGAATTTATTTGGAGTTATTTGAATTTCTGAATCTATTAAATTGAAAAACGTTTTAATTTCCAAAATCCCAGCCAATCACCAGCTGCCACGTGTCACCCCCGTGAATTTCTCTGATTTTCTGAATTAAATCTTCCAAGGCCCGTTCTTCTTCGTCCAAACTCCGATTGAGCCGATTCAAATTCCTAAATTTTTGTAAAATCGAGCTCTACATCCCAGAGCCATTTATTTTCAATTTTGAGCTTGTTTTTTCTCTGTTTTGTATTTATTTGGTTTTGTTGCTTTATTTTCCCAGAGACGCGAACCTCAAGGAGCGAAATCGAGACTTCAAGACCAAGAATCAGCACTTGAACAACAAGGCAAGTCGAGTCCTTTGATCATATTGAACCCATGTTTGTAAAACTATTTTGTTTCATACAAATGCATGCTATGTGATACAAGAACTATTTATCGAATAGCTATATGCCAAATTTTCATTATGCCACCTTGATTAATTGAGATGTCATGTGTCCATTGTCACCCTAGGTTGGGTTGTTTACTAGTTGAACATAATCATAATACCAACATTGGGTTATCATAGCTATGCTTAGCCATGCTTAGTTGTTCGATGGGATTCATATCACATAAGAATTAATGTTAATCTTGACTTAATGAGATATGGAATTGTGGCTGTCAGTCATTGTAAAACTTGTTGTACCATGGCAAGGGATGTTAATGGTCTTGGTTGAACAAAATGTTTTCCTTGAGCAAGTGATCGTGGCAAAGAAAGGGGTGCTATCCGCACATTGGGATGTGGTTGTCTTGCTTGAGATAATTTAAGGACTTAATCTTGTGCGCCATTGAACTGGCCTAACGTTGCAACCATAAGTGCTGTATGGGACAGATTTCCAGCCGATTAATTTGCAATGTTTAGTCTTGAGTACCGCCAAATGTTGGTGTGGGTTCCGGTTGTACTGTAGATTCACATGGCTCAAGAGGGGGCCCCGAGGGGCTAAACCTCAGAGGGCTGTGACCGAGTTTAAACATGCATTGTAAAGGCTTTGTCATGATTTTCCGCCGCACACCAAAGGAAGTGTGCTAATGGCCAGCGCAAGGAGAATATCATGTCTTGTGGGTAAAGTCCGCATAACCTCTCGCAGAGTGTAAAACTATTCAATAGCCGTGTCATGTTATGGACGAGCCCGGATTTACACGGGTATAGAGTATTTTCTTGAAATGTGGAAGGGTTGGGAGGTGAACGGAAGTTCACAGGTTGTTTTGTTGTCTCAAGCTATACTGTGGAATTGTGTGGTTGATACTTGTTTCAATGATGTAGGTGATGCCTCGTCATTCGATCATGTTGTCTACCATTGATTTACCATTATTTATTATTGTTTTATCAATCGCCTTCAATCTATTTATTGTATTTAAATTCAAGTTATTGCTTTTCGCAAATGAATCGATAACTATCCTTTGTCAAGCCGCCGCATGAATATATTGCATCATTTCTCACTTGTTGAGTACGCTTTTGTACTCACGGCTTTATGCCCCTGTTGTTCGGTGCTCTTGAGGAAGGACCAGTAATGAGTATCAAGAGGAGGAGTACTATGAAGACTACGTCGACTAGGAAGGCGCTTCTGCAGACGATTGCCCTGGGTATGTCGAATGGCCCAAGTTATTTTATTTCACCGCAATGATTTTCATTTGTTTCTTAAGCCAAGAGGCATTGTGTATGAACCTTGACCATAAGGTCGTTTTTTTATTCAATAATAATTTGTTCTTCTTAGTTATTTCGATGTATGGAATGATATGTCATCTATGTTTCCCATCATGTGCACTAGCGTGATCCTCGACTAGTGCGGTATACACGAGGGTTTCGGATTTGCATATCCGGGTCCCGACACGCATAAAGCAAATTCCTGCACCTCACGGTACCCAACACCTTGACTCGGAGAGCACTTCACCGATGAAGTACACCGTCCATCGCACCTTGAGCACATGGCCTTCTTTGGCTCGCTTCCACGACGAAGCGCCTTACCGACAACTTCGAGGCCGTGGGCGGCGATGTAGAGGAGGTCTTCCAAGGCCGGGCGTACTCAAAGACCGGAGGTGAAGTTAAGAATGCCTTGATCGGTCGAGGGCTTCCTCGGCTTCTGCCTCAAATCAAGTGCGGTTGGACTTCTTGAGCACTTAGAGCGGCATTCGCTGTTCCGAGGCGAGACACGAAATGGCTCAAGGTCCGCAAGACATCCGTCCACCTCTCGACTCCTTTAGGTCGCTAATCGGTCCTATCTTCATGATCGCGGAGATCTTCTCCTGCTAGCTTCGATGCCACGCCAAGATGATGAAGTCGGCAAACTTTCCTTGGGGACCTCAAGACGACTTCTCGGGGTTGAGCTTAATGCGAAACCTCCGAAGGCTTGTAAAAGTCTCTTCTAAGTCGGCGGCGAGGAGGTCGCCGCCTTCTTAGTTTTAACGACGATGTAACAGCCGATGTACGCCGACAGTTATGGGCCTATTTGGTCGCTGAAGCACGTTTGCATACATCGCTGGTATGTAGCACCCGCGTTCTTTAGACCAAATGGCATTGTCACGTAACAAAACGAGCCGAACGGAGTGATGAAAGAGGTCGTGAGCTGGTCGGACTCTTTCATAGCTATCTGGTGATAGCCCGAGTAGGCATCCAGGAAGGATAGGGACTCGCACCCTGTAGTGGAGTCGACGACTTGGTCGATGCGAGGCAATGAAAAAGGGTCCTTAGGACATGCCTTATTCAGGCCCGTGTAATCAACACACATTCGCCATTGCCCTGACTTCTTTTTTACAAGCACAGGGTTGGCTAGCCACTGAATTGGTATGCACTCTTTGTAAACCTGCCGCGCCGTAATCTTGGCGATCTCCCCTCATATGATCTTGCGCTTCTCCTCGTCGAAGCGGCGCAAGCGCTGGACGACCGGCCTTGAGCCGGGTCGGATGTTCAAGGAGTGCTCGGCGACTCCGTCGGTACGCCTGGCATGTCGAGGGCTTCCATGCGAAGACATCCCGATTGGCACGGAGGAAGTCGACGAGCGCGCCTTCCTATTTGGCGGGGAGCGTGGCTCTGACGCGCATGGTCTTGGCCAGATCTTCGGGATCGACCACGACCTCCTTCGTATCCTCGGCGGACTTGAAGGATCCCGGCCCCGACTTGTTGGAGTTGGGGCGGACTCAGAGGTTTCCTTCCGGAGGCTTTCGAGCTCGGTGGACGTAATGAGCGTTGACGCCACGCAAATCGCTATGCGCTTGCGCCAGTGGCGAGCTAAAAGATCTGCCACAGTGATAACCTCGTGGCCTCGCATCTTCAAATTTTAAGTTAGGTGTAGTTGGGGACCACCATGAACTTGGCATAGCATGGCCTTCCCATGATGGCATGGGTAGGAGCTGTGAACCCCACAACCTCAAAGACCTGTGGTCTCAAAAGCGGAAGTTGTCCGGCTCCGAAGGTGACGGTAGGTCGATCCGCTCGAGCGGTAGGCTCTCTGGCACGAGGACGCCGTGTGAAGGGTGCCTTGCTTGGCTCGGAGACGCGAAGCGAGGGATCCCCATGGCGCTAAAAGTATCAACATACAGATGTTGAGACTACCGCCGAGTCCATAAGTGTTCGCCGCGCCGCCGTGCTCGCCGCTTAGCGGTGGTCGGCGTCGCGACCACGTGGCCTCGTGGTTCTGCCTGGCCCTTCCGCCTGCTTATCGGAGTGATCGGAAGGGCGCCGACCGCAGCTTGGCCTTCCCTTGTCGAAGATGGCCCCCACGGCTTCCGCGCGAGGCGTGGTTGGTGGCGATGTCTGTGAGCCTTGGTGAAATTGGGCTTGGCACAACCCAAATGCAGAACCAGAGCTTTGGAGGTGGTGCCATAGATGAACGCACCGACGACATCGGGTGTCGATATATCGGGAGTTTCGTTGCATTGCGGTGGAGAAGCGCCGGATGTAGTCCCGTGAGGCTCTCCCCGGTCAGCTTGCAGCCTTTCAAGTCCTAAGAGTTTCTAGGCGCCAGGTGTTCTCGAAGTTGCCGACGAAGAGATTCTTCGGTCGGCCCAACTCTGATGCATGCCAAGGGCACTCGAGCTAGGCCCGAGCCGAGTCCGCGAGATAAATGGGAGGTATCAATGATGAAGAGATCATCGAGAGTCTCTGCCGCAAGACGCGAAATGGTAATCTTCCAGCCAGACACCGGGGTTTGTCGCCCCAGTGTACTTGGCGATGTTGATGGGCGCGCAGAACCGGGCAGGGAAATCCGCGTGGCGGATCTCCCGGCCAAACGCCCGAGGCCCGGGGCCGTCGGGGCTTGGGCCACGGTCGTGGCGCCGGTCGCTATCGACGTTCCGCGATCGGGCTGTCTCGTCAATCATCCTCCTCCGCGCCTCGATGGTGTCACGGACGTCGCGACCGTCTCCCAGACGCTCGGCAAGACCGGTGTCGCGCCAGGCTCGAGTGTCGCCAATGAGCGACGCCATCTTCGTCTTACCGTCCCCGCATGGGTGGCACGACAGGTGGGGTTGAGGAAGCCCCCGAGTGATGGGAGTCGGAGCTTATGCGCTGCAGTTGTACGGCAAGACGCTCTACCGCCCGGAGGTTCTCCGCACTCTGAGCTTGCCTCCGGATCCTCTCGCTCTGGGATGCTGCGGCGATCTCGACGCCTGGCCGACATTTTGGCTGGTGTAGGGAAGAACGGAAGGCCATCGGACCCCTCGCCACCGGTGTTGGACTGGCGCGCGCTGGCTAAGAAGCGCACGAGGCTCTGTCGGTGCGCCCCGCCGCACTCGAGTTTGCTTCAGCCGGGCTCTTGAGTCATTCGCCTGGCTAAGGCCGGCTTGAAGCTCGTAGCGCAAGCTCGAGTTCTCCTCCACCGCCGCGCCTCGGTCGCCGGCGCTGGTTGTCCTGTCACGGAGTTTCGACCGAAGTCGCTGTTTCGCCATGTTGCACTCACGAGTACAACGCTTGCCGGGCAGACGCTTCGCGTTGAGTTGAGTTGCTGCTGGAGGAGACCTCCAACAGCCTTGTGAATGGAGGCGGCTCAGAGCCACCATTGCTACGAGCCGCAAGCATGCGGGCCGATATTTATCAACGTTGAAAGCCCACAGCGTGCCAAGCAGAGCGCGCGGTCTTGAACGGGTCTGCGTCCGGGTCCGTGGGCAGGCCCAGCGAAGGTCGCCGAGGGTGTCGGCGACGGAATCCGTGCTTTGGCGGGAGCCTGGGCTTGGAAGGTTGCGGGGATGAGCACGAGCTCACCCATCAAGTGGCGATTTAAATCGAGGGAGTCAAGCGATCCAACCTCGTGCGTGACGCTGCTTCGTCGTGAGGAAAGCCATCAAGGAAGCGAGCAGGAATCTGGAGACGACAATGACGCGCTGGGCTTCTACTCGCGCGCCAACCGCATGGCCGTTTCAGATAACCAAGTAAATTTGTAAGTATAGGGGCTGTGTTCTCTCCTGAATGATTAGACGCAGGAGTCAAGATTTATACTAGTTCAGGCTAATATCCCTACGCCCAGCTTGCGGTGGTGGTGTTTGTATTGCTATGGAGGTGCACAGGCCGTGCACGGGTTACAAGCGAGGGCTCAAGACAGCCTTGAGCGCCCGTCCGAGTGAGAGGAGCGAGGGCCTGGAGCTCGAGCTAGGAGCGCTCACCGAGCCTGACGGGGACTAATCTGCTGGCGCGGGTTGGCTATCTGCTAAAGAGACTTGCCCTTCCCGGAGGGTCCTACCTCCCTTTATATAGGCGGAGGGGGCAGGTTACACGAGAGTTTTAGAAAAAAGGTTGGGGTATGCAGCTGTTAAGAGTCCGCGCTTCTGGCTTGGTGACTGAGTAGGTTCTGCTCATCCCATGTCAAGTTAGTAGACACAACAAATAGTACTCCATTGGGAAGGTTCACGCCGCCCTCTGGCTGTCTGACGACGCATTTGCGCCAAGAGACAGGGCTTGACTCTAGCGCCCCCGCCGCCTAGTGAAGGAGCCACCGCCCCATCACGCACTGCCTTGTCCGTGAGGCGTGACCCGACCTCTTGTCGACCGTCAACGCGGGCGAGGTCGCAGGTCGGTCGTGGGGGCCCCACACGAGGCCAGTCGAGCTCGCGGAGGCGCTGGATCCGAGCTTGGTTTGAGGTCATGGAGGCGCCGACCCGATTCCTGCTGGGGCTTCTCACGGTGGGCTTGATCGAGGTCGGGGGTCCCTTGTCACCCGATGAGGCCTTTGGTCGAGGCTGGGCCCAGGATGGCCTATTGGATGCTTTGGTTAATATTCAGTGATAATCCCGCCTGTGAGGGACGGAGATTTGGGCAGTACTTCCTTCAACGCTCAATGTCGTGCGCCGCCGTTGCGACGCCATGCCCATTTACGAGAGAGAGACGATCTTGAAATAGATGTATACTTTCTTTGTCGGGTACCTCGTATGAGTATTCGTCAACAAGCATATCCTAGAAGCGATTTTCCGTCGTATCCCCCTTAATAGTACGGCTATCCTTAGACTCAATGAAATAAAAAATATACATCTAAAGTCTTGATGCCGCCTTTTCAAATTTTAAATACTGTGGGGATCTCCAAACGCTTTCTTACGATGATACCTTCTCGATCTCTGCATGAATTCTCACTTGAACCTTTAATATACTCAATTGTGTTGCCATTAATCACCAAAACTCTTGAGGGGCCTAGATGCACTTTCAGTCGGCCTCCTTAAAGCTAAGAAATCATTTTGACTACAATCTGTGTGGTCAAGCTGAAAGAAAAAAAGCCAAAAATCTTCTTACTCCGATGGGAGTGAGTCTTGGTTGCTTGCAGGAGCAAATAATGAACTTTTCACCAAAGGATCGGCTATCCCTAAACCCCTTGCTCTTGGCCTTCTGGGGTTCCTTCCAAAGGATAAGGGATGATTTCAGCTGAGTCAATGTTGAACGGTCAGCTAAATACACAATAAAGCCAGACCTGAATAAATCATGATGGACCGCCAACATTTTAGACTAAATATTGACCCAATCCAGTGAAAAGCCAACTACAGATGGCGTACATCATCTGAAAGACAGTTCCTCGGAAAAGCTTCCCTAATGCTAGCCGACGACAACAACTAGCTGCTTTGCAATCACTTAATATACTTGCATCAGCCCAAGTGGCACCCTATAGAACAGAAAATGGTTCCAGCCACATATTTAGGAAGGCGATGTGCTCCTTGTCCGATACTTGGCTGATTCCTTGGTTATTGCTGATGTATTTGTTCCAGCTCTCTCCATTTGAGTGAATCAATTTGTGTGTGGCCTTGGCACTGAAAGCCGATGGTTGGTCTCCGTCTTGCCTTAAACAGTAGAGCTATGCCACGTTCAGAAGTGTTGGGCCAATTGGTCTAGTCCTAAATATAAATGCATTGAACATATCCGACCAGAAATTGCAGATCGTAGCCACTATGGGTTCATCGGCTTCTGGATTGGCTAGTGACAAAGGAAGGCACTCGGCAATTCCCATTCTTTACCATATTTCTCTTTTTTGGGCTGCTACCCGATTATACCAGTTTCCCCAACCTTTTAGTGCTATCGGCCAGGACCTAAAGCTTTTACTCCATCCCTCTAAATTATACTCGGGAGCCGACAAGGTGAAGCGGGGAAGCTCTTGCTCTATGACAACCAATGGGTCAATGTTTCCTAGTGGCCCTAAGAAATATTGATCATCACTATTGGAGATCGGAATGAGTACCTCGTGGGGATCCATTCAGCCGATCTGAAGAAGAAGATAAGTTGGCCGACGAGAGTTGCTGGGCAAGGTGTGAAGTGCAAAGTCAAAGATGAAGCTGATTGCAAAAGGTCCGAGAGCTTGGTTGCATGAAAATAACGGTGAATGGGACTCATATTTATAGCAAGATAAAAAAAGGTGAAAAGGCGGGAAATTTTTACAATGGGATGCGAACGATGCGAAAGGTACGCATTCAAATCTTTGCGGCACCATAAATGGAATGGTTATCAATGAAGATTTTGTGTTATGCCAATGATTTGTAAGCTCACGCGAAAGATTTTGTGTTATGCCAACGATTTGTAAGCCAACGCGAAAGAGTTTTCGAAGATAACATGTTGATCCCCAAGAAATGAGGGGCATATGGTCGCACCAGAATTTGACAAGTTATGGCCAAATTGTCAGGCTAAGAATCATGAGATATTCTGGTCAATATCGGATAAGGAAAAGATAATTTGAAGATGTATTATGACCAATATTGATTATAAACATGGGTTCTGTTCAAGTAGAGGACGACAGAAGTCATAGTGAATATGTCGGAGGTGGACACGGTCAGCCGATATGCTATAAAAGATGATCAAGGACGAGCGAGGAGAATAACACAATCAAACCAATCAACTCGCATTACTTTTATTTACTTTCCTGTCAACTAGGAGTAGTCTTGTAACTTAGATTTTCTTGTAATCCGATTTTAATCAATAAAGTTGCGCATTGTCGATAGTTGATCTCCATTGATTACATTAACCAAGATCAAATTGGTTGACACGCCTTAAATTTTTGAACCCGGTATTCGTCACATGTGTTGTGGCCGATAGACCATTCTTCACGTTTTTTTACGCCAACAGAACCTTTAAAATATTTTTGTTGCAATCCCTAGTAATTCAACTCTTAGTTTTTTTTTTCGTACACCTTGAAAAGTCTATTTTACAAGGGATAGTACGATGATATCGTACATAGTTCGATGGTTTGGTTTTACTAACACTATTCGAGTCGTGAAAAAAAGGTGAATGCATGGCTTATCTAGGCCCCGGCAGATGTGTTTTTTTTTCAAATCTAGCTCCTCACCCCAATGCATCAATTTGCAAATTTAACCACCTCCCCACCATAAAAGGCACGATAGACAACATAAGTCCTCTATCGTGTTTGGGAAGTGTGGACATGACATGGGGTGTCTGGGGAGCGCGGAAGCCGATGAAGCTCGGCCGACCGCGGGAGCAACGTGGCTCACTGCAGTAGGGTAGCTTCCGCGCTACCCGGGCTCGGCAACAAGCTCCTATCGTGCTCGCCCACACTCTACCATGCTAACGTGCTTGGTCAACTTGCCGTGGTGCTGATCGGCTACCGTGCTCCTAGACATGGTAGGTGACACACGCCTTCAGTAGTGAGTGAGGAGGATAAATATGCAAATCGATGCGCAAGAAGGTAGACTTGAAAAAAAAGGCCAGGCTAAAAAAACACAGGGTTCGAGGAAGGTGGCACATTTTTTTTCCAATTTCGCACGTATTAGAGTAAAGCTCAACATATCCCCTAAACCTCCTTTTATTCTAAATTATAAGGAGAATTAAAAAAATATAAGCTCCAACCTAACCCCTATTTGAAATCTTTATTCTAGGGAGGCTCCTTCTCCCCTTACATCTAGGGGCTTTCTTTTTGCCCCTACTATTTTCTTTGGTATTTTTTTATTCATTTTGAAATAATAATTCATGGGTGCAAAGTAATAATAATGTTTAGATAAATAATAGGGGTGAGTAATAGGGAGTGTAGGTTGGAGACAAATTTGATATAGGATGCCTCTAATTTTTATACCACCTCTAAATAAGTGATTTAAAGAAAAAATACAGAGGTTTGGGTTGGAATTGCTCTTAATTTCCGGTTTGTGTTGTACCCAGATTGCCCCTCCTCCTACCACATAGAGATGAGGATAAGCATGGCAGGTCATCCAGGAGGAGGCATCTGCAGCCATGCAAATGCAAATGCAGCCCCGCGGTTTCCTTGGCGCCGCACGTCCCCGCCTCATCCCTCGCATTCCCGCCACCGTGAAGCCTCCGACCGCTGCCGCAGGCGAGGGCGCCCGGCTGACGCTGTCCGACTCGGAGCTGGCGTCGCGCGGCTTCGCGGTGCGGCGCACCCCGGACGGGCTGGACGTGGCGGCGCTGAACGAGGTGTTCGCGCGCGTGGGGTTCCCGCGCCGGCAGGAGGAGCGGCTGCGCCGCGCGCTGGAGCACAGCGAGGTGGTGTGGCTTTCGGCGCCGGGGGAGGAGCGGCGGCCCGTGGCGTTCGCGCGCGCTGCGGGGGACGGGGTGTTCAACGCGGTGGTGTGGGACGTGGTG